>HG992184.1:8132500-9332500 GCA_905220545.2 Melitaea athalia
GCACCAAATTAGATACGGTACATTTTTATTAGGTGTGCTATTGACAGGAAATGTTTGAATAAAAGAAATTTTTGAATTAATAGGTTTTTGGTTAGTAAACTAGTACAATACTTAATGAGGAAATATAAACAGATTAAGGGCGTACCCTATCTGAATGACCTCGCGCATTTCAACTCGCTTGACATTTTCGGCACATTGAATTTGCACAATTAAAAAAAATTGTTATTACGTCCTTTCGCTCATCTATATATATATAAAAACGAATCGCTGAATTTGTTGCTAAGCGCAAATCTCGAGATCAGCTGAACCGATTTCACTAATTCTTTTTTATAATATTCCTTGAAGTACGAGGATGGTTGTTACGGTGAGAAAAATGAAAAAAAAATTGCCTGAAAAGTCTAAAAACCACACTTTTCCATATTCCCGTACAAAAGATTCGTAATAATACTTAAAAGTCAGTTTGAACTTTAATACCATACAATAAAGTTTAAGAGTTAGTGGAGGGGTTCCGGGAAGGCAATTGAGTGACGTTAGTATCGTATAAATATTAATGTCAATATTTTTCAATATTTTTAATATATTTTTTTAATTTTTATAGCTAACCAGTAACCCTGTATCACGAATAGCAGAAATAAGTATTAAAAAAATTTAAAACTAAAGAATCGACTGTTAGGCGGTACGAAGTTCGCAGGGTCAGCTAGTTTAAAATATAAATAAACAGTATTTGCACAAGCAAACAAGTAACAGTGTCCCATCACACAAACAAAATTGTAGGATCAATTATTGTAATAATTTACAATAATTTTATACACAAAATTCAATATTACAGATTTCTCAAAAATTATCTATTTAATTGAAAAATCGGCAAATTGTATTGAAGAGTACTGCATTATTCACAACTGGTTTATGTTTCATGTCTAAGCGTTGAATAATAACCGAGTGCATACGGATTTTAGACCGAGAAAAGGGTTCACGGAAAATTCATTTTCTCGTGATAAGGTACTTTTTTCGATATATCAGTTACATACGGTTACAGATCTATTATCAAGCTAAAATATTGTTTTCAGAACTTTATTGTTTATTCAACGTTGAAGCATACTATAAGCGATATAAAAACATTAAATTCTGGTGGGAAGCCCATTAAACCATACTCAAGTATAAAGTTCGTGCATACTTAATTGACTGAAACGCTAGTTAATGACAAATACATACATTAATAATTAATGGTAACATTTATTGGAATATACTGTCTGTATTCCATTGAATGACTTACATCAACGCTAACACATGACTATAACACTATGTTATAATTTTTCTAGTATCGTATCGAATTAATCAGAACTATTACGTGTGGGTCTTAAAATGAACGTGGACAAGACGAAGGTTATGTCTAAAGTCCGTGTCACACCCATACCTGTCATTGTTGACGGCGCTACTCTCGAAGTTGTTGACGAGTACATCTACCTGGGACAACTGATCCACATGGGTAAGTCCAACTTTGAGAGAGAGGTAACTCGTAGAATCCAATTCGGTTGGGAAGCGTTCGGGAAATTACAAAATATCTTCTCGTCCAGAATATCTCAGTGCCTGGAGATGAAAGTGTTTGAGCAGTGTGTGTTGCCAAGGCTCAAGGTCGCTCAGCGAGCGATTGAGAGAGCTATACTTGGTATTTCTCTACGTGGCAGAGTCCGGATTGATGAAATCCGTAGACGAACGAACGTCACCGACATAGCTCTCCAAATCTGCAAGCTGAAGTGGCAATGGGCAGGCCATATTTCAAGAAGAGCCGATGACCGATGGGGAAGGTAGGTTCTCGAATGGCGACCACGTCTCGGCAAAAGGAGCACAGGCCACTCTTCAACCAGGTGGATTGACGACCTTAAGAAGACAGCGAGAAGCCGCTGGATTCAGAGGGCGCAGGACCGGACGGAGTGGTGAACTATGCATGGCCATACGCAGGGCAGGCCTATGTCCAGCTGTGGACTGTTAAGGGATGATGGATGGATGGATGGATTACAAAACAGAGAAGTCATTTGATTTAATTTCATTTTATATTCAAATATAAATTTCAAAACTTGCTTACATGTTTACCAAAAAAAAAGTTTAGTGTAACATATCCTGTGTGTCTATGAAGCGTTTCATTGAGTAATGTTTAACAATACGATACAATTCTGATCGTCATCACCAACCTAACAGTACCTTTAAGTGAATTTCCCCGACAAACGCCGAATAAATGATACATGGCCGGAAAAAATATCGGGCGTCCAAACTGCATAACACTTTTTTCCCGTGCTCTATTGAAAAATCTCTTGCAATCGCCAACGTACTATGACCTCTTGATTCTGTAACTTTTCACTTGCCACCAAATAAATTTTCGCAACGGACGGCGCGATAGCATAGATCTAGTTAGGTTGGTGGATTCCTATTTGAAATGGGTGCCGCGTTTGAATGCCTCGCTTTCCGGTGGTAGAAACCGCTTCGCATTTCATGTTAGCCTGGTACTTGGGGGGCGTTTGCAACCTCGGAAACAGGTTTCCATTTGATTTTTTAAACGATTTTGTGGACTGAATCGTTAAATAACCTTTAAATGTTTCAATACTGCAAACTACGTTTGCGTCAGTGTTTGTTCGTGCTAAGTGTTCTGTTTAGATCGAGGTTACTGTCAATGTGTGATTTAAAGTGAAAAAGATTTTTATTTATTTTGGCATCATTAGACTTTGTTTATTAGGCCTAGTAAAATATGTTCTACTATATACTTCTTGAAATGAAATGATACTCTTGGCTACAAATTTAATTCAGAGATTAATCACTTTCTCTGTTAATAAAATATATAATCAGATGATTTGGCGATATTAGATAGATAATTTTATTGTATTTAATAAAAAACATTTCACTACCCAACAATTTACCATTTCACTTTCAACTTTCTCACAATAAGTATAATACACTAGTAAAATATCCGTTGTTTCCATTGTAAACAGTCTGTTGAGGGAAAACAAAGCACAAAAAGTGATACAAATTTTTTTTTGGATCGCATATGTTGCCCTCCGGTAATCTCTGCTTTTGCAGTCGCTCACAATACTGAGAACGGGAAGTACATATTTTTATAAAATTCAATTTTATTTAATTGAATGTAGGTATGTGTAAAACAGGGTATGCCCATTTATTCAAACAAAAACATGTGATAAACAGCCACAGGTAAAACAGGATTGTTTTACACATCAACTTCTCTTTTCCATTGAAATTAATTAAGAGATACCTAGTCGTTGAAATTGACAACATCTTATTTACACCTAACTTTACTGCTAAGGTGTTAAGTCAAACTAAAATTCAAAATTAAATTTAATTAACCGTCAATTAATTATTTTTTATTTTAACCGAAATGAGGTTGTAGGATTGATATTAAATATGCACATAGTTAATTACTTACATGCCATTTTTTCCTATAAATAGTTGTGATATTTGGGGCCTTTTCTATCTCTATATACTGCTACTTTTAGATTATAATAGAAATACTAACAGATGAATTGGACTTTGGTGGTGAAAAGAAATATATATTATAATTATAATTATTATTATCTCACACAGTTTTATAAGTAACTTGTAAAACAGGCTTTTTTCACTTTCAATGTCTGTAATTTTTTTTTTTATATCTAATGTACGCATTGTTTGAGAGCCAATTAAATATACTAGTGGTCGCTCAGATGTTGAAATTCAACCATAATTAAAAATTTAAATTAAAGAGAACCAAAAAATTATGATAATAAAGAACCTTTTTTTTTAATTTTCAATTTGACTACAGACTTTGAGAATGAACAAAAGAAAATAATACCTATGTGTATGTGTGTCAAATATATGGTAGTGTGTGTAATGTTTTTTTTTATTGATTTAATATATTTTTATGCATAATTTTAAAAAAATATTAGCATTCCGCACTCCTTTTCTATATAATTTATAAGTGTGCGAAATTTTATAATCCTCTGTTCGCGCAATTTTCGTAAAAAGGGGGACAAAGTTTTTGTTTCACGTATTAATATATAGATAATAATATTATTTTATTTAAAATTACGGCATACTCATAATTAAATTCAGTGTGCAGTAAACCTAGTGGCTCTTCATTTCAAGTGTTATGTTGAGACAGTTTCTTTACGTACGAGATAAAACTGCACTGAGTGTTACATTATTAACATGTAGTGGGACGCCATAAATACTTGATGAGGGAAGTCTATGGGATTGTCACTCTATCATGAATAGAATATTGCGCTAGAATTGTTTTTTTTTTACGAACTGAGTTTTCTTGTTATATTGAACACGAATATAATTTTGTTCTTGTTACACTTATATAATCTGTTTCTGGTCTCAATTTAATTTTTGTGGGTCTTTCAAGCGTAAGTTGGAGCATTTTGAAGTGATGATAGTTAATCATGATACGGAAATTTACTACACAAATCACAATGAAGTAGTCTCGCCGATTAAGCTCCAAACTTTATTATTTTTTCAAACTGATATAGGTACGATATCTGTGAGCATACGAAAGTAACCAACATAGCCCGTAGAATCAGCAAATTGAAGTTTCAGGTATCGCAGAACCGATGACCACTGGAGATGTGTCCTGTAGATAGTGGTGAATGAATAAAAAAATCCCTTCACAAAAAAAATGTTCTCTGAGGCCATCAAGGTTGCAGCACTAAGTCAAGGTGGCTATATCACAAAATTACGACGTGCACGAAACCTTCTCATTGAAGCTAGCCTTCTGAATCCAAACAAGACATGTCTGTGGTAAGTTCTCAAAGAGGTAGGTTCTCTGCAAACCAACTTGGTTGCGTCAAAAATCAAGGCATCCATAATTATAATTGTTATTTTAACGAATATACCGGTAAATGTGAAATATATACGGAAACAAAAAAATATGCCATTTTATGCCGAAAATGAGGGACAATGTTTTGGAAAGTAGCTGATATTCTTTGAACTGCTGGATCTATTTTTACCAAACATATGTGGCTAAAAACAACTGTAAGGAAACTCGGCTCCACGTAAGGAGCACGTAAGTTCAGGTATATTTAGTTCAGTTAATGCGAGTATATAATTAAAAAAATATTTATACATATATTAATAATTTAACGATTCTCTACCTTTCACACCGAAAAGTAAACAAAAGGAAAACAACAACATAAATAAGTGGCACACATTCGCAAGGAACTTGTTAATTCTATCATTATTTTACTTTTAATTGTTTTTATTTCGTTTGTTGTTTAAATATATATTTTTTTATTGTTTTTGTATTCATTTAACCTTTTCCTACATGGAGAAATGCCTAAACAAAACAGTATAATTGTTTGCTATGGTCCCGAAAATTATTACTTTTGAAACCATTTTTACTTCTATAAGAATCGAAATTCATACCGCACTTTATTCAATAAAAAATCTACTTGCTTGCCAAATTGACAGAATAGAACATTAAAGGTATTAAGTCATGTATTATCTCAATTTAACACCAATGCAGTAAATATATAAAACAAGGTCCTGTAGTAACTGGCTGGCTGATCTCGTGCATCAAAAATATGTATGTTACTTGGCTGCCTAGCATAATATACAGGTATTAAGTTACCTTGGTAACAGGCAACGGTGTATATGTATCACATATGACTGTTTATTTATTTTGAAGGTCAAGTTTATATACACTAGATAATTATAAGTATATAGTTTCGTTCAATAGTGGTGACACGAGTTTTATTACGAAGAGGAGGTATTGGTTCCAGCACGCAGGAACTCTAAATGTATATAATTGTAACTCAATACAAATATCTATGTATAATATAACATTAAAACACACAAAAACAATTTGGTCTACGTAGGTAATTTAGTTCTTTTTTGTGTGTGATTGCGCTTGTGTGTGTATGTATTAGTGCGTTAATTCCTAGTTTGTGAATAAATTGTTTAATGATAATTATTATTTCGTCCAAAACATTTACGCAAAATCTCATCAGATCTTTAACCCCCGAAAACGAGAGAAAAACCATACTCAAGTACAAAGTTCGTGCATACTTAATTGACTGAAACGCTAGTTAATGACAAATACATACATTAATAATTAATGGTAACATTTATTGGAATATACTGTCTGTATTCCATTGAATGACTTACATCAACGCTAACACATGACTATAACACTATGTTATAATTTTTCTAGTATCGTATCGAATTAATCAGAACTATTACGTGTGGGTCTTAAAATGAACGTGGACAAGACGAAGGTTATGTCTAAAGTCCGTGTCACACCCATACCTGTCATTGTTGACGGCGCTACTCTCGAAGTTGTTGACGAGTACATCTACCTGGGACAACTGATCCACATGGGTAAGTCCAACTTTGAGAGAGAGGTAACTCGTAGAATCCAATTCGGTTGGGAAGCGTTCGGGAAATTACAAAATATCTTCTCGTCCAGAATATCTCAGTGCCTGGAGATGAAAGTGTTTGAGCAGTGTGTGTTGCCAAGGCTCAAGGTCGCTCAGCGAGCGATTGAGAGAGCTATACTTGGTATTTCTCTACGTGGCAGAGTCCGGATTGATGAAATCCGTAGACGAACGAACGTCACCGACATAGCTCTCCAAATATGCAAGCTGAAGTGGCAATGGGCAGGCCATATTTCAAGAAGAGCCGATGACCGATGGGGAAGGTAGGTTCTCGAATGGCGACCACGTCTCGGCAAAAGGAGCACAGGCCACTCTTCAACCAGGTGGATTGACGACCTTAAGAAGACAGCGAGAAGCCGCTGGATTCAGAGGGCGCAGGACCGGACGGAGTGGTGAACTATGCATGGCCATACGCAGGGCAGGCCTATGTCCAGCTGTGGACTGTTAAGGGATGATGGATGGATGGATGGATTACAAAACAGAGAAGTCATTTGATTTAATTTCATTTTATATTCAAATATAAATTTCAAAACTTGCTTACATGTTTACCAAAAAAAAAGTTTAGTGTAACATATCCTGTGTGTCTATGAAGCGTTTCATTGAGTAATGTTTAACAATACGATACAATTCTGATCGTCATCACCAACCTAACAGTACCTTTAAGTGAATTTCCCCGACAAACGCCGAATAAATGATACATGGCCGGAAAAAATATCGGGCGTCCAAACTGCATAACACTTTTTTCCCGTGCTCTATTGAAAAATCTCTTGCAATCGCCAACGTACTATGACCTCTTGATTCTGTAACTTTTCACTTGCCACCAAATAAATTTTCGCAACGGACGGCGCGATAGCATAGATCTAGTTAGGTTGGTGGATTCCTATTTGAAATGGGTGCCGCGTTTGAATGCCTCGCTTTCCGGTGGTAGAAACCGCTTCGCATTTCATGTTAGCCTGGTACTTGGGGGGCGTTTGCAACCTCGGAAACAGGTTTCCATTTGATTTTTTAAACGATTTTGTGGACTGAATCGTTAAATAACCTTTAAATGTTTCAATACTGCAAACTACGTTTGCGTCAGTGTTTGTTCGTGCTAAGTGTTCTGTTTAGATCGAGGTTACTGTCAATGTGTGATTTAAAGTGAAAAAGATTTTTATTTATTTTGGCATCATTAGACTTTGTTTATTAGGCCTAGTAAAATATGTTCTACTATATACTTCTTGAAATGAAATGATACTCTTGGCTACAAATTTAATTCAGAGATTAATCACTTTCTCTGTTAATAAAATATATAATCAGATGATTTGGCGATATTAGATAGATAATTTTATTGTATTTAATAAAAAACATTTCACTACCCAACAATTTACCATTTCACTTTCAACTTTCTCACAATAAGTATAATACACTAGTAAAATATCCGTTGTTTCCATTGTAAACAGTCTGTTGAGGGAAAACAAAGCACAAAAAGTGATACAAATTTTTTTTTGGATCGCATATGTTGCCCTCCGGTAATCTCTGCTTTTGCAGTCGCTCACAATACTGAGAACGGGAAGTACATATTTTTATAAAATTAAATTTTATTTAATTGAATGTAGGTATGTGTAAAACAGGGTATGCCCATTTATTCAAACAAAAACATGTGATAAACAGCCACAGGTAAAACAGGATTGTTTTACACATCAACTTCTCTTTTCCATTGAAATTAATTAAGAGATACCTAGTCGTTGAAATTGACAACATCTTATTTACACCTAACTTTACTGCTAAGGTGTTAAGTCAAACTAAAATTCAAAATTAAATTTAATTAACCGTCAATTAATTATTTTTTATTTTAACCGAAATGAGGTTGTAGGATTGATATTAAATATGTACATAGTTAATTACTTACATGCCATTTTTTCCTATAAATAGTTGTGATATTTGGGGCCTTTTCTATCTCTATATACTGCTACTTTTAGATTATAATAGAAATACTAACAGATGAATTGGACTTTGGTGGTGAAAAGAAATATATATTATAATTATAATTATTATTATCTCACACAGTTTTATAAGTAACTTGTAAAACAGGCTTTTTTCACTTTCAATGTCTGTAATTTTTTTTTTATATCTAATGTACGCATTGTTTGAGAGCCAATTAAATATACTAGTGGTCGCTCAGATCGACGGTGCCGTAGAATAACGTACTATCTGCAAAATAGTCGTTTTACAGTAGAGCCGTTCAAAGTTTTCAATTGTTATATTTCGGAAACGGAAAAACCTGGCGCTTTTATACTTTGGAAAAATTTACATTAAGTCTGTGATTATCTATCAGTATTATTAATTATTTTGAAACAGTTTTATTTAAAAAGATAGTAGGGTCGATGTTTATATATAACGTTTTATAATGGACTTGTTGCTGTCACATTTACACATGTGACGTTATTCACCGGAGGCTCTAAGGATCCAGATGCAAATGGAACGTTTTTTTATGAAACTTAAGCTAGTTATTTCGTCCTATATGCATATTCCAGATTTATTTTGAGCAGTCATTTTCATAAGTAGCGTGTCATAAATAGTATTTATTATTTTTTGTATAAAATCGATTAAAAATAAAACATTTTAAAAACAAAATCAGTCATTTATTTTAAAAGTACCAAATTTATAATAATTAAACACAAAAAATATCTTCACTTCTTTAAATCAATCAACGTTTCTTAAACTCACATAAAATACTAAAATTATCAGTCTCCAACATCACATTTTGTTCTTTCTTTGTATTTATTATAATTAGAACCGGTTAACACCAGCAGCGACCACCGGCTATTAAGGGGCACTCTGAATACGCGCTTGATGAAATCTACTCTCTGACCTACGCTGCTCCAAATACTATGTGGCTCCGAGCAGTTCCAACTGGAGCTCCAAAACTGATTCGATTCGCTGGCGAAGTGGACGAGATGACCGACAACATGGTGAAGATGGTGTGTACACTGGGTCGCAAACACTTTCCGCCGAGGTAGTCAACGAAGCAGTCTAAACTTTCTCCCGAAGCCTTGGACCTGATGCAGCGGAGGTGCGTGTTGCCCGCTACCCAAGCAGCTTCGCCAGAACAGAAGGCTTTGTCTAAGAGGATACGGAAACTTGTACGCCGAGACCTCCGCTGCTCAAATACGAGAGAGATTACTACTCTGATTGAGCAGAATAGAAATATAAACTTTTTAACGCCGTCATCCACCGAGGTACCACGCCGAGGCGTGGTCCAGGAGTGTGGTGGTGCTTCTTTAAGAGAGGCGACAAGTCTTTGTTGAAGAATTACAGACCAATCTCACTTTTGAGCCACGTCTATAAGCTGTTTTCAAGGGTTGTTACGAATCGTCTCGCCAGAAGACTCGACGAATTTCACCCACCGGAGCAGGCTGTGCATTTTCCTCCGGCGCGACGTGGGGTAAGACAGGGAGATGTAATATCACCGAAACTGTTTACCACTGCGCTGGAGGATGTCTTTATGACCTTGGATTGAGAGGAACGAGGCATCAACGTCAACGGCGAATTCATCTCGCACCTTCGTTTTACCGACGATTTCGTAATCTTTGTGGAGACGTCGGATGAGCTAGGCCGAATGCTAGCCGGCCTAAACGAGTCCTCCCGACGAGTGGGTCTCGGTATGAACTTAGATAAAACGAAAGTTATGTTTAACAACCAAGTGATACCGAGACGGGTATCGGTTGACGGTATCCTTTTCGAAGTTGTTCATGATTATGTCTACCTTGGCCACACCATTCAACCAGGTTGAAACAACTCGAGAAGGAGGCTGATAGGATGGTTTGGTTGGGCTGGGCGGCGTTTGGCAGGCTTCGTCGAGTCTTGCCTTCGAAGATTCCACAATGCTTGAAGACAAAAGTCTTCGAGCAATGCGTCCTGGTTGTGTTGACATACGGAGCCGAGACATGGACACTGACGGACTGGTCCACTAGTTTAAAGTCGCTCAACGTGCAATGGAAGGGGCTATGCTTGGGGTTTCTTTCAAAGATAGGATTAGAAATGAGACTATCCGCGAGCGAAAGTAATCGACATAGCCCACAGAATTAGCAAGTTTAAGTGGCAGTGGGCTGGTTATCTGTGTCGCAGAACCGATGGCTGTTGGAGCAGACGGGTCCTGGAGTGGAGACCGCGTCTTGGCAAACGCATTGTGGGACGTCCTCTGGCCCGTTGGACCGACGATCTACGTAAGATTGCCGGTGTAGTCTTCATGGAGGATTGCGGAAAACCGGGATGTCTGGCGCGAACTTGGGGAGGGTATGTCCAGCAGTGAACTACAATAGGCTGAACTGACTGACTAATACGTCTTTTAGCTCTAAAGCAATGTTTTCTGAACCCAGATGTAATGGTGACGATGATGGGCTTACAGGTGTCTTTGAAACTGAAAAAATAATATAAAATATAAAAATTACAAAAATAAAAGAAAACAATTTTATTTGAATACGGATAAATTAATAATTTAATTAAGAAAAAAGCAATTTAAACCAAATTACAGTATTTTTCTGGAAGAAAAAACGTACCAATGTTACATATTACATCAGTTTTCCGCAAAAGAACGTTCTATCTTCACATATTACATCATGATTTCCACAAAACAGCGTTCTGTCTTCACATATGTCATCAAGATTTCCGCAAAAGAACGTTCTATCTTCACATATAACTCAAAAACGTCAGAATATGTCCGTGGTAAAACGACATATCACTACTTGTAACTCATACTTTAATATCAACAAATTAAGTTTTCCATTAGTAGTCAAAGATGTCTTTTACAATTTTATTTAATTTGCAAGAGCATTTTTGTAAGAAACAATGTAAAGACTAATCTCCATTAAATAACGTCACATATGAATATGAAACGCGAAGTTTGGCGTAAGTTATGTAAATTAAAATAAACCACCATAGAATATAAAACAATCGTTAAAATGCAATTTTGTTATACATATTAATAAGGAATGAGATTAACTTACCGGGATAATTCGAAATTTCCTTGTTATAACCAGATATCTTTCCACTATCAAATTCTTCTTCCGAATTTTTACAGTTGTTTTTCACCAAATCAAGGATTTTATTAGATTTGTTATTATATTTGGACATGTTTTAGTACTAATTATGAATACTATTTAAGAAAAATAACTTTATCATCGGCGAATGCGGTAACTCGTGCGCACAAGCTCGTTTTCCACTCAACAACGTAACAAGTGACTTTGGCACGGCCAACGCGTGCTACCCCCGGCAGCGAGCTCCGTCACATATGCATCTAGTTCATTATAATACGGAGACACAAACACATGGGACGTTGTTCGCCTCAGAATCTCAGAAACTATTGGTCGTAAAATTATTATTTTTGCATGTATAGATAGATCTTCGACTCCTGAAGTAAATTATTAAATAAAATTGATTTCGTACTATATTTACATGTAACGTTATTCTACGGCACCGTCGAGATGTTGAAATTCAACCATAATTAAAAATTTAAATTAAAGAGAACCAAAAAATTATGATAATAAAGAACCTTTTTTTTTAATTTTCAATTTGACTACAGACTTTGAGAATGAACAAAAGAAAATAATACCTATGTGTATGTGTGTCAAATATATGGTAGTGTGTGTAATGTTTTTTTTTATTGATTTAATATATTTTTATGCATAATTTTAAAAAAATATTAGCATTCCGCACTCCTTTTCTATATAATTTATAAGTGTGCGAAATTTTATAATCCTCTGTTCGCGCAATTTTCGTAAAAAGGGGGACAAAGTTTTTGTTTCACGTATTAATATATAGATAATAATATTATTTTATTTAAAATTACGGCATACTCATAATTAAATTCAGTGTGCAGTAAACCTAGTGGCTCTTCATTTCAAGTGTTATGTTGAGACAGTTTCTTTACGTACGAGATAAAACTGCACTGAGTGTTACATTATTAACATGTAGTGGGACGCCATAAATACTCGATGAGGGAAGTCTATGGGATTGTCACTCTATCATGAATAGAATATTGCGCTAGAATTGTTTTTTTTTTTTACGAACTGAGTTTTCTTGTTATATTGAACACGTAGGTATATAATTTAGTTCTTGTTTTGTGTTAATATTAGTTTCAGGACTCAGTGTAATTTTTGTGGGTCTTTCAAGCGTACCTTGGAGAACATGTGATGATCGTTAATCATGATAAGGAAATTTACCACACAAATCACAATGAAGTAGCCTCGCGGATAAATCTACAAACTATATTATTGTTTCAAAGCGACATAGGTACAATATCATCAAGCATAGAGAACCCCATAGAGAGAACATAGAGAGATATAAGAGAGACCAACATAGCCCGTAGTATTAGAAAATTGAAGTTTTAGGTATCGCAGAATCGATGGCCGCTGGAAATGTGTCCCGTAGTGATGAATGAAAAAAAAAATCCCTACACAAAAAAAAAAAAATATGTTCTCTGCAGCCATCAAGGTTGCAGCAAAGTCAAGGTGGCTATATCACAAAATTACAACGTACACGAAACCTTCTCATTGAAGCTAGCCTTCTGAATCAAAATAAGACATGTCTGTGGTAAGTTCTCGAAGACGTAGGTTCTCTGCAAACCAACTTGGTTGCATCAAAAATCAAGGCATCCATATAATTGTTATTTTAACGAATATACCGGCACATGTGAAATATATACGGAAACAAAAAAATATGCCATTTTATGCTGAAAATGAGGGACAATGTTTTATATTCACAAGGACAAGTATATAGTTTCGTTCAATAGTGGTGACATAAGTTTTATTACGAAGAGAAGGTTTCGATTCCAGCACACAGGAAATCTAAATGTATATAATTGTAACTCAATACAAATATCTATGTATAACATAACATTAAAACACACAAAAACAATTTGGTGTACGTAGGAAATTTAGTTCTTTTTTGTGTGTGATTGCGTTTGTGTGTGTGTGTATTAGTGCGTTAATTCCTAGTTTGTGAATAAATTGTTTAATGATAATTATTATTTCGTCCAAAACATTTACGCAAAATCTCATCAGATCTTTAACCCCCGAAAACGAGACAAAGGATTGATCAAAATTAATATAATTTACGACTTAACGTCGCTCGACGCGAGGAAAATTTCAATTTAAGTGAAGCAATTCAATTTCACACGGCGTTGGGTATAAATGGGCGTAATTTTAAACTGAGACTCGAACTGCTTGAATTAGAAGTTCTTAGTTTACTGACGGTCTAGGTAACTTAGATGAAACTTTTAATAATCGTTATGAGATACTGTTTCGCTCGCGTCTGCTTTATGACCCATAAATTTCTGTAAACTTTGGAGTTTTTTTGCTATAATTTGGAAATAAATTACTATTTTATTTAATTATTTGGTATATATATCATTTAGTTATGGCTCCTTTTATTAAATTTTTTTTTTGAAGTAAAACTTCTTTGCCCACGGTTGACTTGAGGAGTAAGCTGGTGAATGCGTGATGAGAACGTAACGAAAAGTGTAATCGGGTGGGGCGAACGGAAGTTGAAAGGAAGATATAAGTTAGTGAAGATAGAAAGTTTTACTTCACTCGTGTGAAATACACTCTTTTTTTACATATTTCTACTGTACCTATAATTATATACTTTCAGTAACTCAAAGTAATAATTATCAGACACAACCTGGAATAATTTTAATTTACTTTGTACATTCGATGTACACACGTACAAAAGTATAATATTCTATGAAGGTATTAATTTTTGATGTGTTAATTTCCCTAAAATTGTAAAAATCTTGTTACTACATTTAAACATTGAGTCGTTTCGCTCTCAAGCCGAAAATCTTGTTACTACGTTTAAACATTGAGTCGTTTCGCTCTCAAGCCGATCGATTTTGAATATGTCGTGAAATAATAAATAAATAAAAACTAGAATAACCTGGGATAATTTAGTTACGGTTAATGTAACCGATGTTATGATGATTTTATCAATATACTCGTAAATAAAAAGAGGGTTACAGCGAATTTTGAAAGGAGTCGTGGCTGTTTTACAAACACGATTACTTAATATTTTATGTGCGAATATCAATTGTTAACACTATAAGCCAGTAAATAAAGCCGTTTTTTTTTGTCAACCTCGCACTAAATTTCCGATCCAATTTAAATTTTTTTTTTAGGTTAAGGGTCACTTACTGACTATAAAAACACAAAATGCTGACAGATCCAGGTGGAGCTTCGATCGCAATCTTAAGGCAAAGTTTTTGGTCGATATCTCGAAAACTATCCACTTTAGGGCAAAAATTGATTAGACCTTTTTTGTAAAGAATAAACTTTTGCATTTTTTATTTCCTGTAAACTTTTTTGTAAAACTTACCGTTTACGATTTATGGCCTATTTTATTCGTCCATCAGTAGCGCCACTTGAGCCGGCCGCACTCCTCGCGCACTCGGTGAAAGAGCACGTAAACGTAACTCGTAAACGGTAAGTTGTCCTGGATCCTGGAGCCTGGATCTGTCAGCATTTTGTGTTTTTATGGTCAGTAAGTGACCCTTAACCTAAAAAAAATTAAAATTGAATCGGATATTTAGTGCGAGGTTAAATGTTTTATTTACTGGCCTACTAGTGCCATCGCTTTAATTTAAAAGTCGTTAAATTTAAACATTTTAGAAAAAATAGCTTTGAAACTGTTATACTAAACATCACAGGTAATTTAGAAATAATTTTTTTTAAGTGTATTTTGTGAGTCGTTTTGAAGTATTGTGAGTGGAATTGCTACAAAAATTGTTACTTAAAAATGTCAATAGATACTTATTTATATATTTTTTTTTTCAATACAATAAAAATTTATATAAGAAAATTTAAGATATAAAGTTAACAAAGTGTAAGTCTAGTGTGTGTGTAGTCTTATTAATGATAAAGATTTCCTACAGACAACACCTTTACAGACAACACCTTTTTTATGAGTATATTGATATTGGTACATTGATAACTTGATATAACATGACATCATTTATTTACTTTTGTTATTAAGTAGTACCTGGGTGACCGAGCCTAGCTCGGTATTTTCATTTTATTTTTTGTTTTTTTTTCTCGGTATTTTTATATTTAAATTTTATTTAAAAAAATAAATCACGAGTGAAATTAAAAAAAAAGACAAAAAATTTATCTGGAGACTGAGATTCGAACCCGGGTCAACACGAATTGACACCCGCCGAGTTCCCAATTACGCTATTACAGCTATGATGACAGAAGTGAAATTAAGCTTCGTATTCTAATGATATTTTTTCATTGCCTAAAAACAGGGATAAAACGACATTTTTTTTTAATGAATCCTAGCTAGATCAATTTTTCGCTCCCGAAATCCCCTGCATACTAAATTTCACGAAAATCGTTGGAGCCGATTCCGAGATTCAGAAAATATATATATATATATATAGGTATATATATACAAGAATTGTTCGTTTAATAGTATAAGATCAACAATCAAAACCTTGGATAGCCAGTTAGAGGTTGTCAGCTATACATACGGTAATATACTCAAATGTTTTTTCGTATAACAATTTCAATATTATTCATAGACTCGACGCCAAGTCCACGTAGCCGGTGACGTCGTTATCGTTCATCTATTGACAATTTTCACATATTTTTCCGTATCGAAGCTAAAAATTTTCAATAGGAAATTTAGTTACAATTATTTACATATTTTGAGAAATTGTTTATTATTCATTTCAATTTCATGAAATTTAATTACCATTTTATATGCTATTATAGACCCTATGGTAGTAATACTTCTTGCTGATTTCGAAAATGGTAATTTTTTTAAGATATAACATGATGTTTTTAGGTCGTATCCGCTTTTGTATTTCATAGAACTTTGAATCGTTGATAGTAAATGAAAGTAGGCACTGTAGTAATGTAGGCACACAAACAAAAATATTTTTAGCAATGTACATCAATCATCATCATCATCATCATCATATCAGTCTATTGCAGTCCACTGCTGGACAAAGGCCTCCCCAAGTTCGCGCCAGACATCCCGGTTTTCCGCAATCCTCATCCAGCCTACACCGGCAATCTTACGTAGATCGTCGGTCCAGTGGGCTGGAGGACGTCCTACACTGCGTTTGCCAATATGCACATCAATACCAAATTAAAATATGTAACAATTAAATTGTCAAATAAAAGTTATCCCAAAAAACAAATAAGCATAAGAAAAACTGTTAAAAAAACAAAACTTTCAAACCAAAATGTAACTACTACACGCAACCAGTCTCACACAATATAATAGCGTAAGTCCATTAGTTATATTGTAATTAACAATATACGTTGTGACAAGGACGTGAGGCTTCCGCGCCAAATTTATACTCGCCAAAGAGAGCCACCATGATAGATGACGCCATTTTGAATGCTACTTTTGTAAATAGTACCGACGCTCGGCTAACACTTTTTTTATCCTCTGTGGGTAAGGTTTTATATGAATTTACAGTGCAAATAGCAAAAAAAGTATTAGTATTGTTAAAAATTTATAATTTCTAAGACTACAACTTACAGTATTTGTATTTTCTAAGTAATAACCTTTGTAAATATAAATAAAACAAGGATTACTAATTTATTAGTTATCTTTGAAAAGATTTATGTGAGTACAGTTTCTCATATTTTATACATAATTAGGTATATGTTTTATTATAATAATATGTAAGAGCTTTTTATGTATTATTTTTATGTTAATGTTTTTTGAGTGTGCGTATGTTTGTATGTATAAAGATTTCTATGTTTTCCATTACAGCCTATACGGCTTGAAGGATTTTGACTTTTGAGGTGTCGTTAGATTCATTTTGAAGGCCCAAGTGACATTGGGTACATAAAAAATAAAAATTAAAATCGGCCGATTGAGGCTACTATAATGTAAAAAAAGTAAACATATTCAAGGAATTGATTAGCTGATTTAAGAAACATATATGATCAAATATACTTCAAAGTAAAAAAATCCATGTTTTCTTATGTCTTACGCTGTTACTGTGTTATTTAAAGCCATGCAAAAAATGACAAAAAATTATAATTAAAAAAATTATATCATTATTAAAAATATATATAACGAAGCATTATTATCGTGCAAGTTTTTAGAAAGCGTGACGTCAGCGTTGCTGACGGCACCGTTATTTGCATCACTCATATTCAACAGATAACGAAATAAAACAACTATACACTTGAAATAAACTCTTTGTTACAATCGTTTTATAATCAATACTTTACTTAATTTATAGATTTAACTAAGATCACACACTTATTGTCTACGCTTATTTTCTATACAAAAATAAAAAGATTTCGATAGCACAGTAAGAATACTTTAGATTTTTAACAATATTTCAAAAAGGACTCACCAAACTACCGTTCTCGGCAGGCGCCACGTAAAAAGTGAGCCAACAACATAGTTGCCTCCCACCATGTTGCTTCTTTTTAACAGTTTTTAAACAATTGGTTTTAATACGAATATTTCGTTACAGTAATTCGTGAAATAATTTTAAAAGATTATTTAAACACTTATAAACACAAAACATTTAATAAAATTACCCGTGGCTTTTATCACTCATCGTTCAAAACAATCTCCAATGAACATTCAAAAAAGCAACTATTGAAAATCAACCTAAAGAATTATTAATGATTAAATTGTGAATGTATTTTGTAAATTAAAGATTTGATTTATAATTAATTTTGAACCTAACTTAGTAATTTAAAGTTAACTTTTTGAATGTTCGTAACTTCTAAGGAAGTAATAATAAATGTTGACAAACTCATTTTAAATATTATTCGATTTAGGATTAAAAATTAAGCTTACCTATTTCATTGCTAATAAAATAGGTTAAAATTAATTATCATTATTAAATAGACGTTATGTAATCTAACTTAAAATCTAAAATAAAAGTCGTTGAGTGTTTTGCGTCGACACGGCCATTCTGCGGGGCGGTGCGCGCTCTGCACCAGCCTCGGTTTCCTTTATGATTATGTTTCAGTTTCTGGAAATAAGAAAACATTTTTGACTAGGTACCTGTGTACATAGATACTCCAGTCGACCATATACGGTTTTACTTATTAAGGATATCTCAATGTTAGAAATATTGTAGGCCTATTTATAGCAATTGTTTGTCTGTTATTTGTGCTTATGCTCCACGCACTCGCACATTAATTTATTTTTTGTTTCTTCAAATGGTGAAAATAATGAATATGGTAAGCTTGTTGTAAAATAAGTGGATAAAGGAAATTGAGCGTTTGTTTGTTATTCGTGCTTGTGCTCCACGCACTTCACACATGTTGGACTTTTATTATGTAATGCAAATGCTCCACGCATCCTTGCATTTTATTTATGTACTCGTAGACAGGAATGTTGCTGTGGTGCTGGGCGGTCTCGTACGCCGTGGTCCACAGGGGCTCTAAAGGATGTGGGAACTAGGTCGATGCTGTGGTGCTAGGCGGTCATGAACGCCGTGGTCCACAGAGGCACTAAAAGAAATTTTTTTTTTTTTTTTTTTGCTGTGGTTCTGAGCGGTCTTGAACGCCGTGGTCCACAATTTTTATTTATTTATGATTATTGTCATAAGTATTATTAAATTTCGTATAAGCTCAAGTGAATGTTGCTGTGGTGCTGGGCGGTCTTGTACGCCGTGGTCCACAGGGGCTCTAAAGGATATGGGAAGGACGATGCTGTGGCCTAGGCCTTTAAGACCGTGGTCCACAGAGGCTCTGAAAACGATAGGGTAGGGAAAGGATTCTAAGCATATTATGTTTATTTAAATCGATTCAATATTACAGCGCAGATGTTTCATTATTGGATTCAGTGGCAAAGTTCACCTTTTGTTTGCTTTGATTGAAACTTAGTTATTATCTGCATCAAAACAGTAAGAGAAATCCTACTGCTAAAAGTAAAATATTAGTTTACTATGGAAGGAACTCACCATTTGTTACAGATTGTGATGGCATTGCAGCATGAGACGTGGATGGCTGTGACTCGTCGTTGTCGTCCGTCGACATGGTCATCTGTTCGCCTGGTCTTGGTGCTCGGCGCAGCTGGTCATGAGCTACCTTGCGCGGTCTTCCCCTGCCAGTAACTCGCTTCACGATGTATCGGTCATTATCGACGACTCGTTGAATTTCGTATGGCTCGCTATATTTGAGATCGAGGCACGTCTGATTTCGAGGATTATTCTTAATAAGAACGTAATCACCTCTTTGGAATGACTGAATCTTGGCTTTGTTCTTGTCAAACCGTTGTTTTTCGTATTCGGCCGCAGCCGCCATTTTTTGATGTACTTGTTGTTCTAGTAGATCAAAGTCGATAGTCTCTTCATCAATATTCACCAGCCTCAGGAGTTCCGGCGGAACACAGTGTTGACGACGCGTAAGGAGTGTAAGGGGTGCTTCTTCCTGAAAAAGTGCAAGAGTAGGCGCAGTAGACAAATATTGAATAATATGATTCCTAGCTTCTTCATGTCGTGCGTTCCATTCCCACTTTGCATCTTTCTTAGTTAATTCATAAAGAGGAACCATAACACGTGAAAAATTGGGAATGAATCGCCGAAAATAGCTTGCAAGACCGTTAAATTGTCTCACTTGCTTTACAGTGGTAGGTACTGGAGCTTTTGTCAAAGCTTCTACCTTTCTTGGGCTGGGACTTACTTTGCCGTTCGATATAATGTTGCCCAAGTATTCAATAGAGCGCTTAAAGAAAGATGTTTTCTCCACATTAATCGAAAACCCAGCGTTTTGAAGAGCGATGAGTATTCGTTCAATGTGGGAAAGTCCCTGTGAAAAGTCTCTACACTTTGAAAGAACATCATCGACATAAACTTGACAAACTTGCTCTACTGTATTTGATAAAGATCCCAGCGCTCTATTTATGCAGCGTTGATACACTGAGCATGCATTACTTAGTCCAAATGGCATGGCGAGGTATTCATAGAGTCCATCGGGTGTAATAAACGCAGTTTTCTCTATTGAGTTCTCTGTGATGGGAATCTGGTGGAATCCCGCCGCCATGTCAAATGTAGAGTAGTAGATACCCCCTGCTAATTGGTCAATTTGGTCCGAAATGATGGGCAATGGATAGTGGTCTCTCAGGGTATTTCTATTAAGTTCGCGATAGTCAACGCACATGCGATCTTTACCATTTTTCTTTTTTACTAAAATTATCGGACTTGAAAATGGTGATTTGCTCTCTCTGATAATTTTATGTTCTAATAATTCATTAACAATGCCTCGTACTTTCTCGCGCTCTACCGGGCTGAGTCTGTACGGCCTTCGCTCTACATATTTATTATTATCTTTAAGTCGTATTTCGAGAGCCCCAGTATTAACTCGAGTGAGTGGATACCCCCGAATAAATAAATGTTCGTACTTATTTAAAAGGATTTTCAACTCATTTATTTGTTGATCATTAGTTAAGTCACAATCTAGATTATCAAATTTTTCGTTATGAGATCGCATATGACAAACAACTGGTTGGTGAACTATTTTAACACCCTGAGAGGTTACCAGTACACTAAGGTTTGTGTTATCGACAAGGTCAATACCGATTAATAGATCAGTATTTATTTCATAGTCTGACACTACATGAAACTTAAGTTCTACGTGTAACTCATCGATAACACACACCGTTAATATTGTCGTTAATGATACTACAGTGAATTGGCCAATACCCTTCAGATACTGAACCTCATTGACCCTTCTACCCGGAAGTTTAGCAGCCACCGACTCGCGTATCACGGAACACTCTGCTCCACTATCAAATAAGGCAAATATTTTCATGTTTCCAATCATGACAGGTAATAGAGTACGTTTTAACGTACCTACACAATTTATGTTTGAGACTACTGCGCGTTCGCGCTTATGACAGGTCTCATATGTGTGACCTTCTCTGGAGCAAAATGTGCATGTTCGTTTGACGGTAGCCGCAGGCGGATTTTTTTGGTCTTGACGCGGCTGAGCTGTATCGATCTTGTTATTACTAAAGTGACACTCACGCGTGTCATGATTCGTTCTCTTACATATTCGACAAAATAGAGAAGGTTTATCCGAAAACCTTGAGCGTTTACTAGGCCCCTGTGAATTTACATTACTAGGTGGTGGGCGTTTTACCCGCCGTATTGACGACGCGATGGAAATTAATTCTGGCACCGATTTGGCACGCGCGTTTAGTAATTCTATACGCAATCTCTCATCACCGATACAACCTATAACAGCTTCAACCGCGTCATCGTTCGACAATCTATCCTTAGTTATACGTTGCCATAATATCCACGCCTCAGAGAGAAACTGCGATATATCTTTGCTACTATCATAAACGTGTTCTCTAAAACGAACTATATCGCGTGAGTACCTGTTTTCAGGTTCAAAAGTTGTTATCAAAATATCACGCAATTCCTCCCATGATTTCGTAGATACCAGCCAGCTATCAACCCACAACTTAGCGCGTCCTTTTAATAAACTACCCACTTTCATTCTCACATCATAATCGCTCAAGTTGTAAGTTTCAACTGCAGTGGTCACATGCTTACACCACTCACGTATTCCTATGTTAGAATCAGGATCGTAGGATGGCAAAAACACGTCATTAATTTTAATTTGAGAAACCGGAACCGCCATACGATCCGTCATCTGTTTCATCATCTGCATCATATGAGCGAAAAACTGGGTCGGCACACCGTTTACAGAAGAGCTATCTAACACATCAGAATGACCGGCAGAAGGGGGATCTGATCCCACTTCTGATAACGAAGCATTATTATCGTGCAAGTTTTTAGAAAGCGTGACGTCAGCGTTGCTGACGGCACCGTTATTTGCATCACTCATATTCAACAGATAACGAAATAAAACAACTATACACTTGAAATAAACTCTTTGTTACAATCGTTTTATAATCAATACTTTACTTAATTTATAGATTTAACTAAGATCACACACTTATTGTCTACGCTTATTTTCTATACAAAAATAAAAAGATTTCGATAGCACAGTAAGAATACTTTAGATTTTTAACAATATTTCAAAAAGGACTCACCAAACTACCGTTCTCGGCAGGCGCCACGTAAAAAGTGAGCCAACAACATAGTTGCCTCCCACCATGTTGCTTCTTTTTAACAGTTTTTAAACAATTGGTTTTAATACGAATATTTCGTTACAGTAATTCGTGAAATAATTTTAAAAGATTATTTAAACACTTATAAACACAAAACATTTAATAAAATTACCCGTGGCTTTTATCACTCATCGTTCAAAACAATCTCCAATGAACATTCAAAAAAGCAACTATTGAAAATCAACCTAAAGAATTATTAATGATTAAATTGTGAATGTATTTTGTAAATTAAAGATTTGATTTATAATTAATTTTGAACCTAACTTAGTAATTTAAAGTTAACTTTTTGAATGTTCGTAACTTCTAAGGAAGTAATAATAAATGTTGACAAACTCATTTTAAATATTATTCGATTTAGGATTAAAAATTAAGCTTACCTATTTCATTGCTAATAAAATAGGTTAAAATTAATTATCATTATTAAATAGACGTTATGTAATCTAACTTAAAATCTAAAATAAAAGTCGTTGAGTGTTTTGCGTCGACATATATATTAACTAATCCACGATTAGGATTCGAACCCGATTCACTTGTGTGTGTGAGATTGAACTATTGAAGAGCTCCAACTTCTAAGGAAACTTAACTCAGTAAGCATCTGAGCTCTTCGCATTCCTTTGCTTAGAAAATAAACTTAGGTACCGGAAAGGCACTTATTTATTAATGATAAATTAATAGGCTTGTAATAAAAACCTCTGTGTAGTTTTATGAAACCATGGTAAAAGTGAAACCTTTTAAATATTCTTTGCACGCCATCTATGTTTTAATAGATAACTTACATCAGCTGTATGTTGTCATTTATAGTGTCTTAGTTCTAGGAAATGATAAGAGATGGCCGACCATCACGCGACATGCAACACGCACACGAAAAAGTTTGAGACGATGTAATAAAAGTTTCACTTTAAAAATTAATTATTAAAAAAAAATAAACTCGGCTATGACAAAAAACCACTAGGAAAACCAAGTTTTACAATGTAGTGTGAAGTGTGTTCTATGCACCGTGTATATAATTATGCCATTCGGTACTTTCATAAACTACATAATTATATTTAATGTATTAGTAAGATAATTAATTATGTAGGTACTTCAAATTATTGCAGGCAGGGACAAACTAATAAACCAAATTTATTCAATTGATAGTAGCTTAGGTTTTGCTAACGTAATATAATATAATCGCGTCTCTTTAGAGGGTTAACTTTATTTTTGGTGCTGATAAATAAAATATACATATTATTCACTGAAAAAGTTTTTATATTTTATTAAAGTTGTCTAAATAAATTATGTACATTTTATTAGGTACTAGCTGCTGCCCGCGACGTCATCTGCGTGCGTTCACTGCTCGTTCCCCGTAGGTGATAGCGTGATAATAATATGTAGCCTATGTTCTGACCCGACTTCTTAATAATATTCGTGCCAAATTTGAAGTAAATCCATGCAGTACTTTTTGAGTTTATCCCGGACATACATACAGACAAACAGACAAACAGACAAAAATTCTAAAACTATATTTTTGGCTTCGGTATCGATTGTAGATCACACCCCAAGTATTATTTTAAAAAAATATTCAATGTATAGTTTTGACTTTCCTACCATTTTATTATATGTATAGATATGTATAAATAGATAACTAACATTAAGCACTGAATTCATTTATACACTTAGACATTTGCCTACTTTAATTTAACTTCTATATCTTTTATATACTAATAATTATAATAGATACCAAACAAACTAACTTGCTAGAATATATTAACAAAGTTTATATCAAAAATTTTCGACAAATAATAAGGTAAAATAACAAAACTTTGTCGAAATTCACCCATTAATTTACATAGTGTTTTTATTGCCTTACAGTATCTCATTATTCCTACATATCTCATTCTCCTGATGATCAGATATTTCAAGCATCAGTTATCGATAAAACTTCACAATGATTCAAGTAAATCCCTTAAACACGACAATCAATAGTAGTATTTCATTCCATGCATGTATCAGAGGTATAAACTATGCTAACATAATAACTTTCGTTTCGTGTCAGGCAGCTTGACAGATTGCGATGAGGGAGGCATCTATCGGAATATGTGTCCCACTTTTGTAATATATGTGCGTAGCTTTTAGCTGTTATTCATATTTTTCTGTCAACTTTCGTTGAATATGAAATTCGACTATGTTTGCGTAACGAGTTTTAGGGGTTCATTGTCAAATAAGCATTTATTATAATTTTTCCGTGTCACGTATTTGTCTTCCTTCGAGTCTGTTATATTTGTCTATTCAATATATCAATAATAAGATACTCGAAAGAACTGATTCTGTTTTTTATATATTGTCAATAGAAAGGGTTAGGTTGGGTTTAACTTGACATGAGAAAAAAATCGTTTATAGGCTTGCATAAAATAACGTTAATTAAATTACCATTCTTTTAACTGTATTATATAGATTATAAAAATTGTTAATTTTTTGTATAAACACGTAATTGTCACGTTTGATTAAACATAGGGATTCCCTTAAGTTTCAAAACTATTTTTTCGTCAATTAAATTTATATTGTTGTTGTAACAATTTTGAATTTTCTAGCGTCACCACACAAGGAAATGGATACTGAAACCTAGACAAGACAAGGGCTCAGAATGAACGTTCAAAATGCACGTTGAGTGTGTCCTAGTGAGATTGCACTTCACATTAGAACTCAACGCTACAACCTGGACAACCTGTGAATAAATTAACATTGTTACAAATTAACGTGTTAATGTAATTGTTATCCAAAATTATAAATATAACGTTCGTGGAAGTAAATGAGTCTCATATAAATATTCCAAATTGAGCATTCAAGCAAGTATAACCTGTCGAGCGGGGAATAATGTGATTTTTTCTTGAACCAACTACGAGTAGTTTATTTTGAAATTCGGTATGACTGATAACATGTACATTAGATGGATGCGGCACGTGGATTCGTAAAAGGAATCGTGACTATCATGACTTTCAGGATATCGGACCCTTTGATAAAGCTGCAAACAATCAAATTCCATACAAAAAGTATAATAATGATTATGAAAGTAAAAAGTATATGTATCAGCACCGTAATGTAATGTTACGCACGCGCACGTGTAAATGTTATGTATGTATATTGTTTAAATTAATCATATTATTATCAATTAAAACAATAAAACTCTAAAAACACAAGATAAATTGGTATTTTGGTATAAATACCCAAATCTCGAACAATCGGCTATAATTGTGTTTGCTCGCTAACGAAAATAAATCAACTTCAATTACATCCACAAGTAATACAACGTGTCTTGACGACCACCACGTCGTGGGACACTAGATAGGAAAGAATCTCCTTATTATAAAATATTATTTTCAAGTTTTATTCCAGGTATAAAGAAAATAATTATTCGGGTGTACAATTTTTATTATGATTTTTTTAGCGATAAAAATCAATAAAAGTACTTTAAAAAATTATCTTAACACCGTTATTTTATTTACAATGATTTATAAAAATATATAATAATTATCGAATGAGATCCTAATAATAATAGCAAACTGAAATAATAATAATAGTCATCACGTAGACTATACATTAGACATTATATAGCCCATCATACATAGACTATACATAAAAATATTACGCTTTTAATTGGCCGACATTTCGAATACTTTACAGCAACCATGGCCACGGGAGGACTGTCCTCCCGAGACAATCACAATGGAACCCAAGACTTTATTTAAGCATTGCTGCATTGCTTTATTTAAGCTTGTACTGTTAAAGACCATCACTTGTGCCGTAGTTCATCGCATACAAAATTTTTCTATTTGTTATGTAAATATATATATATGTCGCAGATCAGAAGTAGGTAGGAGAAGAACGGACGGATGACCGAACTACTAAGTATTAAATGGACTCACCGAGCGAGTACCGTCTATCGCGTGGCAGAGGCACAACTCGACGCAGTGCCCGGGACTTGTGACCCGAGTGTACGTTTAAGGCGGCGCCGCCTAACAATGCGCATTGGCACTCGCCTCCACTGCTCGAGTTGCCCAATAAGTAACAATTAATTCGTGTACACAAACTAACTATTAGAAGAGTCGAGGTTAAGCTACTAGCAGGATACACAAGTGCACCGTGCCACGCCAGAGCCAAGACTGACTTAGCTGCGGTTGCATCGGTCTTTTATACACGACTGAATGACTCGAATAATAGAAGTGAGGGTAAGTGAATATCGACAATAGCGCAGGTACCGCCATACACGTCAGAAATACTCAAATAATAGAATAAGTGAGGGTAGACGAATAACGTATGTACCGACATTAATAACTATCTGCATTGACTCTCCGACACGGCCATCCTGACAAGTCACACGTCCTCGTGTGATGCCATAAAAAGCAAAAAGGTACTACGATATCAAAGTCTCGTCTCGGCCTATCCTGACCCACACTTAACCAAGGATAAAGCGATAGTACAACCACTTTTTGTTGACACTCCATGTGATGCTGTAAAAAGCAAAAAGTTACTGCGATATCAAAGTCTCATCTCGGCCTATCCTGACCCACACTTAACCAAGGATAAAGCGACAGTACAACCACTTTTTGTTGACACTCCATGTGATGCCGTAAAAAGCAAAAAGTTACTGCGGTATCAAAGTCTCATCTCGGCCTATCCTGACCCACACTTAACCAAGGATAAAGCGATAGTACATCCACTTTTTGTTGACACACCATACAACCATACGTACGAATCTACCATTAAATCAAAATTGACCAATCTTTTTGGTATGAACATTACACCATCATTGCTTTCCACATATTAGTCGCCACTGTCACCTAAATCGAGTGACAGCAGCTCATGCCACCTCCATCGAGTGACGATAACCAACCAAAAGAGTCGCTACTGTCACCTAAATCGAGCGACAGTAGCTCATGCCACCTCCATCGAGTGACGATAACCACTAAAGTCGCGACTGTCACCTAAATCGAGTGACAGCAGCTCATGCCACCTCCATCGAGTGACGATAACCAACTAAAAGAGTCGCTACTGTCACCTAAATCGAGCGACAGCAGCTCATGCCACCTACATCGAGTAACGATAACTACTAAAGTCGCCACTGTCACCTAAATCGAGTGACAGCAGCTCATGCCACCTCCATCGAGTGACGATAACCAACTAAAAGAGTCGCTACTGTCACCTAAATCGAGCGACAGTAGCTCATGCCACCTCCATCGAGTGACGATAACCACATGTATTGCCTCCATCGAGCAATACAACTAAAACATGTTTCAGCAATGGATACTTAAAAACAATGGCACCAACAAAATTAATCTCAATAAAATTGGTTGTATAGTGGTCTACCTTTCTTCATCAGTTAACTTTAATCACAAAAAAGCTACCAATCTATCCTATTCGTTCACAGACGAAAAGTTCCTCTACACGTAATTAAAAAAATAAAGTTTTATTATTGACACAGTAGGATCACATACGACTCTCATGGCCCGGCTGCCTCAGCAGCTAATGACAACTACTATTGCCACCCATATCGTCATCACCTCATGTGATACGACCAACACATATCGTCATCAACTCATATGATACGACCAACACATATCGTCATCACCTCATGTGATACGACCAAATTAGCATCAACAAACAACATTAAACAAATCTAATTCCGCAGTTACATCAGTAAGAGGAATCCTTCGTAAACGATCGTGAACATACCTATAGGTTCTATTACCAGACAACTGTTTTAACAGATAGCGATTGCCTTCAAGCAATTCCACAACTTTAAACGGTTCCCTGTATTTAGAACTACAATGATCTGAAAATCTAAATGTCGTTAAACCAATTGTAACTAATCACTTTACACAAATACCACAGCCATGTACCATCGACGTCATCCCCACCAAAACTATACACGCACTTTTATTTCTACAACAAGTTACAACCAAGCTTGCAAAGTCCTCGAGTAAAGACCTCTAACACCACGGCTCTCTAGACGAAGAGCAATCACAGTACATGTGTCAGTCACCCCTGTGACTACACGCTACGGTCTCAACAGACCACGACCTCCGCCAGTAAGTTAAACTTTGCACACCGCTAACCCACGGACTACTTGGGTTGCCCCAAGAGACAATTCTACCGGGCTACGACTACAAATAACTAACTGGTACAGTTGAACACATTACGGTCGATAGAGTCATTCACTCGAGTCTTTCCATCTACTTAAACTTGAACATCATCATTATCAACAAGATCATAAATTACATCAATATCGTCTGGTACATGACGTGTAAGCATTTTCTTTAACCTTTCGTGAGCAAATTTGTGGGTACGTTTACAATTTAAAGCTTTAAGGGTATACCGATTACCTTTGAGAACTTCTATTACGCGAAAAGGACCTCGATATTTCGGATCAAGACTCGTTTGATTACGCTTCTCATTTTGTAATAAAACAAACTTTAACAGTTACCTACAACGACTACCATAATGGGCCCATGATTGTACCAAAGTGTTATAAATTAACCTTCCGTAATTTAAACTTTTTAAACAGAACAACTAAATAACTTTTAAACAGTTTAAACAAATCAATCAAAGGTAGAGAAAGACTGAAAACCCGCGATACTACACAAAAATACTCGTTACAGAGGGTAATCGGAAATACTCAAACTACTAAGACGATATTATCACTTAATCACCAACAAGTGGGTAACCACAATAATTTAACTTAACGCAAATATAACTGCCCAGAGCCATGTACCAACGTCAATCAAACTTTTAATAATCAAACTCTTTTTCTACAACACTAACAACTAACGACCTTCTGGCATCTTTCTTAAACGACTGTCGCTGCGACTAACGCGACGACTCACACTACGATTATGCTCACGATCTGACATTGTGACTGAATTGAAACAAAAACTGAATCTTAAAATCCTTTAGCAAAATTAATCACTACACAACTACCTACGTGTCACGGCACAAAACAAAACTAATTTCAACAAATAGCCGGTAAATCGAATAACGTAATCGAACACTGAACAAAAACCACTTGTACACCGATAACAATACGACAGAACGACCGAAAATAACTCCAACATCGATGTACCCACGAAATATTGCAACTTACTTGCACACTTGCTAACATAGAACTTAAAGTTCAAAGAAACCAAAAACTCTGAACTTAAAAAAAACAATTAACAACAGCAAACAACAAATGAAGTGGGCGTAGTGAGATCTTTATCCCACTTCTGATGTCGCAGATCAGAAGTAGGTAGGACAGAAGAACGGACGGATGACCGAACTACTAAATATTAAATGGACTCACCGAGCGAGTACCGTCTATCGCGTGGCAGAGGCACAACTCGACGCAGTGCCCGGGACTTGTGACCCGAGTGTAGGTTTAAGGCGGCGCCGCCTAACAATGCGCATTGGCACTCGCCTCCACTGCTCGAGTTGCCCAATAAGTAACAATTAATTCGTGTACACAAACTAACTATTAGAAGAGTCGAGGTTAAGCTACTAGCAGGATACACAAGTGCACCGTGCCACGCCAGAGCCAAGACTGACTTAGCTGCGGTTGCATCGGTCTTTTATACACGACTGAATGACTCGAATAATAGAAGTGAGGGTAAGTGAATATCGACAATAGCGCAGGTACCGCCATACACGTCAGAAATACTCAAATAATAGAATAAGTGAGGGTAGACGAATAACGTATGTACCGACATTAATAACTATCTGCATTGACTCTCCGACATATATATATATTATCAACAAACGTCAGAATCATAATATGAAACAGAATTATACTATACATATACAGTACATACAGTATATTCAGTAGCAAATCACCAAATTTGACCCAAAGTGAACGAGACCAGGAAAAAGATCGAGTTTACTAATCTTTATTTCAGTAACCAATAATGAGAATATATGTAATAATACCTACCAAATAAGAATAATGTGTAACATAAGCTATTTCTTCCTAGATAAACGAACTGAATGAGAAAATGTGAAATGAAATGACAAAGCGTAATAACAAATCGATACTTAGTTGTCAAAGTCAACCATAATAAACACGTTATGGAGAAAAATTATCAATCGAATGAAAATTGTATTTGCTACAGTTATTCATCTCTATAGAATAAGGTTGTCAAACACAGTTTATTTGAATACATTTTTTTAATACGTTTTTAGGTACAAAAAAATTTTGATAGAAATAAGCAATATAATTAAGGTAGGGCAAAGCAAAATATACCTTGCTCAAAATCTGGATCAGCTCGACTCGGAAAACACCTCAACCTTACAGAAGATCACAGCTAAATAATACTGATTTCAAGCAGTGTTATGTTCTTGTCGTGAATAAGGTGACCAGAGATCCTTGGGGATTGGGGTTTGGGTCAGCAACGCGCTTGCAATGTCTGGTGTTGCAGGCGTCTATAAGCTACGGTAATCGCTTACCATCAGTTAAGCCATACGCTTGTTTGCAGACCTAGTTGCACTCCGGGAATGCCGGCAAAAGCGAAATTATGAATACAAGGAATATAATATCCTCTAAAAAATCTACGAATCTTAGAATATTATTTTTTCAACTTCATAGTAATCTAACTTGATAATCAAAATTAAAACTTCAGATAGGTATATGTTATATGAAGACATAAAAAACGCATTAACTTTATTACTCCAACACTGTTCCATATGATGATATCTAAGATACTGTACTCGCTTTTTGAATTGCAAGACTTACTCTTTAAGCGGAACAAGTGCCAGCTTTTGGATTACGAGAAGCATAATTTAGTTTTTCATAAAATTCCTGCATTCAATTTTTGTTTCACATCGCAGTACAGAAAATATAAAAGAGAGAAAATTTATCTTAAAATTAAATAAAATTTTAACCCGTATCCGTAGGATTCTCTTGAGTCTTCAAAATATCTCCGGTTTTTTTCTGTCTGTTAGTAAGTAAACAACTTAAATAAGAACTGTTTTTTTATGTTTTTACTAATAGTAAAGTTGGTAAACATTTACATGTACAGTAGAGCGTCGATTATCCGAACTAATTGGGGGACTTGGGTGTTCGGAAAACCGGTATTTTCGGATAATCGAACTACCTATATGTATATTGATTCAGCCATATATATTTACGTACAGGTAAATGAAAACCATATTTCCATTAACATCTTTAATTACAAATATGAATTTAAAAAAAAGTGCAGACAATCAACAACAACAGGTACAATTAACGCTTAAAAAAATCTTCAATCTTCTTCTACCGAAGCACCTACTCGCTTACGAGCTAGGCTAGATTGTGTACTTTTTTAAGGACAGATATTTGGATATTCATTGGATAACTTGGTTGCAGATTCGCCTTCCTCTAACCGTTTATTATCTCGTATTTATCTTTCATAGAAAGGACAACACGTTTACGTTTAGGCATTTTAAATCGAAAGTTTTCTTTCACGGGGCAAAATTTAGTTTATCCACTAGCGGTTAATAATTGGAAGTGCCATACGAGTACAATAACCAAAGACAATAACAAGTCAACAAGTCGCAACATGTGTACGACAAATGTAGCACGGGAGGCAGGAGAGAGGCACGCGGGCGTCGGCGGGCGTAGTAGTTCGGATAAGCGGTCGTTTGGTTAAGCGACGTTCGGATAATCGACGCTCCACTGTATTCTATTATAAATAAACACCTCGTAAGGATCGCCGATACTAGGATTTACTCCTGAGTCCTGTGCTGGGTTCCGAAATCACACACAATATACAAGCACAGCCCCCCAGAGCTCGACAGACATCTGTATGGCCAATACAAATGTTTGTCATGTGCGGTGATCGAACCCGCAACCACCAATCCAACAGCCACAAGTCAGAACTGTGACCATTACACGTCGTTCTTATCATCCTTATAATTATATCAGGTTTAAATATTATCATATCTGTATTTTTAACCCAATTTGTATTGTCGAATCATCTATTATTTTAGCACACAATTTTTTTTTTATTTTTAAGTTTAAATACTAATTAGTCATACTTTAATTACACATCCTATTTAATTTATTTGTGAAATTATTAAAAAAAAACATTCAAACTAAATTCACAGCCAACCCTAAATCAAAATCACCGAAATTTACACGCGGTGCCGTGTCGCACATCCACAAACATTATTCATCTAAAGGGAGAAAAGACGCGAATCGGTGGAATTACAAATAGTGGACCGTTTCGAGGTAATTTGTGAGCATGAATCGGCACATCACGTGTTGCTGGTCTACAGCGTGTTGAGAAGACTTTTAAATACCTACTTGGAAATTTTTGATTTAGAGTTTATAAATCGGTTGCTTTTTGTTTTCATGAATATTTATTCCTATAATTATGTACATATTATCTATTTTAGTAATAACATTGAAGAGTTTTGTTTGTTAGAATTTGAAGTGTAAAGATTAATTTTGTTTGTTCAGAAAAACTATATGCCTTGAAGTAGTAGCATATATATACACGCAGTTCATGAAGTAGAGGAATCGAACAACTTTTTCTATGTATGAATTATATAGTATTTTATTATAAATTTTAGCTGGTTATAAAAAACAGAGATACTTCAAAATTTATGAAAGTCTTAATATAGATGTTTAAAGGTATATTAGCTTACTACGACTAATGACTAGACCAACTAACGTATATAAAAATAGCATCAATTTTAAATTTAAACTTAATATCTAGAATAAGATATGTATGTCTAGACTCAGTAGACTGACGAATATCAAGTAAACGCACAAAAAACCGTATCTATTGTTTATTTCTATATATAAATATCCACCCAACACCCACGTGGGGATCTAGAGTAAAATAAATAATATACAATAAAAAATACGCAATACACGGAACCGCGACGCAGTAATCAAAACGAATGACATGCGTGTAGCGAGGATAACGTCGGGATTACCACCTCAGATTACACTGATGGCCAAAATAATTACCTTTCTATGTATCTGATAACGTGAACTGAGAGCATCAGTGAAAGATAGCACGTATATACATGATTTTAAATGAAAGCTTAAAATTCGAGCGGTTCTTCTTATTACACGTTAGTAATTTCTGAAGTGTTATTTGTAACATAGTTATAATATATGCCCTCAGAGAGCGATTCGGGTGATTTTATAATTTCGTTATAAAATTCCACAATTAAATTTTGGAATTTCGATTAATCAAGTGTGCTGTTTGAAATATTAAGAGGAAGTCTAACTTGAAAAAAAATTGCATGCGTACAAAGTACACATATCAGAAGTGAAACTTCTTTGGCAAACTAATTAAAAAAAAAACGAATTAAAAAAAAATTCAAAAAAAAAACAAAAAGCCAACGTCACGCGGTGTTCCCAGGCGGTCATCCATCCAAGTATTGACTGCACCCGACGTCGCTTAACTTCAGTGATTGGATGAGAACCGGTGTATGGACGTTTAAAAAATATACGTAACTCGTGACACCGTGAGTCGTGACGCGTTTGATCCGTAAAAATTTTACCCCTCATGCGCCTAAAGAAGTTTCACCTCAAAAAAGAATTATATACTACCGTACCGTATTCAGTGTTGGATATATATTTTTAAGCCCTAGCTAACAGCGCCAATGTCATAAAATACGTTTTCTATTATGGTTGTAGTATTTTGTTACTTAACATTTCTCGTCAAATTGGACAGTGATATTTTAACAATAGGTTTCTGTTTACACTTCTTCGTACAAAAGTCTAAAAAACGAGAGCCAGCAAGAATATTGAATATAAGAAATATATTATAATTAATCTTCAAAAATTAAAATATTCAAGATAGGTAATCGTTGATATTATTTTTTTGGCACCATACGTAGCGTATAAAGCGTCCCGTGCATATAATCCTACATTATGTTATGTCTGTATTTAGAACAACTGCTAAAATGAACATGTCTCAAATAAAAGTTGTACCTATTATTTTCGTTCACATGAATATATATAAAAAAAATGACAACATAGCACGCTAGCCCGGGTTTCATCCTAATGTCAAGGATTTTAATCCTCATCTTTTATCACTATCACTACAAAATTGCCAACAACTCTAAAACCCGTACAAAGCGCTATAACCTCCTGAAAAAAAAAGAAAACATCTCAACTCCGTGAGTAAAAACAAATATACACAGAATGCTGATACATTAGTATGGCAAGCGGTGTAGCACAGGTGTTCCCGAGCCGTTTTTATTCGCTTTGTTCCTCTGTTTATTATGAACGATGCCAATGTTTATTCTTGCCTTACTTACCTTATTGCATTGCTTAGGAATGAATGTGTGTGAATTATACCTGTTAATAAATCGGTTTTCCTGTAATGTAACTTAATAGGTTAGATTTTTGTTAAATGAAATGAAATTTTTAACTAGCATACAGTGAAACGTGAACTATCGAGATGAAGAGTTTAAACCACATCAAACTCTTCATAGTGATACTTTAACAGGCCGGATCAAACATTTCGAGTGACATTTAGAAAATGACGATTGAAGGAGTTGATAGTTTACGAATTGACAAATTATTACCCAGACTCATTCGATCCCTGAACGATTTAAACGAAATGCAACTAAGGACAAAAGCAATAACGAAGCAATTGAAACTGCTACAATGTTACTCTAATTACAGTTGATAAATCAATCAATTGTCAATTGACATTCATCCTCTCTGCAGCGCTTTACAGCAGATTTTTTTTTACTTTCTATACAAGTAAAATACTTCAAGATTAAATTTTTGAAGACAATTTCTAAAGGAATTGAAATAATGCTAGCGTTACCATTATTTTCAGTACCTATCAAAAAAAATTTCAAGAAACGAATTAGGTACATTATAATATAACACTTTTGTAACATAATTCTTTATTTTAGTTAATGTGTGTTCTACTTTAATTTTGGTACTATCGCTGTTAAAAAAGTCGAGCGATATTTTGAATGTAAAAATTCACGTTATAAGCCAGCGCGATGACGGTCCGGGATTTGTCGTAATCCCGGGACAATCCTGGCGTCCCGGGATAGTGGTGAATTTGAACGGGATAAGGCCTTACACCTCGGCCGGCAATTTATTTTATGTGCCTCATGTGCTGAATACCTAATTGAGGTGTTCTCGTTGTTTCTGTTATTAGATAAAAATAAAAAATTACGTTTTGTGATATTTTTCAAACTGATTTAAAATTAATTACAACTGTCTTTTGTCTGTGTTATTGATTACTCTGAATTTATAATTCTTAACATAGATGATATTTTTTTAAGAACGTTGGACAGAAATCTAGTTTCAAATAAAGGACAAGAAGTCAATGCTACAAAACCTTTTTTTAAATTTTTACTAAGGAAACATAGGTACATATACTAAAAATCAATCACTTTGATTCAAAAACCATACGATAGTAATTATATTAATTAGCCTTACTAAATAACAATTAAGGACAAATAACAAGGACATACCACAGTAAAGTGGAAAGAATTTTGGTATCTCTAAAGACATACATAATGATATACGCACCAATAAAAGGAAACGTGTTAGTTCCATTAAAAATAAAAAATAAAACTATGAAAAACTAGAACTTATAACAAATTTTCCGTGCATTCGATGCAACGAATAGCGTGAACTTATTTGGAATACTGCCGGGATAGCTGCCGCAGACGAACAAAGCGTCATTGCCACTGGTTAATTGTTAAAAACTTTTAATTGGCCGCAAGTTTCTGTTTTGAGTCGCATTCGGAGCTACGTGAACGGCGAGTTACTTTATATTCAGTTTATATTCACGATTACTTGTATGATATTTTGTAGCACGCTTTAATTGGCACAGTTGATGTTTTGATATGATATTTTGATTTTTTATTCTGCCTGTAACTTTATTTATTTATTAATTTAAAAAAAAAATCATTCAAACAATGGCCTTACTTCTAGTGTGTAAAAACCTCAAATAGCGCAATTTGTTTCATGAGAGCCTTTAATTTTTCGAATATTTTTTCATGTATCTTCAAAAAAAGTGCTATGCTTGTGTGCTCACCGTACGGTACTCATCCTTCTGAACTAAGTCTAAGGATAAGACTCCTTAATCCTTAAGCCCTAGACCACAAGAGATACATAAACTTTAGTGTCCAGTCTTTGTTATACAAATCCTCTCATGTGATGGGTGATAGTAGTCGATTTATACTCTTTTTGTGATTTTAACGTTGGCATTATCAGAAAAAAATAACTATCTGATATACTCGTAGTTACGGAAATAATTTGTTTGCTAAATGATATAACTTTAAAAAAAATAGTGAATACAGATATCTGTCAAGTTGTACCTTTGTCGGTAATGATTCACTGGAAGTATTAAACATTATTTTTCGTCCTTAGTAATTTAAGTGCTATTGTATTGAATTTTCCCATTAATTTTCGGTACGTTTTTCGTGAATACTGGTGTATCTAGAGTTATTATCCTTCTAAACCTAAAGCTTTCGTAAACTGGTAAAATTCCGGTAAATGATGTGAATAGGCGAGTGATAACAAAACAAAAAATCAGCCAAGTGTGAGTCGGACTCACGCACAAAGGGTTCTGTACCATCATCCCATAATTTAGGTAAGCACTTAATAACTATGAAAAAAGATGAAAAAAGTTTTTTTTTATTTCTTCATTAACTACCTTTAATACATTCCACTTAGTTCACGAGCAAGAATTTTTATAAACCTTGTTTTTGCTCTTGGCACGGGAGGAGAAGAATTATATTAAGACTGACAGCCAAAGTGAGCAAAATTTATTGTTTCGAATTTCTTGTTCATTAAAAAACCATTAACATTTCAATATCGCTCATCCAATAGCCACCATTGCGAAAATTCGCACTCTCCATGATATTCTCCGCCATAAAACCAACGGTATAAAGGTTAAAATTCCTACAACGCTATAAATTAAGTCGGTAGGTGATAACTTTAACCAAGTCGTTAGTTACTAACGGGCTGGTAACCAGAGGGGACAGATTCAACTCAATTTTATTCTGTTTTATTCTTAAAGTATTGTTATAAGACTTGGTAAGTTATAATACCTTTTACCAAATTGTCAGAAAAACAGTACAATAATATTTTTCAAGTTCAGTTCAATTTCACGTGGGTATAATAGTTAGTAACTTAGTATTAATATCAGGGAGCGCGTTATGCTCTCGGTCCTAGTTGTATCATTGACACCGGATAGCGATCGTTACTCATAGTGGCAAATATGTCCGCCAACACGCCGATGACAGACGGTGTCCTGTCTTGCGAACTATAAAACGCGTTAAGTTTAAAAATCGTTACGTTTTCTGATATTAAAAAAAAACTAAGGAACTTTCTTGATTTATCATTCCATAAGAACTTTCTATAAAGTATAAGAAAATTTATAAAGAACATCACAGCTATACACACGAAAGAGTTTCAAGATATTTCAAATAAACTACCAATGATAACAGCTATGGTTATTAATCAGCGAATTTGAATTGCTGTGACGTTAAGCATATGATAGTTTTCTATATACGTTTTCAAAATACAGGCACCGTGCACCGTCTTAAAATTTGTTACTCTATATATTAAATAAGAAATAAAACATTCAGAGATAACTTCAGTTAACTCTGACGTAGCTGTCCCGAAGTTCGTAATGTGTAATAAACAAGTTGACGGTGTGAAATATCTCAGTAAACAGTATCCAGCAAGGCCCACCGTAATCTGAATTTATGATGCCTCTGACGACGCGGCGGCAAATGAATACTAAGTTTCCTTTATGAATGGCGCGTGTCGGGAATAAGATGGGAAATCTTTAAAAATTGTCTCAACTTCCCTCTTAGATGTTGATTTATGTATTTTGAGATTATATAATAATAAAAAAATAGTGTACATATTTTTTATTTTATTTTATTTTCCTTGAAGAAACCTCTTCGTTGGATGCGCGTGTTGATAAATACGTGCAATAAAAGTGTACACTTGAATAGTTTATATGCCGAGGTAATGAGAATTCGTTATAATCTTTTTGTGAACTTGATTTGGAATAAAATATTGCGGTAGAATCTACACTGAGTACTGCCCTCACCGTAGCAGTAAATGATAAGTAATTTTACCTTACAAGCGATCCTTAATTCTTACTTTACAATAACGATTACACCTAAAAATGATAAAATACGTGCAAAATCGAAAGTATAAAAAAAAAATCTGTTTAGCCACTTTAACTAACTACCTGAGCTATTAACGGCACATTACACATGAGAAGCAATGAAGCAATTAGGAACAATATACCAGCAAACGAACAAAATAGATTTTATAGACATCTACTACGAACTTCGGTTTCGAATTTTGATTCCCTCCAATTTGGCAATGCATCGGGAATTCCGCAACGCCTATCCATTTAAACAAATTGCCAACTACACTATTTGGCTTTATTGGAATACGAAAATAAAATATTAATTAATACGGAAATTGAAATTGTAAAATAAAATAAATATTTTTATTTATTTTTACTCATACCGAAGGAAAATGGAAAACTTTTTTTCTTTATTTTGTTATTATTTGAAGGATTAACTTATGAATAATATAAGTTAATATTGTTATTAAATCATACTTTTTTTAAAATTGTTTTAAGGTAGTTTAGCTGCACATAAATTAGTAATACTTTGGTGAATGTCTATTTTTAGCACATTTTAATTGTTTATGTTGTTCTACGTCAAATCATAAAACACCTATTTTTATGGACTTTAATAAATTACTAAGGTCAGAGCCACAATGTCCAATTTCCTTGGTTTTTTTTTCATTCTACTTCTATTGGCAGTTATTAATCCAGATTAAATAATGGATTAAAAGAAAGTCAGCTACTGACTTATACAATTACTGTTTAGGGAACATATCAACATTTTGTTAATACTGAAAATGATATTGATGACTACGATAATAATCTCAGGAGACTCTAAATATTTATTGAAAAATATACTCTTAGTACCTTTGTAATTATTTAGTTCTAATATGTGTAAGAGTTATTTAACCTGGAAGTCATTTGTTTTCTTAAACTATTTTCACACATTTTACATTTCAATTTAAAATAAATTAAAAGTAAAGAACCTTTTTAAAAAACAAGCTTTTATTTGAATGTGCGAATAAAATAAATTTTTACTTTAAAACTTTTACTATCTACTTATAAAGTCACTAGCTTCTGCGCGCGACTTCGTCGGCGTGGACTCCGCTCCTATTGGTATTAGCGTAATGATATATAGCCTATAGCCTTCCTCGATAAATGGGCTATCTAACACTGAAAGAATTTTTCAAATCGGACCAGTAGATCCTGAGATTAGCGCGTTCAAACAAACAAACAAACAATCAAACAAACAATCAAACAAACAAACTCTTCAGCTTTATTATATTAGTATAGATTACACATAATCTATATGATATAAAAGCTTTTCTGTCATATAGATTGTGTGTAATGACATCACATGACATGTGATGTCATATGACATGTGACATCACATATCATTGTTGTGTCTCATGATATTTCAGCTCAATTGGTTCTATGGTTATATGGTGATATCTTCATATCTGCTTCAAAATTGAGTTGCAAGATTTCACCCGAACAAACATTCATTAAAGTTACATACATACATACATACATATATTGCAAGTTAAATAAAAGCTTGTAAAAATAATTTTATTAAAATCAAAACCATTTCTAAATTAACTTTCATCTCTATTGTACGCAAATTCCCTGTTTTCATTTCACTTTAAAAAAAGAAAGAAAGAAAATGAGAGGAATTTGGAAGCCTTCGCGTTAAGAATCAACTCGCTCTCCGGTTTCATAGGATTATGTTAGATAGTTTGGTTTAAGTTACAAGAGTTGGCAGAAAGTTTCGTAAATTTACATACATCAAAATATCTTTAGGGTGGACATAATTTATACGTGTCGACTACCATTTGGATAGATTGTTCACTAAAGTTCCATTAACGTCGATCGATTCTGATCCTAACTCATGTTCTCATATTCCTTAGGAAAATACGTAAAGTCGTCGAATACGGTCCTTATCATAAACAGCTTATTACAATCTTAGAAGCTTAGATTGATATTACCTTCCCTAATACAGTGTGTAACTTGTAAGATTAAATTTAATATATTAAAGCATTAAACATAATATTTTACTTAATACAGAGACATATTATCACAAAGGAAACGTTATCGTATGCCAATCTGATGAAATGACCCAATGTCTGAATAGACTGAAACGCAGCAGTAAAAATCTAATGAGGCCTAATGACAAAGATTGTACCCGCGTTTTTACGACGTCTCGAAGCGTCGAAACATCGGAATTTGTGAGAGTAATAAAATTAGGTATTTCGAGTATTTCGTTACGTAAAAGATCAAAATTTTTCGTCGTTTTAATTTAACTTTAAATTTGTATCTTACACTCACCATTGATGGCGATAATAGTAAGAATGTAACGAGAAAAATATATTTTCGGCCATGGAATGAATTGGACTGTCAAACTGCTGTGCTAAAATATATTTTACCCATGCATACAAATAATTGAAGTTTAATCCAGCTCACTTAACACCTCCGGTTGGTGGTTAATTTGAAAATGTAAAAAAATAGAAATAGAATCATTGTGATTTGTGTTGTGGCAGTAATCTTGTTTTCTGCTGTAGAGTTCGATTTCCATTTGCAATGCTCCCTATGTAGCAGGTGTTCATAGGTGACAGTATCCACTTCCCATCCAATAGAGTGTATGCTTTTTGCTAACCTAGGAGAATAACAATTGTGGTTGCTCGCAAACGAAAAAGAACTGACCTCATTTACATCCACCAGTAATACTCCGTAGTTCGACGAAAATGTAGTCAAGTGAATAGGCATGATTAAATTTAATTAAAAAAATGCTTGTTCAACCTCGATTCAATTCAAATGAGACTACATAACACGCACTAGCTTTCGATTAAAAAGGAGTCATCGAAATCGGTCTAATCAGTCAAAACTTATGAGGTAACATACGAATTATAAACAAAAATAGATAAACGAAACACATTCTTAAAAATAAAAGACAATTTAACTATGATAAAACAATATTTTACATTCTCACACTTTTATAATTTTATACAAATTACGAATACAGGAGTGCAAAGCACTTTTGATATTATTTACTCATCGTTCAAATAAGAATACGTTTGTTACGTTATATCGTAACGATTTTAATGTAACAAGTCATTTAAAAAATTTAAAAACACAGTTTGTAATACTTCGTGACCGTATTTTTTTTCTTGGAGTAAACGTAAAACTTTTTATTCTTATTTATGTATATATTTACTTAACACACTAACAATATACATACTCCTGTCAGAACATATTTGGCAACTAAAATAAGTGTAACATTCACTGATATGAAATCAAAATCAAAAATTATTTTATTCAAAGCCTCAAAAGTACCTTCGAATCGTCATTTCACAAATTAAAACTACATTTGTTTAAATCAATCAGCTATACACCTCTACCATCTCCTACATGGGGAAACAGGCCTATGTCCAGCAGTGAGATATTACAGGTAGAAGCGAATCAGTTATAGTTAAAAGTGAAACTACCACCGATTCGGATTGTAGATTCTGCAGAGAAGAATCGATAAGATACTCCGCAGTTACTCCTAAAATAAACTGTTTTATTGTGTTATTGTTATATCAATATCAATAACTAATGCATTAGCTGTATAAATCATGCAAACTTCTATAGAATTCCGCTATCAATTGCTAATTTTGTTTCTCATACATATTTATTTTCTGGTTTCATTTGAATATAATTAATGAGTAAGTTACAGTCAAAGGGCCTTAAAATTATGTGTTCATCATCTGAAAATCATGGTGAGCGATGACTAGTACAACAGACAACCGTGCGTTTTGTCCTTATTGATAGTCGTGATTATTGCTCTGCTCTTATAAGCCATATCGTGATAATTTAGACTATAAGTATAATTAATAGACAGTTGCTATATTGATAAAATAACTCGTGATCTCTACTCTCTCAACATCCGCCCTCCCTTCTCTCGAATTCTACTCTGATATAATAACATTTATTTGTCTGTTGTCAAGGTTGTCTGGTAGAAATCGCTTACCTAGCGATAAGACCGCCTTTGTGCATAATATTATATTGTAAGTTTTATTTTTTTGTATACTGTATGTAAACTTGTATGCACAATAAAGAATATTTATCTTATCTTTATCTTATAGTGCATATTAATTGATTATTTTTTCGAATGCCTACGTTATATTACTTTTCGATGGAAATTAAAGCCGGTTTTTAAAAGCTTTTATTTAACTTGCAATGTAGGTATGTGTTTGTAAAGGGTGGAATCTTGCAACTCAATTTTGAAGCATATATCTTCAACCGTTTGAGCTGAAATTTTGTATACACGTTAACTTTGGATGACAATGCATTGTAAGCTATGTGACGTCATTTTAAATCTAACATGGCGAAACACCCAAGATGGCGGACTATGCAAATAGGGGTATCAAACGAAAGGGCTTGCTGTGAGCCACTCGCAAAATAAAATGACGTTTTTCTAAATCAAATAATATGTATGTATGACTTGTGAAGATGGCGGACTACGTTTTTTATGCTTTCTTACGTTATGGATATTAAATGCTGCTGCGTGGCTACGGCATAGAATTTAGCCTCCCCCTCTCTTCCCGTGGGTGTCGTAAGAGGCGACTAAGGGATAACATAGTTTCACTACCACCTTGGAACTTAAAAAGCCGACCGATGGCGGGATAACCATCCAACTGCTGGCTTTGAAGTACACAGGCCGAAGACGGGCAGCAGCGTCATCGGTGCGACAAAGCCAGCACTGCGGTCACCAACCCGCCTGCCCAGCGTGGTGACTATGGGTAAAACACATGAGTTCACGCCATTATTGGCGCGAACTTGTGGAGGCCTATGTCCAGCAGTGGACTGCGATAGGCTGAAATGATGATGATGATGATGATGATGGATATTAAATAGAAGGTTTTCCTGAGAATAACGTTTTAAAGGAAAAGTTTATTTTATTCTTTTAGGGCATTTAAAATGAACGCTTGTCTTTTACAAAGTTTTTTACTTTTAATTTATTTTTTCTTTTCGAGCACACACAATTAATTTCAAGTAAGAAATACTTTTCAAACATCAATAAGGGAAGATTTCTTATCCTGATTGAGATTTTTTCGATTAACAGAATAACAGAAACTCGAAGGTTAGTCATTTTTCCTACATACTACTCTTATACCAGTAAATGTTCAAATTTCAAATAACCGTAGACCTGAACGAATCTGTAACAATTGGCCAGTCTGTTCGTTTAGAGACGAAATTAAATAGAGGACGCTTCACACCTGCCTGAAAACCGATTAAAATGATAAAACGATGTACGCGGATTTTTGACGAGGATAAATAATTGTCACTGGAAGACACTGTTTCGCTATTTTCTATGCCAATATTAAATTTTAATTCATACTTATGAATTGAAAATAAATAAAACGATATAACGTATGAATCAAGCATTATTTTTTTTATATCGTGCCGATCTTCTTATTTTATCTTGAGGGTTTAATGGGATGAAGCCCAGAGAGTACTAACAGTTCCCTATTACTGTTAAAACACTACTATCGAAATGCACTTACATGGAAGACTGGACTTACCTACGGCCGTTTTTAATAATCCATCATCTCTGGTTTTGCCTACTAGCGATAGATTTTTAACACAATTAGTATGCAATATGCAGCTTACGTCAAATTTCTATCTCTAGTAAGCCAATTCAAAGAGAGATTGTAGTCAAAAATACACTTTTAAAGTTAGGAAGCGTTGGATACATTAAATTCCTTCTGAGCAAGGGACTCATAAACATAGGAAAATTCCCCGACTTCTTACTAATTCTTTTTGATTTCATACACATATATACTATATGAATTCTCCTTTCTAAGTCCTGATCCTGTATAAATTCCGGGATAAATAGCAGAAAGCCACTTTAGTAAACCGATTCTTCAACTATCCGCAAATCATATTGTCTCAAATGACCTAATATATCCTTAAGTTGCGCTCTTTATATTCCCAAAAATTAGGTATATATTTATATTAGTTTCAATAATTTTATTTAATCACCTGAATATTTAAATCTCTGACAATTTTAGGAAAATTACAAAGTTTTTCTTGCAAAACTATATCTCTGTTCTTGATTTAATCTTTCATTCCCGCCGTATCGCTCCGGTGAAATTTTTCAGACGTCACCCGTTTGACAAATGCTCCCGGGAGACCCACCGCAAATTACAGTCCGGCCATGTCCCCGCTTTTTTTTAATTGGCGCAGATGTAGGTTTAGGTGTTCAAATCTTTTTGTTGTTTAAATTGATTTTCCTACAATATGAGCTTTGTTTAGATTGAGAATCGCAAAATGACGTTGATTCTGAGTATTTATTAACCTCCTGTAGCTACTCTATTTGTAATTTTGTTGAAACATTTATTTTAAAACAATTTATAAAACGGAATATTTTAGATCATTGATAGTTTTATATTATTTGTAAAAATGATTTGTTTAACGTGATTATGAATTTGTGTAAATAGTTTAGTCATAGTTAGAATTATTAATATGCCAATCTACTATTATAGGAGTTATAACAGGCCTATGGCGGCAGAATGTGTACTACGAGACTTATAAAAGTAATAATATTAACATATAAAAGTAAATCCGATTGACTCACACTGCTGCGCCACACTATTGTAAAGATATTTTTCCAAAAAAAGCCGTATAATTTTTTAAGCCAACCCCTTTCCGACACTACAATTAGCGTATGCAAATAATAATTTATTGTCATACCCTGAGGGTTTTTGCGCGTGCATTGTACTTGTTTGTTTATCATTAAACCTATCTTTTAATTGATAAGAGTTGACGCAGAACCATTGTTGATATTTTCAAGAGGATTTTATAATTGGAAGCGCAGTTTAAAGGAGGTAATTACACGTGATATCAAATATTGGTTATTTGTGTTTGTGTCTTTCTTGCCTTCCCTCTAAAATTTTCGATAAATACTATAGCCGTCAAAATATAGTATAACATAACATACATATGTATCATAATACGTTATGGGTTTCTATTGTCTGTTAAGTTTAAAAGATGACTCCTGCATCGGGTAAATTTGTGAGCCCCCTTGATTGACTACATATACCATTAGTGATTTATAAGATACTCTCCCTGTAAAACAACTTCTATTTGTAACAATAGGCTACTGAATGTATTAAAATTGATTCAAATTAAAACAATATTTGATAAGTGTGATGTACTAAGGATATTATCAAAAAACCATATCCTTGAACCTAATGGCTTTGATTCCAAATATAAAAGTAATAGAGAAAAAAAAAATACAAAATTTTCAATTTAAAGAAAATAATGCTAATGTTGTTGATAATCGTATTTTTGCATAATTTACCAAAAATATATATGTAAGAAGTAAAAACTTTCTTGTTTATAAATCTGTCTCGATACCGTGTTTCTTGGTGACACACTTCTTTTTTACGAACCATTACTCAGTCGTATCAGCGGTTTTGTGTATGCGTATAGACTACATTCACCTTAGATTAACGTGTTATTGAAGTATAGCCTATGTATTTGTTATTCGTGTGACTTTTTATTGTATTAGGAATATAATCGTCCTGATAAGTAACAATTTAATTTGTTATGTTTAAATTAACTCTCATTATATGGGGCTTACAAGCGTCTCTCGACTACTCTAATATCGCAAGTATCCATGAGTGGCAGAAACCCCTTGACAAAAATCTCGGTAGCTGTAAGTTAAAATTGATACCATTTAATTATCAACTCTTGAATTTGGCAATAGTAACTCTTGTTTTAATTTTATTACAAACTGTCCCCGCGACTTTATTAGGTTACACGTTTTGACTTTCATCCTTTTTCCCAAGGCAACCTTACTAAACTTCGGAATAAAAACTATATTTTACACTAGACCGTTGTAAATTAAGCTTCATTTTACATGCATATAATAATAATAATTACCAACAGAACTAATATTGTACATAGTACTACGTATGAATTTTTTTTAGTTAATTATTTATTTTATATAAACATGAATGTCTGTGCAAAATGACCGAATAAAAGTGGCCGAAAAAAATAATAATAATAACAACAAATAAATTTCACTTATCTATTCTCGTTCATTAATAAAAAAAAATTTTTTAATTTTTTATCCTTACAATACTGCCCTTACCCTGTGCATTTGGTGTTAATATATTGTAGGTACAAATTAATTTCATACGTGGTTATATAATTATATAGTAATATCGCAATATTTATATTGGTACAAATAGTTGTGTTTGGTCTGGGTATGTACGTCCTTATATTGTAACCTTGATACGGTAACGTGACCCACGTTACCGTATCTCGAAGAGCGGGTGTAGTCGTCGTTCCCGTTGTCGACGTAAACATAATAGCGATCGCTAATCTATACTAATATATAAAGCTGAAGAGTTTGTTTGTTTGTTTGTTTGTTTGTTTGTTTGTTTGTTTGAACGCGGTAATCTCTGGAACTACTCGGCCGATTTGAAAAATTCTTTCAGTGTTAGATAGCCCATTTATCGAGAAAGGCTATAAGCTATGTATCATCACGCTAAGACCAATAGGAGCGGAGTCCACGCCGACGAAGTCGCGCGCAGAAGCTAGTCGTAGTGTATGGAGAAGAGTAAATATAAGATCTTACCATAATACTCGCTAGTCCTAATTAAAAAACAAAAAACAGTAAACATAAAAAATACGACGCACGACTGGAGTTTACCCCTTCAGATCGACTGTCTAAATAGGTACAAAAAAGACTTACTAACACGTGGTTCAATAAGTCCCGAGACTAAGTACTAAAAAAGGTCTTTTTTATAAAATTAATTTTTATTCATCAACATAGTCTCCTCCAAGAGCGATACAGTCCCTCCAACGCTTTTCTAACTTTTCTATCCCATGTGTGTAGAACGATTTGACTTTGGCTTCAAAATAAGCCTCCGTTGCTGCGATAACTTCACTATTTGAGTCAAATTTCTTACCCTGAAGCATTTTTTTGAGGTCTGCAAACAGCCAGTAATCGCTGGGGGCCAAGTCTGGCGAATAAGGGGGATGAGGAAGCAATTCGAAGCCCAATTCGTTAATTTTGGCCATCGTTCTCACGGACTTGTGACAAGGTGCGTTGTCCTGGTGAAACACCACTTTCTTTTTGTTCATGTGAGGCCGTTTATCCGCAATTTCGTACTTCAATCGCTCCAATAAGCACATGTAATAGTCACTATTTATATTTTTCCTCTTTTCAAGGTAGTCGATGAAAAGTATTCCATGCGCATCCCAAAATATAGACGCCATAACCTTACCGGCCGATTTCTGAGTCTTTGGACGCTTCGGGCGGCTTTCACCAGCCGCTCTCCACTCCGCTGCCTGCCGATTGGATTCCGGAGTGAAATGGTATATCCAGGTTTCATCCATTGTTACATACCGACGCAAAAAGTCCTTTTTATTATGATTCATCAGCGCCAAACATCGCTCTGAATCATTGATACGTTGTTCCTTTTGATTAGTTGTAAGCAAACGCGGCACCCACTTAGAAAAAAGCTTTTTCATGGCCAATTTTTTATGTAAAATAGTGAAAACACTACCAGCTGAAATCTTCACTATCTCGGCTATCTCTCGCACTTTTACCTTCCGATCTTCCAATACCATTTTGAGGACTTGGTTAATATTTTGTTGAGTCACTGCTTCATTTGGACGACCTGAGCGTTCCCCATCATTGGTGTCCATGCGACCGCGTTTGAAGTCGGCATACCACCGACAAATGGTTGCTTTAGAGGGAGCTGATCCTGCATAACATTTTATAAGCCATTGCTGTGCTTCAACGGTATTTTTTCCCATTAAAAAACAATCTTTTATCAACACGCGAAACTCGTTTTTTTCCATTGTATCGAAATTACAACCGTAGCGTCACTTAAATGTTTCAAAATCAATAATTTTATTGTTCCATTTTTAAAAATTTGACACATATTCTTGTATTGATAGCCAGTACTTTTTAAAAATCAAAAGAGTTTTTAATATATGCGCCATTTCCAGGTTAGTCTCGGGACTTATTGAACGATCTAGTAGTCTTAAGAAAAAGGTTAATACCATAATATCAAATGGCAAATAAACGAATAAAGTAACGCCATCTACCGCGCGATGCCGCTATTAGAAAACTATTATTAGTCTATCGACGACGTACCTACCTATTCGTGGTTTCAACGCCATCTGTGGTGTTGAAAAGGCAACAAAAAACGTAACGACTTAACGAGGTCATTCGTTCAACAGATTTTACACCTCATATTTCATTTCATACCGTACCTTATATGAAAATCGATTCTTAAGGAGTAAACTCCAAAAAATAACTTTGTAACTGTGAACAGTGAACGTAAACTTCAAGGAAGGTATCTAAGTAGGTATAACGTAAAACAAATACTTAACTAGTGTCGTAATATCACATAAAATGAGGTCCTTTTATTTATTATTTGCTATTTTTCTTTGAAATACTAGCCGAGTCTGAATTCCGTTTGTGTTTCGTGGGGTGAATTAAATTAGTGAAATGACAACATTGACTCAGGAAATAGAAAATACTTTGTCAGATTCCGTGACGGTATTGTGTATTGAACACTATAATACATTCTAAGTAGTAAGCGGAAGCGATATAATTTATCGATCGGATTTTATTGCATTTAAAATTTAGATTTTAGGTTACAAGTATTTTTGTGTTGTAGCTAGGGTTGCCAACTTTTTTTGACAAAAAAAACGTATAAAATGGTTTGGATAGGTAAAAATAAAGTATTTGGAAGAAAAAAAAAGTATTTTTAAAATTTTATGTTTTTATTGCTGTAAAAACGTATTTTTATGTGCATTCAGCACATGCTAAGAATATTTTGTTATCTTTAAATGTTTCATAGCTTGTTTGGCAATAAAAATTTAAATTTAAGTAAATAAACAATTCTTTTTTAATTAAATTTATTGGCGCTCTATTTCTCTCTTGTCGCCACTTTAGATTAATTACTGAAAAAAACTCTTTCAGTGAAAGCTGAAGTGGCGAAAACGGAGAGTAAATAAGAAATAGAATATATTTTTTTTAATACCTATTTGGTAAGCTCAGATGCATTTTTGAAGTGAAACTTCTTTAGAATCGTTGTGATTTCAAACCGGAAGGCAACAACAGGGAAGGTCGAGCCGCGCTGCAAGCCGCTAATTTTAAATTAGTTTTTTTTCATTAGTTTTTTAAATTAGTTTCACTTCTATCGTGTGTCGATCGCACACAGACCTTTTTTTAAAGTATATGTTGCCATTTTTCAACTGTACTTTTCACTAAAAATTCTTTATCATTAGTGAATTTTCTTTGGATCTCTTTCAGTCTTATAGATTTAGAATACATATCGTCCATCTTAATATTTAATCTGTCTTGTAATTTGGCATTTGTAATTAAGGTAATTACCATTTCAAAATGTTCAAATTTAACCTAATTTTTTAAAGACATTATAAATCGTTTCTATCATCCGTTTTAACTTATGTCTACCGTCAAATAGTTAAGTACGCATAATGAGTAGGTACATTTTGTTTTACGCGTCACAGTAACGATTGAAAATAAAGTATTTTCACATACTTTATTTGTATGTAAAAGTATAAAGTATAATTGCCAAAAATAAAGTAGGATACGTTATTATAAAGTATGGTTGGCAACCCTAGTTGTAGCACATCTATATCTAATCTATACAAGTATAATTATAAAAATGAATCGCTGAATGTGTACCTGAACCGATTTCGCTAATTCTTTTTTTATAATATTCCTTGAAGTACAAGGATGGTTCTTACGGAAAGAAAAATTAAAAAAAATTAAACAAAACTTTTCTATATGGAGGGCGCTGCTCTGACGTTGTTAACATCGTACTGTGTTAATTTTAAAGAAATAAAATATAATAAGTAACTAAAGTGTCAGTAAAAAGTGATAGAAGTGTACGTAATAACTGCATATTCAAGGAAATATAATAGTTTTTGTGTGGACTTAATGATAAACAGGTACTATTTTAAAATTTATACTTTAACGGTTTCTCGTTCAAATTTAAAATTGTGAAAATATCTGCTGCATGTTGACTGATTAATAATAAGTGTTAATGCCGTTACTTCAAAGCCAATTATATCAGTTTCCCAGTGTTATTTAGTTGGTAAAACAATAAAAGATTATAGCAACAAATAAATTGGAATAAAATAAAGTAAACACTACTTTTAACGCCATCTAGTGCTAGGTAGTGAAATCGCTTACGCACATTACAGTTACGCATATTACTATAGATGGTGCTATAAATATTATATTTCTATATTGAAGTTGTAAGAATACAATAAAAGTATTGATTACTATGGCATCAACCAAAACCAACTGTGCTGGCTGTTTAAAGGCAATTGATACTAAGCTGTTTTTGAAATGTAGTGTATGTAAAAAGAAATTTGATTTAAGGTGTGCTAACTTATCTGAAACGCGTTTTCAAAATTCCATGACCGCCCAACAGAAAAATACTTGGAAATGCATGCATTGCGTTATTAAAGAGCCTAAGACCGGTGTCAGCACTACACCTGGACGCTCAGACATAGAAGGGGTGTCTTCTAGGCGGGGGGGAGCTACACGCATGCCCCAGGAGTCACCCATAGAGGAGTCCGTCAGTCCATACTCTTCAGCTTTGGATAGCACTGATGACGTTACGATAGACCATCCGTCAGATATAAAAATTTTAATAAATGAAGTTCGTCAATTCAGGGAAGAGATGAGTGCTACGCGGAAACAAATCATAGAATTCAATGCGACTATTTCCAAGCTCTCTGACAGGCTAGACAATTGTGACAATCGCATCGATCAGCTTAGTACGCGGATCGGAGTTCTCGAGCAGCGAATGGATAATAGCGTTGACATTGAGCAGGTCGATAAGACGATACAGGAGTCAATTCAACATCTCCAGTCTGAGCTTAATGATCGGGATCAGGAACTCTTACTCAATGATGTCGAAATTTCTTGTATACCTGAAGACAAGGCTGAGAACCTAACTCACATAGTTATGACACTTGCGAGTAAAGTCGGCATGGCCTTAACAGATGAGGATATCGTCAGCGTGGCAAGGGTGGGCCCTTCTTCATTCCGACCTCAGAGTCACGGCTCTTCCCAACTGTCACAGTCACCCCGCCCCCGTGTTATCGTGGCGCGCTTGGCCCGTCGCGCTGTCCGCGATAAGTTATTGCAGTCAGCCCGAGTGAGACGTGGAGCAACAACAGAAGACACTGGTCTGCCTGGTCCCCCATGCCGATTTTACATCAACGAGCGACTTACGAAAACAAACAGAGCGCTGTTTCGACGCGCTCGTGAAATAGGACAACGTCTCCACTGGCGATTTATCTGGACTAAGGAAGGCAAAATATTCGTGCGTCAACATAGCGGTGATAATACGCCGCGGCATCGCCTACGGTCGGAGAAAGACCTCGCTCGTGTTTTTGGGTCCAACAATATTTGTTCTCAAGCTTAATCCCTATTATGTAATGCCATGTCTATATACTTTGTTTTGCTTAGCTCTAGTTTATCTGTATAGTTTATTTTTGTTCATGTTTGTAATTGCTCAATTCTTATATGCGTGGTGTGCTGCAGTGTCGCATGGGTATTTGACTGATTATTATAGGCTTATTAACGGTACGATCAATGGCACAAGCTTTATAACACTATGTATTTATAATTATCCACAATACACACACACCCTCCGAACGTATCTTAGATTGTTCATGTACCCCAACACGTATTTATTTTATATATCTGTAAAGTATATATATATGCTATTTTGCTTGAATCAGTATATTATTATTTATAATGGCTAATAAAAACAAGTTTTTAAAGTTGGGTCTATTCAATGCGGGCTCATTGAACACGGGTCACCACGATTTCTTATTTGCTATGGACCGTTTTAAGGCTGATATTGTGGCTATCAATGAGACGTGGTTGGCGGAGGGGCAGCAAGGGCGAGCGCCCGCGGTACCCGGCTACCGGCTGCGTAACTCGCCACGCCCACAGTCTGTACGGCACGGCCGGGGTGGAGGAGTTGGTTTTTACATAAAGCATAATATTCGTGTACGATATTTAAAGCATCCAGAGAATAATATAGAACAGCTCTGGCTTTCATCAAAATTAAACGGCTATCATATCGCTATCGGAACAGCATACAGACCCCCTTGGATGAACATCGATCTCTTCATTGATGCCCTTACTGAGTCGGTAAGTATCTTCTCATACCATGAATTGATCGTTCTACTCGGCGATTTTAATATTAACATGCTAGATATCAACAACAAAAACGTTTCAAAAATGTGTCAATTTTTGGAATGCATGGAATTGAAACAAGTAGTTACAGAGCCAACTCATTTCTCATTCCAGTCAGAAACGCTCATAGATCTAGTGTGTACGAATGCCAAGGTGAAGGAAGTTACTGTCACTAACATTACTGGCTCCCTTGGCCACGCAATGGTAAATGTTAAGTTTCACATTAAAAAAAATAAAATACCACCTAAACTTATACGCTACAGACCTTTAAAAAATATAGTGCTTGAAGATTTTAATAGGGACCTTTATGCCACTGATTGGCAGTCTATTAGTGAATTACCCTCTATAGACTTGGCAGTTGACAGGTTCAATATGCTTCTGTTATCTCTCTTTGACAAACACGCCCCAGTAAAAACTATCAGAATCCGGGAAGATCAAATGTTGCCTTGGTTAACTCCTACCTGTAAATACATGATAGAACTGCGTAATAAAGCTTTTGAAACGTATAGAGAATCTAAATTAGAAGCTCATAAACGATACTACAAAGACCTAAAAAGACTTGTTGAAACTAGTATATTAAATGAGAAAAGGGCATACTTTAATGAATATGTAAACTCTACTATAGGGAATAGTAAAGTGTTTTGGCAAAATATTAAAAAGAAGATATTAATAGATCCCTCAAAAAGTGATACCCTTCCAGACTGTTTTAGTGATCCTCATATTATCAATAATCATTTTTTAAATATTCCTCACAGTAAAAATATTCCTAAGACTACTTTATCATTTTTTAATACTCATAATTTTAATAACAACTCTATTTTTGAATTGTCTACCGTGAGTGAAAATAGCATTGCCGCCTACATTACGTCATTAACATCAAACGCCACTGGCAGTGACGGCATTAACAGAGATATGATTCTGCTTACTCTTCCTTGCACTCTAAATATAATAACCCATCTTGTAAACAAATCAATCACGGATGGTGTTGTTCCTCTCTGCTGGAAATCAGCACTAGTTAATCCATTGCCTAAGGTTGACCGTCCAACAAATTTAAATGAGCTTAGACCCATTAGCATTTTGCCATATTTGTCAAAATTATTAGAAAGAGCTGTGTATAATCAGTTAATGAAATATGTTGAAGAGAACAAGATGCTACCGGAATTACAATCTGGTTTCCGAAGGGGTCGAGGTACGGTAACTGCATTATTGGATGTAATAGATAATATTTTAACGGAACGGGACTTGGGCAATGGTAGTATTTTGGCTCTGTTGGATTTCTCCCGGGCTTTTGACTGTCTTGACACCCAACTACTGTTAGCGAAACTGAATTACTACGGTCTAAATGAGCACGCTTTGTCTTGGTTTGATAACTATCTTTCGCACAGACAACAAACAGTTAGGCTGACAATAGATAATGGCAATACCCTATTATCTGATCCTTTACCAGTCACTCGCGGTGTTCCTCAGGGCTCAATATTGGGTCCTCTTTTATTTATAATTTATAGTTCCGATTTAACTCACGAAATTAAGCATTGTAAATTTCACTGTTATGCAGATGACGTTCAACTTTATATTTCTGTACCACCTTGTAATACAACAGTTGCATTACATAAACTGAATAAGGACCTTGACAATATTGCTGCATGGTCAGATAGGAACGCCCTGGTATTGAATCCATCAAAGTCAAAATTCATGGTTCTTGGTACTAAAAATCAAATAAAAAAGATAATCAATTACAGTGACTTGACTTTGACTATAAACAGCCAGAACATAGAGATGGTTACAGAGGCAAAGAATTTGGGTATACTTATTGACAGTAATCTACGATTTGAGAAACATGTTCAGAATTTAATAACAAATTGCTTTTATAGACTCAAAATACTATATAAAATCCGTGATGTGCTGTCGGAAAGGGCTCGTATCACCCTCTGTGAAAGCCTTATATTATCTAGGCTAAATTACAGTGACATTGTGTTCGGACCTTGTTTACTAGCCAAAACACAACGACTCATTCAAAGAATACAGAACGCATGCTGTCGCTTTTGCTTTAATGTACCTCAACGCACCCACATAACACCATTTTTAAATGAGGCTTCAATGTTAAGAATGGAAGCCAGAAGACAGTTGCATCTGGCTACCTTGATGTTTGACCTAATGAAATTTAAAAATCCTCAATATCTATATAACAAATTATCATTTCCATTATTTAACGAAGGCTACGGTACACCCCGAACTATTCGTCCAGTGTTGTCATTGCAAAGGCATAGGAGTGCGGCTTTTAGAGGGAGTTTTAGATACCAAGCTACCAAATGTTGGAATAATATACCACCACCAATTAGAAATATTAAAAGCAAATATACATTTAAAATTAGTTATAAAAAATATCTCTTTAAAGGACAGGTGCAAATGTAATTCATCTTCATCATTATTAATTTTATTATTTATTTATGGAGCTGCTATTGTTCCGTGATGTCTAATTGATTTTACATGCTATTGTTTTATCCCGCATATTATGTTATGTCTATGAAGCCATTTTATGTGTTCTGTAACTTACTACTACTATTAACATATATATATATATATATATTTAAATCGCTTTCCTATTACTATTATTGACACTATTATTTATAATACACACTTTATATAATAAATACTCGTATATATATACACAATATTACGTCACAAACCAAGCATTGTGCTCTCTCACCGTAACAGGTAGTAACTGAAAATCAGTCGATCTTTCCTAGGATTGATCTTTTAAGTACTGAGTTACTTACCTTTTTGCGATTCTGCAGCACACATACACTTTATTTTAATTTGTTTTTATTAATCCTATTAAGATGTTTTTATTTGATACTTTTTATTTTTATTTTACTTTTACTTTTTTTTTCATTCTTTTTTTTAATTGTGTATGTACCTAGTGCGGAATTGTAAATAAAGTTTTTATCTATCTATCTATCTATCTATATTCCCATACAAATGATTCGTAATAATACTTGTAGATTCCTATTCTTAAATTCTTTCTACTCATCAATATCGCACAGCGTCATAATTATGTCAAAGTAGAGACATAGGTATATACTAACATCATCGAGCAACCCGCGTTCCACAATCCATACCACAACAATAAACACAAAATTGCATTAATAGAGGGCACTTCCGATTGTTTATTGTTACTAACATAATATAAGTTAATTTTATTTTATTTAATTTGATTTGATTTAATTTAGTTTAATTTGATTTGATTTAATTTAATTTATTTTAATTTGATTTTGAATATGGATTTATTTACTTAATCTGAAATAAATGATTATTATTATTATTATTACTATTATTTATCAAATGTCCTTAATCGACAAACGACTTTATCGCAAAGCGACATCTGTTAAAGTAGGCACATACTAAGTACGAAATCGAAAACAACGAGCGATCTGTGCTTCACTATCTATAACACAACAACACCGCACCAATAGAGGGCACCTCCTGTAGCAAAATAAAAAATTTAATTTATTTTTAACCGACTTCCAAAAAAGGAGGCGGTTCTCAATTCGACTGTATTTTTTTTTTATGTTAGCTCAGAACTTTTGACTGGGTAGACCGACTTCGATCAATTTTGTTTTAATTGATAGGTGTTGCGTGTCATGTGGTCTCATTTATTTTAATTGAGATCTGACTAGTACTTTTAGAGTTATATCTAATAATGCGTATTTACTTGACAACTTTTTCGTCGACCTACGTTGTATTATACCGCATAACTTTTTACTCGGTGTACCGATTTTGATGATTCTTACTTTAATCGAAAGCTTATACTTGTCATGTAGCCTTGTTTAAATTAGATCGAGATTTGATTACAACTTTTTGAGTAATCTTTGTAATAGCACGTATTGGCTTGACTATTTTTTCGTCTTATTACGTTGTATAACTTGTCGATGTAATTGAAGTCTTTTTTTTTTTCGTTTGCGAGCAAACACATTTTTTTTTACCAACGATCACTAGTAGTAATTGATTAGCCTTATAAAACTTTTGTTCTAATATAGTCTTAGATCTCTAGAGTAGCTTAACTTTACTAATGGCTCGGGAGCCAGGTTCAAATTCGGTCAATCATTTCCTCTGAATCGAAACTTCGTAACATGAATAAGGGATTTTTTTCATGAATTTTCGTCTTTGTCAGCTGCCACTCCGTGGGTGGGTTGGGCAGTGGCAGCCTCCCAAACATCGAGAAAAAAAATTTTTTTACTCATTTCCTCCCACCTGAAAATTTGTCGCATTATAGTTTACCTAATATCTTCATGGAAACATAACGTCAGCTGGCCATAACATGGTAGATTATACGTCAGCTGGATGCTTGAACATGAAACAAATATTTTTTTTTCAATGATTTCCTCTCAACTAAAAATTTGCCTGGTGATAGTTTACAACACCGCCGCACGCCGCACGCCGGACGCCGCGTTGGCGCAGCGGTCACAGCACTGGATTGCGATTGGCTGTTGCGCGGGCGGTTGCGGGTTCGATCCCCGCACACGACAACGTTTGTATTGACCATACATGTTACGAAGTTTCGTTTCAGAGGTTATTGGTCATGTCAACCTGTCACGGGCTCCCGGTCCATAAATTGTCTTTAATATTTTTAAGTTTTACATAAAATGTCTTTTATTTCATTAGCCATCAAAACATTTTAATAGATATAATAATACCTACATTAGACATTAAACGAAAAATGTATATCTCTTAAAATATTATTATAAAACACTGAGATATAATGCATTACATACATTATATCTCAATGTTATAAAAAAGTTATTATTACTTTATGGCTACAAATCTATTTTTAAAGAAAACATTGCTTGTCTGTAAAGTTGGTTTACGGACGATAGTTTAACGTGACAACACCATAACAAAACATCTCCTCGGACGCATAGGTCAATCGAGTGGAAGAGAGATAGATGCGGCGCAAGCGTACAATGAGCGTAACGCTACAATGAGTCATCCTTTTTCGTGCATGCCACCAGCGTTCATCGATTTATTAGACGTTGTCACGTCAATAATAAGTCCATAATGATACTTTCGTCATTAAAATGTATAACTATCTTCTTCTTATAGTGCCATCTTCTCTCGAAGTTCGGCGATCATTTTGGCAACTTGTACCCTTGATACCGCGGCCCTGAACAACGAACGGGTGCTTTTCCCAAACCATTGGCGTAGATTTTTACAGCCAAGATGTTCTTCTACGACCCACACTGCGCTTTCCTTGGATCTTGCCCTGGATAATAAGTCGAAGCAGTTGGTATTTAGAGTTTCTCATGATGTGGCCAAAGTATTCAAGCTTTCTTTTCTTAACCACATACACAACTTCCGCTTTCTTCTTCACACGACTTAGCACAGTTACGTTCTTTATTTTATCTCTCCAGGATATCCTTAACATTCTCCTGTATACCCACATTTCAAAAGCTTCAACCTTCTTACAGGTCGATTCGGTGAGGGTCCATGCTTCAACACCATACAAGAGAATGGAGAAAACGTAACAACGTGCTAATCGTACTCGTAGCTCGATGTTCAGCTTTTTATTGCATAGAAGTGATTTAAGTTTAAAGAAAGCACTACGGGCCTGTTCTATGCGGCACCTTATTTCCAGACTGTGGTCTCCCGTATCATTGACTCAGCATCCTAAATATTTGTATTTGCTATTTTTTTCTAGTGGCTCTCCATTACAAAATAGAGTGGGGTTAGTAGGTGGTATATAACTATATAATTATATTATTACCGGTCACTGCTCATGTACAGATCACTTTTTCCACTATCTTGTACCGTTTCTGGGCGATGCTGGCACTCGTAGCACACACGAGCCTCCCGGGTCGTTCGTTGGATTTAACGCCTCAAGGTCTGTGACAATACCTCATCGCGGATCCATATATGAAGGCATCTTCTGTATAGCAGGAAAAGCCCACAAAGTCATGCAATCGCTAGCATAGCGCAAATGAGCAACAAGACAATGTGATATGCATGAGAGACAGACTCCAACGGCGTTCTGGTTCACGAAAAGCTCTTCATTTTTCACATCAAACCGGCACACTTTTAGTCTTTCAAAATTATAATTTATATTTCTAATAATTGTCACGCGCGACCGAACTCCGGAAGCCCGCCTTGTATGGCAGGGTCGCCAAGTAAGGTGGGGAGCTCGGGATGTTAATGAAAACCAGTTACTAGTTACACGTCCAGTTTATTAATGATTAAAATTTACTGTCGCCTCATCATAAAGTATATCTAAAGATATATCTAAAGATTTGGCAATCTAGATCTCGTCACACAATGACGTATACTTTACATATCAGTGGATAATTTTTTCATGTAATCTATAAAATTTAATCGTTTTTCTTGTTTTGATAAAACACTGTGAATGTCTTTTATACAATAATTGACAAAAACTATATATAAAATCATCACATCAACCTATCCCAGTCCTCTGCTGGACAAAGGCCTGGACAAGTCCGCCAAAAATGGGGTGAACAGCTCATGTGTATTGCCTATAGTCACCACGCTGGACAGGCGGGTTGGTGACCGCAGGGCTGGCTTTGGCGCACCGAAGACGCTGCTGCCGATGCAGTTGGATGGTTATCCCGCCATCGGTTGGCTTTTTAAATTCCAAGATGGTAGTTTAACTGTGTTATCCCTTAGTCACCTCTTACGGCACCCACGTCTAGAGGGGGGGCTATATTTAAAATATCAAAAATTATTATTGACCATCTATTAGTCTTTATAGAATAAGACAGCTAGGACCCATCTGATCCAATGTGCCGACACCGCCTTTTATGTTCGTTGTACAACATAAATTTCTCAGGTTTATGAGTTGAAGGGTTTGTAGAATCTTTATCACAAAAAGACAACATATAAATCATCTCTAAGGTTTGGCTTGTATGATGCTAGGGTTAAAGGTTCATCAAAATAGAACATAGATGTACCAACGCCTTGAGATACGGGTGTTTTTCATATCTTCAGGAATTTTCGATTGTTTGACTTCACGGTGTTAAAATATCTCTAAAAACCATTTAAAGTTTAATGATGATAATTAAATACTATGTTATTACACATACACGTGAATATACGTGACAAGTAACAGAAACAAAATCGCAAAACTTACACACAGGTGTTAGCATTTAAATTTTTAATTCTGACAATTATTAAAATATTGGATTTTGTATTGATATTACTTCTACTATTTATTCGTTTAATACCGGAATAGTACAAAGATGTCGACACCGTCTTCCGAATGGTCAATATTTATTTACGGTTAGTCAGTTGCCCATCTCTAATTCTGACGTGTATCGGGTACCTGCGCTGTTGACGATATTTCATCTACCCTCACTTATTCTATTATTCGAGTCATTCTATCATGCATAAAACGAACGGTGCAACCGCGGCTCAATCAGTCTTGGCTCTGGCGTGGCGCGGTGCACTTGTGTATCCTGCTAGTAGCTTAACCTCGACTCTTGTAAGGGTTAGTTTGTGTACACGAATTAATTGTTACTTATTGGGCAACTCGAGCAGTGGAGGCGAGTGCCAATGCGCATTGTGAGGCAGCGCTGCCCTAAGCCTACACTCGGGTCACAAGTCCCGGGCACTGACTCTGAGTTGTCACTCTAGCACGCGATAGACACGATACCCGCTCGGTGAGTCCATTTAATACTTAGTAGTACGGCCTCCTCACTTCTTTCTGTTTCCGACAGTGTTTATACAGGATAGACATGCGCGTCTATGGCGCAACGCGTGGTCATAGTAAGTAAACTATGTACTTAAAAAACAGCAGTGGTCATCATTCGGGCGTGTTGACCGAGGATAGAGTTGCGAAGGAAACACAAGCTTTGACACGCATCTGTTAAAAAGATACAGCGACAATTATCTGTTGTGCTTGCGCCTTAAAGGCGCATGTTATCTTTCTAGGGTTATAAGTTACGCTGTTCCAAATAATTAATTTCCTCGTCAACACTTGACTCAGCTTAAAAACTTCGTTTTTATGATTGAGTTTAGCTAGCCATGACTAAATATTTGTAATTGTCGATTATTCAATCTAAAAAAGTTGTTTTGCCATATATTATGTTATTAACCCCCTCTTTTTTAGAATTTCGTAAAATCCGTTCTTAGCTGACCAAACTTCAAGTATCTACGCCTTACGGTTCCAGAGATATCGTGATGAGTCAATATATGGGTGGAAATATTTTATATATATATATATAAACAAAAATAATAATGTGTCAAAAATACTAACGTATGGTCGTGTGAATTACATGATTATGTAATCCAAGCATGCTTGCGAAGATCCTGTGACAAACCAAGCGAAGCCTGGGCTTGCCTTTTACGGAGCTCGTTGCTCGAACATTCGTTTGAAAAAACCTGGAAGTGCACGAAGATAACGCCAACCAATTTTTAGAAATTATTGATTTTGTATGAATGGATTACATAGATATAAATGTGATCCACTTAACCAAAGTAGGGTTAAGCTTTTCAATATATCTAACGTAATTAAAAAATATATATTATGTTTACATAATGCAATAAAACCATAACCTTTTTTAACATTAATTTTTAATTGGAAAACTGTCCCTGAGATATGTCATTTAAGAATATTTCCTTTATGTTTATTTACATTATATTTTACTGTCTAGAAAACATTTAAACGTGTTAATAAGAGGCCAAAATCAATTAAATAGCGAATAATTAATTAAAGTGCAGACAATCTGGATTACATTTTTTATTACGTTTACGTTCTATGTTTTACGATCACGATCACGATTCAGCCTGTAATATCCCACTGTTGGACATAGGCCTCTTCTCTATGTAGGAGAAGGATCGGAGCTTAATCCACCACGCTGCTCCAATGCGGGTTGGCGGATATATTCCCTACTATGAGTTACGATCGCTATCAGGTGTACATGATAACAACCGGGACCGACGGCTTAACGTGCTCTCCGAGGCACGGTGGGGTAACCCACAAGGACTGTCAAACACCCAGACCACGGCAAACATCTGTATGGCCAATACAAATGCTGTCGTGTGCGGGAATCGAACCCGCAACCGCCCGCGCAACAGCCAATCGCAATCCAGCGCTGTAACCGCTGCGCCAACGCGGCGTCATGCTATGTTATGTTTTACGCGTTTGTTTAATTTTGTTTATACATCTCGATTCAGCCTGTAATATCCCACTGTTGGGCATAGGCCTCTTCCCCGTGTAGGAGAAGGATCGGAGCTTAATCCACCACGCTGCTCCAATGCGGCTTGGCGGATATATTCTCTACTATGAGTAACGATCGCTATCAGGTGTCCATGATAACAACCGGGACCGACGGCTTAACGTGCTCTCCGAGGCACGGTGGGGAGACCCACAAGGACTGCACAAACACCCAGACCACGGCAAAGATCTGTATGGCCAATACAAATGTTGTCGTGTGCGGGGATCGAACCCGCAACCGCCCGCGCAACAGTCGTTTGCAATCCAATGCTGTGACCGCTGCGCCAACGCGGCATTTTTTATTGTTTATACATAATTGATTAAAAAAAAATAAGCGTGCGTACAAAGTACAAATGTCAGAAGTGAAACTTCTTTGGCAAACTAAAAAAAAGATAAAAAAAAAAACAAACAAAAAGCCAACGTCATGCGGTGTTCCCAGGCGGTCACCCATCCAAGTACTGACCGAGCCCGACATTGCTTAACGTTGGTGATCGGATGAGAACCGGTGTATTCAACGTGCTATGGACGTTTAAAATTCGAGACGCCGTGAAGCGTTTGATCAGTAAAAATTTTACCCCTCGGGAATTTTTTTAAATAAATAATAATATCTAATATTATAGCCGCTGGAGCTTTATGTTTAGACCACAACCATGTCCCATAAACAATCGAGTCACGTGCGAGCACCGCGACTCCGTCACGCGGTGTCAACGATACTGATTTCAGTTCTGCAGTTATTGTTCGAGTTACTAGCATGATAACAGATTTCTGAACTGTAAACAAAACAACTCCATGCTTATTTATATAACAGTAATGTTTGATTATTTTAATTGGAAGTAATAATGACTTATAATTCCTTAGTTAAGTAATTTGCTGATCTGGAGTAAGTTACCGTATGTATTAATTAATTCATTCATGCATTCATTCAGATAGCGATCGCTTCCAACAGTGCCAAAGTAGCACAAATGCTTTCGTCAATGTCACGTAGAGTGGAGATGACACGAAAGAGATCACAACATTAATAGAGTTTTGAACAACGTAGAAATATTAGTTATTTGATAGTTGGCCCGTAACCTGAAACAACACAAACATTCAAAGTACAACAAACACATCGAAACATTGTCAGTAATCTATGTACAGTTAAATTATGTTAAAACATTCACCACTTATATTTACATCTTAATTTTATTTCATTTAATATATTTACATAAGAAAGGACAAAAAAGTACTAGATACGACATTAACAGACATTTAATATTTATAGATTTTGTGATAAAGGACATTACAGTTGGACAAACGAGTTTAGGACAGTTGAAAATAATATGGTATACTGAACATTCACACAGGGAATGATCACGCACCCTATTGCACGCATCTTAGGCAGATTTACTGGAATGCACTAGTGTTCAAGACGCAAACGGCAGATTGTAGATGTTACCCAGTTGCATGGCTTCCTATCATATATCAAAGAAAGCGTAAATCCATTTTAGTTACACTTCGTAAGAAAATAATAGCCAATCCATATTCAAACAGTGTATTAGATTTAACTTTAATAAATAAATAAAGCATACTTTTTTATTCATATATATAAAATTTCTTAACCCGCCAAACAGCGTGGTCGTTTATCGGCAAAAATATCCTATAGATAATTTCCTCATCTCTCCTTTTCTTTTCTTAAGACCTCTACAAGAACTTTATATTGAATATAACTTGGATAGACACATGCTGTTTTTGTTAAAGTTTTTTTTTAAATTTTGAATATTTACACATGACTCACGTAACCAAATTAATCTCTAACCAATTTCACTAGTGTCTTCTTCAACCCGTGACGACGGTAAAATGATGTATCAAATCGACAGTTTTGTTTTGAAAATTGGGGAGAGCTCCTGGGGGGATTGGGGATAGGGTCGGCAGAGCGCTTGCGATGCTTCCGGTGTTGCAGTTGTCTATAAGCTACGGACTACGGTAATCGCTTACCATCAGGTGAGCCGTACGCTTGTTTGCCGATCTAGTTATAAAAAGAAAAAAAATTAAAGTCTAATAAACGAAATATTGAAGTGAAATAAACAAGAACAAACAAAAAAGATAATTTTATAAAGATAACATACGTATATCTTTGTAAAGAATACACGTAACATATTAAGACATTGTTTACTTCGCAAATATTCCTAATAGTGTGCTGTCTCGATCAATATATGTTTATTATTTAGTAGATTTATACTTTTTGATTTTGTTTGTTTTCGTATAATTAATATTTATTCAACTTGTGTAATTGTTTATATATCAAGGTAGTATTTCATTTAAGTATTTCATTCTGTATTTGTTATACCGACGTGATAGTAGATATACTTGTCGTTAGACATGTTTTTTTTAAAAGTTGTATTAAAAAACAAAACGAAAGTAAAGTCCGGTATTTAAGTTTTTTCACGAACCGTTAATTTTCGAACACGATGTGCTCCAAATTTAGCGGTTCAAGAGCAAAACGTATCGTTTTTTTTTTTTTTTTTTTTTAATTAGGAATCAGATTTAAACAAACAATGTTATCTTGAAGAATCATTGCATTTAGAACAATTTTATATATCAGTCTAAATCTGTCTCTGATGCTTTTTATTTTTGAATAGCTTATTAGTAACAAATCAAGTCTACTAATGAAAAGATTTATCGAGGATAGGAAAATGAAAATAAAAAATTAAACTAATAAACTGTTATGTCCTTCACATACATACAAACGTATGTATATAGGTACTACACGAGAGTAAAGTGGTGACCGAAAAACTCAATTGATTGAATTATCACACTAGTTGACCCCTCTAGAGACGTCAAAAGATAATAAGACTTATTACGAGATATTTTATTATGATGATATAGTCCATTGAAAAGTTACATTTGGGGTTGCGTTTGTCAGAGGACGCAATTTTATTTTTTAGATATGAAGGGGGGGTTAGTCTAATGTTAAATCCAAGTTTGTGGGTTTATAGTCCTTGTGCAATGGCCGCCATCTTGGAAAAAGAGGTTCAAATGGTTTTTATGGTTTATATGCCAAACTATAAGTCTCACAAAAAAAAATTATGCAGCATTTTTTGTTGTAAATAAAATTACCTACAACTTTTGTTCAGTAACTTTTAGTCGTAGAATCATAAACAAAAAAGTTATAAGTGAAAAACTATAAAAATTTAAGAGAAAAAAATCTATTTGTCGATAAAACTTTTTTTCTAATCATTTTACAAAAAAATAATATTAGACCATTTTTATAGATAATATTTTAAGGAACAATTTTTATCAGAAACATTTTTAAATTTATTTATTATTTAAGGTTTTACAGCGCTGCGAAACGAAGACTATTCTTCAACTATTTGTAACTATACATGAATACTCGTATATTTTGCCATAATTTTTAATCACCTTGTTATTTTTTTTATGATGATCTTTTTAATTATTGATAGTAAAATATTGTTAATATATAAATAATTCTTGGTTTGATCTACCTACGAGGTGGAGTCTGGAGGCGCGTTTTTTTTTTACGCGCGTGATTTTCTAAATCACAACTACTCTGTCCTCGGTCTTTTTGATGGACCAAGCTGTGGCTCAGCGGCTTGTTGGCTTACTATATTAAATACTTGAGGGGGAACCGGAGAAGGAAGTTAGCAAGAAGTGTGAAGTGGTTTTATGTACGGAGACCTTATTGCGTATAACTTGCTGTTTCTCCATGCTTTTTCAGGATGTGACACAATTTCAGGTGCTTACAATATGGGTAAACTCAAATTTCTGAAAACCCTGGAGAAACATCTAGAGTTAGCAAGTGGAACGGCGTTGTTCCTCAACAAGAGAGTTGACCTTGCACTGCTCACTATCATTGGTGAACGTTTTTTTATCATTATTTATGGGGAGACTTGCAGCAAAATAATGGAGCTCTCAAATTAATTGAAGAAAATGATTTACACACATTTTGACATTTACGCCACTTTCTTCTTTGGTTCTCCCTCAAGTATTTAATATAGAAAGCCAACCAGCCACTCCCGCAAGATCGAGGACAGTAGTTGTGATTTAGAAAATCACCGTGGATTATGCCTACTGCGGATACCACAAAAAAACGCGCCTTCAGACTCCACCTCGTAGGTAGAGTGTCAAATCAAGAATTATTTATATATTAACAATATTTTACTATCAATAATTAAAAAGATGATCATAAAAAAATAACAAGGTGATTAAAAATTAGGGCAAATCATGAATATTTATATTTATATTCACGTATTGTTATGAATACTGAAGAATAGTAGTCGTTTCGCAGCGCTGTAAAACCTTAAATAATAAATAAATTTAAGAATGTTTATAATAAAAATTGTTCCTTAAAACACCGTCTATAAAAGTGGTCTGATATTATTTTTTGGTAAAATGATTTAAATAAAAGTTTTATCAACAAATAGATTTATTTCTCTAAAATTTTTATGGATTTTCGCTTATAACTTTTTTATTTATGATTCTACTACAAAAAGTTACTGAACAAAAGTTGTAGATAATTTTATTTGCAACAAAAAATGTTAAATAATTTTTTTTGTGAGACTTATAGTTTGGCAGATAAACCATAAAAACCAATTAAACCTCTTTTTCCAAGATGGCGGCCGTTGCACAAGGACTACAAACCCACAAACTTGGATTTAACATTAGACTAACCCTCCTTTCATATCTAAAAAATAAAATTGCGTCCTCTGACAAACGCAAGGTAAGCCCAAAAAAATGTAACATTTCAATGGACTAATATAATTATCATCAAGTGAATCGTTCGAATGTTTAAGATAAGGGTTGCAAAACTCTCAATGTAAAGTGTATATTTTGTGAAAATTAATAGAAAATATAATATCACAATAAATACAGTTAAGATTCAAATTGTTACAATTAGCGGAATTATATTTTTAACAGCGATCTCTACTAGGCAAATGTTTTGCAATTATAATAAGGTTTTATTAGGTACCTACTTTGTTAAAAATTATTTTATTAATTAAATGGGTTCTGCTTTAAATTACAAAACATCAAATTTTTAGTTCTTCTAAAAGATTGATGGTATGATGATTCGAAATCATTTGTTTTACATATTATTCTTCAAAATAATTCATTTTCAACTTAACGAATATACCAAAAATAGATTTATTTAACATGAAATAAATCCAAAAATTATAATAAACATGAAAAAACGTAACATGTCATACTTACGCAGTTAGACAAACATAAGAATAAAAGAAAGACAATGGTTAAAATGATTACAACAGACGCTCGGCCCAAACAATACCAAAGAAAACAAAAGATATCTTAAATTTCTGACGCAAAATGTAATTGAAGAACAGCTTTCAGAAGCTGATAACATTTGTAACGTTCTGTCAAAGTACAATAAAGAAGCATAAGGGAAAACAAAACCTATTATAACATTATGAATAAGCACCTACCATAAAACGTTTCCATTAATTTCATCGTTATATTTAATACATGCACTAAAGAGACGAATGTTACCACCGTATTCATATTAACTTGAATAACTCAATGAAACAACGACCATCAACTAAAATCAAGTGTCATAATTCAATAATACAGCAAACAGCGCTTTAAACTTAGTTGTAAATTCTTTACGTACAGATTAATTGGATACAGAGACAATACATTAATTATAATTATGTATTCATAAATATATACAATACATAATTATAGTCATTATTATTAAAATCGTAATAATAATTTTATCCTTCTAAATTTCCTTATAAATATCACGTGTCATCGTCATAATTATACTGACTGGTTTTGACATTGTTCTGGTTTTCAAATAAAAATACAACGTATTAAAAAATAATCATTTCTTTATTTATTTAACTTTTATATCGTTTTATAAGACACAGTCAATCTTACCTACCATCCTTGAGGTTTCCGCGTTAAGAGGAAAGGGTACCGGCTCTTTCTCCATACAAACGTATTCGACTGTTTTCTCCCTGGATAATGACACTAGATCAAATATTTTTGTAAAATAAAACTTTTACCTGCCATGACCATGCCCCTACGTTTTGTTTTTTTTCATATTCTTATTATATTAGGTAGTAGGAGTCTTCAAAAACTAGAAATATTGCCTAATTTTTTGTACAATTTCAGACACTCATAAAAAAATAATAATTCATATTTACAAAAAAAAGAAAACGGAGCGGCATAGCTGAAGGCTTTGTTTATTTACCTAAAAAAAAATAAAAAAAAATTGGCATGTTTCGAGGAGAAAACAGGCGACTACGAAATGATGTTTTGGTCAATAATTATCTACCTAAAACGGTCTGAGCTGCAGTTGTCCCTTTCTTGCTGTTTGTGGGATAGGTCTGGGGGAGGGAAGGGTCAAAGCAGTACGTATACACGCCAGCGAAGTGATGCCTCATAGTCGATAATTATATAGATACACTAGTGATGTATTATTTTGTCGATATTTTCAAAAATTCGTATTAACAAAATTAAATAATCTCTCTTTTCATAAACTACAATAAAACCTTATTTGGATGCGGTTTTCATTGTAACATTGTGAAAACCTGAGCTAAGGGTAGGGGTAGGGTAGGGTTAGGGGTAGGGTAGGGTTAGGGTTTCTCTAACAAATAAAAATGATAATTATGGTAAATAGTTTAAATAATTATGTTGTTTATGTTTTTGGTTTGACTATAATTTTGGCTAACGGTAGTCTTATTACTGAGGAAAAGGAAGGATACTGTAGAACGACTGACGGACAGACACTAGGAAAAGTAGGTTAACTAAATAAAGCTACAAAATTTCAAAATAAGAAGCATTATTTTATTCAGTTCAAGTAGGTAGAGTTATTTAATTATTTCCTTTCCTTTCCCTTAAGGCAATCATAGTAAAAATTTTCTAATATTGGTTCTATTAAATTCCAGAAAGCATCTTTCATTTTAACCGACTTTTAAAAAAGGAGGAGGTTCTCAATTTGACTGTATTTTTTTTAATGTATGTTAACAGAACTTTTGACTGGGTGGACCGATTTCGATCAATTTTGTTTTAATTGAAAGGTGTTGCGTGTCATATGGTCCCATTTTAATTTAATTGAGATCTCACAAGTACTTTTAGAGTTATATCTAATAATGCTTATTTACTTGACTACTTTTTCGTCGACCTACGTTGTATTATACCGCATAACTTTTTACTCGGTGTACCGATTTTGATGATTCTTATTTCAATCGAAAGCTAATACTTGTCATTTAGTCTTGTTTAAATTAGATCGAGATCTGATTACAACTTTTTGAGTAATCTTTAATAGCGCGTATTTACTTGACTATTGTTTCGTCTTATTACGTTCTATTACTTGTCGATGTAATTGAAGTCGGTTTTTTTTCGTTTGCGAGCAAACACAATTACCATTTTTTTGTTAAATGATTCCTTTAGGGCTTCACAAAATAAAATAGCAGTAACTTCGTTATAGCCTTTCCAATATTTTTTTAAATTAAATTCGGACTACTCTGTAATAAGTTATGCATGGTCAAACATATAAAAAAATATACGTGGCGACTTTAGAACCTCGTCTGTTTTTCTTCATCGGTTAAAAATTCTTTATGAACCACAAAATAATGAAATAAAAAATCAATAGGTGGTCCTGAAAATCTGTGTTAGTTTATAGGGTTTATCCCTAACTGAAGCCGAGGACTTATCTTTTTGTGAGACACACTGCCACCTTTATTAGTGACTATTATTTTTAATGTCTTTATTGTTAGTTCTGAGTTCAGTTGTTTCAATTTTTTTTTTTTTAATTATTAGTATTATTTCTTTTTATTTATAGTTTGTTTTTCCACATTTAGTTTGATGTTTTATTTGTATTTCAGTGTGTTTCGCAAATAAAGCGCTTATTATTAGGTATTATTACGTAATTTGCCTAACTAAAAAGACATCAATAAAATAATCTATACTAATATAATAAAGTGGAAGAGTTTGTTTGTTTGTTTGTTTGAACGCGCTAATCTCAGGATCTACTGGTCCGATTTGAAAAATTCTTTCAGTGTTAGATAGCCCATTTATCGAGGAAGGCTATAGGCTATGTATCATCATGCTTAGACCAATAGAAGCGGAGTCCACGCCGACGAAGTCGTGCGCAGAAGCTAGTAATTTATAAAATGTATATGTCACCAGCATCTCATTTGTTTTTTTTTTTATTACTATTTTTAAACATTTTTATATCGTCCCAATGCATGTGTTACGTATAACCGCGACAAACATGAGACATTACAACTTATATGTACCTATACTATTATTATTATTATTATACTTATTTTGTTGCGTACGTATGTGTGTATGTACCTATGTATGATTGTTATGTATTCTTTTTTTGCTTATGTATTTATATTTATATACCACCTGCCCATCTGAAAAGCGATATCCCTTTCATTATCAGGTTGTCTGGAAGAGATTGCTTTTTAGCAATAAGATCGCCTGGTTGAACAATTTGTGACTATAATTGCTTGTAATGTAAATTTTGTTCTTTATCTAAATGTACAACAAAGTATATTATTATTATTATACTAAGACAAACATATTAATTACTATGTACTATGTATGGCTACAATACATTTATCATGTACACTATATGTATGTATCATCAACACCCATTCTTACATACACCTCAACCATGTAATTACATACCTAATTCATAAATAAAATACCTAAGTATTTCAATAATTACTTACCAAAATACAGTTATGTAGATAACAATCCAATGAATTAACAAACAATAATTCAAAATAATAAGTACTAAGTAGTTTACGAAATCCAATAAAAGTAAACCGAGTTACAGAAGAACGAAGCAGAAAAAATTAAATAAATAAAAATAAATAAATATGTAAATATGCGGTCGTCTGTTCCTATGGTAAGCAACTTAATGCTTGTGTTACAGGTAACAGCCGACTGTTATAACTATATGTATATATGTATATTTTTTATAAATATACATAGAAATAATACACATATAAATATGTATATAAATACAAATATTACACCCAGACTCGGGCAGGAAACGAACCCGCAACCCGCGGAACAGAAAGCAGGGCCACCACAAACTGCGCCAAAGGGCTAATCAAATGAAACAACTAAAATACAGAAAAATAAGAAGCGCGAGTGAAATGCACACGCACACTAACACCACGCCACTCACACATAGACAAAGCAGTGCGGGGTTTGCGGGAGGCGCGGTAGCGGCTAACGGCAATAGTCAGTGAAACAGGAATAATTTATTCAAATACCTATTTTTCAAAAGTCCCTTAGGTATCCTTTCCTCTTAACGGTCGCTCAAATTTTTCCCCTCATGCGCCTAAAGAAGATTCACTTCAAAAAGGTGATTGAATATAGAAAATAGCACAGTGGAGGAGTTCGTGGTACAATATTAAATTTAATAACTACTTATAATAGTAGTTTATAAAATTAGATAATTGTGTTTGCTAGCAAACGAAAAAAAACCGACTTCAATTGCATCGGCAAGTAATAAATAATAAATAAGTTAACAAACGTACTAGTCGTCAATACGATTTTCGAGGGTTTCCCTCGATTTCACTGGGATCCCATCATCAGATCCTGGTTTCCTTATCATGGTACCTAAGTTGGGATATCCTCTTTGCAACAAAAAAGGAATTATCAAAATCGGTTCCCAATCGGTACCCAAAGTTTCCCCGAAAATACATAAAAAAAAACATATATACGGTCGAATTGAGTAACCTCCTCCTTTTTTGAAGTCGGTTAAAAATAACAATTACATATATCAAGGATCTTTATCTCACCAAACACTTCATGTGTAGTTCCGACTTACCAAGATTAATTTACTAAGCTTCTTAATTCGTTACTTGGTAATGTTTGCGTTTTGTTTCTGGATTAATGATATTTAAATTTCAATACTATAAATAAAATATAACTCTCAACAAACGATTTAGGACAGTCATTTTAACTCAGCAACTATCTGATACGCAAGCATTCGTGGGTTCGATGCCCGCACAATACAAATATTTGTCTGGACTCTGTGCTATTGCAACATTGTGTGTATTTCTGGATCTTTGGTACATCATTCTTATCCTCTTGAATAACGTTGAGTGTGAGCCTTTTTTGCTAAAATTTAATCTCAATACTTTTACAACTTAGTGATTTATATATTTTCCAGAGTTATTATAATAAATATTCTATGTTTACCTGAAATACAAAATGCATTAAACTAGTTCATTAGAACTGTTAGATTACATTAATAAGAGTTAGCTAACAAGAACTAGCTACTATTAGCTATTAGGTAGTTCTTGTTAGCTAACTCTTATTAATCTGTGCTTACATACTCTGTGTCCAGCTGGAGCGTCTCACGCACTCGTGTTACGGTTTTATTAGCATTATATAGTGACTCTCAGTGAGTAACAGCTTATTAATGAGTACTAAGACCTTTACGTAATGAGCGAGTTTTGCTCTAACGTGGTTATGTAGGCCTAGTAACTTCGTCTCGAATATTTAATTTAATAAGACGTTAAAACGTAAACTTTCTTTATGAATACTAGGTTTTACCTGCGACTGCCTTCACTTTTCTTTATGTATTTTCAAAAAAGTTAATATTTTATTTCATTCATAAAAAAGAAGGAACCTGTTTTATGATAATTATAGGAACCTTGTGATATCATAATATCACTTCAGCCTATCGCAGTTCACTGCAGGACACAGGCCACCACAAGTTCGTGCCAGATATTATGGCGCGAACTCATGTGTTTTGTCCATAGTCGCTGGACAGGCGGGTTGGTGACCGCAGGATATAGGTAACTAGTTTTGTATAAAAGGTATAAACACGAACAAATAGTCAGGTATCCAAATAAATCAGAAATTATCTTTTCCATATACGTTAAGCTAGAGTTCAACAACAAAATTAAAGAAAATAAAACAGTCAGACAGGACAGACATGACAGTCAGACGATTCAAACAAAAATGAGTCGGCAGCCTCCTCTCTTACCCGCTCGTCGGCCTCCTTCTGGGACATAACTGTCTCGCAGAAGGAGACCATCGCCTTCCAGGACTCGTCGTCGTCGAGCATCGCGGTGATGACGCAGCACCGCCCATTTCGGGCACACCTCGAGGGTGTGCTGGATAGAGTCCACCGCCGCGCCACAATCATGACATTCAGTCGTCGGCTCCCTTTGGGCCGTCCGACACAGGTAGTCACCAAAGCAACCGTGCCAGGTGAGAACCTGCGTCAGACGGAAGGTGAGGGGCTTGCGTTTTCGACGCATCCGCCGCTCAAGGACCGGCCGCAGGGCAGCCATTGCGCTTGTGCCATACCGCTCCTCCGCCAGGTCCTCTCCCAACCTCCGCATTAGCACTTCCTGCCCTATCCGGCGCACCCGTAGGATCCCGTCCAACGTGGGGTTCTCACCAAGAGCCCTCCTACCCGTAGTCGGTCTCGGCAAGAACCTCCGGCACGAGTTCCCACGGGGGGTCGCAGGCTAGAGCAGTAGTTACAGCCCACGATACCGTATGGTACCCTCGAATCACCCTCACCGCGGTGGTCAGGCAGGGGCGAACATAAGATTGGGTGTTGTATATTCAGACCAAGATTAATCGATCAAAATCTTAATAACAAATTGTCTTTATGCTCTATGCGTCTAAGTAGTTGCGCGTAGGAAGATAGTCGACTATCACATGGTGAACTGTGTGGAAAGGGTTGAAGTTGTCAGTGGGTGTGATTTACCCACCTAACGCTCCGTATAACACATTCTAAACTTACACTCTAAGGGTTAATGTGTAAATATTACCAAAATAGAACAAGGATAATTTATAAAAAATAAAATATATAATATCCAAAAATCACAACTTACCATGCACCAAAATAAAGCTGTTAGGCAAATGTTTTTCAAACTCAAGGAAGTTATTAAGCAAAGAATTTAATGGCATATTTGACCTCACAAAAAAGTTTATATAGGTCCACGAACTTATTTTGACACAAATCTCCATTTACCAAACTGTACTACTGATGGTTTCATCAATAACTTTACCGTATCTTTGATACTGTAAACAGGTTCCTTGTCAGCTTGTTAGATGAGTCACAATGTTTTCTTTTCTTATCTACTAACTTAACCTATATTTTCCCCTCTGAACAGATTTTGTTATGACTAGGTTGACTAAGATTATTTGTCGAAATTTCTTTTACTTGCAAACATAAAAAGTCTTAAATATTTTATTTTAACGAAAATTTAGGTTATAAGTAAGGGGACTAAAAATATTTTATTTTATTTAACAGCACGTCTTAATGTTTTCTTGAAGCCTATTCGTCGCAGAATTTTTCCTCTGGAAATTATATCATATGTACCAGTTTTTGATACTCTACTAAGTATGTGAATTTAATATAGTTACTAGTGATTTTTTACTGTCACAAAATTGCCGATATCCCTAAAACAAAACCACTTCGCTCTTATTTTCTATCACTTCGGTTCTGATAATCCAAACAGTATGAATACATGTACCTACTTAAACAGTATACATAGCAATATTATTCTACAAATGTACTTGAAACTAAATCAGCGTAGCCACCATACCTCGGATGACTGGTGATCGTATTGTGATCGATGTCGGGGTCTCAGTCATATGACGTATTTATCTGCTTCAGAAAACAATTTTTGTGATTCCTTCCTTATAGAGAGCGAGTTCGGATGAGAACGTTAACATTAATCATAATCGCTTGTTTATAAGAGTGCCAAAGATTTATCGTTTCCTCGCTCGTAAACTTTTCGATAACAATATTGGGTGTTCATTTGACATTGTTTACAAAATTTATTTGCTATTAACATATTTTGTGATTCAATTCCTTTGTATATACATTGTATCATACATTGATCTTATTTTTATAATTATTACTGGGTATTTATTACAAATTATGAAGCGAATCTTGGTAACTGGAATTTGGTATACAATTTTTGGTACTTTCAAAAAACGCATAATGGTTCACATTGTTTTCATTAGTAAAATACCTCATTTTTTTAGTGAAACAATAAACGTAACGTAACGTTGCGTAAAAATATTTACACCGCATTGATTAAATCGAACTTTTTACAGTTTTAAAGGATTTCCAAAATTCAGCCTTTCTTATTTTTCAAGCTAGTAACATACGATTGAATTCTACACTTCCATTTGCGTTTATAAGTAATTATGATATATAACTATAATAAACTGGATTCGTATTTAACGAACATCGGTTCAATGACTGTTTCCACCGCAAACAACAAAAACACTCTATTTTATTGTCCTTATAGTTTAAAATACAATTTTATTACAATGAACCACGTCGCTCCGCTGTGGTCGAATTTAAATAGACCGTTTCACGCAAAAATTCAAATTAAATGAACTTTTCGCCTGTGTTAAATTTTAAATGAACGTAATATATTACTTTGTTTTTATCAACAGTTTTAAAAAGATGAATTTATGACACTATTTTTAGCACATTTTATAACCTCTAATTATGTAATTATAATTATGTAAGCTTATTTATTTTATTTAATATGGTGTATGCATAAAACTTTATAGTATAAAATTAATTGTGTCAGTTATTGAATAAAGCAGCTATTAATTTTTAAAATTTTCGGTAAATCTCGATGTCTCTTACAATATTGTCGACTACAATAATGGGTTTTCATCTTAAATTATTACATTTACTTAACAGTGTTGGCAAACAAGAGTACCGTTCGCTGGATGACAAGCGGTTACTATAGCCTATGAATGGTTGCATCATTCGGAGGTATATAACTGAGGTAAGGCATAGCACGACGACGCGTTGGCGCAGCGCTCACATCACTGGTTTGTGGCTGTTGCGCTGGCGGTTGCGAGTTCGATCACCGGACACAACAACATGTGTATTGGCCATACAGATGTTTGCCGTGGTCTGGATGTTTGTGCAGTCTTTGTGGGTCTCCCCACCGTGCCTCGGAGAGCACGTTAAGCCGACGGTCCCGGTTGTTATCAGGTACACCTGATAGCGATCGTTACTCATAGTAGGGAATATATCCGCCAACCCGCATTGGAACAGCGTAGTGGATTAAGCTCCGATCCTTCTCCTACACGGGGACAAAGGCCTATGCCCAACAGTGGGATATTACAATCTGAATCGTATAGGCATAGCTAAATAATACTGGTTTCATGCAGTGTTGTGTTCCTGTTGGTGAGTAAGGTGACCAGAGCTCCTGGGGGAATTGGGGCCAGGGTTGGCAACGCGCTTGTTTTGCTTCTGGTGTTGCAGACGTCTATAAGCTACGGTCGCTTACCATCAGGTGAGTCGCACGCTTGTTTGCCGACCTAGTAATATAAAAAAACACAAGCGCGTTGCTGACCCTAGCCCTGCTTTCAGAATAGCTCTCACACAGGAGCTCCAGCTGCTTTGCTCACCACAAGAGCACAACACTACTAAAGAACATTTTAAAGTCAGTGTTTTTTTAATATATTTAAAGACCTATTTTTTCGAAAGATAACCTGTACTTAACAGTTTTTATGTATTCAGTGATAGAGTAACTAATTCAATTGATAATATACAAGTGTTACTAAATAAATATTTAAAACGAATATAAGATCTCCTAAGTGAGCAAAGTGGCTGCTATTGAAACATAAATAACACAATACAGCCAGTTCGAAACAGTTTACAGCGCAGTCCACGCGAATGTATATTTTAAACCGTAAACTAACAAATGTAGAAGCAAACGCATGAATTAATTCATGAGGACATCTCTGAACACTTTGCTTCAAGCACTTGGTTGTAACGTTAATTATTGGCTGTTGGATATCTTGTTAGCTTAACAAGACGTGAATATAAAGTATATTTAGGTATTATTTTTGGAGTTTACTCCGTAAGAATCGATTTTCATATAAGGCTCCCCGGTATGAAAAAAATATGAGGAATAAGATAAATCTACTGAATGAATGACCTCGTTACGTTTTTGTGCGCTATCTATCTGCTACGACGTCGACGGTACCGGCTACAACGGTTACGACGGTATCGGTCTATACCTATAAAAAGAAAAAAAATTGGATCTAGTATAATTGTAAGGAAAATACATTTCATATTGCAAGTTTAATCTAAGCCTTAATCAAATGTCAAATGTCAAAATTAAAATGTAAAATACGATAGTATATTATAAAACAAAATTAAATAAAAATTGGACTTAAAGTAACCCAATAAAAATTGTAAAATAAAAATAAAATGTTAATAAATAATAAAAAAGTGAAAGTTAAAAAAAAAAAATGTGTTTATACGTTGTAGTCCGATAATTTACACCTTCCAGATGATTTCAAGACAACGTCTTGTCAAATGAATAAAAATTCACTTCAGTTTCTTTAACTAAAAATAATAAAGAAGTCATGAAATCAGCTTATGACTGGTATTGTACGCCTATTGTATTTCTGGAGCTGCATAAAACTTAATGAAGACTGTCTTTTCTTTTCGACTTCCGATCCAAGCTAGTTTAGTTCGCTATTGTGTTAACGTGTTGGTATATTACGTTATTATTAATGACAATGGCAGATTTGAAATTTTACTGGACATTGGATCAAATTCAGCAACAGTTTTATTACAAAATAAACACTATAAGAAAAAATGAGACACGTTCAATTGAACCAGAAGCGATTAGTAAACACAACAGAAAGAACCATAAAGCAATTGAACAGAAGTCAGGAATGCAAACGTATTGTCACTGAGCTTAGAAAAATCTAAATATAAAAATATCCTGATGAAGATAAAAATTTAATAGAAAATGAAGATAATCAATATGAAATAGGAAACACATTGCAACTTGACGAATTATCATAATAATGTTATTAACATATCTCATTATTGATTTTCTGTATTATACTATGCATTCCCAAGGAGGGTTGATGTCAAGCAATCCAAGCTAGTTTAGTTCGCTATTGTGCTAACGTGTTGGTATATTACGTTATTATTAATGACAATGGCAGATTTGAAATTTTACTGGACATTGGATCAAATTCAGCAACAGTTTTATTACAAAATAAACAATATAAGAAAAAATGAGACACGTTCAATTGAACCAGAAGCGATTAGTAAACACAAAAGAAAGAACCATAAAGCAATTGAACAGAAGTCAGGAATGCAAACGTATTGTCACTGAGCTTAGAAAAATCTAAATATAAAAATATCCTGATGAAGATAAAAATTTAATAGAAAATGAAGATAATCAATATGAAATAGGAAACACATTGCAACTTGACGAATTATCATAATAATGTTATTAACATATCTCATTATTGATTTTCTGTATTATACTATGCATTACCAAGGAGGGTTGATGTCAGGCAGGCGGCCGGTCGTAAAAAATAAGTTGCCAAATCACTTACAACATGAGTCTGAGGAAGAGGAGAACATGTTGTGCCGACCCTATATAAATAGGATAAGGGCAGGGAGATGATGAAGTTTAATCTAAGCCTTACAGATCATATACCATTAAAAGTACTTAAACCGAGGTAGGATACAGCAGGAAATATCCTGATCAAAATATAGAGCAGCCTGACTGAAAAAGTACCTCGACCTTACAGAAGATCACAGCTAAATAATACTGCTTTCAAGCAGTATTATGTGCATGTGTGTCAAAATTGTCATTGAATAACAAATCTATATATATATATATATATATATAAATCTAGAATATAAAGTGTTTATTTAGCACATTATAATTACAAATCACGAAACTAATACTAAAATAAACAAAAATAATTATATAAGTTATAAAAATAATTTAAATAATCAATCAAAAAATTTGCACACTCTGTGATTACCTACTTTGAATTTGCTGTAGTAAAACTGTGTACTCGTTAAATAGGATTTTTCTAAATTGTAACTGTATAATAAACTAGCGACCCGCCCCGGCTTCGCACGGTTGCAATGCTGAAACTAAATACTATCTACAATAAAAGATACGTTAGAAACCTCTAAAATTACCAGTGTTCCTCTACTATAATATGCATGTATTATGCATAATAACCTTCCTCTTGAATCACTTTATCTACTAAAGAAAACCGCATCAAAATCCGTTGCATAGTTTTAAAAATTTAAGCATACATACAGACAGACAGACAGACAGCGGGAAGTGACTTTGTTTTATAATATGTACTGATACGATGTCAGTAATAATTAAAGCAAATCTTTCTCAATTTTTAGAACAGTACATTAAAAAAAAGTAATGAACCGAACTATAGCCCAATTTAAATGAGCTCTTAAATTGATACAACGTACGTAAAAATACTTCGTAGTAAAAATTGATTTCTATCTACAAGAGAATCTCCAATCAACCCAAATAAGCACACGAAACTATCCAAAATAGAATACCAAAACACAAAATACAGACCTTGTAATCCCATGACCGGGCAACTTGATAACCAAATTTTTTTTCCTTTGGGACACCGGAGGAGGATGATAGCGCAAACTGGACTTACCGAGTAATCATTTAAATCATTCATCTTTCGACTATTTCACGTAGCTAGTTATCCATTGCTGCCTTAAATATAATGACTAGAAATGTTTAGAAGAATATTCCACGATGTATACGATGTAAAATTAAAATTGTTAAAGTAGTTGAATTTGTAGAAGGGACCCATCAGATTATAGAGGAAGTCATTCGTATTCGGGCAATTGTATTCGTTTGTACGTTATACTAAACGGAATATTAGATAATACATAGCAATCAATTGTAAACAGAAAAACTGTATTTCTTTTTAAAATATTTTAACTCGAAATATTTAAGGTCCACCAATTTTATATTCTTTTTCTGTCCATTTTTCGTTTCTATCAAGTAAATGTTATAGATTTATTTTGTACTAAATGTTTTCTTCAGAAATAAAAGATATGTCATCAAACCTAGGTAATATAGGTTAATTAATAAATAGCAATAGCAAATATAGCGGCTACAGCTCATTGTCTTTTTACGTATTGTGATACAAATAAAACATTTATTGCATCAAACTCGCTGGACATCAAAATTTTTTTAAATTATCTGAAATTTATCAAATACTATAGTTACACTATATAGTAACATAGCGGCGAAATTTTATTATTAAAAACTATATACCTATTTACTAATAAAACCCTATGATATCAGGAATAATGTAGGCTTCTCTTATCTATACTAATATATAAAGCTGAAGAGTTTGTTTGTTAGGTTGTTTGTTTGTTTGTTTGTTTATTTGAACGCGGTAATCTCTGGATCTACTGGGCCGATTTGAAAAATTCTTTCAGTGTTAGATAGCCCATTTATCGAAGAAGGCTATAGGCTATGTGTCATCACGCTAAGACCAATAGGAGAGGAGTCCACGCCGACGAAGTCGCGCGCAGAAGCTAGTTATATATAAGTGAAAAAAATTCCAAACCTCTCCAATAGTAGGTACGAGAACTCCTCACAAATACATATACTCGCACACATACATACTTACAACATCATACATATACAACCTTACAAACTTTACCTCTTTATTTAAAATTAAGTTAATCTTTTGCAGACTTCTTAATTTTCCTCTGCTTCAAATTTTCAGCATGATATAATATAGTGGTAGCCCGTCTAGGGAAGTACCTCAATCTCACAAAAGATCATAGCTAAGTATTACTGTTCTCGACTAGTGTTCGACTAGTGTATGTGGTGAGCGAAGGTGGCCAGAGCTCCTGATGAGTGTGTTGTGCAGGCGTCTAATGGTAACAGCTTACCATCAGGTGGGCCGTAAGCTTGTTTGCCGACTAAGTCGTATAAACATAAAGTTTGTGTTAATTACGAAACCGGGTTGAAGTTTAATCCTTAAGGCCTCGTATACGGAGACGCGGAGCGTAGTGCGTAGCGTGTGGCGTAGGTTCTCGCGTGTTTCAAAATGTATGAAAATTAACGCGTGTAAAATCGCTTTTCCGTAAACGCAGTAATACAACGCCCTACGTTTGAATTTAGTGCGTTCCGCCACGCCACACGCTACGCACTACGCTCCGCGTCTCCGTAAACGAGGCCTAAAAACGATTGCCGTGATATTTATTTACCATTAAAATATATCGGTATCTTTCTCGCAAGTGACGTGGCGCGGTAAAACGTCACTCTCAGTGCAGGTCACGGGCACTGATTTGCGTTACTGCTTCACACGATTACAGTATTTTTTTCATAATAAGGGCCTTATATCGTTTCTTAAGGAGTAAATATTTCAAAGCAGTAGACTGTTACAATACGCTACAACTCATCACAATAAATACCAATGCTACTAGCATTAGAAACAGCAAAAAATGTCTTGTGCTAAATAAAGTAGTGTTGGAATTTAGTGTTTCCTCGCAAACGAAAAAAACCTACTTCAATTACATCGACAAGTAATACAACGTAATAAAACGAAAAAATAGTCAAGTAAATACGTGCCATTAAAAATTACTTAATAAGTTGTAATCAGATCTCGATCTAATTTAAACAAGACTATATACATGACTTGTATTAGCTTTCGATTAAAGTAAGAATCATCAAAATCGATACACCGAGTAAAAAGTTATGTGATATAATACAACGTACTTCAACGAAAAAGTAGTCAAGTAAATACGCATTATTAGTTATAACTGTAAAAGTATTTGTCAGATCTCAATTAAATTTAAATGGGACCACATGACACGCAACACCTTTCAATTAATACAAAATTGATCGAAATCGGTCCACCCATTCAAAAGTTCTGAGCTAAGATACATAAAAAAACAGTCGAATTGTGAATCTCCTCCTTTTTTGGAAGTGGGTTAATAAAGTAGTGTTGGAATTTACTTATTAAAAAAACTGGATTGAAATCATGTGAAACAACGCTGAGATTGATACTGTAGCTAAATATAGGAATCATAAATCAATCATGTTAATATATTACTTTTATTGCTTTAGTAATTTAGTAGTATTTGGAGTAAACTCCAGTAGCTGACACACACAAACTTTTTTTTTAATTCTCCTTCGCTTTACGCTTGTAGCTTAAACGTTATCTACGCAGTTTCTCCTCAATAGAAGCAACCTCCTCATATATGATATCATTTTGTCAGTACGAGTTTGGCATTCAAACAAAATGATTGTTGAAATAATAATATTCTTACTGACAACACTTTTAGTTTATTTCATATATACACATAAGTGTATTCATAAATATTTTGATAAAAGGGACATAAAATACGTACCTGGTGTTCCAATATTTGGCAATACTTTCAATAGCACGTTTACGTTTAAACATATTGTTGAAGATATAGATGCCGTGTACAAAGCCTATCCGAATGAAAAGTAAGTTTATTTCGATGTTTATTTATGTATTTATTAATTTAATGAATTTTTCAAAATAACATTTACAAAAATTAGAATAATCAAATATCACTCGAATCAATGGAATAATTGACAAAAATTTTATTTTTTATTACCTACTCGCAATAAACAGTGTGCCGTTATAACACCATTAAAAATATTAAGTTTTATTGCAAATTAAAATAAAAAGAAAGAAGTTTATTTATTTTAATAAATGTATTAATTTATTCCTCTTATAAACGCTCAGCTCATATAATTGAACCAATTTCGATTGAAAATTACAAAAATGCTTAAAAAGTGGTTTTACTCTTGCATCTAGAGTCCGCAAACACACACAATACTCGTGCACTGTAGGAAAATATTGTAGAAACACTCAGACCATGGCGAATAGGGTAACCTGGTCCAGGAACAAAAGTTTGATATATCAACAAAAAAAAAACGTGAAGTCTTAGTCCAGGCTCTAGTCACAGAGGAGACAATGTTTTTTTAAGTCTTACAAGCCTCATATAATTAAGAGTATTCTGAGCATGTTATCAAGTCCTTTGTCGAGGTTAGGTAGATTTCAGTACATCCTGATCATCTCCTAACCTTTTAGGGAAGAAGGTAAAGTAGCTAAGGTAACGGTTAAATATCACATAACTCTGTATAGAATTTTCGGATGCAGCAGTAGATATAAGGTAAGTCGGAGTCAGTAACTATTTGTCCATTGGACTCATAAGGTAGGTACCTACATTAATTCGTACTCTTGCACACTTAAACCAAATCGTAAAAGAGCGAATTTTTTACATTATCTCTTGGCGTTGATCGGAATTAAACTCGATGTATGGGTTAAGCATCGTCTTTGAAAATTAAAAGTTTAAATTGTTTTTACAAAATAAGTGCATTCTCGTCATAAAAATAACATTAACTAACGACTAATTAAACGACGACTGACCTATGATATCGAATGTTAAAATAATATATAATCCCATGTTATACGTAAATAATATAATGTAAACATATAAAGCGTACACCGATACGAGAAACTTTATCACCTAGCGTTGTTTGTTTACTCGTGAAAATCAAGCCAGAACGTTTTGTTTATATTGTTTTTATTTTTTAACGATCGTTCCACGAGTTTTTGGTACATTCTATATTGTTACATTGAGTTACTTGGAAAGCAGTTATTTTACTTCGTAGATTCCGCAATACTTGTAGAAAAAAATCTCCAAGTACTATGTCCAGCCAGTGTTGACATACGGTACCGTGACGTTGACACTGAGGATAGTGGTAGTCCACAAGCTTAAAGTCACTCTCACTCAAACTCTCAATCAATAATTCAGTCAACTTGTACTATAAAAATTTGCCGTGGTGCAACCGGCGTAGAATAGTGCCAACGCGTCTCATCCCGTAGGTGTCGTAAGAGGCGACAGAGGGAAAACCACTAGAGGGTGGGCAGCAGCGCCTTCTATACACATGATCACAACTGCGATCGCCAACCCGCCTAGCAAGCGTGGCGATTACGCCAAATCCCCTACTGAGAGACACGAATAAAAATTGTCAACCAGGCCCCGGCGGCCCCGCTAGTCCTGGGTACGCTGGCGGCCAGGGTAACAACAAGACTGAAATAAAACTTACGAAACGTAACTCTCTTTCTCTTTCTATATCCACCAACTTATATCTACCTCTCAACTTCCGTTCGTCTCGCCCAATCACACTTTTCGTAATGCTCTCGTCATACACTCACCAGCTTACTCCCCAAGTCAAGCGTGCGTAAAGAAGTTTTACTTCAAAAACCCAACACCGATGTTATTCATAAATAATCGTGGCACATTTGTTTGTTGAACTGTAAACAGACATATTTTTTTGATATGACGCCACTATCTTCAATATAATAATGTTCGTGCTACGTCATGATAATTCGTTTCACAATAAAACTATTTTCGATACAAACAATAACTATAAGTACCTGGGTGACCGAGCCTAGCTCGGTATTTTCATTTTATTTTTCGTTTTTTTTTTCTCGGTATTTTTATATTTTAATTTTATTTAAATAATAAATCACGAGTGAAATTAAAAAAAAAAGAAAAAAATTAATCTGGAGACTGAGATTCGAACCCGGGTCAACACGATTTGATACCCGCCGATTTCCTAATTACGCCATTACAGCTACGTTGACAGTAGTGAAATTAGGCTTCGTATTCTAATGATATTTTTTCATTGCTTAAAAACAGGGATAAAACGACATTTTTTTTAAATGAATCCTAGCTAGATAAATTTTTCGCCCCCGAAATCCCCTGCTTACTAAATTTCACGAAAATCGTTGGAGCCGATTCCGAGATTCAGATTCCATATATGTTATATATACAAGAATTGCTCGTATAATAGTATAAGATTTTACGACACTTTTATCAATAACTTAAACGTTACACTTGATAATTATATTTCAATGAATATGGTCTAAGATACGGGATATAACAAAATATTCCCTCATCTGTTAATTAGATGAAACAATTTTTTATAGGCTGATTTCAATATTGTGAATTTATAAAAACAACCTCTGCCACCATAAGCCTGCTGCAATTTTTTTTTATCTTTTCCCTCTCATGTTAATTACATGTCTATACTAATATATAAAGCAGAAGAGTTTGTTTGGTTGTTTGTTTGTTTGTTTGTTTGAAAAAATATTTTACCGTTAAATAGCCCATTTATCGAGGAAGGCTATAGGCTATGTATCATCACGCTAAGACCAATAGGAGCGGATTCCACGCCAACGAAGTCGCGCGCAGAAGCTAGTAATAAGCTAAAACCGTTAATATTTTACATTATATACCTGATTGTATTAGGCACCATCTCTGATGGCTATACTTACCTGCAGCCAGGTTACTGCTTATTACATGTAATTAACATGAACATGAGAGGGAAACGATAAAAAAAATTGCAGCAGGCTTATTGTGGCAGGGGTTGTTTTTATAAATTCACAATATTGAAATCAGCCCATAAAAAATTGTTTCATCTAATTAACAGATGATATATTTATATATTTGGCTATCTCGGATCTTAGACCAATACCAATTCAATTAAACAACAGTAATATTAAGTATCTGACGTCTCGAATAAAAATGATTATGGATGCTCAGCCTTTTATAACAAAATTGGGTGGGGGAACTATTCATTCAACATAACACCTATTTATGGACGGTAAAATATTTCAGGCTATTAACATCTCTAGAATTCACTAAATATTATATATTTCATAATCAAACAGTTTTCAATCATTAAATTAATTAAAATAATCGTTTGCGATTTCCCGCTGATATATACATTTCCTTTTTATCTATTGTCTGTACCCACAAATACGTTTGCGTTTGGCACTACTTTTACTAAACCGATTACAGAAGATTCGCATACCAGCTGAAGGTGACCCGTACGTTCTAAGGTTTCTGCACATACCCTTTAAGTTATTTGGACCTAGTACCAATAGTTATGATATCTGTAGTGACTAAGCAAACCAACAACTTTAAAAATATATTAGAGGAATGTTTATGATATGTCTTATAAAAAACTATAGAAATAATTCTCATCATTGTAAGAGTAAAAAACGTTCAATATAAGGCATAAACAAAATTCTAATTTCCTTGTCACCTGATCTTTGCATATCCTGATTTTTTTACGCAATTTTAATAACTTTAATCCCTTTTTTTACGTTCTCAGATATGTGGGATACATCGAGGCTACTACACCCATTATCATGATAAGAGACCCTGAACTGATTAAGACTATAACAGTTAAGGATTTCGATCATTTCGTCGACCACAAAGTTTTTTTCTCTGAACCGCTGTTCGACAATAGCTTATTTATGATGAAAGGTAAATATTGTAAGGTTAATTTAATTAATTTATTATTCTTTAGTTTTTTAACGCTTCGTAAACAATGATTAGCCAATGTGACTGTGACTTGAGTGTGTTTTGAATGTGTATTGCAAACGGATAATCATATGATTAATATCGGTCATTCGAGTTGTCAGAATCAACTGACAGCAAACATTTCAATACACTTTACTTTGTGCCAAGCTGTGAGAAGGTCGTGTTGAAATATAAATCTGTTTTAATACTACAAACTATGTTTTAATTTCTGAGATAAGGACTTGACTCTTTTAATATGGATAAACCTATCACCCTATAATACTACACGAAATAAAACTTTTGCACAGCAATAGCATGTGTCAAATTATAAACTACATACAGCCAGTGGCGGATTTACAAATGTGCCGCCAGTGGGCTATTCAATTTTTGCCGCCCCTACCAAGCTCTAAAACTCGATACTTATATCCTAGTACAGTTTAAAACGGCCAAGCGATTATTTCGGCTGACCTTGGGGGCATGGCCTTGACCATTCCCTAGGCTCCAGCTAACTCAGCCTACTGTTTAAATCCGCCACTGCATACAGTATAGAAAAACTGTCAACCCTAAATAATTGTAACAGTCATCAAAATCTCTATTTCTCACTAAAAAAAGCATTCAGTTACATGCAAAAATACATCAAATATTATTAACATTTTATAAACGCGAGTATACATAATATTATATTAAAACACCAAAGGTGGGTAATCTTAGAAAAAAAATACATATCAATATCAAATCAAACAAATTAACAAAGTACAAAGATGACATGAAACGCTGGAAGTTTCAAATTTTTATAGAGTGCTTTTAATATTTTTAGAAAAAAAAAAATTGCGTGAGTACAAAGTATTGTGTGTACAAGTGTCAGAAGTGAAACTTCTTTGGCAAACTAATTAAAAAAACAATTAGAAAAAAAAACAAATTAAATAAAACGAATTTAAAATAAGTACATAAAATGACTATTTGAAAAAAAAAACAAACAGCCAACGTAACTCGGTGTTCCCAGGCTGTCACTCATCCAAGTACTGAACGTCATGACGCTGCCGCGATACCGGTCGCTCAAATTTTACCCCGCATGCGCCTAAAGAAGTTTCACTTCAAAAATACCAACAACGCGTCCGCTACGTATGCTCGCTTTTGCAAGAATAGTTCACAGATTAGTATATAATTAGGAATAGTTTAACGTATATATGTATGTGAAGATAGCTACTTACCTAGTATACGTTTAAAACCATGAGGCACAACTAGACACACGTAACTGAAAAAAAATAGGTCATAAGTACGACGTTGAGCCTAAGCTTTTAACCGATTCCCAAAAAAGCAAAAGAGCCTTGGGCGTATTTAGCTTAGGGCCTAAATATCAGCCAAAAAATATTATAAGTGAACTGAAATACCGGTTCGGAGCTGAATTACACAACTCGGCACAGCTAGTATATTAAGTTGAATTATCTTACATGTTCCCACGCCATTATCCTATTAACAGATACTAATTTATACAGAATCATCGTCGTTTCGAATGGAGGGAATATTTTGATTTAATTTGAATATTTATTGGCAATGGCTTTGTATGAATGGATTATATTCAAGGTTATAAGTTCATTGTCATTGATAATATTATGTTTGTATTATATTGCATTATTAACGTATGTGATATAATATTGTTTTTGATATGACTTGTACTACATATTTCGACTTGTGTGATTGTCGCGAGATGAGGCGTGAGGCAAACTAAGAGATTTGTGTGTAAATGTGTGTGATCATGGCTCACTTTACCTCTGATTTGCTTTCGCCATGTTTGAAAACGTTTTAACAATACACTTACGCACTCACCTCAAGATACGAATCGCACTCGAGTGTAATTAACTTATTTAAGTACTCGAGACTTAAAAACGATTTCTTGTAGGCGAGAGATGGCACGACATGCGGACTACGCTGAGCCCAGCTTTCACAGGTTCAAAGATGAGAAAGATGATGCCTTTTATGACCGATATCAGCGCCAACATAGTTGAATACTTACACGGTATGCTATACACCTTATAAATCGTAATTTTATCAAAAAGAGACAATATGTAAAGAAACTAATACAAAATGCAGCAGATAGAAAATAAACATAATCTCGGTTTCGAATTTACGGTAAAAATAAATAATTTAGAAAATCCAAAAGTGCACGCCTCACACGTGTCGTTGTGTTACGAATTGAAATTAATAATAATTGCCTAAAAGAGAAATCAATTGAAAAAAATATAATTTTTTTTGTCGATTTTGCAAGATAAAATCGTTCTTATATGTTAAGGTAGGCACTAAATTATCGCTGAGCCTGCTTAGCTTTTTTTTTTCGTGAGGAAATGCGTTACGCATACCCGGCCACTGGGGAAAACCTATCTTTTTCTCGTTCGCTTTGTCTAAAATCATAGTTTTGACGAACTTGAGACATTCGACATTTTTTTTTTTGTTGACTAAGGTTTACATCATCCTTATTAGGAATTTGAGCAGAATGGTTTCCACTATGTTTATTTCCAAGACAGCAGCTTTCAAGTTTATTTAGTTCCATCATAACATCATCTTTATAATTTTTCGAAAGACTCATAATTTTACGACGTTATCTTTTATAATCACGTTTTCTTGCAGAGTTTTTATTTTCTTTTGGCATTTTATACTATCGAAAATCTGTTGACACGTCACGAAACATAGATACAATTTTAAATTCACTGCCAAAAATATCAATAATGTCGCTAGATGCAGGCAGAAGTTATTTAAAAAATAAATAGTTCATGAAAAAGGAGAGCAGAAGAAAAAAATAGACGGTGATAATTTTTATGAAAGAATCCTGGGTTTCTTTCATTAAAAAAATCTTTCGAATTTCGTTAATATCTTTAAAACAGATAAGAGTTCAATCATAATAAGAAAAAGAGATCATCCTTAGAGTTACTGGAGTATTATTCAAAAGGAATTATTACAATTAATTGGCGACTCTACATATATAGACTTTTTATATAAATAATAATAAAAACTCTTTTTATAATTTTTATAAACGTATTTTTTGATAGTTGTCAAAGAATTTGATTTTAAGCTCTTCTTGATAATATTTAATATTTTGCTACTTGATTCGTTTTTATATTATAACAAAATAACAATTCATTAATAAAAAGTCTGCGGAGTTAGCGAATATTTTATCATCTGCTCATCCATTCGCTAAACCGAGCTCATTTGCTAAACTGGTGGTCATTCGCTAAGCTGGTAACCCCGAGCTTGAACGACAACGCTGGCTTCTCAAGCATTACCGCAGACAGTTCCAACTCACCGAGAGCTATGCAACATCTGGTTCCACTGGCCCGCCAACCTGCTATCGACCTTCGGTCTCGGAGGAGAGTAATGTGGCGTGTTTGATAGTCGTCAAAGAATTTGATTTTAAATTCTTCTTGATAATTTGTTTTACAATTTAGTAGGTAAAATTATGTACGTACACGTAACACGTTATCTTATAATAATATTTTATATTTTGCTACTTGAATATTGTTTTTCTATTATCTTATAATTATATTTTGTATTTTGCTACTTTTTTATATTTTGCTACTTGAATATTGTTTTTCTATCATTATTATTCTTCAATAAAGAGTCAGCGAAGATAGATAACATCTTATTATTTATCCGCTCGTTTAATAGCTTATATATTTCGCTAAAATTGTTTATATTTTTCTAAAACGAGAAGACAACTAAAAGTGCACATACCAACGGACAGCTGTAGATATATTATTTTATTATATATATTAAAGGGCTTAATCCACCACGCTGCTCCAATGCGGGTTAGCGGATGCCTTACCATGCATAATACGATACCTTACCATACACTTTCAATATCATTGAAGTAACACGGTACCAAATTTCGAATCGATATGACATATGGGAGGTAGTCAGATCCCTCATCAACTATTAAAGAGCTGATGATCTTCGAACGGCTGATCAGGTCATGGTTACCCTACCATATACTTTCAATATCATTAAAGTAACACAGTACCAAATTTCGAATCGATAGGACATAAGGAAGGTAGTCAGATCCCCTCATCAACTAGAAAAAAGTACCACAGACAGTTACACAGATACACAGACACGTTAAACTTATATCACCCCTCGTTTTGCACCGGGGTTTAAAAAAGAAAAAATATTTATGAAAGAAACACAGAAAATCTTTCGAATTTCGTTAATATCTTTAAAACGGTTAAGAGTTTAATCATGAAAAGATATACAGTTCATCCTTAGAGTGACTGAAGTATTATTCAATAGAAATTATTACAATTAAATGTTTATATTTTTCTAAAACGTGAAGACAACGAAAGGGCACAGACCAACGGACAGCTGACATATCACTTTTTAATTACGTTTTTTTTGTTATAAATATTAAACAAAATGAAAAGAAAATACGCTGACTTTATAGATTAACATGTCTAGTTTCCGAAACAACCTTTCTTTTTTAAATTCAGTGCCTAACTTAACGTATAAGAACGATTTTATCTTGGAAAATGGACACAGACCGGTCTTTCGATAGTAGAGCACACCCACACGCTTAAGCGTGTGACGCGTGCAAAATATCACATTCAATGTTCACGAGTCGAGAAATCTACTAAAAAATCCATAAGTACCTTTGACTTTTCATAAAGATATAATTATGATATAAAAAAAAACACTAAAATAATGCAAAATTTTTATAGAGAAATCACTCATAAACGCTCGCGCGTATTTATATTTTGTCATAATATTATATTATTTTTCATTATCTGTCACAAATTATAATCCAAGTTTAATACTTGATTATAATCGTTGAATATTGTATGTTATTCAGAATTTAGGCCGCAATTAAAGTCAGATTTTACGACAAACAATGAAAGCAATTTAAATAGCAAATGAGTGCGAGCTAAGTAAAGAAAACATTGCGAAAATTAATCAAAATCTGTATGTATAATTTGTATAGGTATATATTATGTTTTATAATTTAACAAATGAATTGTAAGTAATATACGAGATATTGTTTTGTGAAATTTTTTGTTCTATGATTGAATTTTTAAATATCTATAAACAGTTATTAATTTTTTTTAATAATTGCAGAAAGAAAATATTAACATTTATGCACTTTATGCTAGCGGTGTGGCTACGGTAGTAAAGAATATAGCCACCCCCTCTCTTCCCGTGGGTGTCGTAAGAGGCGACTGAGGGATCACAGTTCCACTACCGCCTTGGAACTTATAAAGCCAACCAATGGCGAGATAACCATCCAACTGCTGGGTTTGAAATATACAGGCCGAAGACGGGCAGCAGCGTCATCGGTGCGCCAAAGCCAGCTAGCGGTCACCAACCCGCCTGGCCAGCGTGGTGACTATGGGCAAAACTCATGAGTTCACGCCATTTTTGGGGCGAACTTGTGGAGGCCTACTCCAGCAGTGAACTGCGATAGGCTGAAGTGATGCACGTTTATTAAAGACGAATTTTATTTCATTTAAATATAGATGTGTTTAACCTGACATGGTTCTATTGACAACTGTGTTAAAGAAGAAGTAGGTAACAGTTTTTGTAGGCAGTCTAAACCGAAAAGGAAAGTGTATTGGACACATATTAGCAAAAACTGGTATTAAAATATTAGAAAATATAATAAATATTTGGAAAATCTAAAACTGCACGCCTCCACGCACTCCTTTACAGCTATGGTTTGCAGCTTATACCTAGCTGCATCCTCTAGTAGCTTGATTAGGAACTAATGAACGTCCATAAAACTGTCCACAGAATAATAAGTTCGAATATTCCATTTGATTCTTGCAGATAAAGATGACGATGATGCATAGATGGCTTTGAAACTATATTATTATGATAGAAACGTAAAAATATTTATTGTAAAGAATTGAAGAATGAAAAAATTTTTCAGCTTTCGTATTAAATAAGCTTCTTATTTAATAGTTCCCTGTCATCATAAAAAAAAACTGCATATTTCGTCAAGTAGTTCTCGCGTATTTTGCTATCGACGTCCAACATTATATTTTTTAGCCAATTCTTTTCAGTATAATAAATAATATCCAAAAAGACTTTAAATGATATTTAATTTATAGTTTGATGTGTATACTGTTTAAAAGTGTGCATTTTATAGCACATTAATGTATTGTCATAATAATATAGACGTTTGATAATTGTAAGTGCTTCCTGTATGTTTTATTTTGTGAGAGTAAAGCACAGGCTCCTAGGAGGGCAGCACTTATCCGATGTCGACAGCAGCAGTGACCAATACAACTGACTAATGCTCCTAGTCGTGTATTCGATTCTCGCTTGTAACAAATGTTTGTATAGTTCTTATAGATGTTCATTGTGATCTAGACGTTTTTGACTGTACATAAAAACATGACAAAAATTTACATAAATAAGTAATACAACGTAGGGAAACGAAAAAATAGTCTAATTTAAATAGATATTGTTAGGGATAACTAAAAAAAGAAACACCTCCTTCTTTTTAGCCAACTACAAAAAGGAGGAGCTTCTTTTTTATATAAACTGTATTTTTATATAAAGTCGGTATTAGGGTTCCGTACCCAAAAGGGTAAAAACGGGACCCTATTACTAAGACTTCGCTGTCTGTCCGTCCGTCCGTCCGTCACCAGGCTGTATCTCAAGAACGGCGATAGCTAGACAATTGAAATTTTCACAAATTATGTATTTCTGTTGCCGCTATAACAACAAATACTAAAAACAAAATAAAATAAATATTTTAGGGGGACTTTTTTGCTCGATATCAATAAAGGCAACAGGTAGGCACTTTAAATATTCACAAAATACTCAGTTGTATTTTTACTTTAATAGGTAATAAATAATAAAATTAAAATAAAATAAATATTCAAGGGGGGCGCCCATACAAAAAACGCCATATTTTGCCTATTTTTGCTCGATATCAATAAATGGTAATAGGTAGGCATTTGAAATATTCACAATTTACTAAATTGTCTATTTACTTTAATAATAAATAATAAAATTAAATAAAATAAATATTTAGAGGGGCTCTCATACACCAAAAGTGATTTTTTCGCCGCTTTTTGTCCGATATTAATATCAATGTAACTACTGTCGTGTACCTAGTCAATGGTACGGAACCCTTCGTGCGCGAGTCCAAATCGCACTTGGCCTATTTTATAATATTAGGTTTACATAATTATGTAGACATAGACACGCGTCACACTTTTGAAGCCGTTTAAATCTAATTAAACTTTGAGTATGAACGTCATCAAGCTCAGCCTGGTTTCGGTCGGTTACTACGCAATTACGATGAGTTTTAACTCAATTACAAATACACTCGAACATCACGGCATCACATTCACAATGTAAATGGCTTTTAACTGTGCTCTCAATTATACATTTAATAAATTATTTATAGAACAACATAATATTATACACACTTAGGTCCTGTTAAACCATGAATAATGCTATTTGACGCATTACGGTATCTAACACGTAAGAGTTTTGATGTATTATTTTTTTTTTTTTACCACGGAACTCCACAATGTTTAAGAGATATTTGCAAAAAAAATATGAAAGTTGTAGTTTATTAATTGAAAAGGACAAGGTTCTAATGGTCTAATCAACCTCCTGCTGTTAAATGCTGTACAGTACTGTTAGTCTATTTAGGATAAACTTTATCTACAACCAGTGGTAAAACCGGCCTGTAGACTTATTTTTTTTTTTCACGCTACAATAACAAAATATACACACATGTATAAACTAATAATTCAATATTGATTCAACACTTCGTTGTTGTTATATTATTTAGATCATGTTAACGAGGATATCGATGTCGATGACCTGATACATCGTTACACCACCGACGTGATAGCATCAGCTGCTTTCGGTCTTCAAGTGAACTCATTGAAAGACAAAGATAACGAGTTTTACAAAACTGGTCAAAATTTATTTAATTTAAACGTCTACCAACGATTTCTTTTCTTTATGGCTGCTACGTTTCCCAGCGTTACTAAGGTAACAATTATGAATTTTTTTTTCTTATTACAATAAATTACATTAGTAAAACAATAATTTTATTTCGTTCAGAAATATAATTTTATTTATGTCAAACTGATTTTTTTACATATTTATATTATTTTACTAAAGATTCATTTTCAAACTGATATGTTGATTATATATCATTATTATTTTCTAGAAATTGGGAATAGAAATATTTCCCGCAAAGACAACGAACTTCTTCAGAAACCTCGTATCCAGCACTATGGAACATAGAGAGAAGAACAAAATTGAGAGACCAGACATGATTCAACTTTTGATGGAAGCTTCTAAAGGTGTCCAAAATAATATTGTACTCCAGCAAAATTCCATGTGTTAAATCAATATTTACATTTGCAGCTAGTCCAATGTAATGAATGTGTTCTCCATAAAAAATTCAAAAAGTCTAGAACTTGTATACCTGTATTACTCACACATTACCCACCCATATTACCTTATGCAGCTGGACAAAAAAGTGTGACGACCGCTTCTTCTAGTGGCTTGTGACGACTGCTTATCGCACCTGGATCGACTAAATAAAGGCATTCAAACAAAACCTCATTATTGGCTCCTGAGGGTCCTAAAGCTGTACAAGATTGACTGTGCAGTTCGAGACTTCCTTGGTGTGCATGGGGCAATGGAATACGATCCTTTGTCTCCAGGGCGTGCGCCTGTCGCGTTATGATGACGGGTGATAAATCAGGATACGGAGAGGTATTTTCCAGTGTGATTGCCCGAGCTCACTATAGTTTATTATTTTTATTATTAAGATTGCCGGTGTAGGCTGGATTAGGATTGCGGAAAACCGGGATGTCTGGCGCGAACTTGGGGAGGCCTATGTCCAGCAGTGGACTGCAATAGGCTGAACGGACTGACTGACTGACTGACTGACTGACTGACTATATTTCTGCTTGTCCTTGAACCCTCTAAGCACCCTGCTGGAGAGGAGGTACTAAAGTCTCCCGTCTTCTCTACATGGATGACATCAAATTGCTAGCACCTAATGTTGCAAGCATGCAGGATCTGCTGAATTCACCAAGGGGTTCAGCGGTTCTATCAGGATACAGCTTGCAGTAGACAAGTATTCGGTCGTTTATATAGACAGGGATTAGATGACTCAGCTGGGGCAGCTTAGTCTCAAATTAACATTCTTCAAGACCCTTTCCGAAGTTGAAACTTAACGGGATCTGGGTATGTCACAATGTATAGGGGTGAAGGTGGACATTAAACAGGAATTTTGCGAAGTCTTTTTTAGACAGCTGGCAAAAGTTCTTCGGAGCAATTTGTCGGGTGCCAAGAAGGTCCAACCCTATAACGGCTGGGCCATACGTACTATCTTGTACACTTTTGGCGTATTCAGATAGACTTAGACCGAACTTGACGCCCTAGAAAAAGATTTCGCACAATTATGACGCACCATTGTGCGTATCACCCTTAGTCGTCGGTCATGAGACTCTATATCCCGCGAAAGAGTGATGTTCAAGGTATGTTAAGTGCTAAGACCATGCATAACCGTGGGCCTGCAATCTCAGGGCATACTTTGAATCGAGACGGGACAGCGCTATGCATGCTGATGTTGTAGTGTGTGACAAATGTCTGACTCGCCTATTCTTGGCCAAAGAGGAATGGTTTGCCATTGTACCCGGTTTTACTGAGCACCTCTGACCGGAAGACCATTTGGATAGAGAAAGAGCTGTATGGGTGGTTTTACAAGGCACTCCACGTGCCTCACGTGGATAGTAAGGTCTAGGTGCAGTAGCTGCAATTCGGGGACCTCTTTGGGAAAACCGAAGATTTTTTCTTTTTTTTTCTTAGTATTCAATAATCACTGTAAACTTTTAAGTTATAAATAAAGAGCCGTCTTCTAATGAGTTTATACTGCTTGTTAATTAAATATAAAATCAGAGAATTAGAATGACATATTTTCAAGATTTTTTCTTCTCTTCCGTAAGACGCAGTAGTACGTTTATGTATTCCTAATTAAGAAAGTAAAAAATTAAAGCGGAAATTTTTTCATATGATTTCCAGGTTCATTGAAAGTAGAAAACGACGGAAACGACCAAGTGTCAATCACTGAAGATACCTTCAAACCAAAATCTGTACAGAGAGGTAAGTATAAATACTATTGTAAATAATTTCATATTTTATAATATAAGGTTCATATTATGTTCCTTATGTCAAAAAATATTTTTTTTTACTTATTTTGTAGAATGGACTCACGATGAATTAGTTGGACAAGTATTTATTTTCTTCTTTGCCGGATACGAAACTTCCGCATCAGCAATCGTCATGTGCGTCCATGAACTAGCTATCAACCCTGAGGTTCAAGAGAAATTATACCAGGAAATAAGAAACTTTAAAAAGAAATACGGGGATTTAACCTATGAAAATATGAACAATCTTAAATATCTTGACTGCGTATTGAATGGTGAGTAATTTGTTATGTAATTGATGTGACTGTATCAGTCATATCAATTACGGCAGATTGCCCAAATTAATGTATGTTACTAATACGTATATCATTGACTATCATCAACGTTCTTTTTAAGTACCTACCTAGTCAAAAACGAGTTTCACACAACTGCATAAGAAACATAAAATACTATCTTTCTATTAATCCATCTTAAAATTCATTTTTGAAAAAGTTTTTTAAAATTTTGTCTTTTATGTAACCGTCGCCGTCGACGCCACGTTGCTCAACACGGATGTCAAAACTGTCTATATATCTGTATATGTATTGACTCAACTGCACGTGAGACATGATATTAGAAGAAATTTTGGAAAAAAACAAGATGACAGTATAGAAAAGTAGTAATTTATTAAACAGTAATTGTAACATACAAATTTAAATGACTTATTCTTATATATAAATGAAAATAAGTTTTCCAAATTTAATAATTGTAAAAAATAAAAAAACAAATAATGATCAATAACATAATTATAGTTGACTGTAAAGATAAATACATGTAGAAAAATTGAAATAAGAAGAAAGAAACCAAAATGTAAAGATGCAGTTTAGTAGTCAAATTTCTATGAGTCTGATGCTTTGAGAATGTATAACCCCAAAAAACTTAAGAACTTATTATACAACTATATTGTTACCTAATTAAATTTAAATGTTGTAATAAATAAATAAAAAATTCAAAATTCATATAACTTTAAACATAACTTGAAATATAAAAAATAATTAATAATGTATCTGGACTTAGAATCGCATATAATAGAAGAATTTTAACAAAGAGATGTCGATTGACTGCTTCGAGTAAAGATGCCTGATGAAGATCCAATAAAGGATTGAAACGTTGCATAATTTACAATTAGTTGTTTGATTGACGCCTCACGTCCAAGTTCCTGAGAACCGTTCAACAATATTTATGAATAATGGACACAACGTTAAATCTTGAAATTTAATTTCAAAACAAGAGTAAAGAGCAATAACTCTGTCATATATAGTGTCACTACTAGTATCCAATCGGTAGTTTTCGAGATATTTGTGGTAGGTGCACTTGCCCGGTAGGCGCACTTTGCCACATTAACTCTAATACATATATCTCAAAACTTTAACAATGGATATCTCCATAACTATGGGTTTCTGTTGCGTGGGAGTGGTACTGGGGGTAGCCCCCACTCTCCCCTCCCCCTCGCACCCCTCAAAACCCCATAATTCGACGGTCCACGATGTAGATTTTAGCAAATAAATAATATTTTTAAACTAAATGTATTTCATTAAATCGATTGAAAGTTCCTCTTAAATAAAATCGATTATTATTTCTAATCGAATAAATAACGTGTGAGGCAGTCACTAATGTCAAAATTTCTTGAAGTGTCAAAAAGATAATAAGTGGCCGGACGGGGTATAATAATAGATAAGAGTATATAACGAGTGGTTTGATAGTGAAACTACTTTTTTAAAATTGCTTAAATTTTTTTTGTGATTTCGTAAAATATTAAATAAAGGTGAGGACTATGAAAAAGCAAGGTTTACCTTTATGTCAAACTGTTTTCGTAGATCATATCAGAATTTGTCTATGCATTGAAAAAACTGATTTTAATTTTAGAAACATCTAGAAAATGGGCAGCCGCTATAATCATGGACCGTGTGTGTAATAAGCCCTACGAGCTACCACCATCGAGAGAAGGTGCAAAGCCTGTTCAAGTAAGTTTTGGATACTTATAATTATGTTATATATTGTAGTAGGGGAGACGTAGAACATCGACCTTCACCGATCTGATAACTCGATGAGACATACTTTTTATCAAATATAGTTTATAAACAAATATGCCTATGATAACTTGCTTATCGAAAAGTGGTCAAGGCTATTTTTAATTTAATTAATTTTAATAAAAAATTTTTTCACCACCTTCACTCATATGATAACCGAATGAGTTTTATATCAATTGGTAGTTTTTAACACACAGAATATGCCTAGGTAGGCTTGCCTACTTATTTTTGGTCATTGCTACCTGGCAAGTAGATGTGAACAGGTAGGTCAATATATACATCGATCTGTTCGAATCGAAATTGATATCATAGGTAAGATATTGTAATTACAAAAGCAATCATATAGGCTTGCCTGCAAAAACAAAAAAAAAAATAAAAAAATAGCCTTGACCACTTTTCGATACGCAAGTTATCTTCATTGACTTTTCTTGTTTCAAAATCAATAATACAGTTGATCCATTACATACATTTTAGTTACTTAAAAATTTCTTGTGTTTAATGAATATTTATATTATTACTCCCAAAATAAATTAAAAGTAAAAAACCTTTTTAAAAAACAAGCTTTTATTTGAATGCACTAAAACGAAAAAAATAAATTTTTACTTTAAAACTTTTACTATCTACTTATAAAGTCATTACACATAATCTATATGATATAAAAGCTTGTCGCGAGATAGTAGGTAGGTACTCGTATTTCCTTAGTTTGAAAATTTTAATAGTTAAAATCAATCACATCAATTTATTTAATTTACTTGTTTACAAGCAAATCTTGCGACAAGCTTTTATATCATATAGATTATGTGTAATGACTTTATAAGTAGATAGTAAAAGTTTTAAAGTAAAAATTTATTTTTTTCGTTTTAGTGCATTCAAATAAAAGCTTGTTTTTTAAAAAGGTTTTTTACTTTTAATTTATTTTTGACTTTTTAGTCGGTTATCACGTCACTTTATTCGAATTATTCTTAGCAAGCCCTTTCATTTGATACCCATATTGTAGAAGTGCACTAAAAATAACTAGTCCGCACTCTTGGATATGCTGCCAATGCCATATTGGATTTAGAATGACGTCACAAAGTTAACCATGCATTAGCATCCAAATTGAACCTGTATACAAAATTTCAGCTCAATTGGTTGAAGATAGGTATCTGCTTCAAAATTGAGTTGAAAGATTTCACCTGAACAAACATACATACATACAAACCATGCATTGTCATCCAGATTGAACCTGTATAGAAAATTTCAGCTCAATTGCTTGAAGATATTTGCTTCAAAATTGAGTTGCAAGATTTCACCCGAACAAACATACATACATACAAACCATGCATTGTCATCCAAATTGAATCTGTATACAAAGTTTCAGCTCAATTGCTTGAAGATTCAAAATTGAGTTGCAAGTTTTCACCCGAACAAACATACATACATACATAAATACATACAAATCATGCATTGTCACCCAAATTGAACTTGTATACAAAATTTCAGCTCAATTGGTTGAAGATATCTGCTTCAAAATTGAGTTGCAAGATTTCACCCGAACAAACATTCATTAAATTTACATACATACATACATACATACATACATTGCAAGTTAAATAAAAGCTTGTAATAAGTAGGTATAATGCTAGAAGAAGATCTATGCGTCATATTATATTATATTTATAACATATAATATTCTTCTACTATATGCATGCGTGCATTTAGCATGTATCATTCCACTGCTGGGCATAGGCCACTTTCTCCATACAACTCCAAACAATCGTAAATATTCCGTTTCAAATAATTTTATTAATGAAATTAACCATGCTATTTTAAAAATACTACGTTACTTTTGTACAATTCTGAGATATTAATTAAGTGATAAACTGGAACATCAACAAAATTCGTTATTTCTATTCATCATTGTTTTTTGAACAAGCATAATTATGTCGAAAACTTACAGATTCCAATTTTAAAAATAGAAGATAATTTTGTTTTACATTAAAAATTCTTTTCGTTGGAATTGTTAAAACACACGAACTAAAAATTTAATAAAAACGTAAAATGTAGCGTTATGTTACAATTTAAATCCATTATTAATAGTACCAAAACATCCTCAGCTAAAACCAGGCGACATTATTTACAACGCTGTGAACCCAATCCACATGGATCCCGCTCATCACCCAGACCCAGAAAAATTTAACCCGGACAGGTTCTCTGATGAGAACAAACAAAACATCAAACCTTTCACTTACATGCCGTTTGGGATGGGACCTAGAAACTGTATCGGTAAGAAACTAAAATATAAATCATAAAGTCCAGTGAAAAATATAAAAAAGGCTGAAAGATTTCAGGATTTACAGGCTCGAAATTTTAATTCGTAAGTTTCTGGCATATATTGTTGATGATCCATAAATACCTAAATCACTACATAAATCCATTTATTAAAAAAATGTTTATTTAAAAAAAATATCGAAGTTATACTTCTTTTGGCGCGTTAGGGAAAAATAATGAGAGTAATTTTTTACGATGCGCGCGCACGCTACTTTGAAATTCAAGTACTCAATCGGTTTTTTTCGTTTGCAAGGAAATACAATTATAATTATTTGAATGTAATTTTTTCAGCTTCAAGATTCGCCTTGCTCGAGCTGAAGGTCCTGCTATACAGTCTCATACTGAACTTCAAAGTGGTCAAATGCTCAAATACCACCGATCCTATTGAGCTAAAACCTGAAGGATTTAATATTAAAGCTAAAGGCGGATCATGGGTCCGATTAGAAACTAGGGTCTGAAGTTATCTCTTCTTATTTTTAATACTTCAAAAGATACTAATTACCTTTAAGTATTTTACTCATTTATTCCTCTATTTTAAACATTAAAATCATTTTGTCTCGTAAGGTAGCACTTTAGTGTACTATGATTATACATATATAAACCTCACACTCGATAACAAAACCCTTTTGACTATTATAGACAACTACTAGCGACCCGCTCCGGCTTCACACGGGTGCAATGCTGATACTAAATATAAAATATAAATCAATAAAAAATCTAAGCGAAAAAAATGTGTTTATTTACGACATCACATTAGAAAACTTTAAAACTATCAGTGTTCCTCTACTATATTAGCATGTATTATACATAAAACCTTCCTCTGGAATCATTCTATTTACTAAATAAAACCGCATCAAAATCCGTTGCGTAGTTTTAAAGATCTAAGCATATATGCATACAGACAGACAGCGGGAAGAGACTTTGTTTTTAACCGACTTCCAAAAAAGGAGGAGGTTCTCAATTCGACACGTATGTTTTTTTTTTTGAAAGATTAATTTTGTTTTAATTGAAAGGTGTAATGCGTATTTACGTGACTACTTTTTCGTCGACTTACGTTATATTATACCGCATAACTTTTTACTCGGTGTACCGATTTCGATGGTTCTTACTTTAATCGAAAGCTAATACTTGTCTTGTAGTCTTGTTTAAATTAGATCGAAAACTGATTACAACTTTTTGAGTAATCTTTAATAGCGCGTATTTACTTGACTATTTTTTCGTCTTATTACGTTGTATTACTTGTCGATGTAATTGAAGTCGGTTTTTTTTCGTTTGCGAGCAAACACAATTATATAATATGTAGTGATAATTGGAACTTAGTCGCCAAGTTGTGTCATTATGAACTAGTGTAAAGTCGTGACTTTCGAGATTGTGATCTCGAATTTTCTTTACCAATTTTTCATTCATCGCCAATCATGAGTTGTGGACAAAAAAAATTTCGATCTATGTAAACTAAGACCATAATTATTATTATTAACCTATCTTTACGTTAATATTTTATTTAGCTCTAAGTAGTCTAAAATTTGTAAGCTAATCTTATGAATTAATGTATAATCTGTGTGTATAACTATATTAAAATAGCAATTAATTTTAGAAATAAAAATAAAAATTTATATTTTGTTATTATAATCATTTCAAATATAACTAACTGCTTTTGTTTCGTATTTTTATTTCTCCCTGAAAATTTTTATACATTGTTATTCATTTTCGTCAAACTTTAGAAGCATTAACACAAATTGTTAGAAATATTTTGAACTTGTTTAAAATATTTTATCTAATTTTGCATGATACACATACAATTATAGATATTTATAACAGTTTAAATAGACAGAAATAAAGCATACAACAGAATTTGAGTAAGCTATCACTATTTTTAAAGAAAAATTCAGACATAGTCGAACGGAAACAAATGAATATATAAGTACGTGTGGTTAAAATAAATAATATCCGTTTTCTATGACACATCTTGATACAAACACCATTCTGGACCATAATCAGGATACTTAATTCCCCGGTTGTAGGTACACAAACTTCCTAGTTGCGCTTTAATTGATAAGTTTCACGTGGAAAAAGAACTTACTTTTTATCTATTTTTTGTGCAGTACTCAAACTATAATGCCTGAAAACGTTTCCGGGCGGCCACTTTCACTTTACTAAAATTTTATTTATTGTAGAAATAAATATCATCACTTTAGCCTATCGCAGTCCACTGCTGGACATAGGCCTCAGCGCGAACTCATGTGTTTTGCCCATAGTCACCGCGCTGGGCAGGCGGGTTGGTGACCGCAAAAGTAAATATAAAGTGAGTACATTTTTTTTAACAGTAACTATTGAGTTCCTTGTACGTTCTGCTCAGCACAATCTACGAGTACATTCCGAACTACCATCGATAGCTTCACATTAATTGCCTTTAATTAAGAAAAGATTAATATACTCGTGCACTATGTAAAATTTTATTATGCATGTTTCAGAGATACTTTGGAAACTTACTTGAATAAAGAAATTTTCGTTTATTGCAGAGTACTTGTAATATGTCACTTTACGACTCATTAGTAGCATGACTAGTATAGTAATTTACAGTAAAGTAAGTTAATGTAACGCGACTAACAATCACCCCAATTTACAATTAATATTAAATAATCTTTGGTATACATAATTTTTTTTTACTGTCATGGAGATTTTAAATCTGCCTCTTATTAATATATGGTATTTATTTATTTATACTTTATTGTACACCACAACTACATTTTAAACATTAAACACATTTAAAGCAGTGCAAACTTAACACCTCATCGATGGAATTTTGGGTCGAAAATGACCTTAAACGATAGGTCTACCGCTATAGTTTTTTAATAAATAATTTTTTAAATTTAGGTAAAAAAAATGCAATTTTAGCACCCCATCCAAGGATTTTTAAAATGAAAATGACCTTAATCGATAGGTCTACACTCTACTAAAATAATTTTTGTTAGCGGATCTAACGAAAAATTTAGTAAACCTATACGGACCTAACGTAGACCTATCGATTAAGGTCATTTTGATTTCAAAAATCCTTAGATGGGGTGCTAAAATTGCATATATTTTTTTACCAAAATTAAAAAAAAATATTTATTAAAAAACTATAGGGGACCTAACAAAAATTATTGTGGACCTATACGGACCTAACGTAGACCTATCGATTAAGGTCATTTTTGACCCAAAATTCCATCGATGAGGTGCTAAGTTTGCAGTGCTCACATTTAAAGACATTTACGGACTGAAGTACAATGGGCGGACTTAAGGCTATTTAGCCATTTCTTCCAGACAACCCAAGTTGTATTTGCTATACCTACGTACATTTGAGCACTCTTTCTCCGTGTTTTTTAGAAAATGCACGTTTTTAACTTGCTGCGTGGAATCTATTTAGGGTGACCCTAAATTTTATAATAAATTTTGTAATTAATTAAATAAAAGTCTCACATTCGTGGGGCGCCTGTTAGAAAAAAGAAGATTTGGTGGAGGTTCAAAAACTAATTTCTTACTAACCTCCATACCATAACACGTATTGGGGCTTTCACAAATATTTCTCACTAGCGGAAATTGACACTGAGTGTGCAACTTATTAGCGTAATGTTTCCGCGACAGTCATCGTCCAAACAACAAAACAAAAAATTACTTTTTAAAATAAAATTTTGTATCTTAAAGTTATAAAAAGAAAACATTATTATAATAATAATTATATACAATGACATAATATTTGTGTATTTTTATAGAATTTCTTGTAGGTATATTTAAATATACAATTTGAAAAAATTCGCTCAAACGTACTTCTCGCCACACAGATACAGAAAATGAATTGTCCGTATTTATGCAAAAAGGAGCCACCCAGCATACATGTACTTTTGAGATATCAAAGGATTTGCAAAAACATGTGCAGCTCTGTTAGATGAAGTAAAATTAATATTTTTTTTTTTTAAATGTATCATCATCATCATCATTCATCATCATTCATAAAGCTGAAGAGTTTGTTTGTTTGTTTGTTTGTTTGTTTGTTTGTTTGTTTGTTTGTTTGTTTGAACGCGGTAATCTCTGGAACTACTGGGCCGATTTGAAAAATTCTTTCACTGTTAGATAGCCCATTTATCGAGGAAGGCTATAGGCTATGTATCGTCACGCTAAGACCAATAGGAGCGGAGTCCACACCGACGAAGTCGCGCGCAGAAGCTAGTTGATTGATAAATTACTAATTAAAGTATGTGTATACACATTAGGTTTGAATACTCTTAAACTTTCTACATAATTAAGAAAATCTGCAAGTGGTTCCTTTTAACATTCACTAGTTGATAGCTTTTCTCATATACAAAAAAGAACTACACCTCAGGGATTTACTGATACAAATGAAAACAGTTATTTATAATATCGTAATATAACTCTAATTACCCAAAAAAATTATAAAACAATACATATAGATGTTTATTCGACGTTATCATCAAACTGGATTTCGAAATCCACCGTATCTAGTCCATCTACGTCTATTGCATCATCAGTCATCACTAATGAGACCATTATAAAAGCTCTGTGCATCTTGTGGAATGAGATCTAATATGGATTGAAGAATCGCTTCATAATATTAGTTCCTCGATATCATCAGAAATATGCTCAGCTAAGTATTTTAAAAGACAGGAACCGACTGCTTGGGCACCTTTGCCAGCCATTCCTTCGATCCAAACAAAGCACTCACTTAAGTAAGTGGTTCTGCTGTGTTACAATATTTATTTATACATGAGAACCAAATGCTTGTGGTTTCAAAAAAAAGACAATTTAATTACGTATTTAATTTACGCATAACCATACCACAGAAACCTAGTTCCATTTTGTGTATTAAAAATAATTGTTATGAATAGAAAATATGTATAATGTATAATGGTACCAAGTATGTGTGTATCTGTTTTGTATAAAATAACATGATAGTAATATTGTTTATTTGTTTGAACAACAGAGTCCCGTGGTGCTGTGGTTCGGTTTTGCTTCTCATGTAATGTTTGTTATTGCTGTTGGTTCCTTTCTGCTTTTTGTATACCTTGTTTTCAAGGGAAAAATCATGTGGTTCTTTATTGTATAATAATTTAGACCACTTTTAAATGAGTATTCTTAAAAAAAAGTAAAAACCGAAATTTGTCGTGTGGTTCCATTTTGCATAAATACGGACAATTTATATAAGCTTTAATCACACGGCCAACAATACGTAGGTACGTAACCACAGCTCGCCAAGATGACTTGAAATATCTATAGTAATAATATACGAGTACTATGGCAAATATGAGGCGATACATTCATATATTTATAGGAATGTATCTATTTTGTAATGACAAGCTTGTAATTTTTGAAGTTATACTTCTTTTGGCGCGTTAGGGAAAAATGATGACAGTAAATTTTTACGATGCGCGCGCACACCGTCACGAAAAAAAACCGACACGCTGAAGCTATCTAGTCAACGAAGAAAAAGTTAGTAATGTAAAGTTAGTTAGAGCCCGGCCCCATGTCCACGACACGACGTCGTGCAGTTTTACGACACGACGTCGTGCAGTTTTACGACACGACGTCGTGCAGTTTCACGACACGGCGTCGTGACTTTTTACGACACGGCGTCGTGCAGTTTATGACACGGCGTCGTGCAGTTTTACGACACGACGTCGTGCCGTGGCGTCGTGCCTCAGCACAATGCCGTGGACGGTGCGCACTAGGTGCGCCGCGCAACTTGACAGTTGATATTTTGCAGTTTGTGTGCTCGGGCGTGCTTGTCTAAATATGGATCGCGAAAAAGTTATTTTACTGTTGTTACTAAGACGATGAGTGAAAAAGAAATACAAACAGGGGAAATTTTGGGTAAATCCATATATTCATACAATGAACCAAGACGGAGGTTATTTTAAAAGAAAATATGGAGCGCTAAAAATATGTGGGCAAGAAATTTTTTTTGAATATTTCAGAATGACAATATCAAGTTTTGAAAAACTACTTTCCAAGATAGCACCTCGTTTTTTATTGATTTGAAATGAAAATGAAATTTAATGAGATGAACTGAAATGAAACCTAACCAAACTCATTCAATCAAATCATTAAATCTGATATTGAAACAAATTAGTAGCTTCTTTTTAGAATTATACGTATTTGCATGAATCATAAAAACTTCTATGAATTTTTTTAGTAAAAACTTCATGGTTGGTTTTTATTTTTAATAGACATTATTTTGACAGTTGGGAAAGGGAACGCACGAGCGGGAAAGGTAAAAAAAGCACGAGCGACACGACGTCGTGTCGTAGAAAGTCACGACGCCGTGTCGTAAAACTGCACGACGTCGTGTCGTAAAAACTCACGACGCCGTGTCGTGAAACTACACGACGTCGTGTCGTAAAACTGCACGACGCCGTGTCGTGAAACTGCACGACGTCGTGTCGTGGACATGGGGCCGGGCCCTTAGCCAATGAATTATAACTTCTTACGTGCGTTCATAAGTACACATACATTTTTTTTTGTAAAAAAAATAACATTAAAGCTATTATAATCTGCAAAATGCGTAATACCTAATAACTCAAAGTTATTATTAAGCAAAGTTAACTAGAAGTTTAATATTGATTTAATATTGTATGTATGATATGTATCGAGATTGTAAATCAAATTAATCACTAGTCCATAATGCCCCTGGTTGCAATGACTATGCTTTCTGCTCCAGCGTATGCTGGTTGATGACTCATTAATTTACTATCATACCACATTTCATATCATATTATCATGTAGGTTTTTTAGTGGTGAATTTGGTAGAAGGAAAAACTTTTGCCCCACACACTCAATTTTACCCGTGTTAACGTCAAAATTTACTGCTACGCTTTTATAAGTCATAGTGTTAGCGAACATTATGGCCAGTTATAACAAAATTTAATCATAAAAGCTCATACAATAAAATAAAACTACATAATTATATACTATAAAGTCAAAAACACGTAAAATGTGTAGGATGTTGTTTTCACAACAGTTTTAATTTTCTGCAAAACTAGCTTGTGTGATTTTATTGTAAATGATAATATTATAAGAATTAAAATAGGTCTAAATAAAAAGAGATATAAATATATTTCCGATATTAATTAAATTCTAACGCTCATGCTGCTCACTTTAAAACATTACTGATTTCGTTACTAAGGCTTACGTCACGTCCGTCTTAAAAGGCACAACATGGCCGCCCCACAGCGGTCGCCGCGCAATTTGTGAGTTATTTTAATGTTAATTCAGTGCCGGCAGACGACCACAGACGATAAATTCTCATTGTCACCGCTTTGTTGCCTCTTTAATAATACCCTCTGCTTATTTAAAGGTTGTGTAGAAGCGTGTTAGGAAAGAAAACAATTTTCTTTGTCTTGTGATCGCTTGTAGTAAACTTTTTTATATAATAATCTATCATGCCTTTCGCACTTTGATTCCTCATACTATTGTATCTTTCTTGTATATTTCCACAGTCTCTCGCGGGGCTAGGTTCCCCTTCTAACTGTATACTTAATTATCTTAATTTATAAAAGGAAATAATTGTACAAAGGTGAGGAGTTTATTTTTACTATAACCAACACAAAGTAGGAATAAATTGGTTTAAAAATAGAAATAATACATTAATTTATTATAGAATTTACGCTAAAAATCTGTAAACTACATTATTTTCTTTTACAGCAATGTAAATAGAATATTTACACCTACCGTCTACTTCTATTTTACACTTATTCCTACTTATTATTCTTTCTTTAGTGTACAATTCACCTATATTTACATAATATATTTAGAGTATACTTATTTGCTATTACGTTTGTTGGCAGCTATACATATTGAAGGAAGACTCTATCATCACTATCCAAAAAAAATTAGATGTATTTTTATATATTTGGTTGTTGAGCCGGACCGTAGATTATAGGCAATCGTGCAAATTGATTGGACATTCCAGAAGAAGGTGGAGGACAGACTCATAACATACAGGGTCGCAAACGTACGAAGAGCTCTCCTTGCACTTGTAGCGATGAAAGTACTCGGCGAACCCACCATGCCCCGTCAACACCTGGATGACTAATCTGTCACTAATCAGTCAGTCTAACTACCTGTTGTATATTGAACTCGTGACTGCTAAAGCATTATAATTAGTAGCCATACCACTGCACAGCAGATATACATATAGATATATAAAAATATATTTTTATATTTATCGTTACACTCGTAGACGTCGTATCGTAGCACATAGGTATTCAAAACTTTAATTGCCCGTTTATAATATATCAAAAGAGAACTATAATCATGACATCCGTCTGGGATGCACAGAAGTTTGAAGGAAGGAAAGGATTGAGTTACATTGATAAAATCTTTGTTTGTGGAACCCTTGTAAAGAACGAAAAAGAAACCGACATTTTTTATTTAAATTACCAGAAAACGAGCAAGTACACCAACCATTAATGTTTGGAATACAGTAGTTAGTTATACATATTTTTTGGATAGAACCATTTTATGAAAATCATTTTCTTTTCTATAAAACAATCACAAACAGATATGGTTAAAATATCTTTAAAAAATGAAATACTTATAATTCTTTCGAAAAATAATAGCCAATTAAGTGTTTCAAAGTACCATTATAGATAAACTCAGCTCTCATTGAAACATCTTTATAGCAGAGAATGTCGCGTAATGTGCAATTATCCTAAACAATTGTTTTGTGCGAGACAAACATTATACTTTTATTTCAATCTTCATTTATATATACTATAGTTGTATCTCGTGTGTCTATCCGCATTTTAGTTAGCTATGAGGTTCGTATCTCAGAGGGAAATATCTTGCTAAAAATTTAGAGATACAGCTTACTTATAAAATACTAGCTTTTGCGCGCGACTTCGTCGGCGTGGACTCCGCTCCTATTGGTCTTAGCGTGATGATACATAGCCTAGAACCTTCCTCGATAAATGGGCTATCTAACACTGAAAGAATTTTTCAAATCAACCCAGTAGTTCCAGAGATTACCGCGTTCAAACAAACAAACAAACAACCAAACTCTTCAGCTTTATATATTAGTATAGATTACAGCTACATAGTACTGCGGTCAAGGAGTGTTGTGTCCCTGTGATGAGCGAGGCCAAGGGGGTAGAGTTCGGAACATGCTTTTGATGTTTCTGGTGTTGAATGCATCCGCAGCCTATGCTGATTGCTTACTATCGTGTACCATGTGCTTATTTGCCACTCTATAGTAGTAATGAGGTTGATAATGAATGACACGTAGTCTTGTTTTATTGATTTAAGAAGCAATAAAATTAACGCATTTTTTTAAATTTCAAACAGACAAACTATTCAGTTTTATTATATTAGTAGCGGGCATCTGTTATTCACTGGAAATTCTATACATGTGCTCGGATCTTCAAAGTTAAATGATAATTATAATAACTAATTCTAATACAAAATATGTACACATGTTTAATTTCTAATCGTAAGTTCCCACTGCTCTCATTATTTCAAATACAGAACTCATTGAGTAGTTATCAAATAAAGTTACTTGAGAATATAATTCACAAGCATTTAAATTCATCAATACTATGACAAATAAAAAAGTAAAGATAGATAAATAAAGATAGGTGACTAACAGCCGTATTAAATAAAATATTTAGGAAAAGTAACAAAAATTTAAATTTCTCAAAGTTGAGGCACTCGTCTCTTAAACACGACTTTAATTCAGACGAAGCCTATTCCCAACATAGACAAAACTTTATCGAGATTGCAAAACCATAGCTAAGTAGACGAATTCAGAGAAATGAGGACCTCGGCTTGAACTTCACGTAATATAAACAGCGTATTATGATACAAATCAACCGTAAAATTCCAAAATTTGGCATCACTACAAGTTTGAGGGGCTGATAACAGAAGTAGAACATAAACATTTGTCGAGACCGAGTTGTATAAAAGTTACTCGTCCACAATCTGGTTGTAAATGGGATATCTTGATTCGTATCGAAGTATCTGAAACGCGGCATTGGAACCTTATTACAGGGCCAGGGTTTTATTGAAGAAACGATAGAACTGATTTAGATAAAAAAATAGTAAAAATGTAATGACAGTTTTCATATTACGTAAAGATGAAAATAATGAATTTGAGATATGAAAATATTACATATTCCCAATTTATATTGTTTTGTGTACAGTAATATCTTATGGGGTTAAGATAAGAGACAAATTGTCAGCCAAATACTTAAGTCTGAGAATTTATCTTGAATTATATAATACACATGTAAACATGACAATGCACTGAATTACTTGTATATTTTTTTTAATTTTTTTTTATTTTATTTTATTTTATATGATTCTCTTTCATAAGTACGAAAATAATATAAGGCTGCCTATATAATTATCAGAAACAATTTATTTATATGAAACAAAAAATTATAAATAATACTGTTAAGCATAACACAGAAGAATACTCTTTTTATGTGCTATGTATGAATCTGTAATAATGTGAAGATTTCTATTACTTTTCAGATTCTTTTGATTTTGGTGAAAGATGTATGTAGCATAATTATGTTCTCCGTAAGAACAAGTGTTAACCCACATAAGTCCTTTATGTAATCTCGTATTGGACCACGGCAATTATAATTGCCTATGATATTGCTATGGTAGAGGAGAAACACTCTGCCCTACCATAACGTGCCATAGCCTGAAGATGCCTCGAAGAAGCCTGTTTGTAGTAGTTTCTATACAGTGTATAGTATACGTAAATCTTCATTAGTACAAATATATTCGTATCAACATTAATACTGTAGTATATAATACTATAATATGTTTAATGCTTTATATTAAATTTGGCAAACATTCCATCTTTTGTTGATGTGAAGCTTAAAGCTAAGTTATTTTTAGCGAATTAAAGCTGTGTGAATGATGCGTACACTATTAATTTCGTTATTAAAAACCTTCTTCCTGTTAACTTAAATTAAAAATAAACGCAATTTAAATTAAACGCAATAATATCTGCAGTCATTGCAAATCACAAATACCTTAAACATAGAATAAAAAATCGAAATTTAAAACCGAAAAGGAGGCGTAATACGATGCCTATGGAAAACCTTACATCTTATATACATTTATAATTTTTTTTTATTCTTTTAACGCGAACATCAAAAGATTTTTCATGTAACATATTCAAATGTGTCTAACCCGTAAGTTTATTACACATTACATTAAATTATTGTAGACAAAATTTAAAAAGTTAAGTCAAGGAAATTTATGTCATAAAGTTTTAAAAAACGCTTGCTCCTAAGTCACTTAGACCGCCCTGTAAACTGAGAACTTCTAATTTAAGCAGTTTGAGTCTCACTTTAAAATTACACCCATTTATACTCAACGCCGTGTGAAATTGAATTGCTTTGAACTAAAATATTTTTCGGATATAGAGACATTAAGAATGTTAATGTTTAATATGTGGCATTCTACCCACTGTAATGAGATTAGGCATAAATAGGACGAATTGGAGAAGTATTTAGTAGTAGTGTTTTTATTTTTTTATACTAACGTATCAAACATAAGTTACGTTATTTATACGTTCCACCTAAAGCTGAGTTGAGTTCAGGCAATTTGAGTTTCCATGTTTCTCAAATTGAGAGAGGGAAATAGGCATTTTAAAACAGACATATTTTTCATTTTTATGATTATGTTGTTATTATAAGTTATTATAAAAGTGCGAGCCGTTGAAAATTGTTAACAAAATAATACATCCAATTTTTTTTTGTTTCTTTTACAAAAAACTTTACCACTTGTCTCAGTATAGTCTTACGTCTAGCCTTAAGAACACGTTAACTTATTTAACTTATGTTACTTCTTATGTATATGTAATGTTACATTTAGATGAAAGTGGTAACGTTCTAATGGTAGCACGTGCCAATGGATGAGACACACGTTTTACTGGCTCTATCTAACTTAGCGCTCAGAGAAGATTTTAATGACTTAGACATACAAGATATCCTGGAAAAATATTAATCTTCTGGTTTGCGTGAAAAATTGAGTGAAAATATCCGGATCGTCATCATAGATGATTGTTAGTGGTCCAGCTGCAACTTTTGATAAAAATTCCACGGTAGAGACTACGCAAGACTTTTCTCTGAATAAAGTTTTATATGACATATATCTTTAATTAAGATAAGGCACAGCAGAAAATACTTTTTCCATAATAATTTAGAGCAGCCCAAAATGGAACAGTACCTCGAACTTACATAAAATCACATCTAAATAATACTATTCTCAAGTAGTACGCATTCATTAACTGAGGTAGGGCACAGCAGGAAATTTCCTGCTCAAAATATGGAGCAGCCCGACTGGGGTAGTACCTCGACCTTACAGAAGACCACAGCTAAATAATACTGTTTTCAAGCAGTATTGTGTTCCTGTTGGTGAGTAAGGTGACCAGAGCTCCTGGGACGATTGGGGATAGGGTCGGCAACACGCTTGCGACGCTTCTGGTGTTGCAGGCGTCTATAGGCTACGGTAGTCACTTACCATCAGGTGAGCCGTACGCTTGTTTGTCGACTTACTAACATAAAAAAAAAAACAATACTGTGATGAGCTAGATAACCAGATCTTCGAAGGAAGGTAAGGAGTTAAATTCGGCAAAGCGCTTGCAATGGCCCTGGTGTTACAGGCATCCACATGCTATGGTATCCGCTTACAATCAAATGGACCGTATGCTTGTTTGCTACGAACGCCGCTTGAACGGCTTACTAGCAAATTTTTTACTCCCTGAACAGCACTAACCCGAATTCGCAGTTGATCGTCTGGTATGTTCACGCATTGTATCCAACACAATGCAAAGTTAATTAATTGCTGCTCGTTGTTTTTTTTTTTTCTTGAATAGAACGTTGTCTAAAAAATAAAGAGAATAACATTTTCCCGCTGTCTGTTAATGTCAGTCGTCGGTATTTACGCACGTGGAACATCATTTGCAGGACTGGAAGCTGTGCTATAAAAATAGCAAGTAAAAAATAATTGTTATTTAATTTATTTAAATAAATGGAAGGAGTTAAGTAAAAAAGACAGTTTAGGCTTAACTGTTTATCAATTATAGCAGTTTTGGAGTCCTTTTCATCGGTTTCTAATAAAGTTACTAAAATGTTTTATCGGTAAAAGGTAAAACCAGCCCTCAGGTCCTAACCCTAAATAATATACTACAGCTTTTAGATTTACCATTAATATAAATTAAAAGTAAAAAACCTTTTTAAAAAACAAGCTTTTATTTGAATGCACTAAAACGAAAAAAATAAATTTTTACTTTAAAACTTTTACTATCTACTCGTACTTATAAAGTCATTACACATAATCTATATGATATAAAAGCTTGTCGCGAGATAGTACTCGTATTTCCTTAGCTTGAAAATTTTAATAGTTAAAATCAATCACATCAATTTATTTAATTTACTTGTTTACAAGCAAATCTTGCGACAAGCTTTTATATCATATAGATTATGTGTAATGACTTTATAAGTACGAGTAGATAGTAAAAGTTTTAAAGTAAAAATTTATTTTTTTCGTTTTAGTGCATTCAAATAAAAGCTTGTTTTTTAAAAAGGTTTTTTACTTTTACTTTATTTTTGACTTTTTAGTCGGTTATCACGTCACTTTATTCGAATTATTCTTAGCAAGACCTTTCATTTGATACCCATATTGTAGAAGTGCACTAAAAATAACTAGTCCGCACTCTTGGATATGCCGCTATATTGGATTTAGAATGACGTCACAAAGTTAACCATGCATTAGCATCCAAATTGAACCTAAGTATATACAAAATTTCAGCTCAATTGGTTGAAGATAGGTATCTGCTTCAAAATTGAGTTGAAAGATTTCACCTGAACAAACATACATACATACAAACCATGCATTGTCATCCAAATTGAACCTGTATAGAAAGTTTCAGCTCAATTGCTTGAAGATATTTGCTTCAAAAATGAGTTGCAAGATTTCACCCGAACAAACATACATACATACAAACCATGCATTGTCATCCAAATTGAATCTGTATACAAAGTTTCAGCTCAATTGCTTGAAGATTCAAAATTGAGTTGCAAGATTTCACCCGAACAAACATACATACATACATAAATACATACAAATCATGCATTGTCACCCAAATTGAACCTGTATACAAAATTTCAGCTCAATTGGTTGAAGATATCTGCTTCAAAATTGAGTTGCAAGATTTCACCCGAACAAACATTCATTAAATTTACATACATACATACATACATACATACATACATTGCAAGTTAAATAAAAGCTTGTAATAAAAAAGGATAGCAGTTTCTGAGGAAGTTACGGGTAAAGGTTTTTTATATAATTATATATCATATTGTTTGATTTATTTAAGTTGTTTTAAGATTAAACATACGAAGAAGGAAAAAATAATGTTAAGTTAAATCACAGTTAAAATAATTATTGCGTTAAAAATTATTTTTTATGCAACATGATATCGTATTACGTAACATTATTCCGATAATGGATATAACTTCCAATCTCATTTGTTTCAAATAATGATAAATATCTTTTATGATTTAAAAAATATTTTATCTGAATACATTTTCTATTATCTTGTCATTTGTATCGATAAATTGATGTTGATATGATTTCTAGCGTTTCGTCACTTTTTCTGCTATCATGCTATGAAAATACACGTTATTTATATAAGTGTATATATTTTTTATTATTTGAATTTCAAGAAAAGGAAGAAAGAAAATCAAGAAAATCTCATGAGCCGCATAAAGACATTGGAACTTAGAAAGCCAGCCGATGGTGGGATAACCATCCACCTGCTGGCTTTGAAATACACAGGCCGAAGACGGGCAGTAGCGTCTTTGGTGCGACAAAGAAGGCCCTGCGGTCAATAACCCGTCTGCCCAGCGTGGTGACTTAATGGGCAAAACACATAAGTTCATACCATTTTTGGTGCGGACTTGTAGCCTATGTCCAGTAGTGGACTATGATAGGCTGAAATGATGATGCTGATGATGAGACAATTTTGCATCAGAGCCACATAAAATATTCCAGGCTTCCGAAAAATTTTATAAAAGTCCTTAATTTTTTGTGTTACCAACTTGCAATTTGACAAAAATTAAAAGCGTGTAAAATAGATATAATCATGTATCTTATGTACATAAGATCCCACTCAACTTTGTAAGAAAGTCCTTCAAATGTAAGAAAGTTTATAACTAATAGACTGGACAGTAAGAATAGTTTTTGAAAAATTATACCTCTACGGGGTAATAGGAGTTGAAAGTTTGTATGACAAGGTTTTTTTTTTTAACTGAAAGCATAGTTATTTTGTAATAGTATATAGTTAGTTTATAAAAGTAAAACGAATCAAGAAATTGTTGGAGGGCCGATTGTTGTAAAGTGTAAAGCATAACCCTTTTTTTCTTTAAACTAAAATAAAAAGCATAACAAAACACTACGATTTGTCATCCCATACACGGCTAATACACAGATAATTAAATATACTTAATAGTTTTCAAGTAATTATCTTAAGCCGTCTGAAAACACAGCTATGTGGCACACAGACGTATAGACAGAGTCGGAGATAAATGAGCTTAAATAATATTGTCTCAAAGAGCACAAGCACTTTTTAAAAAACCGTATAAATCTATACAAATAAAAATGAATGCTGACGCTCGAACATCGATGAAACTCGAGAATGGCTGAACCAGTTTGGCTAGTTGTTTTTTGTATGTTCCTTAAGGCCCATGAAAGATTTTGATACTAGAAATATATATGTATATAAAATATAACTATTGACAAAACGAAGTCTGTCCGGGCAGCTAGTTTAAAATAAAAACAATGCTCAATATAGTTACGCATTTTCAAATATTACACGTATGTTAATGGATTTATTACGAAATATTTTACCATACAGATACTTGTCGTGGTCTGGATGCACAAGTACAAGCTTGTTTGTGCTTCCAGATCCCCAACACAGGATTCGTATTCTACTAGGTGCCGTTAGGGCGCATTCCTACTATGTCGTAACGATTAATTTATCATTGGACGACTGTCGTCTCTAGCTGTTCCCATTACAACGATTGTTTGTCGTCAGTTTTTTTATGCGTGTTTTTTTATTTTGTATATTTTAGCGACTGTCGTGTTAGCCGTTCCCACTGTCATGACAATCTGTCGTGATTGCAAAAAATGTAATAGATGATAGTAAATTATGTCGTTCTATATGTGAACACCTCCACTTAAACATAATAATTATGAGCCACGACACTTAAAACTACATGCTTATATTCTGTCATCACGACAGAGTGGGAACGCGCAGCTTAGTTTCATTGATTATTTTAACCTTTACACGTAATGTAATCTTAAGTATTGTTCACTTCAAGATTGCCATCAATACAAATTGATTACGTTGCAAAATATTAATAGTAAGATATGGACTTCATGTAAAAGGTAACGTTCTAAACTCGGCACGTCTCCAGTCGGGTTCTCTGACAGATTTGGTACAGCTATAGGTTTGAGAACAAGTCGTTAATGGTTGTCAATTGTCATATTATAGCGGATAGTCTTATCATTATTATTCATAGTCCATTGAAATGTTACATTTTTTTGGGCTTACCTTGCGTTTGTCAGAGGACGCAATTTTATTTTTTAGATATGAAGGGGGGGTTAGTCTAATGTTAAATCCAAGTTTGTGGGTTTGTAGTCCTTGTGCAACGGCCGCCATCGTGGAAAAAGAGGTTCAAATGGTTTTTATGGTTTATCTGACAAACTATAAGTCTCACAAAAAAAATTATTTAACATTTTTTGTTGCGAATAAAATTATCTACAACTTTTGTTCAGTAACTTTTAGTCGTAGAATCATAAATAAAAAAGTTATAAGCGAAAAACCATAAAAATCTAAGAGAAATAAATCTATTTGTCGATAAAACTTTTTTTCTAATCATTTTACAAAAAAATAATATCAGACCATTTTTATAGACGGTGTTTTAAGGAACAATTTTTATAATAAACATTTTTAAATTTATTGATTATTTAAGGTTTTACAGCGCTGCGAAACGAATACTATTCATCAGTATTCATAACAATACGTGAATATAAATATAAATATTCGTGATTTGCCCTAATTTTTAATCACCTTGTTATTTTTTTATGATGATCTTTTTAATTATCGATAGTAAAATATTTTTAATATATAAATAATTTTTAATTTGACACTCTACCTACGAGGTGGAGTCTGGAGGCGCGTTTTTTTACGTGGTATCCGCAGTAGGCATAATCCACGGTGATTTTTTAAATCACAACTACTGTCCTCGATCTTGCAGCGAGTGGCTGGTTGGCTTTCTATATTAAATACTTGAGGGAGAACCGAAGAAGAAAGTGGCGTAAATGTCAAAATGTGTGTAAATCATTTTCTTCAATTAATTTCAAGAGCTCCATTACTTTGCTGCAAGTCTCCTCATAAATAATGATAAGAAAACGTTCACTAATGATAGTGAGCAGTGCAAGGTCAACTCTCTTGTTGAGGAACAACGCCGTTCCACTTGCTAACTCTAGATGTTTCTCCAGGGTTTTCAGAAATTTGAGTTTACCCATATTGTAAGCACCTGAAATTGTGTCACATCCTGAAAAAACATGGAGAAACAGCAAGTTATACGCGATAACGTCTCCGTACATAAAAGTAAAACCACTTCACACTTCTTGCTAACTTCCTTCTTCGGTTTCCTCCTCAAGTATTTAATATAGTAAGCCAACCAGCCGCTGAGCCGCAGCTTGATCCATCAAAAATACCGAGGACAGAGAAGTTGTGATTTAGAAAATCACTCGCGTAAAAAAAACGCGCCTCCAGACTCTACCTCGTAGGTAGAGGGTCAAATCACGAATTATTTATATATTAACAATATTTTATTATCAATAATTAAAAAGATCATCATAAAAAAATAACAAGGTGATTAAAAATTATGGCAAAATATACGAGTATTCATGTATAGTTACAAATACTTGAAGAATAGTATTCATTTCGCAGCGCTGTAAAACCTTAAGTAATAAATAAATTTCAAAACGTTTCTGATAAAAATTATTCCTTAAAATATTATCTATAAAAATTGTCTAATATTATTTTTTTGTAAAATGATTAGAAAAAAAGTTTTATCGACAAATAGATTTATTTCTCTTAAATTTTTATGGTTTTTCACTTATAACTTTTTTATTTATAATTCTACGACTAAAAGTTACTGAACAAATGTTGTAGATAATTTTATTTGCAACAAAAAATGTCAAATAATTTTTTTTGTGAGACTTATAGTTTGGCAGATAAACCATAAAAACCATTTGAACCTCTTTTTCCAAGATGGCGGCCGTTGCACAAGGACTACAAACCCACAAACTTGGATTTAACATTAGACTAGCCCCCCCTTCATATCTAAAAAATAAAATTGCGTCCTCTGACAAACGCAACCCCAAATGTAACTTTTCAATGGACTATCATTTTTGTACAAGTTTTCAGACACTTAATCATCAGATTATTTACTTGTAGATTGTTTTGGACTTTTGGAGGATGGAGAAAAACAATAATAGATTGATAAAAAATTATTTCAGTTTTCTTATATATTATACATCTAGTTCAAAATAAGTGTTTGCTAATTTAAATAATTAATTTTTATTTCATTTAATGTTTTTTAATATTTTTGCTTTTCATTTAAATTTATGTAATAAAAAAATACAATCGAATTGAGATCGTCCTACTTTTCGGAGTTAGTCGGTCCAAAAATCGTTTGACTCAAGCGGGTAAATAGATAATTTTGTGTATTCTTTTTATTTCAAACTAGCTGACCCGGCGAACTTCGTACCGCCTAACAGTACTTATCCTTCCCGGACCCCTCCTCTAACATTTAAACTTTATGGTATGGTATTAAAGTTCAAATTGACTATAAGTATTATTACGAATCTTTGGTATGGGAATATAGAAAAGTGTTATTTTTAGACTTTTTCAGGGAATTTTTAAAATTTTTCGTCTTTATACCTCAACTAGCTTCTGCGCGCGACTTCGTCGGCGTGGACTCCGCTCCTATTGGTCTTAGCATAATGATATATAGCCTATAGCCTTCCTCGATAAATGGGCTATCTAACACTGAAAGAATTTTTCAAATCGGACCAGTAGATCCTGAGATTAGCGCGTTCAAACAAACAAACAAACAAACAAACAAACAATCAAACAAACTCTTCAGCTTTATTATATTAGTATAGATAAGAAGTCAGATTAATGTGGAGTAAAAGGAGAATTTTAACCATCATATCTAAAAGTATTTTAATTAATAGTAGTATAATATATTTTTTGTTGAATATACAGCTTAAAGTGAGTTGCAAACCCTGTTTTTAGTTATAGACGCAAACATGAAAATACGATACGATACCGAACTATATTAATTAATATTCAATAATACCACGTCCGTTATATTGACGCTCCAGATTTAGGAACTTCTGGGAAATTCTTGAAACAATTAACAATTCATCATGACGTCATCTCTAAAAGATATGCTTTTGCATAATATTGCATCTGAAATTTAGTGACATAGTTGGCCAGATGAACTACTTGGGAGGAGTCGACGGAAGCCACTGGATGAAAGTAGCTTGGAACTAGTATCTCTGAAGATTGATGGAGAGGCCAGCGGTTCAGCAGTGGACACCTATGACTCTTATGACGATCATGAAGATATTCTTTTTTTTTTTTTTTATTGTTACTAAGTTGACAAACAAGCGTACGGCTCACCTGGTGGTAAGTGACTACCGTAGCCTATAGACGGCTGCAACACCAGAAGCGTCGCAAGCGCGTTGCCGACCCTATCCCAATCCCCCCCCAAAGAGCTCTGATCACCTTACTCACAAACAGGAACACAATACTGCTTGAAAACAGTATTATTTAGCTGTGGTCTTCCCACCAGTTGGACCAGTCGGGCTGCTCCTTATTTTGAGCAGAAAATTTCCTGCTGTGCCCTACCTCTGTTGATCAGTCAGACAATTATGAAACCACGTATTTCAGTAACGTTTTTAACACTTCTACTACAGGAAACTAACAATACATAATAAAAATCATCTTTAATTATCAATAGCTATTAAGAGTTCTATATCAGATCTCATATATGTAAAAGATCTCAAAATTTACTTAGTCACCTTATTTTTGTAAGGCATCCTTGGTAAGACACGTTTTTGATACCAAAAGGCATATGGAAAATAACTAAAACTAAACATCAGCTTGTGTATATATTTAGAGCAATTAAATTACTTATGTTTTTGCCTCCGAACGTACATAGTTCATATATCAAATAACATCATGTTTACTCTTATGATCTCGTTAGTGTATATTTTCAGTGTCCCGTAAAACTGCTATATTTAACAAACAGATATTAAATAAACACCACAGTGAAAGGTCTACTTATAATAGCATTAAATTACCATTAATAAATCGAAAGTACAACAACGTATTTTATGTACAATAATGAATTTGATTTATAAATGCTAAATTATGTTAAATGTTTAAATTTAAATTATAGTAAATGTTTCATGAAGCCTTTTAAAAATTCAAAAATACGCCATATTGCTCTATTAAGGATTACTATGTGTACAATTGTTGGTATATATATTAGAAGACTTGAGTAATGCAAGCCGTAGAAATTGAGTACAGGTGCCAGAACCCAGTGCAGTTTTCAATTATAGTAGTAATACTTGTTACTTAAAATCTTCTTCTCTTTACCCTGATCTCAAAAACTTCTGACGTAGTGACTTTTAATGGGCACTAGGAGAGTATCTTCTTTTTCTTCTTCTTCTCGTCAAATATTGATTTAGCTTCTATTTTAGTAGATCGAGTAAAGTTATAATGTTTCATGGAGTTGATGATATGGTTTTGGATGTTGTTCATGCTATATGGTTGTTTTCATGGTACTGCAATTTTAACACGTTAAATTTCGTTTTAAAATATGTCTTAGGTGCTAATGTTGGCTCAGATGAAGTTTAAACTCCTGGGACCAAATAGTTTATGACACAAACAAACAATAAATTTAAGCTCAATAACAGAAATTTTCCTCTCTTCAATTTCCGGATAAATCTTCATTTTGAATTTATGGTGGTTTGGCATCTAAGTTGCACAGATATCCGATAGATTGCACCATATTTCTATTTCTAGATTATAGATGGCGCGTTTGAATATAGAATCTATATATATAAAACAGATTACCACCCATTGACTCATCACGATATCTCTGGAACCATAAGGCTTAAAGACTCATGGTAGATAAATTTGGTAGGAATATTCCTTTCGCCAAGTAGAGGTCAGCTAAGAACGGATTTTACAAAATTCCACCCACAAGAGGGGGTTGCGGGGGTTAATAACATAAATGGCAAAACAACGTTTGCCGGGTCAGCTAGTCTTCTATATACTTAAAAGAGATTTCCACGTATACATTGACTCATCACGATCTCTCTGGAACCATAAGGCGTAGAGACTTGAAATTTGGTAGGAATATTCCTTTCGCCGAGTAGAGGTCAGCTAAGAACGGGTTTTACGAAATTCCACCATTAATATATTATTCCACCCATTCCATTATTAATTTATAATTCCACCTTTAATAACATATATGGCAAAGAAACGTTTGCGGGGTCAGCTAGTTTACATATATTTTAATAAATTGTAATTACTGAGCCACAGCAACACGTGGCTAGGTCAGCTAGTTTTAAAATATATTAAAAGCTGCAACGATGTAATAAAATTAAGTATTTGTAAACTATTGAAATTAATCTTGTTTTCAATGCTTTAACTATTTTTTGAATTCCAAAAACTACAATTGTGTAGAACTAACATGACGTAATTTTATTGTATTACATTTATTTTATTTATTTATTTATTTATACTTTATTGTACAACACAACTACAAATATCATTTACAGACTGTGAAGTACAATGGGCGGACTTAAGGCTATTTAGCCATTTCTTCCAGTACATTATATGTATTTATGATTATTACTTAACATAATTATACTACTATAAGTATATAAAAAGTGAATGAATGAGCTATTAAAATTTATTAAAAATATATTATTGAAAATAAGCGTATTTTTTTACTATTACAAAAAAAAATTACGTGTCCCTTGTGGCCCTTGCTCGTTTTGAGTTTTGTTTCTTGATTGATTGACATCTGAAACGAATAAATTTTAAATCAAAATATTCATTAGTTAAAGAGCTACACAAAGTTTTTTTATTCGCCATTTTATAATATTATACTGTTAAGAAAAAGTAATCTCTCCATAGTTTTATTCAACGCAAAGTTACTTGAATAAAACTAAAATAATAATTAATTATCCAATGGAGTACAAAAAAATACTTAAAAAATTAAGATTAAAACGCCCAATTACCTTCGTGAATATAAAATTTCGATTCCGCCTGTAATATCCTACTGTTGTACTTACTGCCTGTAATAATTGGCCTCTTCCCCATGTAGGAGAAGGATCGGAGTTTACTCCACCTCGCTGCTCCAATGCGGGGCGGATATATTCCCTACTATGAGTAACGATCGCTATCAGGTGTACATGATAACAACCAGGACCAGGAGACCCACATGAACTGGACAAATACCCAGACCACGGCAAACAACTGTATGGCCAATACAAATGCTGTCGTGTGCAGAGATCGAACCCGCAACCGCCCGCGCAACAGCCAATCGCAATCCAGTGCTGTGACCGCTGCGCCAACGCAATATAAAATTAAATAAAATGAAATAATAATTTTATTTAATACATGATCAAATAATTATGGACTGTCTTACATCAATACGTCTTCGAAAACTAAATGAAAAAAATTATAGAGACAGTAACATTTTAATTTAAAAAATGACGCTCTGGTACATTAATTTTCCTAGATACGTAGCCGGCCTAATTTCCGTAACGTTAAAATCTAGGTTACAGTTAGGGTCTCATCCTGATATACATTCGTATTCACATTTAAACATCTACATAATCCGATGCAGAAATACATAATATACTTATAAACGATCTTATATACTAAAGTATTAGAATAAGAAGCGATGAAAGTCCTATTATTCCAAGAGTCACAAGTTCTATACGATAAGATATACGTACTACTTTTCCCAGCACAAGTATCTCTGATTACTTATTGGGAAGACCCGGTGTAATTTATATTGTAACATAAGATTTCATGAATAAAGATATTATTATTATTATTATTATTAAAATAATAATGTGTAGGTATGTGGGTATCGTAAGACGCGACTAAGGGGTAACACAGTGCCACTACCATCTTGGAATTTAAAAAGCCGACCGATGGCGGAATAACCATCCAACTGTTGGATTTGAAATGCACATGCCGAAGACCGGCAGCAGCGTCTTCGGTGCAACAAAGCCAGCCCTGCGGTCACCAACCCGCCTGGCCAGCGTGGTTACTATGCGCAACACACACGAGTTCATGCCAATTTGGCGCGAACTTGTGGAGGCCTATGTCCAGCAATGGACTACGATAGGTTGAATTGAATGAATTGTGTGACGTTGTAAGCATTTACCTACATACTACAGAAAGAAACAATCCGGTAAAACACAGAAACGAAGCAGGGTGTGGAGTTAAATTCAAATGTTCCTATACCAACACAATAAAATAGATGAATTTAGCAGTTTTGTTTCAGTTTAGTATAGAATGTCTAACATAATTATGAAAGTTAATTTATAATGTTAAAGTCAAAATTATTTGTATTGTTTTTAACTTATTTTGCCTATTTTATTCACTTCAAGGAAGCTCTGCTACACTCTGACTGACTGACTGAAAAAAAAACATGCTTTATTTTACTCTCTTTTTACTTTCACAAATGTACTTATTTGTTTCCAAAATGTAATAAAAATAAACTTCTTCAATTTTTAGAAAATGAACTAAGTTTATTCTTTATGTTTTATTTAATTCTTTAAAGGATTTCATTTTCAGAACAGGTTAGCTTATAAACAATATCCTTTCTTTTTGGTTTAAAAAAATATTTATTTATTAACACTTTATTATACATCACAACTACAAATATCATTTACAGACTGTGAAGTACAATGGGAGGACTTATGGCTATTTAGCCATTTCTTCCAGACAAACTAAACAAAAATGTCAAAATTTTCATATAAACTTTGTAACCTCTTAGGTTAGAAAAATCCTTTTATACCTACATAATATATACACTTACTACAACGTAGGTACATATACACCATTGCAATAAAAAAAAGAAATCAGAATTGGAAAAATATTGTGTCTAAAGCGATCACAAGCTTTGCATTATTATCTAATTCCTTTGCCATATCTCAGAAAAAAAAAACAAAAAATACAATACTATAATATATGTATATTATATATTATTATAATTATCACTTCATAATTCCTATCAACAAAAAGCAAACCTAAATCCCACAGTCTAAGCCCGTCTCCATAATACTACCCTAATCCTGATATCATCACACAATACGTCACACGTAACTTTCCTTCACGTTTTTATAGCTATTTATTTCCCTTGTACGATACAAAATCTCCCTTAACCGTAAAATACGTTGACACTCCCCCAAAGCATAATAAAATATGAAAATCTCAACAAAAAGTCACCTCGTCGCATTTTTACCCCATTTGAAGCGTTAGAGAGAAATATGGAAGCTACGTTTGCCGTTGAGCAAAAATACAAGTTATATAAAGATGAGAAAACGTCTGGAAGATATAAAGGTTCAACTATATATACAACTATTTCTTCTTTAGTGCCGTAATGTTAAAGAGTTTCTTTAATTTATTGTTTGAAAGCCTTAGTGTTTGAATCTACGAGTCTGATTTAAATAATTCTCTTTCTGTTTAAAGTTTCTTTTGAACATTTGAAGTCTATAGGGACAGTAATCATAAATGTCAGTGAAACAGTGGTGTTCGTATAGTTATATAATATAATTAAAACATCTCGGGCTACCTGTCTCTAATAAAAATAAAAATTGCCGTCATAAAAATAAAATATAAAGTATAAGATACATTTCTTCCAATGAATAAATGTATATAATAATAAATGAATATATTTATGTAATAAATGAATGGTCAATCTTTCAAATTCATTATTTGAAAAACGTTTCAAAAAACAAAGCGTTTCAGATGGAATCGGAACAATTAGGAATACTTTATATCTAGTACATACAAGTGATACAAGTCTGTATCTAATAAAAGCTGGCTTTTAGCTGTGTAGTAGCATCATCATCATCTAGGACAGATTATCGACGTAGAATGGAGCCAAATAAATTGACTTCGTAATGAAACTGCAGCCTGCAATTCTCAGACTGACTGTATGTGTATAGATAATAAATTGCCTGTTATTGCTTTGAACGCAAATGGCGAATCTGTCTGTAGGAATCAACAAAAGCTAAGCACACAGCATTCCCTTGACATTGGTTCTGTGATGCCAGCCATGAAGTTAAATCGTTATCAGGCCTGTAATTGCTAGCTAGCCCTAGTTTGATCAATAGTTCTTTTGTGTGTGGGCGTGTGATTACGCGTGGGTGATTACAAGCGTGCGTGCGTGCGTAATTATGTGCGTGCGTGCGTATTGTACGCAATGCATTCGAGTATGCGTGGGTTTAATTTCTCGATAAATTGGAAAACAATTATTTTTATGCCTTTTTAGTATAAAATATTAATGTAGAAAAACCGCTCAGGTGTAGTGGTGCGTGTGTTGTGTAGGGTTCGATTCCCGCTCGGGATGTATCGGAGATCGCTGTATTAGCGACTAGCTGCTGCCCGCGACGTCGTCTGCGTGCGTTCACTGCTCGTTCCCCGTAGGTGATAGCGTGATAATATATAGCCTATGTTCTGACCCGACTTCCTAATAATATTCGTGCCAAACTTGAAGTAAATCCATGCAGTACTTTTTGAGTTTATCCCGGACATACATTTGAAGAAATAAAGGTTCACTGCTCGTTCCCCGTAGGTGATAGCGTGATAATATATAGCCTATATTCTGACCCGACTTCTTAATAATATTCGTGCCAAATTATCCCGGACATACATACAGACAAACAGACAAACAGACAAAAATTCTAAAAACTATATTTTTGGCTTCGGTATCGATTGTAGATCACACCCCAAGTATTCTTTTGAAAAAATATTCAATGTACAGTTTTGACTTTCCTATCATTTTATTATAATATGTATAGATAAGGCCGCCTGTAGCAACTGATGCAACTTCTATTTTTATATATTATTTTTCATACTGTTAAAACATTTTATAGGTGTGCGAAAAGTGTAAATAAATAAAATAAAAAATGTATTGTATTTGTACAAATATTTGTTTCTGGTTTGGATTCTGTCTTTGTGGGCCTCCTCATCGTAATTCGGAGAGCACGCCAAGCTTTCGGTCCCGGTTGTTGTCATATACGCCTGATAGCGATCGTTACTCATAGTAGGGAATATATTTGCCAACCCGCATTGGAGCAGCGTGTTAGATTAAGCTCCGATCTTTCTCCTACACAGAGAGAGGCCTATGTCCACCAACGGGATATTACGGGCTGAATCGTGACCGTGACTATTTATTTATTTTTTTATTTAATATTTTATTTCACACATCATACAAATAAAACATTTTTCCACATTTTGACTAGCCCCCATTGTGACGCTGCTTTCTGCTCCAGGGGTTGTGGGTTCGATTCCCACCCCGAGTCTGGGTGATACATATTTATTTATATATTTATATATGTACCTATTATTTATAAGTACGTTTATCGAAAAAAAAAAATGTAGCTAGACCAGTCGGCTGTTACCTATTAAACAAGCATTAAGTTGCTTCCTTTAGGAACTGACGACCGTGTGTATTGTGTAGATATTTATTAAAAAAACATTTGCAAGAAATATAAAATTGATAAATATCACTAAAAGCGACAGGCAACTATAAGTTAAAGATTTATTTCTACTAGACATAAAGCTGTTGGTACACAGACTACTCCAAATATGGAAAAATGTACTATTTATGTGTACCTAATATTAAATAAATATTATGGGAATGGTTAGCCATAGAGGTATGTTGGGTAGGGGGGGTCATTTGGAACCTATTTAGGCTAACTTACCTATATGCAAAGTGTTACGAAATTTTTTTTATGATTTTTTTTCATTTTTCGAAAAAAGTGCTGAAAATTGGTGATTTGACCATCATATCTTTTTTGTTTATTGATATATCGACGCCATTTCTTTTTTTTTTTTGATCGTCAATACATTGCGCATGTAAAATAAATGTGATTTAATTTAGAAAACATCTACAAAAAATTATGGGCCAAAGAAATCTTGACAGAGACAAAAAGTAAATCAAACCTTCAAGTTTAGGTATAAATTAAAAAAAAATTAAAGCCTCCAGACAATTTAAAATAATTTAAAAAATTACTCTAGTTAACACTGTTTTAAATAATATTAATTTCATTCACCTACCTTACTTACTTTTTTTTAAATGACGAAATAACGAAATGGTTTCTACCTGAACCCGCACTCTACGCTGACAATTATCACAATAATTGTTATTACGCAGGGCGGTATGTCCCTGTATAGCACATGGTAAACTACCATCTTGACTTTGGCGACATGTTGCGCAGTGGTCACAGCACATGTATATCACAAATGTATTGATCATGTTGATTGTATGTCAATTCCGTCACTTTAAATACGGTTACAACTTCATCCAATCATAAAAATGTTGGCCTCGAAACCTCAGAACGTAACTCTACATTTATATATAAATATAAAAACAAGTTATCCATCAAATCTAAAGATTTTCGCTGCTATATTATCCTCAGAAACTTATAGTACTCGTTATCACTTTTCCTGTTAAAAACATTCATTTTTAAAATATCTCATATCTAATTTTTAAGGTTTACTATTTTAACTTAGATATAAAGAAAACTTACCCCCATTTTAACTTTAAATTTTTCGAAATGAATGTGCAAATGCCAAGGTCATGGGACGACATAATTTCATCACGTCATGATGTTCGCAATCAAATCTCAAAGTTAATGGTCGCAGTAGATTCCGCTTTATGATACACAAAACACACACACAAATACACACACAAAACACCACAATTACTTTTTTCATAGATGTAGTAGGGCAGTAAATATTCTGTAGGCATATTTGCAGGCAACATCCTGCTCAAAATCTAAAACAGCCTGTCTGGAGAACTACCTAAACCTTACAGCAAATAATAGTTAAATAACGCTGCTCTCAGGCAGTGTTGGGTTCTTGTGATGAAGATGGCTAGAGCTCCTGAGAAGAGTCAGGGATACGGTCGGCATCACGTTTACGATGGTTATAGTTTAGCAGGTATCTATGGGGTACGGGAAATGGTTAACATCATAGCTGATAGCCGGACGCTTGTTTGCAACCTTGTTTATAAAAAAAAGCGAAATAAAAATTATGAATTCACATAATTATAACAAACTACAGAAAGCCCATTTTGTCGAAAACCAGTCTAAGAATTATGAGCAAACGATAAACAATTACACATGTCTATTTTCGGTAATAAAAGTTAACGTATAATGTTACTACAACATCTGTTACAGTTAATAAAGCACTTTCCCAAATAATATTTTATTTTATAGCGGTATTGATAGTTAAACAGCTTTTTTCTTATTTTTATACAATTGTGTTTTTCAGTTTTCTTTTTTTTTATTAACGATATCTATGGGCTTGATTGACCACGCTTTTCAAACATCATTCACTTATTATGTTTTATCAATATTGATAAAACATAATAAGTGAATGATGTTATATACGCAATTTTATTTGACTATAGATCGATAGTCCTGTGACAGCCTTGTAGAACTTTATTATTAATTTTAAACTTAATTTTTTTTTCTGGTGTACAATAAGGAAAATATTATTATTATATAAACTAGCACAGATTACGATTTTCTATTCACTGATGGCGTTTCTTTCTACATTACATATTACGCTTTAGATACACACAATTTTTTTTAAAAGCTAAAATGTTAAGCTAAAGCAGTCTATTTGACAAAAGGTCTAGAAGTGCATCATCCTGTAGCAACTCAAGCACTGGCACCCACCGCTCTGTTGATGAACCTGCCGATATACCGATGGATTTAATGCCTCTCGGTCTTTGTCTAGATTATATAGAAGCCACTGGTACGCATTCAGCCTGTAACATTCCACTGCTGGACATAGGCCTCTTTCTCCATGTAGGAGAAGGATTGGAGCTCATTACACTACGCTGTTCCACTGCAGGTTGGCGAATATGTTCCGTACTGTCAGTAACGATCTATATGGAATACAAATATCTATGCCGAGCGGGAATCAAACCCGCAAACCGTCGGTGTTTTAGGCGACTACTCGCATCACTACATATGAGTGAGTGGTGGTTGCCATTGGTAGGTATTGGTAATTATATTATAATATTATCATACTTATGAGATCGTCATGTACACAATGTAATACACATGTGTGGTGTGTACATACTGTAGTGTAAACTATTTCCAATTATACATTGTAATGAACTAATAATAACACGAGTATTGTTAGGTAAAATAAGATTTTAAGCGCGGATCTTATCTGGATTGTTTGAAATAATAAATATATTTTATCTTTAACCGTTAAGTGGAATATCAGCCTATTTAACGCGTCATTACACTCACAGACGAGTTGATTTATGAAGGCCTAAATCCTAAAAAAGAGATAAAAAATATTGCTTCGATAAATGATTTATGAGCAATCATTTGATATTATTCAATATTTCGACGTGTCCTGTTCAAACAGGTTAATTTAATACCAATTTCACACGCATTTAAATTTACAAAAAGACTCAAATTTTAATTAAAAAAGAGTTTTAATTTGTCGACAGGAATATCGAACAGTGTGTATTTTTGTATATTAAATTGAAATTTACGTACTTTTGAGTAAGCATGTAAATGAATAAGAAAGTTTTATCAGATAATTTCTTTATCATGACGTTTTTTATCAGATGTCTATGATAACAACCGGAACCGACAGTTTTACGTGCTCTCCTAGACACGGTGGCGAGACCAACAGATTTGAGAGCAGCAAAAAATATATGCACAAAAACAAATATCTACCCTGAGCTGGAATAGAAGCCTTGCGTTCGAAGCAGCGATAATGCTATCTTGTGCAATTGATGTACTTAAATAAAAAAAACATAATTATAATATTTTTGTGTTAAAGTTTTCCGGTGAGTTTTTTAGTGGTACAAAATCAACCGAAGGTAGTATAACGCTAGAAAACTGCAGTTTTGCTGTTGAAATTATTTCTTACTAGTGATCCGCCCCGGCTTCGCACGGGTGCAATGCTGATAATAAATACTATCTACAACAAAAGATACGTTACAAACCTCTTAAATTATCAGTGTTTCTTTAACATATTATACATGTATAATTATACATATAAACCTTTCTCTTGAATCACTTTACCTATTTAAAAAAAACTGCATCAAAATCCGTTGAATAGTTTTAAAGATCTAAGCATACAGACAGACAGACAGATGGGAAGCGACTTTGTTTTATAATATGTAGTGATGATGAATAGATTTTATCAATGCTATAATTATAATATTTGAGAACATCCTAGACACGCCAACCGCAGGAATCTACAGCTAATTAGAGTTCAGAAACTATCCTTTCAAAGGGCTAAAACTCCTCGATGCGATATCATAAAAGAGAAAAGCGAGTAATAACTCACTTTCAATTTTAATTAATAAATTACATATATTATTATTATTTATTATAAATTTCATAACTATAAATATTTCCAACATATTCATAATTAATTATAATTAAATTAGTTTTAAATTATGAGCTGTTGTAATAAATGTTCATTGAAGATAACATTAGTATGCACACACGCAAACTATCGCGCATATTTATATTAATTTCAAAAAAGAGAATAGCTTGGTTCCTAGTTCTAAGGGCCTATGCAAACCGCGTTTTTTAAACGCGATACAGACGCGATGCAAACGCGCGTGTGACGCGATACAAACGCGATGCAAACGCGCGTAGGTATGTCGCGATACAAACGCGCCGTCGACGCGCGTTTGAATCGATACAAACGCCAACAAACTGCTCTGTAGGATAAAAACGCGCCGTCGACGCGCGTGTCACGCGATACAGACGCGATGCAAACGCGCTGTCGACGCGCGTTTTAGAAACGCGCGTCGACGGCGCGTTTAAAAAACGCGGTTTGCATAGGCCCTAAGTATCTTTATATGCTTATTACGGAAGAATGTAATTTAATTATTCTTCTTTCAAGGAATACTCGTCTAAAAACAAAATAATATTATGAACAAAATAATCAAATCACTTACTATGTACAAAACTTGAGTCTACTAGTTGCTACTAGCACAACTTTTTACTTCTAAATTTTCTTTATCGAAACAATAATGGCTAAGCTATCGCTTGTATACAGCTGATGGAGTCTAAACAAAAGTTGATAGCATCATCACTCGCAGATGCGATCGCGTGTAAAATCTCCAATAGTGCATGAACACGCCTAATGAGCCCTCTTCACTGATACTGATAAAAAGTCATTAAGTATTTTGTTTGAAAACCTGATTAATTCTTTTACTTGTCTAGTACTAGATATAATCAGTTTCGAAGATATGTCTATAATCAATTAATAAATATGCATTCCATACACACACGGATATTTGTATCTAAGCCTCTAAGGTAGACAACTTGGCTGTGTTTTATGTAACAGTCAGCTGATGTAAATGTCATAATTGATTGATTGATAAATACTAGTGGTCGCCCAGAGGTCGAAATTTGAGCCTCTACCACTACCACTTCAGCCTATTACAGTCCACTGTTGGACATAGGCCTCCACAAGTTCGCGCCCGACATTATAACGCGAACTCATGAGTTTTGCCCATAGTCAGCACGCTGGACAGGCGGGTTGGTGACCGGTGAGGGCTGGCTTTGTCGCATCGAAGACGCTGCTGAAATTCGAGCATACTTAAAAATTTTAATTAAAGAAAACCAAATAATTATGAAAATAAAGAACTTTTTTTTTGTAAATTTTACAATTCGACAGACTTTGACAATCAACAAAATATAATAATATGCATGTGTATGTCAAATACATGGTTAGTGTGTGTAATGCTTTTTTAATTAATTTAATGTATATTTTATGCATAATTTTTAAAAAATATTAGCATTCTGCACTCCTTCTCTATATAAACTATAAGTGCACGAAATTTCATACTCCTCCGTTCGCGCAATTTCCGTAAAAAGGGGTAAAAAGTTTTTGCTTCCCTTATTTATATAGAGATAATAACCATTAATTGCTACACAACCAGCGTAGCAGAGAGCTAAGTCACTGCAAACTGATCTAACAGGCTAGTCAGAAGAAATAAATATCGAAAACAAATGCTATAAATAGGCAAAGGTTAGTAATTTATTTGTAGGTTTCCAGGGGATAGTCTCTGAATTAATGAACTGATTTTGAAATTTTTTTAACAATTGGAAAGTTAAGTTATTTCTTATAGTTGTATGGTCTTAACGATCATCATGAAACAATAACTATTATCTGTAAAATCTGAATTTTCCCGAACAGACCAACTTGATAAATGTATTTCGCTCGATAGCTAACGAAAATGTGTAATAATTGTTTTAGATCGTATTTGACTATTTTAAAAATTATTATCTACTTGTATAAGTGTCTAACACGCCACTTTCTGTCTACAGATCTCATGAATAATATACAATAAAGACACTTTTTTCTATTTACAGTTCGACACGCTCTCAAAAGTTATACAATCCTTATGAACCAGAAGGACTTCGATCAAGATTCATACAATGTGTGGTTTTATGTTTATTTATTATTTTATTTTTTCATTATACTAGGACGGCACATAAGCATACGGGTCACCTGATGGTAAGCGATTACCGTAGCTTATAGACGTCTGCAACACCAGAAGCATCGCAAGCGCGTTGCCGACCCCATCCCCAATTCCCCCCAAGAGCTCTGATCACCTTACTCACCAACAGGAACACAACACTGCTTGAAAATAGTATAATTTAGCTGTGATCTTCTATAAGGTCGAGGTACTTTCGCAGTCGGACTGCTCCATACATTGAGCAGGAAATTTCTATCTGTGCCCTACATCAGTTAAAAACAAACTCTTATGCCCCGTCCATACGCTTGGTGTTCGCCACGAACACGAACAAGTTCCAAACATCGACCAAATAATCAAAACACAAACAGTCGTCCTCACGCTTGACGAACGTGTTAGTATTTTGTGGATCGGCAAACATGGCGGACGAATAACGCGGCGGCATGGCGGACGGATAAAATCTATAATGTACTTAATACTACTAAAATAAATATACTGTACTACTACTGTAACTAACTACTACTGTACTAGTAAATTAAATATAATGTTTTACGATTATTTATCGAATAATAATTTAATATAATTCATTTAAATATTTTTAAATGAAGAAATAAAACCTTTACATGACGTCACACAAACAATATTAAAACATGATTTTGAGTACCTAAAAGGCTGTAAATAACGCGCCAAAAACTGCGACAAGTAATGTATGTACTCTAAGCTGCGACACGTCCACCACCCGTGAAGCTCGCGCGCATACTGATCGCTGGCCAAACGTGTGGATACACCGCGAATTGTTTGCCAAACATCCTTTGATCTGTGAAGAAAAACCGACACCGTTGCCGAACACTGCCGAACACAAACACGAACAGGCGAACAACGACAAACACCCATCCACACGTCCGTTTTTGCTGTTTGCTGTTCGCCGTTCGCCATTGTTCGTCAAGCGTGTAGATGGGGCTTTACATATACTACGAGATGATGTATAGAGATAAGATTTTAATTAAAAATGATCTGGTTTAAAATAGTATAATTTTGTGATCAGAAGATAAAAATCAATTTATATAATTTTAGCATATATGTCGTTGCGTTCAACATATCTACGATATACACACTGACACACACGAACACAAACGCGTACATTGAAACACGTAATCCATACACAACTATAACGTAGCTAGCCGTATCTCTCATCTTAATATTTTAATGTATAAAGCAGTCTTCGAACATATAAAGACACATCCATATTTCATAACCACTTAAATATAAAGACATTTAAAAACCCGATTGCAAATAAAAGGATGCAGAAAAAAATAGTCACAATGGAGTTGAAAATTTTCCAATTAGCAGTAAGTGTCAGGTCGATACTTGTTAGGTATAGAATGTTTCACGGAGGAGCTGTGCCGCCGCATACTAAACCAAGATGATCGCATTTTTTAGATGTTGCGAGAATCGAGCTATGAATAATTCAATGCGGCAGTTTTAATTATAGCGTATAATTATTGCCAATATTGGGTTGCTGTTTAATTTGCCGTATCCATCTTCACGAATGCTAAATAAACAAGTGCATTACCTATTCATTCTCTGTTTAGAATATATCGTTGGTAAAAATACTGGACTGACTATAAATTGATAAAATAATTTACTATAGATAAATCGAAGAGATAGACACTTCGAAATAAATACAATAGATTACTAGGTATATAGTAACGATATACTTTCATTACTGTTATAAAGCAGTCGATTTCGTTTGATTGCCAACATTTGAAATTTTGCAAATCGTCAGTACCGATTTTAAAAATTGTTATTGTGTCATAAAACATGTTTTTTTAAAGAAATTCGTAGGCTATAAAACATTGTATTACTTTGTAGGTGTGTAAGTAAAAACGTATTTAGAGCGAAACGTCTAGACTCTATAGTCTAGATAGAGTCTAGACGATTGTGATGAAAATAATAGAGAATAATCGAAAAAAAAAATACATTAAACATTTTCAATCATATTCTTATATCGAATTTGTGTCTGAATATTTATTTTATACTAGAATTTGACCATGTTTTATATAATTTGTTGTGCCATCAATGATATTCAATTGAGGCGCTATTACGAAGTAATAATATTAAAGATTTGACACAATTTTATCAGCATAATAATGATAATAAATAGTAGAATACGAATTTTTTTATTAAAGCTCATACTTATATCCATAGTATCTGGATTCAGTCTATATATAGTAATATGTATAGCTGTATAATGAAGCCGGCGCGCCTGTTAGTTTATATATAGTCAGCTTTAATGCCTAATAGCAAAGGCCTTACTCTCAATTTTTATTATTTCATTTCTACTAAGCGTACAAATGCCATAACATACTATATTAAGCTGCGAAAAGCGTGAGCTCATAGAAACTGATATCCTATATTCCAATTATAATTATGCATAAACGTTAGTTAATATTTAAAATAATCATTTATTTAGTATAAATTAAACATAAGAAATTTTATTGAGAAATGAAGTAGTACCGAAAAAATATTATTAAAATTTTCCTGCAAAATTAATAATTTAGTTACGAAAGTCGCCTCTATTATTTCAAAGATCTACATCCCGCTTTTAAAAAGAGCCTCGTTGCTTGGAGCGTGTTGAATTTTTAAAGAGTGCTAATTGGTTTACCTTTTAGTAAGGAGGTGGCGTTGGACCACGACGGTGTTTCTGTGCTTTCGATATTGGCAGGATTATTTTAAGATGTTGACTGTTTTAAATTTACTTTTAACGCTGTAGAAATATTTTTAAATGTAGTTATTACGTTAATTTGGAGCTCGGAAGTAATTTTTTTAGAGTGTTGAATGAAGCACTAAACAGTACGGCTGTTTCTACAGTCTTTTTAGTTTCGTACCAAAAATAAAGTAGGTGCGTCCACACAGAGCGAGCAGCCTCGCGAGGCATTTGCCGCGCGAAGCAGCTCGGTCAGTGTGGACGCGCCTCGGCCAAGGCAAACGCGCGCGCTGCCGCGGGCGAGCGTCCGAGCGCCCGAGCCAAGCCATTCAGTGTCGGTTTTTTGTTTTGCTCAAAGGCGCCTCAGTCGTTTGCCGTTACACGTTACACTACGTTATATTGTTTCGTGCCTTGCTCGAGTATAATAAGAGTAAAATATGAATAAATATCATTGTTTGAAATTAATATCTCTCTATGGTGTAAACACCTGGCTATGGAATGCAAGTGATCCTAATTATACAAATAGAGGACGTAGCGCAACAAGCCTGAGCCACTATGGCTCGGGCTTGCCGCGCGCGGCAGCCTCGCGATGATACCGAGGCTGCCGCGCTCGTTTGGGGATAGTTTCCTCGCGCGGACGTTAGACAAAAACTAGTACCGTGACCGTTGCGCCAACGCATTATTAATTAATATATTATTTATTCAATATAGGTATTATTTTTCAATGTTGTTACTACACATAATATTAATGAAAACAGCGCGATCTACATTTCTGAAAATAAACAAGAATCTTCGAAAGCCCTGTATAGTACTTGATCACGACTTAATTGAATCCATTCAAATGAGGGAAAGTAGATAGAAAGAGTAACAAATGAGACGTAGAATCGCAATAACGCTCGAACAGGCAACTCCTCAGCGATACAACTTGGCGTAATTCGGTAAACTTCTAACGGCTGATAGGAGCACCATAGCTAATGCAATTGTTAGGACATGGACTAAACACTATTATATTTCTAACTTGGTATACTAAGTTCAACTCATCTATGCGCGTGGGTATATGTGTGGGTGTCGGTCACTGTCCCTAACCGTCTGCTACACAAATTAAATTTGTATAATTACAAGCGCACGCACACATAGAGCCGCGCGCAAAGATGGCTTGAACTAACTATACATGTCAATCATTATTGGTTTGAATTACACTTGTGATAAATGTTTTTAAGTTCATACCAATGTTTTTTTTTTGTGTTTTTGTCGTAAATTTTCTTTAACTTCCAATACAGGGTTTTGTTCTACTGGGAGCCTTTGAGTGTTAAAAAAACGTACACAAGCTGCACATATAAAAATTATAATTGTAATGTGTGAATGCATATATTTCTCTATGTGTTATATAAATATAATTGTCATACTTAATATATAATAATAAGTTTTTACTGATACAATTAGTACTGATACATAATTTTTAGTATTTCTCATATCCTACATAATCACCACAAATGGTGATAGCAGTTAAAGTTAGCTAAACTTTAGAAATATGAAGAGAATACGCAATAAAAACAATCGTAAAAACTTGGCACGGAGTTGTTGTCAAATATTGTGAATATATGTAGTGACAGAATAGAATGTTATACTTTCTGCGGATTTATGAATCCTAGTCAATATGAACTTATCTGAATAACGCCTGTGACCTTCTTCTTCAATGAAATTAAAAAAAAATTATTACTTCTACAGACTGCTAGTTGATTTATCGTAAGTATAAAAAAGAATGGACGTAAAAATAAAATTTCGATACTTGCTACATTTATCGATCAATTTATTAGGGATACCCGTTTGAAAATACCTAAAATTCAGTTGATGTGGAAATACGTGGAGGTGTTAGTTTTACACACGGTAAAATATAACTGGTAGGTAATTATGATATGGTAAGGTTTACTTGATGCCGAGTGTCAGGTTAAAATATGTTTGTCACTCATAAGTGTGTATAGATATAAATCTATACTAATATATAAAGCTGAAGAGTTTGTTTGTTTGTTTGTTTGTTTGAACGCGGTAATCTCTGGAACTACTGGGCCGATTTGAAAAATTATTTCAGTGTTAGATAGCCCATTTATCGAGGAAGGCTATAGGCTATGTGTCATCACGCTAAGACAAATAGGAGCGGAGTCCACGCCGACGAAGTCGCGCGCAGAAGCTAGTTATTAATATTTCTAATATTATTATCTATCACAATAGCACAATGATCACAGGAGTGGTCGAGGGCTCGATCTCCGTAGATGACAACTGTTTGTACAGGATATGTGTATGTTTGTCTTGGTCTTGACGTTTGTGATTGTACTGTGTATGTTTCCGGATCAACTAGCTAGAATTTACTGGGGGCCGTTGAGCAGCTTTTACTTATCATGTTAATATTACGTAAATAGCTTTTACTTTTACTCGACGGGTTTAAGGAATTGCAACCACCGTGTTTCAAAACTAAACTACAAAACTGTAGTACCGCACACATTTTCATAATATAAGTATGTGGGTATGTATGATATGTTATAATTAATACATATGTCGCAGATCAGAAGTAGGTAGAGGAGAAGAAGAACGGACGGATGAACGAACTACTAAGTATTAGATGGACTCACCGAGCGGGTACCGTCTATCGCGTGGCAGAGGGACAACTCGACGCAGTGCCCGGGACTTGTGACCCGAGTGTAGGTTTAAGGCGGCGCCGCCTAACAATGCGCATTGGCACTCGCCTCCACTGCTCGAGTTGCCCAATAAGTAACAATTAATTCGTGTACACAAACTAACTATTAGAAGAGTCGAGGTTAAGCTACTAGCAGGATACACAAGTGCACTGTGCCACGCCAGAGCCAAGACTGCCCTAGCTGCGGCCGCATCGGTCTTTTATGCACGAAGGAATGACTCGAATAATAGAGTGAGGGTAGTTGAATATCGACAATAGCACAAGTACCGACATACACGTCGGAATAACTCAAATAATAGAATGAGTGAGGGTAGACGAATAACGTATGTACCGACATTAATAACTATCTGCATTAACTCTCCGACACATACATATAAGTAACATATATTGTACAAGTTCAAATTATTTAATTTCCTTAGATATAAATATAAATTAAACATGTCAAGCAAAAATATTCTGCTATTTCGATGTAAGGGTAATCTCTTACTTTTCTTTCAGTAACGTTTGTCTTCCACACCTTTTTTACTCCTATTTTAGATTTCCTCCAGAATACAAATTGATAAATCAAATAAAATTTATAATAACGAACTTAAATACCGACTTAAAATCCTCTGAATCTTTGACCTTAAAATTCTATAAAAGTATATAAGAGTCTATAAAAGTAAATTCCCTTTTTGATACAAATCATTAGATATATTTTTAACTGAAGACAATTAAAACTTTCCGACTCCAAAGTTAAACTAATTAAGGTGTCACATCTCATTTCGATGAATTAGGGACATATTAGAGAAGTTTTGGGTGTATCATAAACGGAAGAGATCGAAAAGAGTCTACGGGATAAAAAAGTTTGAGAACGTATATTCGAAGTTAAGCTGCCGTTCCCGTTTGTTTTGTTAATGCTCGTGGTTTATGGATGAATCTTTGTCTAAAACTCCATACTCTATTGACAATTATTGCCTAACTTTCTAAATAAGATAATTTTTAATTAGTAAAATATACATTCGACAATAAATTGTTCTAAATCTACACTACGATACTACAACAGTACGAATATTCTACTAACGATTCTGACCACCGATTCCGTTCCCTCTCGAAGCAAAATAATACTTGTACAAACGTTTTTTTTTTTTTTGATCGTGTGTACCTCACCCAGATAGTATATACCTAGTCCCGTTTGTCCTTATTGTTGTCAAATACATATCGAAAACATCCAAAATCTATTAGATGAGCAACGCGGTGCTCAACCACCTTTTTGTACAGTCGTGGTGTATTTACTATTATTCAATTTAATAACTGTACAAAAACAGTGCTAAATATCAAATCTGTCATTGCAACAGAAAATCTTGCACGTGAGTGGTAAAAGGTTGAGTTAGTGGGATAATGAAACAATCAAAAACCATCGTTATGAAATCAGTCCTCTGCATGTTGCTACATAATACTGTTTATGTTACTGTGTTTGTATGTGTTCCTTGTGGTTTATTTTTTTTTTCAGAAGGATCTACAATCAGAACTAATTATAGTTTTTCATTTACTATAACTTTGTACTGAAAAATAAATGTAAAAAAGTAAATGCTATACTAAGTATATACATATATGTAAATGTAGTAAAAAGAAAATTAATTTTACAGAGCTTTTGAAGCGTATTTGAATGAAAAAATCTTTGATAAATATATGTAAAAGAAAAATACGATGTGATATTCAATTTCAGTTCTCTATATTATATATTAAATATTTTTTTATGTTATTCAGCTGTAACAATTCCATACGCAGTGAATATTGGGATATATTTCACATTTAGAAACACATGTTATCATTCTCAGAATAATATTCAACATCGGCCGTTTAACAAGTTTTACGGTTTGATATATGTATGTAACTAAATATTAATTTAAAAAAGTTTTAAAAATAAACTTTTAAGCTGCATGACAGCTTACAAATCTAACGATTTTTTTATAAAATGTTCCTATTGTTGTGATGTTCATTATTTCATTAGATTAGTAACGAAGAGTTTCGACAAGCCTCTTAAGAAGTTAAGAACTCTTACTTGACTGATGGAACTAAGGTCAGGTACATAAGGCAATCTAATCTTACACTACCGATTCGGAATGTAAATTCTGCAGAGAAGAATCGACAAGAAACTCGGCAGTTACTCTTTTGAAAATAATCTATACTAATATAATAAAGCTGAAGAGTTTGTTTGTTTGATTGTTTGTTTGTTTGTTTGTTTGAACGCGCTAATCTCAGGATCTACTGGTCCGATTTGAAAAATTCTTTCAGTGTTAGATAGCCCATTTATCGAGGAAGGCTATAGGCTATATATCATCACGCTAAGACCAATAGGAGCGGAGTCCACGCCGACGAAGTCGCGCGCAGAAGCTAGTTATTATATAAACTGTGTTTTCGCACAAAAATGAAATACAGCGTCACTAATTCCACACATCTTTATTAACAATGTAATCCTGCACCGAATAATACGCTTTATTTATTAATATATTTTTAATAAACACTTTCAATTAATGTAGCGTTTATGTTACAGCAATTCAGCTGGTATACGACCATCTCCCGTAAATATTGATACGATATAAAAATAATAAATTTACGTAAAACGAAATTACTAAATTAATATTTACACGTAGAACTGTTTAAATTTATTTTACTAACACTTAAACTCTAAAGAAATTGGCTCAATAATCGTTCATTCTTTCATTTTTCACCAGTTGTAATTGAAAATAGAAGCCTTAAGCAAGGCTTCCAAGAGATGCCCGGGGCTTTGAATATGAGGTTATGAATATTTGCTATTAAACGAAAAGCCCTGGCTATGAAATAAAGACTTCCTAACGAAGTTAAATGATTTAGTAAAAGTTTTATGCTACTGCGGGCCACTGAAATAGATTTTTTTTGTTTTGCAACCTGTTTATTGCCTCCAGTTATTATTTGAGTTTCACGAAGTAGTATATTCTTTGCTACTAATTAAATACTGTAGTAATTATTATTAAAATATAACTTCATTAGTATAGTTATTATTATAAAGAAAAAGAACGCCTTGTTACTCTTTATTATTTTATATTCGACTTTTATAAGTTTTTATGAGTTTGTTCATAAGGGGGTGTAGTTTCGGAACTAGTAGAATATTTTAAAACTGTACTTAAAACTAAATTCCTAGAATAACTTGCCCATTCATTTTATTACTTTGTTTTATTCTGACACAACATTTTTGATAAATAAATATTGATTTATTTATAAAAAAATATGTAAAATAAATCATTAGTGTCTAAAGGCACGACTACTTATGAAGATAAGATATTATTTCAAATTAGGTTTAAGTAGTGCCTCCTTCGGTAAACGTTTAATGCCTTTCTATTTGGTCTATTTTGTGTACCTGGTAAATTTTAAAATTTAATTACGTAATTTGTTATAAAAAATCGGCCAAGTGCGAGTTGCACTCGCGCACGAAGGGTTCCGTACCATTGGCTAGGTAAACAACAGTAGGTAGATTGATTATAATATCGGGCAAAAAGCGGCAAAAAAGTCACCTTTGTTGTATGCGCCCCCTAAATATATTTTTTTATTTTAATTTTATTATTTATTATTAAAGTAAATATACAATTAAGTATTTTGTGAATATTTCAAGTGCCTACCTGTTACCATTTATTGATATCGAGCAAAAATAGGCAATAAATCGCGTTTGTTGTATGGGAGCCCCCCTTAACCCTCGGTCGGTCGCGCATTTTTTGTTTACGCGGTTGGTCGCGTGGGGTCTCTGAAGACCCCAAAAATAAAAAGCCTAAAAAACATCTATCTAATTATATTTTCCTAATTATCTTAGCATCCTATTGGTGATTAACCTAATAACAATTAAACTGCAATAAGTTACGTAAAAATATTCTTTTCTTTCTGCCTTAAACTTACAATCTAAAAGTATACACATAAATTTCTCTCCTTGAGATCACAATCACAAAAAAAATGTTTTTATATAACTTAATGCAGGAACTTCTCATTTTAATAAATTTATATACAATAACACTAAAATAACGAAGACAGTTACGTAAAATTTGGAGAACACCAACAAAATAAAACATAAACTTTTACCAATTGAAGTCAGTCATTTTTTTACTGATTATTTTTTAGAACACAGTCAGTGCATACCGTTTTAATATGTTTTGGGTATATGTTAACCCTTACAACAATGACAGGCAGATTTGAATATTCAATCTATTTGTCTTGGGCAATGAATGCAATACTTTCTCATAGGCACAAAATTATTTTCGTTGTGTTGAACATCCTGAAGAGGAGGTATGAATCGTCTCATAGTTTGTTTCAATTCTCGAGGCAAATTTGAAAAGGTGGCCCCCCATTTATCAAGGGATCTTCATCATCATCATTATACGAACTTTCCAAATCTATGTGTTGTTCGTTCGATTCGAAAACCACATGCTGTTCGTCCAACGATTCCAGAACCTGACGATGCTCACGCAAAGATTCCGAATTCTCGAGCAGTTCTTCCGGAGATAACTCATGTTGTTCTGTATCTTCACATTGCTGCTTAGAATCAGTGCTATTCTCACTCCTTTCATCCGGGTAAATACCAACTTTACCTTCTTCATCATCACTAATTCACTACCACCGGAAACATTGTTACTTTCACCATCTAACCAGCTTAATATACGAGGTTGTTGTTATTCGTCCATTTTAACAGTTAATTAAATCTAAAATAACTAAAAAATACGTAAAAAACATGTTACAAAAGAAATCGTAGCTGAAAAAATCCATTCAATTTTACTTACGTGGTTAGTCGCGTGGGGTCTTTGAAGGCCCGAACGCAAAAAACTCGTATATATCTCACGGCGCTTACGCGCAAACTGAAGTTAACGGCGATACGCAGCAAGTATAATCCAACTTAGGAGGGTACCTAAAATATGGAGTCGCTGAGACGGTTTTAAATGTTTACATTTTACATTTCTGTAGCACCTGGGCTTTCAAAGACCCCACGCGACCAACGGAGGGTTAAATATTCATTTTATTTTGTTTTTAATTTAGTATTTGTTGTTATAGCGGCAACAGAAATACATAATTTGCGAAAATTTCAACTGTCTAGCTATCGCCGTTCTTGAGATACAGCCTGGTGACAGACGGACGGACGGACGGACGGACGGACGGACAGCGAAGTCTTAGTAATAGGGTTCCATTTTTACCCTTTGGTTACGAACCTAATAAGCCGATTACTAAAAAGCGTGACTTTTGTACTAACATTTAATATTGCATCCTTTCCATATTACTTATATTACTGCGTATCACGTTAATATACCAATATGAAGGAAATCAAACGTATGATCCACGTGATGATGGTAAGCAGTTACCATAGACAAACAACTGCATCTGCCCTACCCCTACTATCAACACTCCTCCTCACTCTGACTACTTTACTTACCACAGGAGTACAACACTACTTGAGATAAATATTATTTGGCTGGGATCTACTCTAATGTTAAAGGGTATTCCACATTTAATCTGTTCCTGTACCTATGTACTAAAATATATACTGTATACGTATAAAAATAAATCTGTATTTATTCTAAAGAACTGAACAATGAGCATTGTAGGTACTCATGGCACCGTTTGAGTAACGACGGCGACAGACCTGAATGAATTTTGGAATAAAAGTACTCAACGTTCTATCTCGTATTAATTTAAGTGTTAACTTTTATTCACATATTTTTGTAGTTTAGCATGATGCGCGGCTAAGGTACAGACAGACAGCCAAATGTCAATAAATAATTACAGTCTTGGCTTCAGTATTGATTATAAGTAAAATAATTGTGTTTGCTCGCAAACGAAAAAAAAACCGACTTCAATTACATTGAAAAGTACAAATTCATACAACGTAAGTAGACGAAAAAAAGTTGGTGTGTCAGCTCGCCACAATTTGTCTGAAATAAATAATTAGTAATTTTTTTTCGCATTTAAAGTGTGTTGGTTCCATAGCCTATTGAAACACGTTGGTTTTTCTAAGATAAAACATAAAATGAGTCGAGCTGCTCTAGATTTGAGGACAGTATTTCGAGCTGTGCGGAACTTGAATAAAAATTGCATAATAAATAATAATGTCAACCCTACAGCAAAACGCTTCTCTCATAGCCCTTTCTTAGCTAATATGGGGCGGTTCGGGCGGGATAATGTGATTATTAGTTTATGAAATAAGCGTGATGCACGGATGGACGGCGATGTTACATGGCTTATTAGTAAGTCTTACATAGTTATACGTATATTTCTAAATAAAAACGGTATCGTTGGAAAAAAAATTACGTTTATTTTTCTTTTGACATTTTTTAAATGTAAATGTTAAAGAAAAATGTATAAAAATTATTTACTCTAGATTAACATAGAGCAGCGGAGCTTTTATAAGTTTTTTATATTTACGGCATTTATTTATATTTATATTTTAGGATCTATATACATATAATATTACACATTATATTATTTTTTAGTGCTGTGTGGTTACGGCACTAAAGAATGTAGCCACCCCCTCTCTTCCCGTGGGTGTCGTAAGAGGCGACTAAGGGATAACACAGTTCCACTACCACCCTGGAACTTAAAAAGCCGACGGATGGCGGGATAACCATCCACGCTGGCTTTGAAATACACAGGCCAAAGATGGGCAGCAGCGTCTTCGGTGCGACAAAGCCAGCTCTGCGGTCACCAACCCGCCTGCCCAGCGTGGTGACTATGGGCAAAACACATAAGTTCGCTCATAATGTCGGGCGCGAACTTGTGGAGGCCTATGTCCAGCAGTGGACTGTGATAGGCTGTAGTGATGATGATGATGTGATATTATATTTTTATTAAAAATACATGTTATTTTAATCGTTTAAAAGTGCTTTCCTCAAAATAAACCCAGTCTAATTTAAAATTATTAGAAAGAAAGCCTTATTATTTTTATAAAATACAGACTATAATATAATTGTGGTTGCAAACGAAAAAAAACTGACTTTCATGGACGAATGATACAACGTAGGTAAATGAAAAAATAGTCAAGTAAATGCACATTATTATTCACTCAAAAAGCACAGAAATATGAGAATTCAAATAAAAAAATAGAGGTCATTCCGGTTCTTGAGTGAAGTTCTTGAGTGAGTGAATTTTTAAGGTTTTTAAAATTTATAAGGTCATTTAAGATTTTAAAGGTTTAATCAATTGAATAACTCCTTGTACCCAGATAAACCTATTAGGTACGAAAATCTGAAAACTCTTGTATGTTTTTATGTGTGTATTTATAACTTTTTGACTATGAACTAAAAATAGGTAGGTATACCTATAATCTAAGATTTTACAAAATTTATCTACTGATTCCGGTTATTTCAAATATTAGAATAAAACTTAAATGCAGAGGGCGCTGAGCATCAGACGCTTGTTCATAGACCCAAAGGATGGCGCTCGAGAGCGGATATTAAAATTACTAAAAAAAATGAAATGTTTTATTTATAGATCTAAGTGAAGGGAACAATTGACAATAACCTATAAGCCTAGTGCTGTGTGGTTACGGCACTAAAGAATGTAGCCACCCCCTCTCTTCCCGTGGGTGTCGTAAGAGGCGACTAAGGGATAACACAGTTCCACTACCACCTTGGAACTTAAAAAGCCGACGGATGGCGGGATAACCATTAACCATCCATGCTGGCTTTGAAATACACAGGTCGAAGACGGGCAGCAGCGTCTTCGGTGCGACAAAGCCAGCCCTGCGGTCACCAACCCGCCTGCCCAGCGTGGTGACTATGGGCAAAACACATGAGTTCGCGTCATAATGTCGGGCGCGAACTTGTGGAGGTCTATGTCCAACAGTGGACTGTGATAGGCTGTAGTGTGTGTGTGTATAAGCCTAGAGTATTTTCTATGAACACATTCAAACCAAAGTCGGATTCACTTTATATATTACTATACCATTAAAAATATTTTTTTTTAAATTTCCTATGTAGGTACAGTGTATAAATCAGTTACAGTTTTATTATTCTCGTAGGTGTAAGAAGATTAATATCATACTAAACACATAAATACTAAGGAAAGACTATTGAAACACGGCGTAGCTATCGGTAACATTATGGATCGATAAACTTATACCTTTGGATGTACAACAGAAAATATACCAAAAAAAATTGAACGTTTATTTTCGACAGAGTTTGTATGATATAATTATTTAAGACACCTAAATTCAAAGAATTTAAAATTACGAAGACTATTCACTAGTTTCAAAGTAAATAATAAATAAGCACTTCACACTAAACGGCCCCCGTAGGATTTTCTCCTATATCGGAAGTCCGGAACACACACAATACATAAGAACAAAAGCCCAGACTGCCAGCGCAATATTCATAAGAGTGTGCTATGACCGCTGCGAAAAAGCATCGTCAAAATACAAATCCAGAAGTCAAAGTGAATACAATTAAAATTCTACAATAACTAAATAATTATCTAGTGTGATGTAGTATAGTAGATACTTAGTTCGGCTTGGTGTTGGAACTAGAAAGGCGTAGTATAGCAACTAGTTAGCAGAGTGTCATAAATAAGGTAGCGTAGCCTAACAACTGATATAGCCTAGCTTACTGTAGCGTAGAGGCGCGTAGCGCAGCGTAGCATAGTGTAGCAACTAACGTAGCGTAAAGTAGCAAATAAAATCTGAAAATACTTCAAAACTGAAAACATAGCCTTATATAGGCTAGAAATATATTGTATCTTTAGGACTATTTTACAGAAAGTGAGCGAAGGACACACGACCTCGCGTACTTTTTACTAAGTGTGTGTAAGCACCACGGCTAAATGAACAAACAGTTTCAAATATTTTTCCGTATTCTTATAATTATCTCTATTTTAATCCGAGCTATAATTTAGTTTTTAACATTCTAGATCAATAGCTAACTTATTCCGAAAACATACAAAGGCTATATCAAAATTTTATTAATAACGAAAACGTCCATCAAAATTGGATTGCTACTTTTGGATAAAGGGCCCAGCAGGAAAAATCTTGCTCAAAATTCCTCAACGTTACAAAAGATCACAGCTAAATAATACTGCTTTCAAGTAGCGTGGTATTAATATGGTGAGTTCGATAGTCTCCTGGCTATGTGCTGTGTTCACAGCGGTATTGTTGCCGTCCATAAGTTACATATAATATCATATTATAATATGGCGGACTATGTTGTTTGCCAATAAATTTTTATAAATTACATACATTTATACCAAACAGATACAAATATAAAATTCAGATTGAAATGCATTTTATACGTATTAATTGAATAAGCTTGTTAAATATTCTAAATCAATCAAATGAAATAAAACATCCCTGTGTATTTAACTAACCATATTACATAAATAATTCACACTACAAATAAACAGTGCTACAACATTCAATATATTATTTACAATTGTAGTGTATCAAAAGCAAAACAGAGTTAATTAAAACTAATTGTATGAAAGCGATAGATAATTTAGTTTATTTTAATATATTAAAGCGAAATTTCGGATAATTCTTGTAATATTTAATTTAAAATTATGATTTATTTGTTTAAATTACATTTTGTCATATTTTATATAGTCAAGTATATAACTTAAATTTTCCTGTCTTATTACAACGTAAAAATGTTTTTTGTGAGGTACAAAATGTTAAATGTTAGCATTCGTTATTAAAATTATAAAAATAAAGCGTAAAATAAATTATTATTTTTACATTTCAAATAAACTCGTTCGTGAAAAAAATTCGCTGTCAACTACAAACAGGAAGGAGGGAAATAAAAAAATGTCATATCAAAAACAGGGTAAGAGTACCTCGGTCACCGCCCAGGGCGTCTCGTTCTGAGGGCCTCTCTTATGTAAACTAGATCAAATTGACTTACAGAAAACTCGTTTAAAAATTAAACATCTCAGAATGAGCTAGCGACAACCAACGGTGTTTACGGAGGAATAAAATCATGTATATCTTTACATTGCATTGATGGTGGTTACTGTTTTCTTTTCAAATTTTAAAGTAGGTACTAAGATGAAACTAACTTAAATTACAATAAAATATTTGTTAAAGAGAAAAATATACAGAATGGATACACTTGACTTTGTGCTTGCAACAATGACGAAATATTGGTAACTAGCTGCTGCTCGCGACGTCGTCTGCGTGCGTTCACTGCTCGTTCCCCGTAGGTGATAGTGTGATAATATGTAGCCTATGTTCTGACCCGACTTCTTAATAATATTCGTGCCAAATTTGAAGTAAATCCATGCAGTACTTTTTGAGTTTATCCCGGACATACATACAGACAAACAGACAAACAGACAAAAATTCTAAAAACTATATTTTTGGCTTCGGTATCGATTGTACATCACACTCCAAGTATTATTTAAAAAAAATATTCAATGTACAGTTTTGACTTTCCTACCATTTTATTATATGTATAGATAATACAACGCGCGTTCGAACCGAACGTCAAATTTACGTGCTCAGTGGTGATAACATGGACAGACAATCAGACTGGAAATAAATATTTGTATAAACACAAATATCCACTCCGGACGAGATAATTTAAAATTCCATTAGTTTTGAAATTTTTAATTTAAGAAATAAACAACTATCTTATCTTATACTATTAAACGAGCAATTCTTGTATATATATATATTTTCTGAATCTCGGAATCGGCTCCAACGATTTTCGTGAAATTTAGTATGCAGGGGATTTCGGGGGCAAAAAATTGATCTAGCTAGGAGTCATTTAAAAAAAATGTCGTTTTATCCCTGTTTTTAGGCAATGAAAAAATATCATTAGAATACGAAGCTTAATTTCACTACTGACATCATAGCTGTAATAGCGTAATTAGGAAATCGGCGGGTGTCAAATCGTGTTGACCCGGGTTCGTATCTCAGTCTCCAGATAAATTTTTTGTCTTTTTTTTTAATTTCACTCGTGATTTATTATTTAAATAAAATTAAAATATAAAAATACCGAGAAAAAAAAAACAAAAAATAAAATGAAAATACCGAGCTAGGCTCGGTCACCCAGGTACTTATAATAATTTAAATAAAATTTAACTTTAGTTTCTTTATGTAATCTGCATCAAAATATAGAGATTTTAATTAACAGGTAACATGTAAAAATACCTAAATAAACTATTATAAAATTAACTATATGCTAAAAATATGAATCTAAGATAAATGAAAAAAGCAGTAATGATAATCCTGTGATTATTATCACCTCAGCTATTTCTATGTGAGTTTGTGTTGGAACTTAAATGTTCAAATAATACTGAGTAATATATAGTCTACATTGTATAATTATATGTCATATAGTTGTATATAATTTATACTGTAAATCAATACAAAAGTATTTTCCTATGTATATGTCTTTCATACTGGATCAGCAACGAAAGCCCGAATACAGTTTCCCATAAAAGACTGTATTATTAATAAGCTAACAATATACAGACAGCGATCTTGCTCAACGAAGCACATCATAGTGCACATATTTACATCCAAGTCACGATTTTTTCCAAAGATTCTACGTTAAAACATAATTAATGATCCAGCCATCCATCAATCCTTCCACTCGATTTACCAACTTAATCAGATGACGGGGCGAATATGGCGCCGTCAATATGGCGGCCGAATATGGTATCCTGCTAGTCGGATGTTACGCTCATTTGTACAAAGTTTGCTGTCATTTATTTCGATAAAAAATGAATTTCTTGCCATGACCTTGGTGTTTTACAAAATCTTTTAATAAAAATATAACAATATTTACTTTCAAGTTTTCTGTTTATTAAATATTATGAACTATGAAGGATCTTAAATTTAGCTGAGGGATAATTTTATATTATGAGTTAATATAAAAAATACCTCATACTAAACAGTACTTAGCCTTAGCTTCATAATTTACAAGCTTTCTCAAATTAAACTTGTCTAAAATATTTTATTAAAAAAAGAAGACTTTTATGTACTTGCCATAAAAAATGGAAAATTTTAACAAACAATTTCACAAGCCAAAAACCGACTTGCAACGTCACGTAATTGGTCAAATATGAGTAACGTTCCATTACTCCACATTCATACACGTAATAACATTTTAAACGATTTTATATGTTAATATAAACGTCATTTGCATTTAATATGTTGGCAAACTATATCAACTTGGACTGACTCCCAGTTGTGTGAAACATAAAACTGTGAAAGATACCCGTAATAGGAGTAATAAAGCCTCACCCGCGAACAAAACTATACAAAACTAGGTGACATTTACGTTTTAAAGGACTTATTCTCTTTTATTTGGAAATTTCGTTACAATTACATCACCGAAATAAAGCGATGTTTATTCTTTCCTGCAACGAATAAAAATATTAGCATGTATATTTATTTTTAATTTTACAGTATGTAATGTATAATGTTTAATGAGTTAAATAAATTTTACAGTAATTATATTAAATATTATTTAGGACTTGTCATTGTCATTCTTCTAAGAAGACTAGCCCGTTGGCTCAGTTTGTAGTGACCCTGCTTTCTGCTCCGCAGGTAGCGGATTTGATTCCTGCCTGAGTCTGGGTGTAATATTTGTATTTATATGCGTAGTATCGATCGTATATTTATTTAAAAAACAATCTATTTATAACAGTCGGCTTTTACCTATAGCATAATATAGGAACAGAAAACCGTGTGTGTGTGGTTTAATATATTAATTTATTTCACTTCAGCCTCTCGCAGTCCACTGCTGGACATATACTACAAGTTCGTGCCAGAAATGGTATGAACTCATGTGTTTTGCCCCTAGTCACCACGCTGGGCAGGCGGGTCGGCAACCGCAGGGCTGGTCTTCGGCCTGTATATTTCAAAGCCAGCAGTTAGATGCTTATCCCGCCATCGGTCGGCTTTATAAATTCCAAGGTGGTAGTGGAACTTTGTTATCCCTTAATGTCCTCTTATGACACCCACGGGAAGAGATGGGTTGGCTATATTCTTTACAACCGCAACCACACAACGTTTATTATTATTTATTTATTTAACTAATTGCGATAATAATTTCCAAGGATTTACTATTCTTCGACAAAATAATCTCTAAACTAAGCTAAGACAACTTTAGCCTACATTCAAATTGAGATAAATAGGTTATTAAAATAATGTTCATCAGTAAAATATTCACGTTCATATTTTATTTAGAATTGATAACATAATAATATCACTTAAACCTGTAAGATCCCACTGCTGGGCATAGGCCTCTTTCTCCATATAGGAGGAGGATAACCCACCACCCACCAGAGCTTAACCCACCACGCTGCTCCAATGCGGGTTGGCGAATATATTCCCTACTAAGTGTAAGTAACGATCGTTATCGGGTGTACATGATATCAACCAGGAACGACGGCTTATCATGCTCTCCGAGGCACGGTGGGGAGACCCACAAGGACTGCACAAACACCCAGACCACGGCAAACATCTGTATGGCCAATACAAAATTAAATGTTTGTCATGTGCAGGGATCGAAACCGCAACTACCAACGCAACAGCCACAAACCAGTGATGTGACCATTGCGCCAATGCGTAGTCCATAATTATGATGATAATATAGTATTTTAATAATAAATAAATAAACGCTCTGTACTCAATAAAATACTCAATATTAAAGTCTTAGAGTAAATGATTCTCAGAACGACGACAAAGCCTCAAGAAGCCTCAACTGGCGAAGACTTAAAGACAATTAATGACATAAACATAAAAAGCATAATCTCGTTTACCAATAGCAGTAATTACCATTAAAACACAATTCTCTGTAATCACAATACATTAAGCCGTGCAAAAATTTAGTGACGAGCGCCAAAATACTGTCAGAGTAATAAATTTAGATTAAGTGAGTCACCCTCGCGCTGTGTAATGATATATGACGCGGCATATAACTTACTGACAAACTTAGTCAGACGTTACAAACACTTTGAACTTGGATAAAGTGATTAACAGCCTTTTCACTTTAGAATAAAATTGTTTGTTCAATTTAATTTATAGTGTACGCTGTCCTCGTAGTTGTATATTATTGATTGATTTAGGCAGTAACATCTCACTGCTGGCTATAAGCTTCGTTCTCCTTGTAGGAGAAGATTTTTTTATATAATTATTATGTTTAAAATAACATATTCGCGAATCATAACTAGTTATTTTACTTTTAAATATCTAAAATTATTCATTTTATTGAAGATAATGTATATAATTAGGATACGTCCTAACTCAGAGCAGGAATCGACCCCTAGTGAGATCGATCCTGAAGCGTAAACCGTAACCAACTGCGCTAACGGGCCAGTTGTCGTTATTAAATATTTTAGAACAGTAATAAGTTTTTGGTAGTTATAAGGATATTATACAGGCAAAAAAATGGCTATATTGGCCACACTTGACTGAATCTAGTTTATATATAATGTATTGGCAATAGTCATACGTCTGTCGTTGTAGGTTGTTTGATACCTCATATCCTATTAATTGTATTTCTTTTCTCTAACTTGACTATAAAATGTACTAAGTACTTACATTAGTTAAATAATTTTACTTAATTAAATATTTTTAATTAACGATAATGTTAATTGACGCCGCGTTGGCGCAGCGGTCACGGCACTGGATTGCGATTGGCTGTTGCGCGGGCGGTCACGTGTTCGATCCCCGCACTCGACAGCATTTGTATTGGCCATACAGATGTTTGCCGTGGTCTGGGTTTTTGTGCAGTCTTTGTGGATCTCCCCACCGTGCCTCGGAGAGCACGTTAAGCCGTCGGTCCCGGTTGTTATCATGTACGCCTGATAGCGATCGTTACTCATAGTAGGGAATATATCCGCCAACCCGCATTGGAGCAGCGTTGTGGATTAAGCTCCGATCCTTCTCCTACATAGGGAAAAGGCCTATACCCAACAGTGGGATATTACAGGCTGAATCGTAATCGTATTCTTATCGTAATGTTAATTGTAAAATTTCATGAAACTGTTTTTATATTCGCAAAATGAATTTTTTTAACCTCATTCTTAGGTAAATTACATTATCCAATACTAAAGTGTTACCTACAAAAAAACTATTTAATAAAGTAATTTGTATTTTAGATTTGTTATTTTGGCTTTAACTAAGTGTTAATATTGTTTACAACTTTTTAATCAATGAACAGTTTAAGTAGAATTGGGGTTGATAATATATATAGCAAAACAACGTTTGCGGGGTCATCAGGTACTTAGTGTAGTAGTGTAGTCAGGTAGTAGTTATTCTTACTAGAATTATGAGAATCGATGCGTACTGGTTGTAATAATGATAGTCGCATTATTATACTTATATACACAATATGATTAAAAAATCTGCAAAATCAAAATCATTTATTTCGTCATAAGGTGCATGTCACACTTAACGAAAGTCAAAAAATAAAATAAAATCATTTACAAAAAAAAAAAAAAAAAACTAAACTAAACAAAAATAAGAAAAGTTAAGGCAGCAATTCTTAATACGGATTTCTTATAGGTACCTAGTAATAATTAACACACAGGAATGAATCCGACAAAATAACCGACTGGTATAACTATTCTATTATAAAATAGCAAAATAATATGGGTACATTTAAATCGAACGCCGTTTAGCCTGTACTTTTATTGGAACGGGTTAAAAATACCAATTACAATCTAAAGTCCACACCCATAGTGGTTATCCTGACTCTGGCGTATATTTGAATACCGCAGCATCCTAACATTTATTTCGCGAGATGTGATTCCCCGGGCTTGAAAATTTGCTATAATTTTACTTGACATTCCGGAAATCGCCACAGTAATGGGGAACGGCGTTGTATTCTTGTTCCATTGTAGCGTTCGCGGCAATTTCATTTAATTTTACACCACATTCTAACCTGCAATTATAGCCTTAATCTGATAAATAATAATTCAAGCTAAGGAAGATTTTAAGTGATATAATAAAAGTAACATCAAGCATTATTGATAACATTATAACAAAAATAGAAAGACAGAGGAAAATTTATTTGGATCAAGTAGGTATTAGAAACGCTGTTATCGTCATCATAATCCTTTGTCATAAGACCCCTTTAAGTCTTATATTTCTGTATGCTCAATTGCGTAACATTTATTACGTTTTTATTGCGGTTTAATAAACGTAAGTTAAGAAAAAAACATTCGACTGTTCCTCCCAGGCTATTCCATCAAGATCACGTGCTTGGCTTAAAACTTCCTATCGAGAAAATACGTTTTTCTTTCAGACATTTTTACGACTATCCGTAGATACATCTTATTTACTGCCTTCGCGGTTTCTGTTGCTGAGGCGATTAGCTGTTACGTTGTGAATATATACGCGTTTTAAGGTAGCGTTGTAATGAGAAGTTAAGCTTTATACAAACGCTACCAGCACTAAATAAATGTATATGTATATATGTGTATACAGATCTTTTTTTGTTATAAGTTTCAGTAACTTAGTAATTGATCGTTCTGTGGAACAGTTTATTGTATATTTCTGTTATGTAAATATTATAGTGAGATTGAAGTTTAAACTGTTAGTGAATAGTTTGATTGGTAAATTTACATTATCCATCTCCACTGCGGATAGCTACGAGGCAACAGATAACTTCTATTGTAGCCGTATTGGCGTTTGTTTTATTAGGTTATTAAAACCAACCATGTCGGTGATGTATATTATGATGTCGTATACAAATTTATTAGGTATATACGAATTTCTCTGGTTTTAACACATAAATATTTTAATTGATTTTTATGAAGTTAACCATAATATAATTACTTGTTATTGAAACGAGACGACAGAATTGACTTGCAAACAAATCCGTCGTCAATAGCTATGAATGTAAATCGGTGAACAACATAACCCAGTGCTCGATGGTTACATGTTTCATCCCGAAATTGTGTCAGATCAACGATGTTTTCTTTACCGCGAAATACGAGATGAACTGCTGTTGCAAATTAATCTATTCTATTACTCAAGATAGAGGATTTATGCGTCGAAGATAACTAGAACTTGAAGATCTTGATTAAATAATTTACTACTGCTTCATCCAATTGAGTTGTATTCATACTAAAATAGTATATTTTGTTCTTAATAATAATAATAATAATAGCGCTTATTATGAATTAGTTTGCCCAATGCACTAATCTTACCACTCCATCTTTAAAACATTTATTACATACAAGTTATTTTCTCTTGTCTTATCCTTCTAATGTAGGCATGTAGCCGTGAACGGACGACTAAAAATGTACACCGTTCTTAATTCACACAATCCTCAGTACAAATAAAATATTTTAGAACATTTTATTCTTAACATAAAAACAGTGTACATGATAACAACCGGGACCGATGGCTTAACGTGCTATCCGAGGCATGGTGGGGAAGCCCACAAGGACTGCACAAACACCCAGACCACGACAAACATCTGTATGGCCAATATAAATATTTTTCATGTGCGGGGATCAAAATCGTAACCGCCAGCGCAACAGCCACAAAGCAGTGCTGTGACCGTTGCGCCAACGCGTCGTCATAACGTCATGTATTTAAATAGACTTAAAGCTTGCCAAGCACTTCAACCTGTCTTCTTTATAGGAGAAAAAGCCTAGCTCAAGCAATAGAGCGATAAATAATTTATCTGAAAATCATTTTCCGAAAGACAATTCTCAATCATCTATCAATATCAAACCTAAAGCATTTATTCTTGATTACATCATAGTTTTTTTTTTTTAACTTAAAACGAAATTAATTAAAAATGAATAAACGAAACCGAGTTCGTGTAAGTGAAAAATAATATTTATAAATAGACCTAGCACAAATATTTACGAGTGCATACGGAGCTTCAGTCTTTAGGGATCACTGGAATAAATAAAATTGAGCACTCTAGCATTATTTAAAAATGTAGCTTTTTTAAAGAACTGAATCTTACATCTAAACTTAAGAGCTTAGTTACATTTTATTTTATATTTTTAACAAAACATCCGTTCCGTTTTTACCCGCGTTAACTTCTAAAACTATGGCTAAGTATACGAGATTGACAAAACACGTAAAGAGACAGGTCAAACATAATTATAGAGAAGAATTTTAGACTCTTTAGGCCTTTAGGTATGAGTGCGTTTACGGAGAAGCGCTTATACACGCGTTCATTTTCATACATTTTGACACACGCGAGAAGCTACGCCACACGCTACGCACTACGCTCCGCGTCTCCGTAAACGAGGCCGTAGACGGCAATGGTCAGTTTGTCAACTTTGAGAAGAATCGCGATTGGGAAGTGTGTACTTTTCTCCAGTTTCGCAATAATTCAGTCATTGATCAATTAAATAATAAATCATCATCATCATCATCATCATCATTTCAGCCTATCGCAGTCCACTGCTGGACATAGGCCTACACAAGTTCGCGCCAAAAATGACGTGAACTCATGTGTTTTGCCCATAGTCACCACGCTGGGCAGGCGGGTTGGTGACCGCAGGGCTGGCTTTGTCGCATCGAAGACGCTGCTGCCCGTCTTCGGCCTGTGTATTTCAAAGCCAGCAGTTGGATGGATATCCCGCCATCGGTCGGCTTTTTAAGTTCCAAGATGGTAGTGGAACTGTGTTATCCCTTAGTCGCCTCTTACGACACCCACGGGAAGAGAGGGGGAGGCTAAATTCTTTGCCGTAGCCACACAGCAAATAAAAATAATAAATCATCTACCAAAAACTAGAGGTGGTAAAGTCTCACTTGTACGTTACATGTTTCTCTGTACTTTTGTAACGTCTAAAATTAACCGACTTTGATTAAGTTAGATGATAATTGTTTAATACTAGCTGAGGTGGTTTAACTTCAGCCGTTACACTAACGTGATTCTAATCGCTGGATTTGAGTTTCAATTACATTAGTTTTTATCCTATTGGCAATGAAAATCGTAATATAATTACTTAAACAATAAGCATTATATATTAAAATATAAGTAATTATTATGTAAGTTATTGAATCTAAGAACGACCAAAAAACTTTGACGAGGCGTAAAAAAGATATTTAGTTAAATATTTTTACAGTGGTAAGTATTTGGATTAAACTTGCAATTGTCAAAGCAAAAGAAGAAAAATCTTAAAATAATTTTATTACATATATATCACAAGCTGCACTATTCAGTGGCGCTCAATGAACCATCAAGAGACACGACGGTTCGCGCTTGCCAAGTTTATTTTTTTACAGTTTCCTCTTTACATTTTTTCCCGAGTTGCACAGCCAGCTCGTAAATTACACAGGACGTGGCTGGACTAACAAATTCTCATATCGTGAATATTTGACGCTATTTTTATTTCGTACACGCTTTTTGGAACCACTACATAAATACTTGTGGGAATTAAAATACTTACTTAAAAAGATTTGATAAGCAAGAGAAAGACCAAAACTTTTTTTAAATATGATATTACGTGATCTCTCCGCTGCTTCGCAATGAGGTATTCATTTTCTTGTTCAATTTCGTTTTTAACCTGCTTTCCGCATTTGTAACGTTTCAGTCGGATTCGTTTTGTTGTATATTTTCATTCTATATTCTTAAACTTCCATTCGAAACAGTAATTTCGCTGTCAAAAACATGCTTGTTTTGGTACGAAATTCATTTGTATCAAAAAAGGAATTTTCTTAAATATATATGTTGAAGTAAGTTTACTGAACAGCTTTTAAGCGTTCCGTGAATATATATAAAAATCTATTTATCGCTCTTCGCTCTTCTATTACGGGTTACTGAAGAAATATAAAATAATATAATTAAATTCATCCATAAATTATACATTAAAAATAATCTAGGTACGTTAAAAACATACTTCTATAATAGTTCTTAAAAAAAAAACACAACTTTGTTTTAAAAAAAAAACTTATAAGTGATAGACTCGTAATATTGTCTTCGTTAAAAAATCATTTGTATACACAACTGATTAATTATATAATATTATCTAACACACAATATAACAGATGAATATTAAAGACCTTTTTATAATTAATTAAAGATGCTATTTTATTTTGTTTAGGTTTTGTTTAATAGACCACAATTTTATCGACACATTGGGTTTCCTGTTAATCCTGTTATCCTTCACTATTTATTAATAATAACTTGTAAAATAAACTTTCAATAGAGACAAAGGAGAGAGATCCTTCGCTAATCTATACATATAATAAAATGATAGAAAGTCAATGTATGTCCGGGATAAACTCAAAAAGTACTGCATGGATTTACTTCAAATTTGGCACGAATATTATTTAGAAGTCGGGTCAGAACATAGGCTACATATTATCACGCTATCATCTACGGGGAACGAGCAGTGAACGCACGCAGACGACGTCGCGGGCAGCAGCTAGTAACACATAGATAGAAGAACGGGACTGACCGATGCGACCGAGAATACAGGCTCAATAGAATTTTAAAGACCGCATCAATTATCTATACATTTATTAAAATGATAGGAAAGTCAATGTATGTCCGGGATAAACTCAAAAAATACTGCATGGATTTACTTCAAATTTGGCACGAATATTATTAAGAAGTCGGGTCAGAACATAGGCTCATATTATCACGCTATCACCTATGGGGAACGAGCAGTGAACGCACGCAGACGACGTCGCGGGCAACAGCTAGTTACATATATAAATGAAAAGTAACAGTCAGTCAGTCAGTTCAGCCCATTTCAGTCCACTGCTGGATATAGGCCTCCCCAAGTTCGCGCCAGACATCCCAGTTTTCCGCAATCCTCATCCAGCCTACACCTGCAATCTTACGTAGATCATCGGTCCAACGGGCCGGAGGACGTCCCACACTGCGTTTGCCAAGACGCGGCCTCCACTCCAGGACACGTCTGCTCCAACGGCCATCGGTCCTGCGACACAGACGACCAGCCCACTGCTACTTCAACTTGCTAATTCTGTGGGCTATCTCGGTCACTTTCGTTCTCTCCGAAACGTCTCTGAGACTATCCGCGAGAGAACGAAAATGAAAAGTAACATTAAAGTTTACAACCAATTAATACCTTGTGAGAAGAACTCGTAACCTACTGCTGCTGTGTACATACAGGCTGATTCAGTTAACATACAGATGTGTCGACGTTTCTGACCTTTGTTTTGTAAGTTCAAATTCAAAACAGTGACAGCTATTTATAATGTTACGTTTCAAATGCGGTTAATAGATATAGTACACGGCCGTAAATAATGCACATCGACTTTTAGAAAGAGACAATCAGCTAATTTGAACTTTGTAGAGCGTTATCTCTGACGCACATTACCTATGAGACGTATCGGACTGTCAGTATTTCGTATGACAGATCTAATAGTGTAAGAACCCAGTTCCCAGATCACCTGTCATATTTTTTTGAAGGACAAAATATATTAAATTCAAATTCAAAATATTTTATTTAGCCAAAAATTATTACAATTTCTTACTGAACGTCATGAGTCTACTACCAGTTCGGAAAGAAAAAGCCTCTGACCTGAGAAGAACTGGCGAAAGAAACTCAGCGGGACTAATATCATTTTTTTTAATCATGTTTTTTCTCCAAAGCAGATTGAAATTTACAATAATTTTATAGGTTGAAATAGCCTGGCGGCGATCACATCATTCCCAAGGCGTACTGTCTTCTATAAAATCGTTAATCGAATAATATCCTTTAGTACACAAACGTTCTTTCACAATTTTTTTAAATTTGGCTGCTTTATATACGTAAAATGTTATTAACCAGCTATTTTAGTATTTATCGCCAGACACTAATTATATTACTATATTTTAAAACCTGTAGAAAATATTTTAGCAACTCTTTATACTACGATGTATACTGTAATGTTTTGTCAATCAGAAACAAGGAAGTCTGGGGTCTGGGATCTTGGACTATAACGCTCTACGAAGTCGAAATTAGCCGATTGTCTCTTTCCAAAGGTCGATGTGCAATATTTATGGCCGGGTACTTATACCTACATTATAGACAGTACCTGGGTGACCGAGCCTAGCTCGGTATTTTCATTTTATTTTTGTTTTTTTTTTTCTCGGTATTTTTATATTTTAATTTTATTTAAATAATAAATCACGAGTGAAATTAAAAACAAAAAAAAGAAAAAAAAAAGATCTGGAGACTGAGATTCGAACCCGGGTCAACACGATTTTTCACCCGCCGATTTCCTAATTACGCTATTACAGCTGTGTTGACAGCAGTGAAATTAAGCTTCGTATTCTAATGATATTTTTTCAATGCCTAAAAACAGCGATAAAACGACATTTTTTTTTAATGAATCCTAGCTAGATCAATTTTTCGCCCCCGAAATCCCCTGCATACTAAATTTCACGAAAATCGTTGGAGCCGATTCCGAGATTCAGAATATATATATATATATATATACAAGAATTGCTCGTTTAATCTATACTAATATAATAAAGCTGAAGAGTTTGTTTGATTGTTTGTTTGTTTGTTTGTTTGTTTGTTTGAACGCGCTAATCTCAGGATCTACTGGTCCGATTTGAAAGATTCTTTCAGTGTTAGATAGCCCATTTATCGAGGAAGGCTATAGGCTATATATCATTACGCTAAGACCAATAGGAGCGGAGTCCACGCCGACGAAGTCGCGCGCAGAAGCTAGTAGTATAAGATAGGTCGAGGCAGTTCTGAAAGTTGTCTTTTGAACTTGTGTGGACTGAACGAAAATGCAATTTTCAATAAAAAATTAAAGCCAGGTTGGAAATTTCAGTCAATAATTTTGCAACATAATTTACTAAGTTATACCTACCTACTTTTGAAAGAAATTTAAAATCTTCACTTATTAATTAATTATGATGTAATTCATTATGACTGTCTGTCACTGAGTTGATTATCAAGATACCAATTAAGTCTAATTTTTTATTTCATTTAGGTACTTTGGAAGCAAACAATTATTGCAGCACAAAATGTAAATCAATCCACTTTCCACATTTTCATATTAAATTAACACAATTAAATAACAACTTTAAACAAAAACTAAGTGTGTCCCGCGGTTTCACCCGCATTAAGGACAAAAACGTACTAAAATATTGTATAGCATATGTATAGCCTTCTTCGGTAAATGGACTATCCAACACAAAAAGAATTCTTGAATTCGAACATGTAAGAAGTAGGTAGATCCTTTTGTCAGCGCGTTAAAACAAACAAACGATATAATAAGCTATTTTTAACCGACTTCCAAAAAAGGAGGAGGATCTCAATTCGACACGTATGTTTTTTTTTATTTTTTTTTATTTTTTATGTATGTTAGCTCAGAACTTTTGACTGGGTGGACCGATTTCGATCAATTTTGTTTTAATTGAAAGGTGTTGCGTGTCATGTGGTCCCATTTTAATTTAATTGAGATCTGACAAGGACTTTTAGAGTTATATCTAATAATGCGTATTTACGTGACTACTTTTTCGTCGACCTACGTTATATTATACCGCATAACTTTTTACTCGGTGTACCGATTTCGATGATTCTTACTTTAATCGAAAGCTAATACTTGTCTTGTAGTTTTGTTTAAATTAGATCGAAAACTGATTACAACTTTTTGAGTAATCTTTAATAGCGCGTATTTCCTTGACTATTTTTTCGCCTTATTACGTTGTATTACTTGTCGATGTAATTGAAGTCGGTTTTTTTTTTTCGTTTGCGAGCAAACACAATTATTTAATTTATCAATTTAATTAAGGAAATTGTTTTAATGTGGAAAGTTAGATTAGCGAGATTACGAATGCGCTGTGTAAACAGCGTAGGCAAAGTCGGCAACCGGCTTGTGATGCTCCATGTCTTGCAGGTTTTATCTTTTAAAAAGTAGCTAAAGTAAGCTTTTTATTAGAAACGAATCATTTTCTTATTAACTAACAATAAAAGGTACATAATTACTTCATTTTTATTTGATTTATTAGATTCGCTAGTGAGAGAACACAGGTACATATTTAATTAACAGTCCTTAATACAAACTAATTAAAATAAAACGACGTCAAACCATTGTCTGATATAAAATGAAAAAAATACCATTAATAAAATTACTAATATTAAATTATGAGAAATTGAAATAATTTTATATTAATTTTTAAAACTATCAATTTAATTTTAAAATAAATAATTGTTATGATAATATTGAAATAAATAACGTAGTCAACATTACAAATTTATAGTCAAAATTATCTATATCTTATATATATAAAAATCAATTGCTGTTTGTTAGTCTCGCTAAAACTCGAGAATGGCTGGGTCAATTTGGCTAATTTTCATTTTGAAATGTTTGTGGAAATTCAGGGAAGGTTTAAACGGTGAGAAACATAAATAATATGTAACGGAAAATACTAAAAACGACGATTTCATTTTCCAATACAAAATGTTCCTAGCGGGGAAATTTAATGTCTTTTGTCAAAAAAGTTGTCAATTGGTTGTCAAATATTTATAGGAGCGTTCAGAAAGTGTTTTGTGTATATTTTTAACAAATATACGTAGGTGATACGAAGTTCACCGGGCCATTTAGTATATAAATAAAATAATAATAATAATAATGATTTAATAATCATGATTCAGTTTAATAAGTAATACTGTTACAGAAACATATTTTAAACAGAATAGAAAATATACAAAGTAGTAATTGACCAATAACTTTCTGTGCGTGTCCAGTATGATATTTATTACCATCCTGGATGACTTCCTCCAACGATGAATTCTCTAAAAAAGACGTAATTAAAACTTACTCAAAAGTTTTATCTTATAATACTAAATATTCATATGCATTTAATGACAACGAAAAACCTAAAAATGTGAAATATATCTTAACTACCAAACAGGAAAAAAAAAACCAGAATCCTCAGCTGAGCATCATATTGATGAAATATCTACATTAAATTTATAATAAATTTTATTCAAGTAGCACTTTTAAGTCTGTAAACCCCATTAAACAGTACTGAACCACAACAAGAAGCTTCAAGCAACAATTCGAATAATACAAATCATTGTATATTTATGGTTTATTTACGAAACATTATAGATGTCATGTCAGTCTCGTCCGCCATTACTCAGCTCGGCTTAACTCGTGAATTTTAAACGGGATTTAGTGTGGTGCTACGTTTGAAATGTTCCAGTTGATGTAGCGATTAACTAACCTAATGTTACAGTCAGTTACGGAACATCATGCTATTAATACGACTGAATTCTTCATAAGCTAGAACTAACTTTGAGCTCATTATATTAGAAATTATTACATACCTACATTGTTTTCTGGTTATACTATTAAAACTAAGAATTAGTAAAAAAAAACATTGCACGTGCAACAGTGGTCAGCTTTGTCGTGACACGCGATAAAATTTACAATATTTTTTTTTAAATATATAACCCAGATAAATCCTAAAAAAAAACGGTTAGAAGACAAATGGATGTTACTGAGAAGTATTAGCTTATATACCTACTGTTTTCAAGAAAATAAACTTTATTTAATATATTAATTTCTTATCATTTAACATTAGTTGTCTGGAACAAGGTTGTCTGGAAGAGATCGCTCATCTGGCGATAAGACCGCCTTTGTGCACCGTTCTTTATTTCTAACTAGCTTCTGCGCGCGACTTCGTCAGCGTGGACTCCGCTCCTATTTGTCTTAGCGTGATGACACATAGCCTATAGCCTTCCTCGATAAATGGGCTATCTAACACCGAAAGAATTTTTCAAATCGGCCCAGTAATCCCGAGATTACCGCGTTCAAACTAACAAACAAAAAAACAAACAAACAACCAAACAAACAAACTCTTCAGCTTTATATATTAGTATAGATATATTATTGTTTTTGTTATGTACATTAAATAGTATAATAATGATAATAATAATATACACACTTATTTCTTTCTTTTAACGATGCCTAATTTTATGCGAAGTTATTTATAATCGATTTTGTAACAAAATAATTATCAACTACAATCTAAAACAATATTACATACATGTTATTTTACCTACAATTTTATTCTTACTTGTTTTACTCGTACAAGTAACAATTACATTTAAACGAATCATAAAGACGTTATAGCGGCGTATTAGCGATCTGAAACAAACGCGCCGCCCGGGGAGGCCAAACCGCAGTTTAGCGCGAGATTGTTGGTACGAGGATAATCTTCGCAGATCTATTGCTTCCGTCTTGGTTGTATTGGAACACTTAAGATTTTATCAAGACGGTGATTACCGATTTAAATACGGCCATTAGGAATGAATAATATTATATCATTTATAACTAAATGAGTACTGACAAGTTTATTTTATAAAATATGTAATAGATACATTTTCGAACATTATAATGTAATTTCTTAATCATCCTTGCTTTCCTCAAATCAATCTTTATATGACTTAACTCAACCAAAAACCTCTAGGTATGTCTATTGATATTTTGGAAACGTTCCAGACTAGGAACAAGTACCTACCTTTTTATACCAAAAATAAATATGGCCCGAGCAGGATCAAACTCCCGACCGCCTATACTTAAGCAACTACACGCACTACTACACCAGTGTGGTTGTCAAAACTATACTCATGTATTATATAAAGCCGAGAGAGTACATTTCATATTATTATACCATCGATCCTTTATAATATGGCCACCGTGTATGTTTCAATAAAAGCAGGAAGCAATAACTCGCCACGTGTTCGAGCCGTTCCTCTGATAATACCTAAACCTGACCTTTTCTATCCTATTTCCGACTCGTTAAGGTGGAGTCACTTACGATATCGTAAAAGTAAATCGTAGCGTTTGAAGAAATGTTAACGAAATAGAAAAAATATAGTGCACATAACAAAACGAGTGCTTTCTCAATTTTTTTTCTTTTTTTTTGTAAATTGACTAACGTTTATAAGTTGTCAAATTGTCCAAAGCCACTATTATATCATTATTTAGTGAGGGTAGAACGATACTTGTCCACACCAATATATAAAATAATAATAATAACGAAAGGACGCCGCGTTGGCGCAGCGGTCATAGCACTGGATTGCGATTGGCAGTTGCGCGGGCGGTTGCGGGTTCGACTCCCGCACACGACAATATTTGTATCGGCCATACAGATGTTTGCCGTGGTCTGGATGTTTGTGTAGTCCTTGTGGGTCTCCCCACCGTGCCTCGGAGAGCACGTTAAGCCGTCGGTCCCGGTTGCTATCATGTACACCTGATAGCTATCGTTACTCATAGTAGGGAATATATCCGCCAACCCGCATTGGAGCAGCGTGGTTGATTAAGCTCCGATACTTCTCCTACATGGGGAAGAGGCCTATTCCCATCAGTGGGATATTACAGGCTGAATCGTGAATGAACGTAAGACTGGGGAGTGGGAGTGTGTGAGTGTGGTACTAGGCAAAACTCGTGTATAACTCAATAACCATTTGCTGTGTTTAATGTGATAACACATTGATGTGTCAGCCCTTATCATACTATAATTCTTAATGTAGGTATTTAATGATGATCATATTAATTTATGATATATTTTTAACCTGATAGTAAGCGATTACCGTAGCCCATAGACATCTGCAACGCCAGAAGCATCGAAAGCGTGTCGCCGAACCGTCCCACAATCCCCGCCAGGAGCTCTGCTACCCGCAGAAACACAACACAAATTTTGCCTTTTCAATAGAACGAGCAGCAACTTTTTGACATTTTCCAGATCCTCTTTCCGACATTTTGCCGACAATTGCGCCAGGTTTCCAATATATAGACCGTATGGTTTTTAGTACCAACGATTCTGCAGCAATAGATAATTTTTTAGATGTTACCATCATAACGCTAACAAGAACATTTCTCGAACTCTAAAATAGTTTACATTGGCCTACGGAAATAGTTTACATTGGCCTACGGAAATAATCGACATTTTACTATTTTTTTGTTATATGCAGATACCTACTTATTTAAAAAAAATATTGGAAGATTAGTATAAGATATTAAACAGAAAATTATTGTTCACACAAGTAAGGTTATTTTGGAGTTTACTTCTTATGAATCGATTTTCATATAAGGTCCCCGGTATGAAAAAAATATGAGGGGTAAAATCTACTGAACGAATGACCTCGTTACGTTTTTGTGCGCCATCTATCGCCATATCTACTCAATAAGGTTCCGATGTTTATTCGTTTTATTTGATTCGTTTATTTACCATTTGATATGGTATTTATCTTTTTCTTAGACTATTAAAGCTTTTTTGTGCCTATTTAGACAGTCGATCTGAAGGAGTAAACTCCAGTCGTGAGACACACACTTTTTTGCTATAGAATTAATTTCTAGACCAATGTTATGACTACTATGAAATGCTAACCTTTTAAATATACTCTTAAATGTCACTTTTTAAAATTAAATTGAGACATAACAGCTCGTTTGAATAAAGCCATATAAACTTTTAATCAATTTTATAAGGATGAAAATTTACTTAGTCATAACATAAGCATTTAGAAATATTAAAAAAGGCAGTTATAGAGATTGCCGATAGAAGTGAAAACTTAGAACTTTTAGTATTTCAATTTGAAATTTCATAATGATTTACAATTAAATAATTAAGACAATAAACAAACAAAAACACCATTTCAATTAGGGATTGCAATCCGGAAAACCGGATCCGGTAATCCGGCGGATCCGGCATCATTTTACAGTAACCGGATCCGGTAAAAAATGCCGGATCCGGTGACCGGATCCGGTGTTAGCGTTTTTTGAGAAAATGACCTCTTTTAAAAAGAAAGAGCGTGGTTCTTAAATACACGAGTCCTTTGACGCTAAGACTAAAGACTTGATTGATAGATTTTTGCCATTTAAATTAGTTATAGATGCATTATAGTGAAGGTATTTAAATCTATTTACAGCTGAAAAAACACTGAAGTTGCTTGACTTATTGTGCGAATATTAAATAACTTCACATTGCTTTTACTTGCAGAATACCTAGAAATATTAAGATTCAAACTAGGGATGTTATTTTATCGTAACCAAACTATTGGATATACGTAATATAAATGCATCTGTAACCGTACCATAAACCGATATTAAAGTTTCGAATGATTTCGCAAGGATCTATCGCAGAGGTAATTTACATACTTAATTTTTTGCTATGGTTTTACATTTTTCTGGTCAAATAACATCAGCCGAGCGCGTTCTTCATTATCATAAAGTCAGTCAATTTTGCAACTAAATCATCGTGGGTGTCATCGCTGTTTAATATAGAGTACTCAGAATTTGTAACAGTGACTAAAATAAAGTACATATTATGGCATTTCCTCTAAAATCGAATATCTGTAACCGAAACTAAAGGATAAAATTAGATTCCCGCTTGGGATGGATATTTGTATTTGTACAAATGTTTCTTTCCAGGGTGGATGTCTGTCCTTATGGGTCCGCCCCTCCGTGCCTCGGAGATCACGTTAAGCTGTCGGTCCCGATTGTTATCATAAATACTTGATAGCTATCGTTACTCAAAATAGGGAACATATCCGCTGATTAAGCTACAATCCTTCTCCTACATGGAAAAAGAGGCCTATGCCTAGCAGTGAGATGTTATGGGCTAAACCTTATATTTGGAACCATATCATATCTATAAATATTCGTACCTATATATATCCGTAACCGAAGCCGTAACCAAGTAATAGCCTGATAGATAGCGTGAAACTTGTGAAAGGAAAAGTAGGGACGAAGATCTACAATCACTAAAAAATTTAATATTACTGGACTAATTAAAATTACAAATCTAGCTCTTTGATCCGTCTCACCACGTGTTAATACGACGTGGTCGAAATTGGAACTCGGCTTATTCAATTTGTATCAATAAATTCGACATATATGAATGTCGATGTCGATTCAGCCTGTAATATCCCACTGTTGGGCATAGGCCTCTTCCCTATGTATGAGAAGGATCGGAGCTTAATCCACCACGCTGCTCCAATGCGGGTTGGCGGATATTCCCTACTATGAGTAACGATCGCTATCAGATGTACATGATAACAACCGGGACCGACGGCTTAACGTGCTCTCCGAGGCACGGTGGGGAGACCCACAAGGACTGCAACTATGAATACTGAGAAATAACTCCCACGGCTACATTTTTAGCTCTTTAAAGTTGATTTAAACATTTTTATCTTTTCATTTGATAGATAATTATATAATTTGTTTTAAAACTGAGATTTAATTTTAAAAAAATATTTAATTAATATGTAAACATTTTTCACTTCATTAACGGTCAACATACGTTTGAATGAAAAAGAAAAGTTAGGTTATTATGATTTGATAAATTCAGCCCGGATCCGGGCCGGATCCGGCCGGATCCGGCCGGATCGATAAAAATTCGACCGGATCCGGCCGGATTGAAAACGACACCGGATTGCAATCCCTAATTTCAATAATGCACATCAGTATAATATACACATTGAACTTTTTACTAAATTCATTCAATTTCACTTATAATATATAGGTACACAGCACTAATGTTGCACAATACTTCACCTGTATAACTACAGATATACTGCTATAAGATTGTAGGTGACGCGAACGCATGAGATTTCACCCATCCAAAAAGCGTCTACGCGCAAAGCATACCTACGGCCGTTGCGTGTACGCCAGTCATGAGCATCTCGGTGACGCGAACCCATAAGATTTTCCCTTACCAAAAAGTGCCCAACGCGGCTAAAGAAGTTTTCACTTTCATTTTATTTATATGTATATTTTTAAATATTTTTATGTTTTTAATTAATTATCCACCAACCCGCATTGGAGCAGCGTGGTGGATTAAGCTCCGATCCTTCTCCTACATGGGGAAGAGGCCTATGCCCAACAGTGGGATATTACAGGCTGAATCGTGATCGTGATGTTTTTAATTTATGAAAATTGCTGACAACTCTTGAAACATTTTTGAAGTGAAACTTCTTTGGGCGCATGAGGGGTAAAATTTGAGGGACCGGTAACGCGGCAGCGTCAGGGACGGTCAGTACTTGGATGGGTGACCGTCTGGGAACACCGCGTGACGTTGGCTTTTGTTTTTTTTTCATTAATTTTTTTTTTTGTATTTTAAATTCGCTTTTTTTAATTTTTTTTAAATTAGTTTGCCAAAGAAGTTTCACTTCTGACATGTGCACTTTGTACGCACGCAATTTTTTTTTTTAATTGAAGGTTGGTGCTTGCCATGTGATCCTATTTAAATATTTCTAATAATACGTATTTACTTGACTAGTTTTTCGTCTCCTTGCGTTGTATTACTTGTCAATGTAATTGAAGTCGTTCCTTAATTCTTACTATACGTATATAAATACTCATACGTGATAATATGTAATTTAAAAAAAATATAAATTTAAAAAAATTATTTACAGAAGCAAAACTAACAAGAATACTCCACAAAGAGGCGGAAAAGCCCAGCGCTGCAGCGGCGCTGTAGCATACGCCTATTGTGTTATGTAGAATACTCGTTGGCTTAATTTATAAATAGTCATTTATTATCAGGAAGTAAACAGGAAAATACCTGCTCATGTTTTACCGATTTTGCCATTATTATTTATTTATTTATTTTTGTTAGAATTTCAAAATTTTTGAACACTATTGAAAACTCATATTCCATAATATTTATTACTACAAAACGATCATAAATTTGGCATTATGTCTATTAAAAATCAAAACTCTTGTCTATGTTAAATCTCTTCATTACCTGCGATTTTACAGCGAAGGTGCATTTTCCCCGTATTTTATTATTATACTCTTTGTGCATTTTGCTATGACCTGTTGATCAAACTGCACGCGTGTGTTTTGGTTTTGGGGTAGTCATTAAATATCGTACAGTGACCTTTAAGTTTACTCTAAAACTGTGTGAACAATAAATTTAAAGATGTTAATAATATTAGTGAGTATTTTATCATAAATATTTTTTTTTTACAATTTTCCGCATAGTGAGGCTATTCATTATATTATTTATTATCAAAAATATGTAGGATAGAAATAATAGGTAATGGGGTTGGCAACGCGCTTGTGATACTGCTGGTGTTCCAGCCATCCGTAACTACTTGCATAATATTGTTACTTAATTTTTTAAATTTAGTTTCTAGATATTTTTAGTTTTTACCTTTACTATTGCATGATAATGAATGGCCCAATTATCTGGACAAAATATTTCATGAAGGAGGCTAAAGATTAACCTTTTGAAATCGTAAAACTAGTTGAGAAATATTTATAGTTTACCCGCAACTTCATTTATGTAAAATTTTTAAAATAAGTAATGTTCCTGTACGTTAAAAGAAGTTGATCTACACACGAATATACGGAGTTTAACACGAGTAAAAAATAATTAAAAATGTAAATTGGATAATGTTAATTACATTAAAAAAAAATTTTTTTTTCGATGCATCGTAAAATGTACCCGCAATTAATTTAAAGTTAGACCCCAGGAACAAGTATAAAACCGCATTTCATTATGTGAACTAATAATAAAGTCTTCTTATGTAATTCTATACGGTATAATTACAATATAAGATAATATAAATCAACTAGAAAGCAGACCTTCAAATATTTATTATGTGATGCAGAAGTAAATATGTACCAACAGAGGAACAGTTAAACCAAAAATAAAAAAGTCAAAATTTCTTTTACTAACCTAACGTATAATATTTGTTTTTTTTTTTTTTTATATTTTTCACGTAGCTATAAATTTCGAAAACTATGTATTATTTTGATGCATTAATAGGTAGGTATATATAATATATAATAAATTATTCATAAAACTAAGAAAATATTTTATACTAAGACGGTATATTCAGATAGTCAGTATCTGTATTTTTATAAATACATCAGAAGAAACGACGGTCACAGCACTCGTATGTGGCTGTTGCGCTGGCGGTTACGGGTTAAACGTATATAAGTGTATAATCTATGGGTTAAACATTTATATTGGCCATACAGATGTTTGCTGTGGTCTGGGTGTTTATTCAGTCTTTGTAGATCTCCCCACCGTACCTCGGAGCACGGTAAGTCGTCAGTCACGGTTGTTATCATGTACACCTAATAACTATCGTTACTCATAGTAGAGAATATATCCCCAACCCGCATTGGAGCAGCGTGATGGATTAAGCTCTGATCCTTCTCCTACATGGGGAAAGAGGCCTATGGCCAGCAGTGGGATATTATAGGCTGAAATGTAACAGAAGAAACCGTAAACAATTTCATATAGCTATGGTAGGTGTTGCGTCAAATATAAAGGCATAATAGTTCGACTTTTTAAGCACTGTCATCCTTTTCGATAGTTTGATAACTACCCTACTAAGCGGAAGACAAGTTACCCTAAAATTTATACCTTAAAATAATGAGAAGTGCTAAACCGAGTAAATTTTATAGTCGGGAAAAAGTGTTATTCTCATTTTGTCGCATAATTATGTCTAATATGAGACCATAAAATAATAATACATAAAACTACCTCCATTTGTAATATAATTTTCAATCACCGTTATCGAAACGCGTATATGTCTTGTATGTATTCTGATATTAATTATTATTATTTTTTCTTTTTCTTTTTGAAGTTCATAGCCTGCTCAATCCTGTTGAATTATTATTTACGAAAAAATGAAATTAAAGTAAATTTTATAACAATGAATAAGAGTCCTAATTTAAAGGTTTTAATCTTATATATTTTTTTCGAATTTTGACGGTTTTAGAAAAAATTTTGGGCTAAAAAATTACTGTTGATTTAAAAATACGAACTCAAATTCGTTAATGATGTATTATTTTTGGCTACTATTGTTTTAATGCAAACTCCCAAGTTTTCATTACATGTGTATAGAAGACGCACTTATAAGAAATTATAATTATTAATCATTAAATATATAATTAAATATACTAAAATTTCCTTTATGAATTTTGTTGTTTTTTGGACTTGATCAACTTATTTTTAGAATTGCCTTTATATTACTTTTTATAAAAAGAAAACCAATATGAACCGATAAATTGATTCAGATGACAGTTCATTAATCTATACATCTATACAAATAAATAAAATTGAAGTCTCTGTTTGTAATATTAAAATAACCGCTTTTTACTAAATGCATATTATAGATGTTTACACGGTATATATACCAAAATAACATTTTTTACAATTTTTGTCTGTCTGTCTGTCTGTTTGTTCTGGACTTTCACTGGCAAATAGCCGATGAAATAAGGAGTAACTTATGCTACTTTTATTTTAGAAATGTATTTATATAACTGAACAATAACTTTTTTGTTAACTTCCACGCGGATGAAGTCGCGAGCACAGCTAGTTAATAAATAAGTACCTTTAACACGCGCACACACAGAGACACACACATCTGTTCCTTAGATCATCTGTTCCACACATCTGTTTCTTAGATACAGAAATAAATGCTTGATGGTAATGTTGACTTGGGGCGGGAATCGAACCCACAACCCTCCGTAAGCTGGGTAGCTGCAAACTACGCCAGCGGGCTAGTCAAAATCTATTTGATTAAAATTGTCAATCAAATAATATTTTTTTATCCATGTAAAAATTAATATAATAAACTATATTATCTTATTTTATATATTAACTGAGGTAGGGCACAGCAGGAAATTTCCTGCTCAAAATATGGAGCCGCCCGACTGGGGAAGTACCTCGACCTTACAGAAGACCACAGCTAAATAATACTGTTTTCAAGCAGTATTGTGTTCCTGTTGGTGAGTAAGGTGACCAGAGCTCCAGGGGGGATTGGGGATAGGGTCGGCAACGCGCTTGCGATGCTTCTGGTGTTGCAGGCGTCTATAGGCTACGGTCTTACCATCAGGTGAGCCGTACGCTTGTTTGCCGACCTAGTTACATAAAAAAAAAAATCTTTATATTTTCAGCTTTATGCATTCTTATGCGTGGTCTTCGTGGTTTTGGCGTGCGCAGTACGATTTCTCTACCAGTCACATACCTATTTCAGCAAAAAAGGAGTTAAGCATTTACGTTATGTTCCATTTTTTGGGAATATGTTCACAATAGCTATAAATTGGGATCATTTTACTTCAATCTCGGACAAGTTGCGCAAACAATTTCCAAGAGAAAGGTAATAAACTTATAAGAAGCAAACGACCAAATCAAAATTAAGGTCTATGTACAGGTTTTAAGGTCTTTACATACATTCAAGTAAAAACTTTTGAGAAGTGTATTTAAATTTAATATAAAGTTTTATGTTAATTTAAATATACGAGCCATTAAAAAATTAAAAAAGTGTAAAGAGGAACCGGTTAGAAACTCAAGAATTTTTTATCTATTCGTTAATTTTAGTAGGTCTTAAAATTAAGCATAATTAAAAAAATATTCATATTTTAGATTCGTCGGTCATTACAATTTTATCCAGCCGGTTATAGTCGTGCAAGATTTGACACTTATTAAAAAAGTAACCGTGAAGAATTTTGATTGTTTCCACGATCGCCAAAATATTGCTGACTCGGATGTTGAACCGTTTTTCGCTAAAAATTTGTTCACCTTGACTGGTATGTTTATTATTGTCTACTTATATTATTCGTTATATTTATTTATTAAAGTGAAACTTTTATTACATCGTCTCAAACTTTTTCGTGTGCGTGTTGCTAGTCGCGTGATGGTCGGCCATCTCTTATCATTTCCTAGAACTAAGACAATAATGACAACATACAGCTGATGTAAGTTACCTATTAAAACATACCTAGATGGCGTGCAAAGAATATTTAAAAAGTTTCACTTTTACCGTGGTTTCATAAAACCACACAGAGGTTTTTTTTATTTATTTATTAAGGTTTGCTAGCAGTGGTTACATTTATGATACATTACATTATTAATTTTATTATAGACTACATTGCATGACATGCAAAGTTTTTCCTGTTAATGTAATAATTAGAAGAAAACGTGATTATACAGTAGCAAAAGTCAGAAGAAAATAAGCATAAAATTTAAAGATAATAATGTTTTTTTTTTGTGCCAAACAGTAAAATATTATATTGTAAGAGAAATAACATCAATATTAGTGCTATATAAATTTGATTATGCTATTATTTGAAAAAAAAAAACTATTATTTTTTTTGTCCTTTGCCCAAAATAATGCCTGGCTCTTCCAGCTCTTATATTACTCCTTAAAAAATAATATATGGGGATTGAAATTTTTGTCAAAGAATGCTGAACAGTGAATCTGAGAGATATAGACTAGTAAATAAAGACGTTTTTTTGGTCAACCTCGCACTTAATTTCCGATTCAATTTTAGTTTTTTTTTTTAGGTTAAGGGTCACTTACTGACCATAAAAACATAAAATGCTGACAGATCCAGGTGGAGCTTCGATCGCAATCTTAAAGAAAAGTTTTTGGCCGATATCTCGAAAACTATCAGCTTTAAGGCAAAAGTTATTCAGACCTTTTTTGTAGACAATAAAATTTCGCATCTTTTATTTATTATTTATTTTATTTTTTGTAAAACTACCGTTTACGATTTATGGCCCATTTAATGAACCCGTTTTTCATTTTTGGCCAATAACTCTTAAAATATTGGATTAATCAATAAAATACATCTACCCATTTTTTTAAGATCACTTTATTTTCTACAACTTTTGTTGAAAACTTTTTTTTCTAATGTCCATACTTTTTGAGTTATAAAATGTTTAATGTAGAAATGCCGGCACTCGGCGGGTAACGCGGCAGTTAGTTGTACGAAATATAATAAAAAAAAAATATAAAAAAAAAATACTATTGCAGGTAAAGAAATGTACTATCAATTTTTAAGTACATAAATAACCGGGATAATTTTTTAAAATTAGTTTGTTGAATTTGTACTATTATATTCTATGCGTACCTTGACATTTTCGACTTTACGCCCGGTAGTCCAACATTAAACGTTTTAAAACTCAAAAAGTATGGACATCAGAAAAAAAAGTTTTAAACAAAAGTTGTAAAGAATAAAGTGATCTTAAAAATGGATAGATGCGTTTTATTGATTAATCCAATATTTTAAGAGTTATTGGCCAAAAATGAAAAATGAAAAAATGAAAAACGGGTTCATTAAATGGGCCATAAATCGTAAACGGTAAGTTTTACAAAAATGTTTACAGGAAATAAAAGATGCGAAAGTTTATTTTCTACAAAAAAGTTTGAATAACTTTTGTCCTAAAGTGGATAGTTTCCGAGATATCGGCCAAAAACTTTTCTTTAAGATTGCGATCGAAGCTCCACCTAGGTCTGTCAGCATTTTGTGTTTTTATGGTCAGTAAGTGACCCTTAACCTAAAAAAAAAATTGAAATTGGATCGGAAATTTAGTGCGAGGTTAAATGCTTTATTTACTGGCCTAATACGTCGTTAGAGCTTTTAGTTGGATTTTGTAAGATATTGGTATGATATATAACGATTTACTATACCGATTCGAATAGCAAGTGTTAATATTTTTATTTTTTATTTTAGACTTTTATTATTTTAATTAATTTTAATTTGATTTACTAGAACATTTAACTTATTAAATATAATGGTAATCATTATAATCAGCAACCATGGTATCGGGAGGGCAGTAAAGTATCCGAAACGATGGGCATTTAAAAAACTTAATAAACCGCGATAAAATCCGAAAAAGTTGTTTCATTATAATGAGTGAAATTCGCGTAAACATTAGAAAATAATAATGGTAATCGTTCTATAGGAGTAAACTCCGGTTGCGGGTTGGAGCTTACACACTACCTTTTTTATTTTAGTTATTTTATGTGTCTCTTGGTGTACAATAAAGAAGAATTATATTCGTATTTACAGGTCACGATTGGAGAGACATGCGTTCGACATTAAGCCCAATATTCACGAACTCTAGGATAAAACAGATGATACCATTGATAGAGGAAGTGGGCGAGAAGATGATAAGCATGCTGTTAGAGATGATCAACGATAGCAATAGTAAGTCGTAAGAAAACAATTACTACAAAAATGATTACTCTAAATCCGAATATGTGTTTATATAATGATCCTAATTATTTTGTTTACTCGTTTAACGACTTCTTCGAATTGACTTATTATAGTGCGCATAGGTTCTATTTGTAACAAACTCGTAACTCGTAATGGTAGTTCGTTGTTTAATTAATCTAAAACAAACTTGTTACTGTTATTTATTCAACATGTAACATTCCAATGCTGGACATAAGCTTTTTTTCTCCATATGGGAGAATAATCGGAGCAAGAAAATTTTACGCAACAAAAATACAAATATTCACTCGGAGCTGGAATCGCATTGCGACCACCGATTTTTAGGCACCTTCACGTACCTACCACTTCACCAAAGAAGTTGCCAAACAGATTGTGTGTTTCTATTCTTTATAACTGATTTCAAAAAAGGAGCAGGTTCGCAATTCGACTGTACTTTTTATAGGTGTAACCTCATAACTTTTTACTGGGTATATTAAATGTGTAGATTTATGTAAATATATATAATATATAGAACGTAATAGGTAGATTGTAAGTAAAAAAGTAAGTAGTAAGTGTATATTGTAAGTAGAACATAAGTGTACATATATGGTAACTAGGAAATAAGTGTACATATAATTATGATAACTAGCAAATAAGTGTATATATGTGTATATGATAACTAGCAAATAAGTTTAAGTATGAACATAACAATATGCTTAAGAAACGTGTGCATACTGTTTCCATTAAAGGATTAATTATTAAATATTGTAAGGGGAAAAAAAAACGTCAGCGTCGAACCACGTCCTAGTTTTACTACGCAGTCACAGGACTGTCAATCTGTAGTTTTAATGTAAAATCGCCTGTGGAAATGATAATAATGCATGCATGTTTAACAAAAGACATGGGCATTTTGAGCCCGTGGATGTTTATTTAAATAACTGGGTGTACCGGTTTTGAAGATTTTTTTGACTACTTGAATTGACTACGTTAATGATCTTATAGTTCACAATTTGGCACATTAGACACATTTAATTACTGATCGATCGATTTAAATTGAATTATTTTTTCGTTTGAAATATAATACGATTATGCTGCTCACTATCGTTTTTTTTATACGACTAGGTTTGCAAACAAGCGTACGGCTCACCTGATGGTAAGCGTTTACTGAAGTCTATATACACCTGAAACACCGGAAGCAATGTAAGCGCGTTACTGACCCTACCCCTAATCCCTCCGAGGTGCTCCAAATTTTGAGCAGAATATATCCTATTGAGCCCTACATCAGGAAAAACCCAACGACATAACTAATTTTAAAATTATATTTTGTGTATGTAAAAAAAATGAGTAGCTTTTAATAACAACTAGTTCATAGACTCTTTATGGTGTTTCATTCGTCCATAGCTTATGGTAACTGCATCCTGTATCAGGTGGGGAATACGCTTGTTTATCACCCTATTGGTATAAAAAAGTATTCAGGGTATATTACGTATTTTTCAGCTGGCTCTATTGAAGTAGAAGTAAAGGACTTGACAATGCGTTTGTCTAACGATGTAATCGCAAGCTGCGCGTTTGGATTGAACATAAGTTCGCTAAGAGATAAAAAACACAAGTTTTATGCTATGGGTCAGTTGGTTGGTGCGGGCAAGTTTTACCACATTCTACTTAGCGCGGCCATATGCATGTTTCCATCTCTTACACGAGTAAGGAATATTATTTTACTACTTTGATAAACTATACATTTTATATTATTAGGCTTTCCGCTGTGTGTGTGTGTGTGTGTGTCTGTGTGTGTCATTGTGTCGTAAGTTAGATCCCGAGATCACCATAATTAATTCAAATAACTGTTCAACTCTAAAAATTAATTGGTTATAATATTCTAAGACCTGAACTAGACCTGATCTTCACCATCTGCTTAATGGATAAATATTTAATAATTATCTTCTTTAGTATCGGTTCGCCTCAGCCTGTAATATCCCACTGTTGGGCATAGGCCTCTTTCCCCATGTGAGAGAAGTTATGTGTGATATCCTACTATGAGTAAAGATCGCTATCAGGTGTACATAATAACAACCGGAACCGACGGCTTAACGTGCTCCCCGAGGTACGGTGGCGAGACCCACAAGGACCTTCTTTAATATGTTAAAGACAAATTGGACAAGGGCTGGCTGGAAAATTCCTGGCCAGGTTATATGGACCGCTATTCAAATCAGACTTTTAGCAGGCAACTCTATGTCAAACAGCGCTCATTTTGATGTAAGATTTATTTATTAAACACGTGGGTAAAAGTAACTAGGACAATATACCTGCACAATATTTGCCTGCCAAATCAGTAGTTATGCGGGGAAAATAATAGACAACCCAAACTTTTTCATTTTCTACAGGCTTCATGCTGTCTGTAGGTAATAAATTTATTCTTTAAACTCGTAGGTGCATTTTAACTAAATTTTTTTTTTCAATTTTGAATTCAATTCTCGATTATTTGCCTGATATACTAAAATAAATATAAAATAATTTACATCCATTAAGAAGATGGGTGAAGTTCGTTTCTAGTTCGGATCTCCTACTATAAAAAAATCTTATCAGATTGTGATAATAATAATAATTTGTCAAAGATTTCTTTGACATGTTGATAAAACGCTTGATGTGAATGCTTATTTTATATTTTCAGGTATTTAATGTGAAATCATTCTCAGCAGAATCTAAGAAATACTTCTGCGATATAGTGTTAGGCGGAATGAGAGACAGAGAGAAGCAACGAGTTATCAGACCAGACCTGATTCATCTCCTCATGGAGCTTAGAAAAGGTTATAGAGGTTTTTTTAGACAGCAACGAACATTCTTGAAGACATAATGCATTTTAAATGTTTTAAGACACATTTTAAATTAAATTAGGAAAACGCATGATTGCTCAATTAATGGTAGGGGAGCCCTCAACTACCTACCTTCATCATTAATGAAGATCGAAATCTCAAAATTTCAATAAATTTCTCGATGCTTATAACAGTTTTATCACTACACTTGTTTAACAGTTTCATCATACCAAAATTGACAGACATAATTCAATTGTTTCCTTAACAGAATCATTTTAAGTTACAGTTTAACTACTCATTTTTAACCGACTTCCAAAAAAGGAGGAGGTTCTCAATTCGACTGTATTTTTTTTGTGTATGTTGTTACTTCAGAACTTTTGACTGGGTGGACCGATTTCGATAATTTTTTATTTAATCGAAAGCTGATGCTTACCATGTTGTCACATTTAAATTTCATCGAGATGTTATTACAACTTTTTGAGTAATATTTGATAACGCGTATTTACTTGACTACTTTTTCGTCTACCTACGTTGTATTACTTGTCAATGTCATTGAAGTCGGTTTTTTTTTTTCGTTTGCGAGCAAACACAATTATACAAATAGTGTAATAGAATATCAATAAATAAGCCTAACATAGACACACACACACTTGTCTATTTCTAAGGTATACAAATTAATGTCTATGTATTATAACAGGCAACAGTCGATTGATGATATAAATGTTTATAATTAATGTATGTATGTTCGTTACATATGTAGTGATACATAAATAAGTAATAATTGTATATATTTTACGACCAGACTCTCGACGGGAATCGAACCTACAATTCTGGAGTAAAAAGCAGTCATTGCCTACTGCGTCAAAGGACTAGCAAATAATGAGTTATAACTATAATTATATTACTAGTGATTCACAATTGAAAAAAACTAAAACTGTTTTTTTTTTTCTGTAGAAAGAGTAGTTGCCAAAAACCAACCTAAGTATTCCAAATAAAACTACAATTTAAAAAAATATTTAAATCTAAAGCAGCTTCTAAACATGCTGCTATTAAGAAAAGATAACTCCTCAACATAAAGAAAAGCAAATTGTATCATCTCTCAAAATAAATTGTGTAGATATTTTTTTACACGATGACAAAAACTATTTTTTTTTTCTAACAAAGTACAGTGCGTAGAAAAGCAGGATTCAGGAGCAGTTCTAATCTAAACAATAAATGAAATTGTTCAAATGAACAATTTGAATTTGAGGTAGGGCACAGCAGGAATTTCCTGCTCAAAATATGGAGCAGCCCGACTGGGGTGGTAAGTACCTCGACCTTACAGAAGAGCACAGCTAAATAATACTTTTTTCAAGCTATTGTGTTCCTGTTGGTGAGTAAGGTGACCAGAGATCCTTGGGGGGGGGGGGATTGGGATAAGGTTGGCAACGCGCTTGCGATGCTTCTGGTGTTGCAGGCGTCTATAAGCTACGGCAATACTACAGCTTACCATCAAGTGAGCCGTACGCTTATTTGCCGACCTAGTTATATTAAAAAAAAAACACACGGTTGACCTTTTCTGGATGAACAACTCAATGCTTGTGAAACTAATCAACTTTAAAAAAATTTAACGCCGGATTGATTGAGGGACGTGGTCGAAATGACAGTCTATAATTCTCTTAAAACGAACTGATTATATCTTTTAAATTATAAATACAGGTCAGCTGAGGCACGATAGTAGATTTACTGATAGAAAAGAATTTGGTTTCGCAGCTGTGCCAGAATCGTCTTATGGGAAGAACACGGTTAGCCGAGGTTTGTTGATTGCATAATACGATATAGTAGCTTTATTTAATCCAAATGCTTTAGATTAGTTTATATTAATTTATCAGTATTTTAATACAATTACAATAGTAATCAAAACTTTAAGAGAACAATCAGGTATGATTTTTAATTTAAATTTGACATATTATAGTCATCTATCATTAGTCATAGAGTATATAGTCTATATATCATAGTCTTCACCTTTTTTTAAATGTGACTGAATGTCTGAAAAGATTAAGTATGATTTTTTGGCAGTCGATATTCGATTTTCTTAAACTTTACATCATAATACCTATCCCCGAACCCTTTAACAAGTGGTTGATTGGCATAGGAGTGACATACTGGCAAAAATCTTTGTATTAGCAAGTGATCGCAATAGTAGCTTTAATTTTCCTCAAAGTCGTGAAAACTTTAAAAATGAGTATATCTCTATACCGTTTTCACTGCCATATTAACCGCCAAAGTAGGTAAAAAACGACTACTATTTTTCATACTTTTAAGGCCAGAAATACAAAAAAATCCATACAAGGTTATGTTTTAAGTGCAACAAAATATACATCTACATATATTTACATTTCCAAAGCCATTTAGGGATACCTATGTCTTATTAGGGAGGCTGAAAAATATAAAATCTACGACTTACGAGCGAACTATTAATGATTAATCTTGAAAAAAAAAAAACGTATAAAAGGTTTTTTTTTTCAATTAAATCCCCATCCCCATCCCCCATCCCCATTCCCTTATCCCCATGAAATTAGCGGCAAGCGTTTACTATTTTTCGTGATTTGAAAACATAAATATTATTACATAGCTATGTCATGAATTTAAAATGTGCATGTACATAACGTGATTGCAAGTCGTCTTCATATGTTTTACATTAGCTTAAAGTTATTCAGTCTCGAAATAGGTCTAAGGGCCTATGCAAACCACGTTTTTTAATCGCGCCGTCGACGCGCGTTTCTATCGCGACATATGCGCGTTTGCATCGCGTCTGTATCGCGTGACACGCGCGTCGACGGCGCGTTTTTATCCTACAGAGCAGTTTGTTGGCGTTTGTATCGATTCAAACGCGCGTCGACGGCGCGTTTATATCGCGACATACGCGCGTTTGCATCGCGTTTGTATCGCGTCACACGCGCGTTTGCATCGCGTCTGTATCGCGTTTAAAAAACGCGGTTTGCATAGGCCCTTAGGGCGATATTATGTCGCGATACAAACGCGCTGTCGACGCGCGTTTTAGAAACGCGCGTCGACGGCGCGATTAAAAAACGTGTTTTGCACAGGCCCAGCTGACATTCAGGTTGTATTCGGAATATATTGTGTACACGTTAAAAATAAACCATGGCATTTATTTTATTTTGTTTATATTAGCACTTCGCTTTCTTAACTTCTATAAGTTCTGTAATTGCAAATTGTATAATAACACTTCTGCTATAATTTAATCTTCAGCTTGGTCAGATGATGACCTCGTAGCTCAAGCGGTCATGTTCTTTATCACTGGTTTCGAAACAATATCCATGGCGTTGTCATTTGCACTACACGAGCTCGCTCTTCAACCGGAGATTCAAGAGCGTCTTGTAAACGAGATCAAGTCACAGCATACTAAAAATGGTGGCAGAGTGACCTTTCGATCCATCCAGAACATGACATACATGGATATGGTGGTTTCTGGTAAGAGAGTATTTAGTAAATAATTAATTAATAATTTTTCTTCATATCTTACCTTTCGATCCATCCAGAACATGACATACATGGATATGGTGGTTTCTGGTAAGAGAGAATTTAGCAAAAAATTAATTAATAATTTTTCTTCATATCTTTTAAGTAAAATGAGGTCGATTCTATTAATATAACATGTGTTAGTTTGGTATTTAATTTGGTATTATTTATAATGTTCTTACAGAAACACTTCGCATGTGGCCACCACATTTATATCTGGACAGAATGTGCGTTAAAGATTTCAACTTAGGGAAATCTCATCCCAGAGCATCTCAGGATTATCTTGTATGTAGTTTACTATGAATTACTTCCTTATCGTATTCATTTTCTTTTTTGTTCGCTGGAAAAATCTTGCGACAAATATACGAGTAATTGTTGTTTTTTTTTAATATTTTTCTCAGATGCGAAAAGGTCATGTTTTAACGATTCCCGTGTGGTCTACTCATCGTGATCCTAATATATTTCCGAATCCTGAGAAATTCGATCCTGAACGTTTCTCTGAAAGGAATAGGAACAGTTTTGACCCCATGGCTTATATGCCCTTCGGTGTTGGCCCCAGAAACTGCATAGGTAAGATTTATAAAAAAATACTTCCATTTTGAAACGATAACTTAAAAATACACCAAATAAATATTAACATATTATCACGATTCACGATTCAGCCTGTAATATCGCACAGCTTAGCATAGGCCTCTTTCTCAGTTTAGGAGAAGGATTGGAGCTCAATCCACGACGCTACGCCACGCTAGTGGGTTGGTGGATATTATATTGCGTACTATAAGTAACCGTCGCTAACTGGTATTTATGATAACATCCAGGACGTCGGTCCTCAGACCGACAGAGCAGCAGAGACATCCATTTACCGGAAACGAATATTTAAATTAAATTAAATTTTGTATGAAATTTCAATATCACTTATATAATTATTATTGTATCAACAAGTGTTAAAATCTGAAAATAAATATTATTTATTGATATACAAATCTATACATTTAATCTAATCACAGTGCCAGTTTTGTTATCAATAGTCATATGATAATAAAGGTCAGATATGCATATTTGTACAAAATTATTTTAATCGGTACTGATTTAATATTAGTGATATTCACATTTGTTAATTGATATTTATATAATTTAAATATTTTAATTTACCTTATTCATTCTAGGTTCAAAATTCGCTCTTTGTGAGCTGAAGGTTCTGCTATATCAACTCCTGTTATATATAGAAGTATATCCATCAAAGAAAACTTGTATTCCGTCAAAACTATCAAACGGTGTGTTTAAACCTATACTAAAAGGTGGTCATTGGTTGATGTTTAAGACTCGTTCTTAAATTTAATTGAGTATTTTTTTGATATTATTATTTGACTTAAGTTTTGTTTAAAAATAGAATGTTAACTATTTTCATTATAACATTGCATATTATGTATGACTGTGTGTATTGTGATGTGTTTTACTGCATTTATTTACTGCAAATAGATTAATATGAGGATATTTGAGAACTTCATAAATAATTTTCAACCAACGTGTAAAATACCTCTTTTAGTCCGGCGACTAATTCAGTTGAATTCTTACGTACTCACGCCAGTGCAGTGGCAGTGAGTGATTGTTTCAAGAGAATAATACATAATTATATAGTCAAACCCTTGACTAAAAGACGGTTATTGGTTGAAATTTAAGGACATTTTTTAATAAAATGTTTTAGTCCTTTTATTATTTGACATGTGTAATTCAATTTAGCTGTACTTTTGTATTCGAATATACAAAATGATGTATAAAATAGTATTATTAAGCATTTTATGAAATTAAGTGCAGTACAAAAACTGCCTATATGAATATAATTAATTATATAAGTTTTAGTCAACTTGCAACTGTAAATTTGCAATCAATTTTAACCAAAATGTGAAATACATCTTTTAGTCTGGCGACCAATTTAGTTGACTTTTTACATTTTAATGTCAGCACAGAGGCAGTGCAGTGCTATGGTGCTGGCTTTAAGATGAACTAAGTTTCAAATGATATGTTAAACCCTCGACTAAAAGGCGGTTATTGGTTGAAGTTAGCTATTATTTTATTAAGTAGTTATATGATTTATATCATTTCTTTTATTTGACTTGTTATAATTATAATTAAAAAATAATTATTTTAGCTGCTTCGTATATAATCTGGTATATGAAGTAGAAATTTTGTGATTGGTTAATGAAATTATATGTGATTAATACTAAAATGACTGTAATTGTACAAGCTTTTAGTGAACTTACAGTATCAATGGCTGGTGTACAAGTTTGTAAATCGTTATGAACAAAATGTAAGACATATTTCTTAATCTCTCGACGAATATAATTAAAATTATACATACTTATGCTCGTACGACGATTATAAAGTATTATGGTATTGTACTAAACTCATCGAGTTCATTTTTCTTTACAAATTTCTTGTTTGTCTTTTTAACATCGAAGTAAAGTTCACTTTTAATAAAGCTTTTTTTATTATAAACATTTTTTAATTGTTTTAATGTATACGTACCCCAAATTTGTACATTTGAATTTTTTATTGTTAGTATAATTAAATTAATAATTGGGTGTCCTAAGACGCGACTAAAGGACAACACCGTTCCACTACCACTTTGGAACTTGTAAAGCTTTGAAATACACAGGCCGAAGACGGGCACCAGCGTCTTTGGTGCGACAAAGCCAGCCCAGCGGTCACCAACCCGCCTGCCCAGCGTGGTGACTATGGCAATACACATGAGTTCATGCCGTTTTTAGCGTGAACTTTGTGAGGTCTATGTCCAGCAGTGGCCTGCGATAGGCTGAAGTGATAAATAATAAGAGCGGAGAGTAATGCGTTATTTTTTGACGAACATTTTATAATGATATGATCAATACAAATATTTATACGTCTAGGTATATTAATGCCTGGTTTTATACCGTGTAGTGCAAGCAACTTTAAATAATCCTGAGCTGATAAATTTTTGGCATAATATTAATGTTTATATCGCCTACTAAAGTAAAATATTTTGTGTGGGTATTATTTAATAAATTGTTTAATAAATCTAAAACTGGGAGGACGGTAGGAGTAAATAATGGTGTATTTGGGTTCAAAACAGAGAACAAGACAGTTACCCGTATATTCAATGTACTCTGTGAGTTACCCTCTCGAAACTCTGATTCTTGAACACTTACCCGTATCCCATTCCGAACGTATACAACTACCACAGACAACTACTCAATCATTTTTATTATAACTAAACTTTATCCAAAATATATTGTAATCCCTAATACTCGGCGGTGGATCATTCTCTTTAGTCCAGCACTCCGTAAGTACTACGACATCTACGGCAATATTCATAGTAAAAATAAATGTTATGGAAAGGTCAAAATTACTTTTAATGATTCTTATAATCAAAGTACTTAAATATTATTAACGGATCACTATTCTCGTCATATTGCAGTGTTTGAGAACAAAGCTTAGCGTTGCTTACGGATATACAATCAAATTTGGGTTACGAGTCCACCCAAACAAACATACGTACCTACTTACATACATACTACAATTACATAATTACTGAAATTTAAAATACCATACTCAATTTGACTAAAACTTTACAAATCTCTGGTTGAGTCGATAATAAGTTATGGTTTATCTAGTTATGGCAGAACTTACAAAACGCACATAGATAAAATTTATACGTTACAATTACGAATTTTAAAAGAAATTGTCCCTGTTAAAATTAAAAATAAATTCAAAAATAATTGTCACCAATTATTTGACTATTGTAAAATAATACCTATACATGATAAGATTAAGCTCACCTTATTAAATGAAGAATTTTTTAACGATTCCTTAAAAGTATTTAAGAACATAGACCCAAATAGTATAGTCACCCGAAAAAAAAGTAACTGTATGTTACTATTGCCGAAATACATTAACTTATATGGTAAAAGAAAATTGAGCTATATAATACGGTAATACCTAATCTTATAGAAAAACTTCCTTTAGCTTTACGGGAATCTTTAACAACAAAAAACATAAAAAGATACCTAAAAAATATTTTATTAATAATGATACAATAACACCAAATCATAATTTGAATAAAAATATAACCGAATTAAATTAAACTGATTGGTCGGTCTATCGACATTCGACATACAGCGTTTAACCGATTGATGTATGACGATTATTATTGTATAATTAATAATTGATATGATAATAGGATGATGTACTTCTAAATTATAACTAATATATTTTTAACTAGTTACTAGTACTGATAATGTCGACAATACTGATGTCCGGTAAAACTCAAATGAGTTTATGTGGCATCTTATTATTAGTTATTATAATTTATATTCTTCCGTGTATGTATGTTAATAAATAAATAAATGAATAAAATACAAATTATATACATACTGACTTACATTGAATGCTAGATAAAAGCTTTTCACAACAACTTATCAACTTCTCTTCTCTTCTCTTATCTTCATCAATCTTCATCAAGTGGTTCTCGCGTTACTTTGCTATCACCCGTACACCCAAAAATACTATACTTGTATTTAAATAAATCGGCCAAGTGCGAGTCGGACTCGCGCACGAAGGGTTCCGTACCATTGACTAAACTAAATATTAGTAAATTTTCTGTAAAATATTTATTTAATTGTGACGCCATTTATGCCGCTATTAGAAAACTATTATTAGTCTATTGACGAAGTTTTCATAATTTCTGATAGATGGCATTTTAGACTAATAAAAAACAAAAATAATTATCGCCCCTCTTAAATATTTATTTTATTTTGTTTTTAGTATTTGTTCTTATAGCGGCAACAGAAATACATAATTTGTGAAAATTTCAACTGTCTAGCTATCGCCGTTCTTGAGATACAGCCTGGTGACAGACGGACGGACGGACGGACGGACGGACGGACGGACGGACGGACGGCCAGCGAGGTCTTAGTAATAGGGTCCCGATTTTACCCTTTGGGTACGGAACCCTAAAAAGACTTCAAATTATATTTAACTTATAGTTTGATGTGTATTCTGTAGAAAAGAGTATATTTTATAGTGGCATAATAATGCATTGTTATAAAAATATAGTGGCTTAAAAGAGTATAAGCGGTTCCCGTATTTTTATTTTAGTGAGCATAAGCGTAAAGCATAGTCTTCTTGGAGGAGTACAATACAGGATCGAGCGCTACATCATTATGACAGGCATATTTTTTATTTATTTCAAACAATTGGTAATCAACGTTTTATTTATCTTATATAATATTATAAACTGCACGGTGTGGTTGTTTCAATTGATTTCTTATCGAGCTTAAATTTTTAAATATTTATTTACTTATTTATTTATTTATACTTTATTGTACATACCACAACTACATTTTAAACATTAAACACATTTAAAGACATTTACAGACTGTGAAGTACAATGTGCGGACTTATGGCTATTTAGCCTTTTTCTTCCAGACAAACCAATATACAATAAGTAGTTTAAGAATTTAGTTATTAAAGTTAATTAAAAACTCAAATATTTCTAAAAATATATACTTAGATACAGTGTCATTACTTCAAAAGTTAGTTATTAAGGTTAAATAAAGAATGTTACTATTTTTTGCTTTTCAGTTTCTTTTTGCGGTTCAATTTTTTGTTAAAATTTTTTTATTGTAGGTACTCGTATAATGATGTCGTCTCAAAAGTATAAGGTATAAAGTTTAGGTATTTTTTGCGAGACTCCTTTTTTGTTTTGATAGCTTAGTGGTCCGTAGAAATTTGGTCTAAAGATATTCGGTGATTTTGATTTGATTGCTAAATTACAATTAATACGAGGTTTCTGCTGGTGTTTATTACTTAATAAAATTGTTGCTTACACTAGAAATTACTGAAAAAAAGACGCTTTTTAGGGTTCCGGAAAAAGGAAAAAAATGAACCCTAATAGGATCATTTTGTTGTCCGTCTGTCTGTCAAGACCCTTTTTCTCAGGAATGCGTTCAATTATATCAAGCTGAAATTCATATCGAATACTTAGGTCTATCGTCCCTTAGGGCCTATGCAAACCACGTTTTTTAAACGCGCCGTTTTTATCCTACAGAGCAGTTTGTTGGCGTTTGTATCGATACACACGCGCGTTTGCATCGCGTTTGTATCGCGTTTGCATCGCGTTTGTATCGCGTTTGCATCGCGTCACACGCGCGTTTGCATCGCGTCTGTATCGCTACATACGCGCGTCAAAGGCGCGTTTTAAAAACGCGCGTCGATGGCGCGCCTTTATTATACAGGTGTGCAGAGGTCTACAGGCTGCGTCTAACTCGCGTGTGTATCGCGTTTGTATCGCTACAAGCGCGCGTCGACGGCGCGTTTAAAAAACGTGGTTTGCATAGGCCCTTAAAGCTGTGAAAAAATCAAACTCAATCAAAAGATACAGCCGTTTAAGATGCAAATTTTCGACACTCGCAAGGGAATCAAAACCTTCAGGGTACTTCCCGTGAACTCAAAATCTTGAAATTTGGTACGAAGCAACGTCTTACAGCACAGATAAAGAAAAATGCGAAAAGCATACATTTTTAGTTACATCATAAAATAAAAATGTTTTAATAATTTTATCAGTCCGACTTGCACTTGGCCAGTTTTGTTTAACAAAAAAAAAAAAAAAAAAAAAACAAACAATACAAACGCAATCATTGCAATACGTAAATTTAATTTTATCAGTTATATTTTTAAGAACGCTGACTCATTATGAATTGTAAATTTCTGTTGGTATTGAAAATATTTTATCTTGTTCATTATCTTCAAGATTTAAATAAAAGACCTAATGGGAACTGGATTCAGTCTGTACAATCCCTCGCAGTAATAAGAAGCAAGAAGTGTTACTTGTTTTTGACATTCCTTGTCGACAACACTGTAGCAATTTAAGTGTTATTTTCATTTGACTAAACAATCTTTAAATATAAGAACGTAAGACCATTTCAAACAATATTTTTTAATTCTTTATGCAATGATAATAGTATTAATACACAATTACAATGTTTTATAATTTTTTTATCTTCTTGGAGTAACGGTGCATACTTTTAAGTTATATTTACATATAAACTGTTTTTACAAAGGTGTTTTTAAATGCTAGTAAGCATTATTTTTACATGACTTATTAATATTTACCATATTTTTCTCTTTTTTTTTTGTATATTACACCAAAATAATTATTCATTTTAATAATTTGTTTTCAGATGATATTCCTCGTGTTGGGAATTTCATTGGTGGTGCTGTTGGTGTTTTACATAAGACAAACGTACTCCAGGTTCAATAAGTATGGAGTGAAGCACTTCAAAATTATACCCTTTACAGGAAACATGACAAATATCCTTCTTAACATAACGAATATTGGCGATGAATTGATTCGAACATACAAGGTATTTAAAGGTGAAAGGTAAGCACTAAAACTATTTTTTTTGTGGTTCGATTTTTTTAATTGATGTTTTTTGTGTTAGTTTAATGTTATATAAATGTAGTGTATTTAATAACAAGATTATAATTTTTTCGACATAAATAATTTTGAATCGTCGAGTTATTTCATAAAACCATCAAATAAAATAAATAAATAAAAAAATTGCGTGCGTCCAAAGTACACATGTCAGAAGTGAAACTTCTTTGGCAAAATAATTAAAAAAAAAACGAATTGAAAAAACAAAAAACAAAAAGCCAATTAAAAATCACATAACCGCTGAATAGCGCCATCTATTACGCGCAGAAACAGTCTTCGCAGAACTCAGTGCCTCTAGTAAAAAAGGGCATAACTCAAAATGAGCTACTTTTCAGGAGAGCGAAAAAACTAAACAATCATTGAATTTTAAAGAAGGGTACACAGCAATGTTTTGATTTTCATATATGTAATTGAGGAATGTTAAGGCTAATATTTTGTAAAAAAAACTAATCGGTTTAGCTATAACTTCTGTGTTTTTTTCATGATTTTGTTGACTTACGACTTTACTTACGAATTTGTTAAGGAAATAACTCATCTTAATCTCGCTGTGTAATCAAAGTAAAAAGTAATAAGTTCATTTATATCCAACATTACTTGTAGAAATTGCTTTGCAATAGGTTATAAATCAAAGAAGGAATAGTTTTCAAAGTTTTATTGAGAGTATTTTTATTAACCGTTACAGTGCTATCTTAAAAAAAACAAATAAAGCGCTCCTACTTTAGAAAATAAAACAAAAAAGCTCTCTTGCTCATGAAAATATTATCTCCAACCCTTAGCTAGGCAGAGAAATACCACATTATTATTATACTATACATTATCACATGTAACTAAATTTAACAAAATTACTTATTTTAACTTGAACAACAAGTTTAACTTAACTTAAATCAATTAGTTTCTTCGAGCCGAAACAATTACTTAAATATTTTAAAACATTATTCTTCTTTGAAAAACATTATGTCTAAGTCCGGATCTTCAGTGGCAGGTATGGAAGAATCAGTTTTTAAATTTATGTAAAAACTATGAAAGGAAGAGTCAATAAAGGGCAAAAGCATCAAAAGGTCCCGGTTTTTTCGTCACTTATAGGCAGAGGAGTCTCAGAAATAACTTCTAGTTCAATACTGAAAGGTTTTTTGCTTATTTATTATTTATTATTATTATTTATTTATTAACATACATGAAAGAATACAAATTATAATAACTAATAATAAGATGCCACATAAACTCATTTGAGTTTTACCGGACATCAGTATTGTCTACATTATCAGTACTAGTAACTAGTAAAAAATTATATTAGTTATAATTTTGAAGTACATCATCCTACTATCACATCAATTATTAATTATACAAAACTAATCGTCACACATCAATAGGTTAAACGCTGTATGCCGATAGACCGACCAATCAGTTTAATTTAATTCGGTTATATTTTTATTCAAATTATGATTTGGTGTTATTGTATATTATTAATAAAATATTTTTTTAGGTATCTTTTTATGTTTTTTGTTGTTAAAGATTCCCGTAAAGCTAAAGGAAGTTCATTTATAAGATTAGGTATTATATAGCTCAGTTTTCTTTTACCATATAGGTTATTGTATTTCGGTAATAGTAACATACAGTTATTTTTACGTCGGGTGACTATACTATTGGGGTCTATGTTCTTAAATACTTTTAAGGAATCGTTAAAAAATTCTTCATTTAATAAGGTGAGCTTAATCTTATCATATATAGGTATTATTTTACAATAGTCAAATAATTGGTGATAATTATTTTTGAATTTATTTTTAATTTTAACAGGAACAATTTCTTTTAAAATTCGTAATTGTAATGTATAAATTTTATCTATGTGCGTTTTGTAAGTTCTGCCATAACTAGATAAACCATAGCTTATTATCGACTCAACCAGAGATTTGTAAAGTTGTAGTCTAATTGAGTATGGTATTTTTAATTTCAGTAATGAAAATTTCGCCAAGATATTTCTAAGTTTGTCACAGATATGATTTATATGTTCTTTCCAATTAAGTCTGTCGTTAATAATCAGTCCTAGATAAGTTTGTCTGTTTACTACTTCTATGGATTTACAGTGGCATTCAAAATTTTGAGAGCTAATGTTCACGAATTTATGTAAGCAATCATGGTTATGTGCAATCAGGCAAGGAGTTATTTTACTTCTATTATGGCTAGTTGTAATATACATTAATTTGGTTTTATTAGAGTTTAGTACTAAACCGGCATCATGTGACCATTTCACTAGCAAATCAAAATCTTCTTGAAGCCAATAAAGTGCTTCTTCTGCGTCCTCACCTTTGGATACCAGGCAAGTGTCGTCAGCAAACTGATATATTTCAGAGTGTCGTATAACATTTGGAAGGTCATTTACGTAAGTTATGTAATGCAGGGGCCCTAGCACGGATCCTTGGGCTGTTCCTTCAGTGACGCTAATTGAGTTACTTTCTACATCACCAACTTTTACCACAAATGACCTGTCTTCTAAGTAATTTTTACACCAGTCTAATAAATTACCTCTGATTCCATTGTCATCAAGCTTTTTTAGTAAAATTTTATGTCTAAGCATATCAAAAGCTCTTGTATAATCTATAAATACCACCATAACGTGTTTTTTTTCATCTAGGTGTTTAAATATACTGTCAGTAAATTTCGTTAGTAACTGGGTAGTATTTTTATGCGGTTGAAATCCATATTGATGTTTACGTATAATATTATTTTGAGTATAAAAGTTATATATTTCTTTACATATGTATTTTTCAACGATCTTGTCAATAACAGGCAGTATTGTTATAGGTCTGTAATTTTCGTATTCGTTTCTATTTCCTTTTTTATGAATCGGTCGAACAATACCTATTTTTAGTGATGTTGGATATTTATGGCTAATTATACATCGGTTAATTAAATTTGCAATAGCCCTATTTATATTCTTGGATAGTCTTATCAAGTCTATTGTTCGGATACCATCTTTTCCTGGAGCTTTGTTAATATTTAAAGTCTTTATGATGGTTTCTATAGATTTTGGATCAGCAGGCTTTAATCTCATTGACATATTAACTGGCGTTGTATAAGTAGAATTACTTAATAGTGGTACAGAACACTTAGGCATTATTGTTTGTACACTGTTAATAAAGGTATGGGCAAAACTATTTGCGATATTTTTGTTAGTATTTCCATTTTTGCCAAAAGCGGATAAAATTATGTCATCGATAGATTTCTTTACTTTTCCAGTAATACGATTCAGTATTTGCCATAATTTTCTTGGATCACGTTTATTTAATATAATTTCATTTTTAATATATCTATTTTTTGCGTTCTCAATTACTTTATTGGCATAATTTCTTGATTTGTTGTAATCTCTTTTTAAAATTTTGTTATTAGGGTCTTTTATATATTTCTGAAATAGTTTGTCTCTGAATTTTGTTGCTTTTATTACCTTATCATTTATCCAGTGATTATTTTTCCGTGAGTTATTTTTTATTTTTATTTGTGATTGTGATTTTTCATAACTTTCTCTAAAGTTGGTTAGTATAAAGTTATTTATCATCATAGGGCATGACATGTCACAGGCTTTTTCCCACTTCACCTCATCTAAAAGTTGATTTAATTTACTATGGTTAGTATGTATTTTAAATTTTTCAACATTCCGTATTTGAGACCCGTTACATGCTATAAGTATGATACGATGATCAGCCAGTGTTGTACCAATAGCTGCAGTAAATATTTCCTGTGTACGTGATCGAACGTATATGTGATCTATACAGGTTTTGCTTAACGATCTTTTCGATAATTCTATTCTTGTGTATTCTTTGATCCCACACATAAGGCCTAAACTGTGCAAAGTGTTGTTATAGAAATTTTTTATAGGAGTATCCATTTTTAAATCTATATTAATATCACCCAACATGAGAAGATCAGATTGTTTGTTCAATTGTTTAATTACAGTCTTAAGCTCATCAACAAATAATCGTTTACTAAGGTTTGGTGGTCGGTATACAGCACACAGGTTTGCCGAGTAGTTTGATTGAGTGGTTATTCTACATACAATACTTTCGAAATGCTTAGTATTAAAGTCCTTAATACTACATTTATGCTTGTTATTAATATACAATAAGATACCACCACCTTTACGATACTTTCGTAAAGCTTTATACATTTGATATCCTTGAATATTATACAGACAACTAATGTTATCTGAAATATTAGCTTCTGTTAAAATAATCACATCTATACATTTTTTGGATGTAAGTATACATTGTTCGAGTGCCGAAAAGTTTTTAATGGTAGATCTTATATTTATGTGCATGCATAGTAGATTCATAAAGGATTTTGGTATCTGATAAAGAAAATCATTAATATTTAAACAATCGGTTATTTCATTAATATCGTCTAAATAATTATAAGTAGCCATTGCTATTAAAATAAAATGCTTGTTTAGAAGTTAAACAGTTATTAAAATTACTTAAAGAAAAATAGTAATACTTAAGTTTTCGATACCTTACTCATGATATTTTGTAGATCATCTATGTTTTTTATTATGTAAACTTTTTCATTATCATCTTTGCGAGCTCGTATGTAGCCCCGTTTAAACCATACATACTTGAATTTTCCTGTGACCTTCAGTTCTTGCTTAGTGTTCCAAAAAAGTTGTTTGTTGTATTTTGTCATATATTCTCTTAAGTATACTGTATTATTATTATTTTCTATAGTTGGGTGAATGTCTGCAACGGTTATGTCTACGTTTTTCCCTGTATTAATCCATTTCTCCTGGCAGTCTTCGTCTTTGAATTCCACTAATATTTTTGTTGATTGGTCTTTCTGACCTTGGATTCTCTTGGTGCTTTTTATATCTTCTGTAGGCTGTTTAAGCTTTGCGGCGATATTATTTACAACTTGTTTCATTTCTTCAATAGTTTTAGTAGGCACGTTTGCGATTTCTAAATATTTATTAAGCTTTTTTTGTTCTAATTCTTCTATACGTTGTTCCATAGCACCAATACGATTTTCTAGGTTTATATTTATGTTAGTAAGGGTAAGATTTTTGCGTTCCAAATCTTTTATATTTTTTCTAAAGATTTCCATACATTCAACTACTTCGTCTAATTTGGCGGTATGAAATTGAAGAGATTCGTGTATCTCCCTCATTTCCAGTTTAATGGCTTTTTGGACCTCATTGGAAATATTTTGCAGTAGCTTTTTTGCATTAATTTGAATAGGCGTGTTATCGTCTTCCTCTTCCTCGTCTTCAGGTATTATTATCGAGGAGTTTCGAGGTAGTTCATTTTGACATTCACGACATGTCCATTCCAGACTGGAGGCAGCCTTTAGGGCAGCGATTTGTTTGTTTGATAAACCCGCACATTTAGTGTTTAGGTGTACAATCCGTTCGCATTTGCTACATTCTAAGCCTGGTGTAGATTTTGTTATGCTTTTATTACACATATCACACTTTTTCGACATCGTAGGCAATAAATAGTAAAAGAAAAAATGCGTAAGAAGATCACAAGTTAGTTATAAATTCAAATTTATTAATTTTCCTAATAAATTGTTGATTGATCACAAACACAATCGTTCACTTTTTATATTTTGTTGATAGTTATTTTATATTTTAGTTTTATATTTTAAGTAAATTTCTGAAAAACATATTCTCTTGAAAGATAACTGTTTGAAGTTTTCCTTGCCTTCTAAATCAATTTTATATTTAACAATAAAATCATTTTGTTCATAGCGGAACCAGCGGATATCAGGCCAGTGAACTTTTTCTCTGTCTGTGTTTGTTTTTCGCAAAACTAATGGTCCTTTTAGCAACTTTTCGAAATTGTAAAAATCTTGAAGATTCATTTCTTTTACCGTTAGCTGTCCCTTTCTCCCAGCAGATCGTACAATCTGGTAATAGTCTCTGGGGTGATGGATCGTGGAATGTTTCTTTTTTGCCCGTTCTATTACGGAATGGTCATAGTCACACTCCATGTGTGTGTGACCGGGGACAAGAAACTTGTGAATATGCATATATTATATGTGGACATTTTTTCATTGCAATCAAAAACATAACAGATACAAACGAGTTCTTGTTTTGACCCCCACAAGTATCAGAATATAATATTATTTTTGAGACAGTTTGCAGCAAATTCACTATATAATCATACAAACAGGACGCAATGTTGTTTCCGCCTCTTTTTCCAGTTGCTTCGTGCCACATGTAGCACGTTGCCTGTTTCGTTTTACAGTTGTGGATTGTTAAATTAAACGTCCACAAACTTCTTTTGTAAAACGCGCTTCCCGAAGAAAGTAATGGTGTGGGCAAACATTGTTGTAGATCGAAGGTCAGCACCAGTAAAGAGTCGTCATCCAAAGACATATTTTTGTCCTTACTTTTTTCTTCATAGGCATTTTGAGCGTCAGTCTGGTGTTTATCAAGCTTATTTACAAGCGCAGCCTTTATTTCCGAAGATGTTTCGTATTTTATCTGCGCATTTAACTTATCACATGTTGTACAGGTATCAACTTTTGGTGGCTTAAATGATAAATTTAAACTTGAAATTATTTTTTTGTATATAGTTTTACAAACACATTCTTCTTTGGGTCGGTCTTTACAGTACAACGTTACAACGAGTACAGCAAATCTAAATTGAGATGGTTAGGAATAAACTTTTTATCAGTTTTGCTGCGTCCATAGTGACTTTCATATTGAGGAAAGGATAAAATGTGTTGACGAACTATTTCCAAATCATTTTCTTTCCATTTAGGGTGCGAATGAAGGCCTCTTATGCTAGTTGGAATAGCGCCAGAGTATGCAAGTTTTTTTTTTGTTCGCTTGTGTGGTTACAAACTTGTGTGTTTCGCCAAATATTTGTATAAAACAGTTTTTGCATACTTTTTCATGTAATTCTTTACCCCAATGAATATAAGAGCTAAAACTACAAAATCTGTTTTTTTTGCATTTACTTTCTCAACCTTCTTTTCTTCTACTACTATCAAAGAACTTATATAATCAACCCTTCTTTCATACGTGCCTAGTTTCCAATAGCTTTCCCTATTGAAAAATTCCATTAGGATCCCATAAAAAGCGACAAAAGCCACTTAGAAACCAATACAAATTATATTTATTTTATTGGTTTCTAAGTGGCTTTTGTCGCTTTTGATGGGATCCTAATGGAATTTTTCAATAGGGTTTAAATAGGTCCTCCCTTGCTTCTGTGCTAAGTTTTCCTTTACAATTAAACCTGCAAATACTCAATTCTTTCATCTGACATGCGGGTCTTTGTTTACCTTTTGAAAAATAAAACTAACTAACTAACGGCATAAGTACTTATATCTTTAGAGCATTAGGGTTAATGTAAGTAAAAGGGCATAAGTCGACATATTCCAGTATGCAAAAAAATGACTAACGGCATAAGAAACGTTATATCTTTTTGGCAAACTTTATCTCGAACTGATATGGTTATATTGCCACTTATGCCAATGACAAGAGTTTTTTTTGTCAATAACTTTACTTAAACCGTTATGAACGACCACTTATACCCTTAGGCACTTTGCAAAAAGTGGGTTAGGGTATTGTTACAGTTATGTCCTTTTGATATGTTAGGTAACTCGATGCGCTGATTCCAATAAAATAAAAAAAAAATTTTGGCATAACTCGAGTTATGCCCTTTTTTACTAGAGGCACTGAACTAGTCCTTTAAAATAAACCGAACCACGCAATTCTTATTGCTTACACTAGATGTCACTTTAAGTATTTTTATTTATATTACAACCTGAAAACAATTTACATGATATTTACTGTTTTCAATTAATTGTTAATTGAAAATACAAAAAAAATATTGAAAAAAAAAAAAAGCTAAAGTCACGCGGTGTTCCCAGGCGACCGCCTATACTGACCTGTCCTAGTACTGACCGTCATAACGCTACCGCGTTACCGGTCGCTCAAATTTTACCCCTCCTGCGCCTAAAAAATTTTGACTTCAAAAACTTGCAGATTTTAGAAAGTTAACAAATAGAATTTTAAAAAATCCTGTAAGAAGATAAAGAAGAATCCTGTAGAAGGTGAAGAGTCACCTGTTACTCAAATTTTTTCGTTCTTTTTTAGATTTGTTGGAAGATACGAGTTTACCAAACCTGTCGTCGTTATTCAAGATCTCGATTTGTTGAAAAAGGTTGCCATCAAAGACTTTGAATACTTTGTCGATCACCGATTATTTCTTGAAAAAGATAAAGAGCCACTTTTTACTAGAAACCTGTTTTCTTTAAGAGGTATGTAATAGTACTCCCATACTTTTACACAGACGGATTGACGCTGTAATCACAGCGTTAGCTGTCACTGATTGATAAAATATATTTTATGCCACTCAGATGTTTGTTGTGGGCTGAGCATTTATGATTTAATTGAGTTGTATAATTGTTTATTCTTTCTATCCCACCAAGCAGAATTCTCAACCTACTGAGAGTATTTTTTCAGTCTGTAACATCCCACTGCTGGGTATATGCCTCTTTTTAACCGACTTCAAAAAAGTAGGAGGTTCTCAATTCGACTGTATTTTTTTAAATGTAAGTTAGCTCAGAACTTTTGACTGGGTGGGGACCGATTTCGATTAATTTTGCTTTAATTGAAAGGTTTTGCGTGTCATGTGGTCCCATTTAAATTTAATTGAGATCTGACAACTGTTTTTAGAGTTTTATCTAATAATGCGTATTGACTTGACTACTGTTTCGTCGACCTACGTTGTATTATACCCCATAACTTTTTACTCGGTGTACCAATTTTGATATTCTTACTTTAATCGAAAGCTAATACTTGTCATGTAGTCTTGTTTCGAAACGGCTGGACCGATTTTTATAAAATTTTGTGTGCATATGGGGTAGGTCTGAGAATTGGCCCGGGGCGAGGTGGCGACTGCTAGCGCGACCCCATCTCGCCCCACCCAGGCGGACGACGGCTCACACGTGGCGGTTTTTAGTCAGTAGGAGTCTGACATAACCCTCTGGTGCCCCTGCGCCGGAGGGTATCTATGATGGATTTTCCCCACGTAAAAAAAAAGGTCTGAGAATTGGCCAACATTTTTTTCATACCCCTAAGTTATAACGGGGGATAAAGGGGGTTAATAACATAATTATATGGCTAAACAACGTTTGCGAGGTCAGCAAGTACTAATATATAATCGTTAAGCCATTCACTTAATATCATGAAATCTCAAAAACCACTGAACCTATAAAATTGAAATGTAGTAGGGAGGTATAAAATGTAGCAGGTAGCTTAACCTAAAAGTTGCTAAAGTAGACCTAAGGGGAGACTGTATTTCGGACAACTGTTCGTCTGTGGTATTCGACTCACAGCTCTGCGCTGCGGCGGTCTTCGAGCACACATAATCGTGGTGTATACCACCCTTTCGTATGAAAGGGTCCCTAAATTATTGTTATATGTAATATAATCCGTTAATACGTGGGCAACAGCTAGTTACCTATACATAAAAATATTTGGTTTATCATAATATCAAATGATCCAATTGTATAAAATGATATATAGGGCAGGAATGGAAAGAAATGCGTTCGACACTAAGCCCAGCGTTCACGAGCTCTAAGATAAAGCAGATGGTGCCTTTCATGGAGGAAGTTGGCCAACAAATGATACTAGCACTGAAAGAGCAGATCAAGGAGTCTAAATGTAAGTTTAGTAAACTACCTATGCATGATTGCATTAAAAACAATAAAACACAAATTGCATTAAGTAACAACTGATGGAAGAAAATTAAAGAACAAATAACAATAATGTTTCAGCAATCTTGGTATTATAACAAAAACATTTTTGAATTGAAATAATATTTGTGGAAAAAATTATACAAATCTATAGATATAATCACTTTACATTTACATTATACATTTATGTTTCTTTTTTTTATTATTAGTATATTATTTTAATCAGTAAATCCTTGACAAAATTTATCATACAAAAATTAAGGCAACAATAATTTTGACTTTAACACATTAAAATTAGGCTATGTTATATTTTATGTTAGGTATGTATTATTATGTTAGGTATGAAATCAAGTTTAAAAAATAGAAAACAAACCTTTCAGCTGGTGTCATTGAAATTGATGTTAAGGATTTGACGTCACGTTATACAAATGACGTTATATTTTCCTGCGCATTCGGTCTCAAAGTCGATTCGCATAATGAAAGAGAAAATCAGTTCTACAAAATAGGAAAAATAACAGCCACATTCGGTTTTATAAGGAACCTTCTCTTTTCTGTTGGATTCGCTTATCCCGGGCTTATAAATGTAAGTGATTTTAATTATATTGTAATATATAATTAACACCAACAATAGCGTCTGATTGACTTATCGATTTTAAGTCAGCAGAACTTATCTTGCTCAAAATCTGCAGCTTAATAACATGGGAAGTACTTTACAAAATATTATAGCAAAATAACCTGCTCTGTGGTGTAGGGTCAACACTACGCTTGCAATGCTCCTGGCATTACAGGCATCCATCGACTACGGTATCCGCTTATCCTCAAATAGACCATACGCTTGTACTTATACAGGATTTACCGCAATTATTAAAAAAATAAAAAATAATTTAATTCTAATAGACTTCAAAACCTCATTCGAATCGTCATTTTACAAATTGAAATGACAATGCCCATTTTTTAATGAAGCCGTGCCCCGGTGCTTGCTTTGACGTGCTCAGACAATTCACATATGGTCTAAAATCCGAGAAGCTAAATCTTCCCTCATCTGTTAATTAGATGAAACAATTTTTCATAGGCTTATTTCAATATTGTGAATTTATAAAAACAACCTCTGCCACCTTAAGCCTGCTGCAATTTTTTTTTCAGCATCCATCAGCCAGGCAGCCATCTCTATGATTGCTACACTTACCTGCAGCCAGGTCAGTAACCTCAGTCAGCAGTAACCTGTCTGCAGGTAAGTATAGCAATCATAGAGATGGGTGCCTACTATAGTCAGGTATACAGGGTGGGGATTATAATACAACGATAAATTGGACAGCGTATATGTAATGACATTCCAAGCCCACATACAAAAAATCAATAAAATACATCCAGTAGTTTAGTCACAAATTATGATTTTTCATGTTTTAAAATTTCTACGTATGTATTATACTAAAGACCTGACCTACAATAAAACCGGCGGTTAACGACTCAAGGGCAGCTATTATTATTTTTAAAAAGATTGAGCATAAAAATAATGGATATGGGATCGACTGCCACAAAAAAAGGCAAAATTTTTAATCATTTCCATTTTGTGACAGTTCGCAGACCAAATAATATTATAATAACTAATGTTTAAAAAAAATAACTTATTCAGTATCGGCTACTGATTAGTTCTGCAGATTTAAAAAAAAATTGATGGTTTGAGAAAATTTAAACCAAATAGTTTTTTATTCAATTTAATTTTAAATGTGTAACAATTTATTTTAATTTACTTTTCTAACTTACTATTTTTTATTCAATCAAAATAATGAAGTTTTCTAGGTACAAGCACATACCACTTCTAAGCGACTTTGCCGCGTAGAAAGAAGGTCACGCGCGATGACGCGTGTAACAGGTCAGTGATCCTGTAGTTACAAAAATGATGTTATAAAATTTTATTAAATTAAACTGAATTAGTTTGTATGAAAAAATCTTTTTTTTTATTTTGATGTGAGGACTTATCTGATGGTTTTGAAATACTTCTTTATACTAGTACTAACGGTGTTTTCAATTATCGTTCTATTGTCATCCCCACCTTGTATAATGTAAAATATTAACGGTTTTAGCTTACTACATGTAATTAACATGAGAGGGAAAAGATTTTTTAGAAGAAAAAAAAGTTTTTTTTGAAGTATTATTATTTGCAGCAGGCTTATGGTGGCAGAGGTTGTTTTTATAAATTCACAATATTGAAATCAGCCTATAAAAAATTGTTTCATCTAATTAACAGATGAGGGAAGATTTTGTTATATTCCGGATCTTAGACCAATATTTAAGTCATCATCATCATTTCAGCCTATTGCAGTCCACTGCTTGACATAGGCCTCCACAAGTTCGCGCCAATAATGGCTTGAACTCATGTGTTTTACCCATAGTCACCACGCTGGGCAGGCGGGTTGGTGACCGCAGGGCTGGCTTTGTCGCACCGAAGACGCTGCTGCTCGTCTTCGGCCTGTGTACTTCAAAGCCAGCAGTTGGATGGTTGGCCATCGGTCGGCTTTCTAAGTTCCAAGGTGGTAGTTTATTTATTTTTTATTTATTTATTTATTTATTTATTTATTTACATAAAAATTAATCAGTACGGATTTACCACTTACACTAATTAATATTACAAACAGTAGTAGTACAACAAGTAGTGAAACTATGTTATGCCTTAGTCGCCTCTTACGACACCCACGGGAAGAGAGGGGGAGGCTAAATTCTATGCCGTAGCCACACAGCATATTATATAAGTACCTATCCTTAATATTTAAGTACCTATCCTTTATTAATTGAAACTGGATTTTTAATAATATTCTAAAAGTGATCTAAGCCACAGTTTATACTTTAATTAAAAATATACATATATTTTATTTGTATTCCGGGTTTGAGATGTCAAAACAGACTGATTAAATATAAATACCAAGTCGGAAACGAAACCATACAAATAAGCGCTTTTTTAATTAAATTATAATCCACGGCTTTGATCAATTTTAGACTATTATTAAAAATCTAGTTTCAATTATTAAGGAAACTTTAATATTTCAATTTTCTGGTCGTGTGAGGTTTATAATTTAAACTAAAAAAAAGCATTTATTTGTATGGTTGCATTTCGGACTTGGTATTTATATTTAATCTGTTTTGACACCTCAAACCCAGAATACAAATAAAATATATATATTTTTAAATTAAAGTATAAACTGCTGCTTTGATCACTTTAACCATATTATTAAAAATCTAGTTTCAATTAATAAAGAATACTTAAATATATGAATTGTCTGAACACGTCAAAGCACGTACCGGGGCACAAATGGGCATTGTCCTTTAAAAGTACCTAATTATTATTTTAAAAAGTGAAGCTACCACCGATTTTGAATGTATATTCTGCTAAGAAAAATCGGCAAGAAACTCTGAACTCTGGAGTTACTCTTCAAATATATATGTAAACTGTGTTTTTATACAAATTTGATAATATGTTAACTGTATTTTTTACAAAATTAGTAATATCTTCCATGAAATACTTACATGCGAATACCATAACTCAGAAAGCCGACGTTTAGTTTGCGCAGTCGGAAACTTGGAGATACAATTTTTTTATTCCTTCTCGTGCTTGCACTGCGATTATTAATATCAAAACAATTCTTGTGAATATATTTAATACTTATTTAAATATATTGCGACACAATTGTTATTATGTCTGCCTTATAATTGATACTCCCGATATTCGGCGACGATGTAGTAGTATGTATCTTATCATTATAAAAAACTGTCACTCGTATGTTTGTCAAACTACACAGTGGTATCTTCTTTGACTAGCTGTTGTCTTTGAGATCGCCAATTAACTGATTAGCATCTATGAAAAGCAATACTAAATATTTTATGGACATTTTCAGATACTTAATGTGCGACTCTTTTCAAAGACAACAACGTCTTTCTTCACCGATCTTGTTTTGAAAACAATGAAGGAAAGAGATGCCCATAATGTTTTCAGACCGGATATGATTCAGATCCTAATGGACCTTAAGAAAGGTAATTTTTTTTAAATCATTGTATGTATTTTGTGGTCATGTAGATCCATTAGGATGTAGAAATATTCGTACAATTTTTTCCCGACCGCTTTGTTGTAGTGGTGTCGTGTCGCATCTAAAACACAACGGTTGCGGGTTCGATTCCCGCTAGGAGTGGATATTTGTATTTGTATAAATATTTACTTCCAGTCTCAGGTTTAAATCTGTCGCCTTCGAATATATTAAGCTAAAAGCAAGTAAGCTAATTATGAAAATTTAAAATCACAACATCAAAGTTTGCTCAAGTTCACCAATCAATCAAGTTTGCTGTGTGGTAACGGCAATAAAGAATATAGCCACCCCCTCTCTTCCCGTGGGTGTCGTAAGAGGCGACTAAGGTATAACACAGTTCCACTACCATCTTGGAACTTAAAAAGCCAACCGATGGCGGTATAACCATCCAACTGCTGGCTTTGAAATACACAGGCCGAAGCCGAGTTCGGTGCGACAAAGCCAGCTTTGTGGTCACCAACCCGCCCTGCCCAGCGTGATGACTAAGGGCAAACTCATGAGTTCACGCCATTTTTGGCGCGAACTTAGGAAGATCTATGTCCAGCAGTGGACCGCGATAGGCTGAAGTGATGATGATTATGATGTGATGAACATCAAAGCTATGACATCAAAGTCTCTAAATCATTTAAAGCGCATTAATTAAAGTTAAATACTTCTTGACAAACACATTATATTCAAATTTGTATACAACTGCAAAAATTATGTACGTAATCCCTATTACAAAAAATCAATCTAATCCTTTCAAATGTTCAAATTTGACATCGCTCTGGCGTAGTTGGGCGTGTACCGTGTATGCGCTAAAACACCAAACGATTCCGGGTTTGATTCCCGCTCGGAATTCATATTTGTATTTGTGCAAATATTTCTTTCCGATTTAGGTGTCTGACAAAATAAACACCCGATAGCGATCGCTACAGGCTCAAACAGATCAGATTAGACAAATATTTATTCTCGGTCTGGGTGTCTGTCATTGTGAGTATTTCTATCGAAAAAAGCACAAGCTGTTGGTCCTGGTCCTAACCTCTTGTTAGCGATCGTAACTCAGTTGGGGAATATATTCGGTAGCCTGCAATATAGAAACGTAGTAGATTAAGCTCCGGCACCTCTCCTAGACGGAGAAAGAGGTCTATACCTAGCAGTGGGATGTTACACACTGAATCAATCAATCAATTAATCAATCATTACTGTACAAACAGGTCAACTAAAACATGAAGAGAAGAATGGAGCTGACACCGCACGAGACACAGGCTTTGCTACTGTTGAAGAATCAGCTATTGGAAAAAATAAAGTTGTTAGAGGTTCGTTTTTTATTATATCTGAATACGGATTTTTTAAATGTGAATAAAATTTTTATTTGGTAAAAGAATGACTCGATAGAGTGAAAGACCTGTTTTAACTAATCTTTAAAATTGTAAAATCAAATTTTTTCTTCATTTCAGTAGATGTCAAAAACACTTTTTGAAAGTTATCTGGCAGTCAACGTTTTATAGAGCAAGATCCCAGGGCCCCCAGACGTCACGTATTTTCTGACGAAGGAAATGTGGACGATTGAGTAGTGTTAGTATGTACTAAGAACGCATGCCTACCTGCTAGCTTGCTCAGGCGGCCAATTTTTAGGTATCAGGTAATCAAGGTACATAAAAACATTACTTACCTCACGTAAATTCTCCAAGCTGATTTTTACGTATATTTTAGGCAATATCCTTAAAAATAAGTCGCCAATACTCCCAGACACTTTCCGTCGGCCGTATTGCTTTGCAGACGCTTTAAAGCTCCCAAAATAATTACTTAACTTCACGTAAATTCTGATGCTCCATTTTTATATATGTCTACCAGACAACTATTTTAAAATCTTTTACAAGAAGGCAGACCGATCTAAGGGGCCAATCACCCCCTAAGCTCAATTTTAATGCCTCTGTGGGTAGGAGCGCGAGGGCATTATCCACGCGCATGAGACTGAGTGAGACATGTATTAGGATATATTGACTTCTCTCACTCTCACTCCGTTACAATTTACTCATATCAATTAATTATTAATATTAAAAAAATCAGCTAAAAATAAAAAAATCAGGTAAACAATTAAAAATTAACTTGTAAAAAAATGCTCATTTGACTAAAATAATTCTAGAATTTCATCCTGCAATGTTTTGATAAATTCGAAAAAACTTCAATTTTTTTTAAAGAAATGTCTAAAACTCGATAGTGTTAACATTGATTAACAGAATTTTTTTTAGTTAATTATTTATTGGGAATTAATCCTAAGTAAAATACAAAGTAGAAAAATATTAATCTCTCAAAATTTCTGAGTAGTGCCTCTAATCTTCATTATCATCGTCATTGAAACTAGACAATTCATCATCAAGAGACGATACCATGCTATCTTTTAATTCGTTTTATTTTATTTATTTTTTTGTGTTACATACCCACAAATGAGGAAATTATAAATATTTAAAAATCATATCAAAATTTTTCGATCCAGCGGGATTTGAACTTTCATTGTAATATGAAATCTTTGAGTAGCGGGGTCTGTAAATAACTCGCTATAGACGGCGCCAAGGTTTGCTTAAAAACCAAAAATCATCATATTGAGAATTTCGAGCCAGCTTGATGTAGATCCATAGCTCAGTTGGCAGAGCGCTGACACGGCACGTCAGAAGGTGCGGGTTCAAATCCCGCTGTATCGGAAAAAAAATGTTGATATGATTTTATTTATTTATTTATAATAATGCGCCAACAAGGTAGACACCAACAAATTCACAAATCAACAGTACAGGGTACAAACAATTGAGTGTTACCTCAATTATAGGCACATACAGCTTACTTAAGAGTGTTTCATTACAAAAACACGTAAAATTGATACTTATAAAATTAAATAAATGAAAATTAATTTATGACAATAAGTTTAAAAATTAAATAAACGAATTTAAATTAATTAACAATTTTTTTTTTAAAATGTTTATAATTTCCTCATGTGTGGGTAACACAAAAATGAAAAATAAAACGAATTAAAAGACCTTTATAAGTTGTACAATACTGTAGTATATTATTTTGATCTATCTCGTAGAGTTCAGCCAGCGTATGCATTAAAAACGCAATAAAATGTGTTTATTTACGACATCACATTAAAAACCTCTAAAATTATCAGTTTTTATCTACTATATTATGCATGTATAATACATATAAACCTTCCTCTTAAATCTATCTATCTATTAAAAAACCCGCATCAAAATCCATTGCGTAGTTTTAAAGATCTAAGCACACATAGGGACAGACAGACAGCGGGAAGTGACTTTGTTTTATACTATGTAGTGATATTATCAGTGATAACAAAATATTACAACACACATCTGCACGTTTAGTTATTTCATTAAGCGGTATCTTCTATTAACCTCGGAAATTTAAAATTTTCATTGTTAACGGCAACTCCCGAAATCCTTATTGGGGATGAGTTACCATAAAATCCGCTCATTGATCATTTCTACATCACATATAGGAGATTCCCACCAAATTTGGACTCGATAGGAACTATAGTTTAAAAACGGGAATTTGCCCATTTTTAAACTATAGTTACCGCCCCGCAACTCCTCTATAGGGTGAAGTTTCGTAAAACCCGTTCTTAGCGGATGCGGAGCGGATTACTTCCTATAAGGAACCTACCTGCCTAATTTCAAGTTAGTAGGTGTATTTTTCATTGGACTTTCATACAGACTACCATCCTCTGTTTTAACCCCAAAAGCGGGTTGATTTCTCAAAATACATTATTAGTACACCTCAAGACCATCTATAGAGCATACATTTTGAATTTCAAGTCTCTTACTTCAAAAACATAGGACTTTCATACAAACTTCCAACCACCGTTTTACCCCTTAGGGGTAGAATTTCGTAAAACCCGTTCTTAGCTGACCTCTACTCGGTGAAAGGAATATTCCTACCAAATTTCAAGTCTCTACGCCTTATGGTTCCAGAGATATCGTGATGAGTCAATATATACGTAGAAATCTCTTGTATAATAATTATATATTTTATATAAATTATAAACTAAAAATATGCTATATTCATTCTTCGGAGCCTCAAATATTTCGATCTCACTCAGTCTCATGCGTGTGGATAATGCCCTCGCGCTCCTACCCACAGAGGCATTAAAATTGAACTTAGGGGGTGATTGGCCCCTTGGATCGGTCTGCCTTCTTGTAAAAGATTTTAAAATAGTTGTCTGGTAGACATATATAAAAATGGAGCATCAGAATTTACGTGAAGTTAGGTAATTATTTTGGGAGTTTTAAAGCGTCTGCAAAGCAATACGGCCGACGGAAAGTTTCTGGGAGTATTGGCGACTTATTTTTAAGGATATTGCCTAAAACATACGTAAAAATCAGCTTGGAGAATTTACGTGAGGTAAGTAATGTTTTTATGTACCTTGATTACCTGATACCTGAAAATGGGCCGCCTGAGCAAGCTAGCAGGTAGGCATGCGTTCTTAGTACATACTAACACTACTCAATCGTCCACATTTCCTTCGTCAGAAAATACGTGACGTCTGGGGGCCCTGGGATCTTGGACTATTATGTTTTTAGATGGATTATTATTCAATGGATGAATGATTAGTCAAAGCATTATTTTATAAATTTTAATTATTTTAATCTGTATTGATCGCCAGCATGGTCTGATGTCGATCTCGTCGCTCAAGCAGTGGTATTCTTCATAGCTGGTTACGAAACAATATCAACAGTAACTTCGTTTGCACTGCACGAGTTAGCTCTTAACCCTGATGTCCAAGAACGGTTGATGAAGGAGATTAAAGAACACGACGCTAAAAATAATGGAAAGCTCGACTTCAATTCTATCCAAAATCTAACGTACTTGGACATGGTGATATCTGGTAAGATATTAATTATTATTAATAACTTAAAAATGTCGAAAATCCCTCAAAATTTAGAAAACCAATAATATTTAATCTGCTTTGAATTTTGATATTTATTGGTTTCTGTATTATTTTGTAATGGTTACGCGAATTGTACTAATTATAATGAAACAAATTTTTCGTATTTTATGGGGGATTATTAAGTTTTTTTAGATGCCCGACGTTTCGGATACTTTACAGCAAGTCCTCCCGAAAACGTTGTTTCATTATAATTTATTGGTTCCGTCAATGCACTTTACGTTTTAAAAACTTTCTCAGCGAACAACAAGGAATACGTTCAAACAAATAAAGAAACTATATAGTTATAATTATGTTTATTCTCTACAGAGACTCTCAGAATGTGGCCAGCACTTTTCCAGTTGGATAGAGTTTGCACAAAGGATTACAACATGGGAAAACCGAATCCAAAAGCTCCAAAAGATTATATTGTAAGTATTCAAAGACGTTTCTTTTTTTTATAATATAAAAAAAATCATCATTTATCGTTTTTAAATAAATATAGGTACATAATTATGTATATATTCTTGGTGTTATTATTAGTACCTGGGTGACCGAGCCTAGCACGGTATTTTTAGTATTTTTTTCTCGGTATTTTTATAAAAAAATCAAGTATGAAATTAGGAAAAAAAGGGAAAAATAATGGATTTTAGACGGATTTGAACCACGATATTATCGGTTGATCCCGAGCGACCGATTTCCCACCTGAGCTATTACGACTTTATTGACAATTGCGAAATTTACCTTCGTATTCTAATCATATTGTAGCTATTTTTTCAATGCCTAAAAACAGGGATAAAAAGACATTTTCTATAAATGAATCCTAGCTATCTCCAAGATGCAGATTGTATATATATATTTTATTAATAGCAATTCTTGTGTATATATATATATATACAAGAATTGGTCGTTTAATAGTATAAGATATGTAAGAAATAAGTTCTAATGAAAAAAAAATGAAATATTGAAACTATGACAGGAGAACAACACATAGTAATTACCGTAATGTTATTGTATGATATATTTATTGACAGATACGTAAAGGAGAACTTGTTAGTATACCAGTTTGGTCTATCCATCGCGATCCTGAGTTATATCCAAATCCAGACAAGTTCGATCCTGAACGATTTTCACCAGAGAACAAGCATAAGATCAACCCAATAGCTTACATGCCCTTCGGCATTGGCCCAAGAAACTGTATTGGTAAGCTGTGAAACAATTAACTTTCAACACAAAATTGTGGATACCGCGTCTTGGCAAACGCTGTTTGGGACGCCCTCCGGCCCGCTGGACCGACGATCTGTGTAAGATTGCCGGTGTAGGCTGGATGAGGATTGCCGAAAACAGGCATGTCTGGCGTTAACTTGGGGAGGTATATGTTCACTGCAGTGGACTGCGATAGGCTAAAGTAACAAAATTGTTTTAAGTAGATTATAGATAAATTTACAATTTAATTCAAAATGTTTACGTTTTCTCGTTACGATTTCAGGAAATTCTGATTTTGTTTTTTCAAATTGTTATATGAGATTTAACTGTTCCGGCTAGTTTTGAATTACGTTTTTAGGAACGACTTAAAAATAAAATTCGTTTACAATTTTTGCCTTTTAGTTTTATTACATCATAACAAATATTATTAAAGTTGATTTTTACTGTTGCAGCATTTCTTTAAATTAAAATTATTAAGATGATATTGTATAGCGTGTTAATTTAATTTACATCTATAATTTCAGGGTCACGGTTCGCTCTCTGTGAAACTAAGGTCTTGCTTTATCAGATTATTTTACATACAGAAGTCTCACCATCAGAGAAAACTTGTATCCCATCAAGACTGTCATCACATATTTTGTCTTCCAATTTGAGAGGCGGTCATTGGCTAAATATAAAGGCCCGTTGTTAATTTGAAAATGTTTGTAAATATTTAATGAATGTATTAAAATTATTTCCAATATATCCACGTTGTTCTAATTAAAAAAGAGTACCTAGTAGAATTTAAATTTTTTTCCTAGTTTTTTTGTCTGTATTGTTATTTTTTTATCCTATGGAAAGATATAATTAAGTATTAAATACTTTTCTAATGTTATAATAAAAATAAAGGGAGATAGGTTTCCAAGTTACTTAGTATACGAAGAAAATTGTAGATATTTAAGAGGTTCTATGTGAATATGTAAATATATAAATAAAAGTAATGTTAGAATATTTTATAATCAAAACATAAACATACTAATTTATATATTATACTAAAATGTTGTTTTTTGTATAAATGTTGTACAAACATGTATGTAAATTTACTTTTATCAGAGAATAATATTGAAAATGTAAAAGTGACTTTGTTTTCTTCTTTACTCCACTTTCACCGCTCAAGGGCTGTACCGATCACCATGAAATTTGGCATGGACATAGTTTAGAGACCCAGAACTGACAGACGTACCGTTCATCTCGTAAAAATTATTATTTCCCGATTGACCAAAATTACAAAATAATCATGAAAATACCTCAAAAATTAACATACGTTATTTTTGAAATTTAACTTTTTAATGTATAGATTTTTGGCACTAATTAGTGAATGATAATAATAATAGAAGATCGATAAAAATTTAAGAAAAATATACTATTTATTCAGTCTTACATTTTTTAAACGAATCGAAGTCTGACATATGGTTTTTGTATTTGTTACCAATTCTATATCTCAACTAATGTCCTAAGTATATCTTTGGTCGCATTGCTGTTATAGGTTTTCCAACATTTAAAAATATTGCCTGAGCTATGAAATATTAATTATTACGTACCTAATATGTTTAAAGTTGAAGACGTAATGGTCTTCTTTTATGATTAAAAAACTTCGCCATAACACAAAATAGATAACGACAAACAAATCCTACGAATTTGATGGTTCAGCGTAAATAAACCACTTGTACCGCATACATCAATTTAATGTTTGATTATTTTTAATGCGAACAAAAAATATTAATAGAGGATGACTACCTCAATTAACATTTATAATACGTCACAAACAAAAAAAATGCGTGCGTACGAAGTACACAGGTCAGAAGTGAAACTTGGCAAACTAATTGAAAAAAAAACTTATTTAAAAAAGCCAACGTCACGCGGTGTTCCCAGGCGGTCACCTATCCAAGTACTGACCGCACCCGAAGTTGCTTAACTTCGGTGATCGGACGAGAACCATTGTATTCAACGTGGTATAATAACGTCTACGTCCCACGTTTCATCCGTAATAATTTTACCCTCATGCGCGTAAAGAATTTTCACTTCAAAAATTAATCTAAGTACATAATTACGTGAGTAACATAAATAAACTTTAAAATGATAAATGCACTGTAGCTTTTTGTTAGTGAAAGAATTTTCATGATCGGATCAGTATTTGCGAAGATTACCCCCGATATACAAACAAAGTAATAAACTTTATCTCTTTATAATATTAGTATAGATTACAAGGACCATACATGGCACTACTTTGGGCTTCTACAACGTTGTTATGGGAGACTTCAACGCTAAAGTAGGAGTAAAAGACCGCGACGAATCGAGAACCGGAAAACACGGATTGGGGCACAGGAATGGTAGAGGGTAGATGCTCGTCAACATCCTCGAAGCGGGGGAGGGAGGGCGCTCTTCTTGATGAATTCATTTTCGAGAAGAAGCCCCAAAGGCAGTGAATATAGCAAAGCCTCGATACTGTGACGAGGAACGAGATCGATGTCTCAGTAGTTAATAGGTTTAACACCGGCAGCGACCACCGACTATTGCTTGGCACTCTGAATATATGTCTCCGAAAAGAGCAGACCCGCTTGATGAAATCTACTCTCCGAGCTACGCTGCCCCAAATACTATGTGGCTCCGGGGAATGACGGAGTTAGGACTGAGCTCCTTGAAGCCGCAGAGTGACCTGCCCTAAAAGCCTTGCAGGCGAGACTCTTTAACGCCGTCATCCACCGATAGGTACCACACCGGAGGCGTGGTCCAGGAGTGTGGTGGTACTGTTCTTTAAGAGAGGCGATAAGTCTCTGTTAAAGAATTACAGACCGATCTCACTTCTGAGTCGCGTCTATAAGCTGTTTTCGAGGGTTGTTACGAATCGTCTCACTAGAAGACTTGACAAATTCCAACCACCGGAGCAGGCTGGGTTTCGAAATGGCTACAGCACCGTAAACCACATCCACACTGATTGGCAGATTATACAAAAGACAGAAGAATATAATCAGCCGCTGTGTATGGCGAAACCTGGGCTGTCCTGGACTCTCTGCCGATATTTCATATCGACTGGCGATATATCAAGGTACTGAGATGTATGAACGATGCGCCGACGATGACCGTTCATATCCAAGACCAGAGAACAAGACTACATTTTCCTCTGGATTGGGGTAAGACAGGGAGATGTAATACAGGGGGTATTGTTTTGTATTAAACTGTTTACCACTGCGCTGGAGGATGTCTTTAAGACCTTTGATTGTGGGGAACGAGGCGTCAACAGCGAATCCATCTCTCACCTTCGTTTCGCCAACGATATCGTCATTTTTGCGGAGACCTTGGATGAGCTAGACCAAATGTTGGCCGGCCTAAACGAGTCCTTCCGACGAGTCGGTCTCAAATTCAAAGTCGTTAATTTGTAATTACCGGTGTAGGCTGGATGAGAATTGCGGAAAATCGGGATGTCTGGCGCGAACTCGGGGAGGCCTATGTCCAGCAGTGGACTACAATAGGCTGAACTGACTGACTGACTGACCCATTAATTGCCATTTGGAGACATTGAGCACACGAGTCTTGGGTAAAGACGTAAACACATCAATATAAAATTTTAAAAAAGCTAGTGTGCTTTTGATCACATGACTGAAGTAAAATTTCTGTACAATAGGCCTGCACTGTGTCTTAGATATACGAAACGTAACAGGCTATGAGAGAAAGAGAGAAACAAAATGTATGCTCGCACCTGTCTCTCTTGCTCCGTTCGCCTCGCCCGATCAAACTTTTCGTAACGCTCTCGTCACACATTCACTAGTTTACTAACCAAGTCAAGCGTACGTAAAGAAGTTTTACTTCAATATAAACAAACTCAAAACTCAAGACCCTATATGACAAGAATTTTTATACAAAAACTCACAGCATACCATAACTAGGTAACTGTCGAAGTCAGCGTTGAATGTGGTCCCTATTTCATTAAATATCGCGATCACGATTCAGCCTGTAATATCCCACTGTTGGGCATAGGCCTCTTCTCCATGTAGGAGAAGGATCGGAGCTTAATCCACCACGCTGCTCCAATGCGGGTAGGCGGATATATTCCCTACTATGAGTAACGATTGCTATCAGGTGTACATGATAACAACCGGGACCGACGGCTTAACGTGCTCTCCGAGGCACGGTGGGGAGACCCACAAGGACTGCACAAACACCAAGACCACGGCAAATATCTGTATGGCCAATACAAATGTTGTCGTGTGCGGGAATCGAACCCGCAACCACCCACGCAACAGCCAATCGCAATCCAGTGCTGTAACCGCTGCGCCAACGCGTCGTCAATTTCATTAAATATACGAGTACGTTAAAAAGTTTTATTGCAGCGAAGAGATTATAACAAACTAAAAACAAACAACAATGTAATAGGCCTGGTTCTACTTACTTTAACTTAACTTCATTGAACAGAACGCTTGTTAGCCGGCCTAGTTATATAAATAAATAAGATACTACGGTTTTATTAAAAGCCAAATTTTGTCAATTGAAAAGCTATTTCATAAAAAACTGTTGTGCAGTATATTAATTATTAAAACTTACGATAAAGTTCCAAATTAAGTCTAGTTATATATTTCAACGATTCAAATAAAGTTTGAAAAATTCTAATTTGACTAACTTCCAATAACTTTTCACTGACTATATAGTCCACTCAACGAAGACCAAAAACTGCCTAATAGGGGAAATAATTCGTGTAAAAGCGATTTTTGGCATAGTTGTAGGGAATGGTGTCTGAAGCAACATACTAAAAGTACTGATGGGTGGGGGTGAAGCTAACGGGTAGGGGGGGGGGGGGGGGTGTAAAGGTCCCTTTTTTTTGTTTTTCTTAAACAACTCGTAAACGGTGGCTCATAGCAAAAAAATTTCTTCTACTTAAGTAATTTACGTAAAATTCTATACAAAAAAGGTTATATACACTTTTTCGCTGGGATCAATATTTAACGAGATATTAAAGGAGAAAAGTTACTGCTAGCGCGCACCTGTAGCGTCGCGCGCCGTGATTCGCACCGAAATCGGTACGATGTTATAAAACGAGTACACCGCGTCCCCAGTTGTGATTTTTTTTTCTACGTGACACCACACCATGTCGGAGAAGTGTTTAATTCGTAACGATGTAGTCGAAGTCGACGCCGCGTTGGCGCAGCGGTCACAGCACTGGTATGTGGCTGTTGCGCTGGCGCTTGCGGGTTCGACCCCCGCATACGACAACATTTGTATTGGCCATACAGATGTTTGCCGTGGTCTGGGTATTTGTGCAGTCCTTTGTGCCTCGGAGAGCACGTTAAGCCGTCGGTCCTGGTTGTTATCATGTACACCTGATAGTTATCGTTACTCATAGTAGGGAATATATCCGCCAACCCGCATTGGAGCAGCGTGGTGGATTAAGCTCTGATCCTTCTCCTACGTGGGGAAAGAGGCCTATGCCCAACAGACCTAACAGTGGGATATTACAGGCTGAAGCATGGATGTAGTCGAAACGGACTTGTCTAGTAAAGGTATAATTGGGACAATAATGGTAAGTGCGTTAAGAAAAGAGGGGAAATATACATGTTTAAGGTATAAGACGAGTGGTGTTGTTGACAATGCTTGCAGAAGACAATAAGGTTCGTTAGAAGTGACTCTTTCAAAGCAACCATTAACATCACGTGGTGTCTTTTCTTTGCATTCAGGACATATAGTCAGTTTGATTAAAAAACAATGTTTTTTTTTGCACAGAAGAGTATGACGAGGAGGCAGAGAGAAAAAAAATCTTATTCTAACCGTCGAACCATTATCAAAGTTCATTTCCTGCTTATTACCTGCGTTTTCCTGCTAACGTTTCACAATTCCGTGCTTCTTCGTGGGCAGGAAAGAAACGCTGAGTGGGGTAACGACGTAGTAAGACGCATCTGCACTGTTGGAGATCTATACGCAGTAGATGCAATATATCACGTGGATTGTTATAAAAAATGCACCCTTGCCACTCTACCTTCAAAGAGAAAAGCTGGACCATCCATTGATGAAGGGATACAGTTCCTCACCGACAAAAGTGACAGCAACAGGGATTGAAGCAGCTGTTACAATAGGAGATGCTGTCAGGTGCGGATTGGATTAGGCTGCCGTTCATCCAACTGTTGTAACAGTTGGGGAGGATGTTGACTTGATAGTCCTCCTCATGGTATTGACTCAACCAAATATCAACGTGTTCTTTATGAAACTAGAGCGTGGAAAGGTGGAGACCAAATTGTTTTCAGTCGACAACTTCAAGAGCTTCCATTTGCCAAGACAATTCTTCTTCTCCATAGCTATCCCGGATGCGACACCACCTCCGCGATCCATGGAAAGAGTAAAGTGGGAACTACTAAGCTGTTCACGGCTAAACCAGACCTGACCCAAAACATCTCAGACATTTTCAGTGAGCTTTCAACATCACCTGAGATTATTTAACAGGCCAGCGAGAAACTGTTTCTGGCAATTTACCAAGCGCCTGCCCAGGAACAAAATCTCAATAAATACTGCTACTCAGCTTTTTTTGAGAGCATCGATGAAGGCGAAATCAGATCTGGCCACTCTTCCTCCTACCGGGGGAACTTCGAAACAGCACTAGTTGTGAGTGTACCTAGTCCTACAGGTATCATTAATCAAAGAAGTTGTCAAACACTGTAATATAAATATACGAGTATATTTGAGCTAAATACTCACGTCGATCTTATTACCTCTTTTACATATACAACAATGGCTCGGCAACCACCTACTCAATGGGGCCGGGCCAAAGGAGACGATGGCATCCTAAAGCATCATCATGTATCTTTCCCCTCTTTTCTTAACGCACTTGCCTTTGTTATCCCAATCATCCCTTTACTTCCGACCTTAGACAAGTCCGTTTCGACTATATCGTTACGAATTAAACACTTCATTGAATTATAACTGTTCTAGGAAAAAGAATATGGGTCTCGTAAAACTTAACTTTTAATATCGTTCTAAAGCTGTTTTTGACTTAAAAAGTACAGAAAATATTAATATGAGTAAATAAAATGAAATATTACTTACTTTTCCATGGTTATTATTGTTGAAATCACACAAAACTGAGAAAGTTCAACACAAAACAAGCGATAAATCACGCCTCGCGGCAATCGCTGACTGAACTGGTCACAGTTTAAAACAACAAATTTCAACTTTTTTTGTACCACAGACATGCTAAATTGCATGTGAGAGTGAGAGATAGTTCATTCTAATACGATTTATCCTGTGTGTGAAAGAATAAAAACTATTTATACACTTCAACTTATACTAAGACTAAAGAAGTGTTTCGCAGCTGTGCGCGGGTGCTATGATAGGACGTTCTACAGATGGGGCTTAAATTACTGTGGGCTATAAAAAGACGATTTCCATACAAGAGGTTAAACACTTCTCCGACATCGTGTAGTGCCACGTAAAAAAAAATCACAACTGGGGACGCGGTGTACTCGTTTTATAACATCGTACCGATTTCGGTGCGAATCTCGGCGCGCGACGCTACAGGTGGGCGCTAGCAGTAACTTTTCTGCTTTAATATCTAGTTAAATATTGATCCCAGCGAAAAAGTGTATATAACCTTTTTTGTATAGAATTTTATGTAGATTACTTAAGTAGAAGAAAATTTTTTGCTATGAGCCACCGTTTACGAGTTGTTTAAGAAAAACTAAAAAAAGGGACCTTTACACCCCCCCCCCCCCCCCCTACCCGTTAGCTTCACCCCCATCCATCAGTACTTTTAGTATGTTGCTTCAGACACCATTCCCTACAACTATGCCAAAAATCGCTTTTACACGAATTATTTCCCCTATTTTTGCTTCGTTGAGTGGACTAATATAAAGCTTTTTTGTTTGCTTAGAAATTTTTTATTATACATAATTATACTTTACTTGTGTTAGCTAAAGAGTAGTAAATACATGATATAGTTGGCGGAATGGATATTTAAGCGCTGACCTTCAACTTTAACATTTTATGGATAGATAATCTATATATATAAAAGAGTTACCCACCCATTGACTCATCACGATATCTCTGGAACCATAAGGCGTAGAGACTTGAATTTTGGTAGGAATATTCCTTTCGCCGCGTAGAGGTCAGCTAAGAACGGATTTTACAAAATTCCACCCCTAAGGGGGTTAAACGGGGGTTGGAAGTTTGTATGAAAGTCCTATGTTTTTGAAGTAAGAGACTTGAAATTCAAAATGTATGCTCTATAGATGGTGTTGAGGTGTACTAATAATGTATTTTGAGAAATAAACCCCCTCTTAGGGTTAAAACAGGCGATGATAGTTTGTATGAAAGTCGAATGAAAAATACACCTACAAACTTGAAATTAGGCAGATAGGTCCCTTATAGGGAGTAGATATCCGCTAAGAACGGGTTTTACGAAATTCCATACCTAAGGGGGTTAAACGGGGGTTGGAAGTTTGCATGAAAGTCCTATGTTTTTGAAGTAAGAGACTTGAAATTCAAAGTGTGTAGTATATTTAGTATCGGCATTTCACCCGTGCGAAGCCGGGGCGGGTCGCTAGTATAGGTATATATTTAATGAGTACCTACTAAATACGTTTCAAATTTATTTATTTTGATCTTTGTACTTAACATATCTATTTTCTGCTTGCGACTCCTGCACGATACTTAAATCCTACTCGTCCTCCTACTCTGTCGCCGAGCACTCAATATTCGTCCCTATAGCTACAGCACAGTAGTATATATAAGAGCCCAATCATCGGTTCCACAGTTCAAAATATACAATACTTATATTGCGACACACGCTATTATCTCAATTACGTTTACGTACTATTCATACATCTGTGCTGTATATTTATGCTATTTAAGATAGTTATGTTTAAATAAGTATAAATGTTATATTATTGTATTGTAGTATTAAATAAATGATGTGTTTACGCTACAATAAAGTGTAGTGATTCGTTGAACGATCGTGTTATACTTGAATAACTAAAAAGTAAAAAATAAAAGTAAGTCACAATTTTTTATATTAATTTAAACTCAGCCTATATATATTTATACATTTTTTTTAATCTTGATTCGTTAATATAATACTTTTTTATGTTAGTTATTTATTTATTTTAATATTAGGTCGGGGAAAGTTTCTTCGTATTGTACTTATATAGAAATTCAAGATAAGATTTTTACAAAAAAGTATTTACATTATTAAAATGAAACAGATATTTCGGATTTTCAGTCAGAGGACTCAGTCCTCCCGTGACCATGGTTGCTGTAAAGTATCCGAAACATCGGGAATTTAAAAAACTCAATAAACTCAATATCCGAAAAAGTTGTGTAATTTAAATGAGTAAAATTTGCGTAAACATTAGAAAACAATAATATTTACATTAATTATGATAATATGTTATAATTAATTATAAATAACTACATCAATAATTATGATATAATTATGAACCATTTTGTTCGATAACTTGCCGCCATCTCTTTTCATCTTCTCTTCATCATTCTTTTCATATTCTCTCAATTTATTCATAAGTAGTTTTGACAATCCTCTCTTGATGTTACCTTTACACTATACCTAAATGATTCTGAAAAGACCGAAAGTCCGAAACAGATGGAAATCTGAGGATGTAAGATCGGGGCTATATGGTTAGTAGTGCAGTACAGAAAGACTTCCCAGTCAAACTCTCTCAATTTTTGTTGAATAGCCTAAGACGTATGTATGTGGTTAGGCGCCGTCGCGATGAAAGATTATGCTTATTTTTTGATTAAGTCTCATCAGCTATTGACAGTAGAATCCCGAATAGATCGTTTTGCCCGGCGGAAAAAGCTCGGATTTTTAAGCGTGAGCAGTGCCGAAGAGGAATCGGAATATATCCCGACTGATCCGGCCAAGTGGTCCGCGGCCATCCGGCTGGGGCACCCCCTCCTCGCCTCGTATAAAGTTGCGGCTTCGCGAATGCGGAGGTCGAGAGGGAGTATCCCAGCGAGCAACAGTGCCGAGTTCCGAGAGGTAGTTCGGTATGCCCTGCATAGCTTCAGCGCGAAGCCCCGCTGGACCACGTTCAGCTGCTTGCGGATACCGAGCTTGTTCACGGCCGGCGCCCACACGGCAGCCGCATACAAGATCACGGGCTCAACCACCGCTCTAAAAATAGTGCGGATGACTTCAGGATGGAGACCCCAGCTGATCTTCACCGACCTTTGACTACAAACTACAAAACAAAAACACATTATTTTAATCAATTATGATTTGAAGATATTATTATATCACCTTGAAGAATATTATCAAAAGTTATTCATCATGATCTAAATAAACAATAAAATCCATCGCAATTACAAAATAAAATATTAATCCATACTAATATTATAAATGCGAAAGTAACTCTGTCTGTCTCGCAATCACGCAAAAAATACTGAACAGACTTAAATGAAATTTGGTAAACAGATAGTCTAGAGTCTGAGAAAGGACATAGGCTACTTTTTAATGCGAAAAAAAGGGTGAAAGAGGTTAAAAAGTGGAAATGAAAATTTGTACAGAAGTATGATGTACAATTTTCGTGTGTTTCGTAACTGTCAAACATTTAATGTTCATCCCGTCGATATGGTAAACTATCCCCTAAAATTAAAGAACGTATTTAAATAAAGGTTTCGAATCGACAACATATATATCCACAATATACGGATAGTGGCGTATTTTAGGTTTTAAAAATGTATAATAATGTCAGTAATGAAAACGGATTGACATAATACATATTGGTTGTCAAATATTTATGCATGCGTTCAGAAATCTATTTAGTGTAAACTAAGGAAAATATATCAAGCTACTTAAATATACACTAAATGACAAAAGTTAAATAATAAAATTTAAAAAAAAAAACGCTAAATTTATTTTGTTTACTTTAATTGTATTTGTGAATCAAATATTGATCATTGATTTCATAGTAGGAAATTGAAAATATTGTGTAGGTACTATAAGTTCTTCAACACGCTATATCGAATATATATTTTCAATAAAAGCAGGCAATATCTACTCAAACTCACTTTAATAGTAAATTGATGTAATAAATAAAAATAGTAAAAAAAATTAAAACACGCTTTTATCTATATATATAAAAGAGATTTCCACCCATTGACTCATCACGATATCTCTGGAACCATAAGGCCTAGAGACTTGAAATTTGGTAGGAATATTCCTTTCGCCGAGTAGAAGTCAGCCAAGAACGGGTTTTACAAAATTCCACCCACAAGAGGGGGTTGCAGGGGTTAAAAACATAAATGGCAAAACAACGTTTGCGGGGTCAGCTAGTAGATGATAAATAAGAAAACAAGCTATAACGTATATTAATTTATCTTTCTTTTAAATGTGTTGATATCGTTATCATTGTATCATTATTTATATAACATCACACATATCTAGCTTCCTTGTTAATATAAAATATTTACAATTGTACTTACCTATACCTACATATTAATTTTATCTACTATATTGGAATATCGCTTTGTAAAGAAGTTTCTAGTCTTGTGTATCTACAATTTTCTCTCAAGGATCTATTTAATATTTTTTTCAACTTTATTAGAAATTTTTAACCGACTTCAAAAAAGGAGGAGGTTACTCAATTCGATCATATTTTTTATGTATGTTCGGGGATAACTTCGTCGTTTATGAACCGATTTTGATATTCTTTTTTTGTTGGAAAGGAGATATCCCAACTTAAGTACCATGATAAGGAAACCAAGATCTGATGATGGGATCCCAGAGAAATCGAGGGGAACCCTCAAAAATCGTAGTGACAACTATTGAGTTTGTTATTTTTTTTTCGTCGGCTTACGTACCCATTACTTGTCGATGTAATTGAAGTCGGTTTTTTTCGTTTGAAAGCAAACAGAATTATTTATGTAAGTTCGGGGATAACTTTGTCGTTTATGAACCGATTTTGATAATTATGTTTTTGCTGGAAAGGACATATCTCAAGGTGGTACCATGATAAGGAAACCAAAACCTGATGATGGAAACCCAAAGAAATCGAGGGGAACCCTCGAAAATCGTAGTGACGACTAGTGCGTTTGTTAAGTTTTTTCGTCTACTTACGTTGTAATACTTGTCGATGTAATTGAAGTCGGTTTTTTTCGTTTGCTAGCAAACACAATTATTTAAAACAAATATCCAGAAAGAAATATTTAGAATTACTTTGTAACATATGTATGTAAATTATGTTATGGTTAAAAGGTGAAGCATACCGGTATTACCTTTTTGTTGCAGATGATAATCTTGCTAATATGGAGCGTCGTGCTGGCTGCAGCGGTTACTCTGTACTTACGTCAGACTTACTCCAGGTTTAGTGACTATGGCGTAAAAAATTTGAAGGTTGTACCCTTCTTTGGCAATGTGATGAAAGTTTTTCTTCGTATGGAACATTTTAGTGAGGACTTGACCAAACATTACCGCACCTTCTCGGAAGAAAGGTTTGAAAGCGTAACATTTTAATATGTTGCCTACATATTGCAAGACTTGTGATTAAGCACGAAATGAAATTTCAATTAACAATATGTAAAATAAACATCTAGACAAAATATTATATAATATATAGAACTATTGGATTGATTTTCTCTAACAAAATTTACAATGAAAAATTTAAAATTACAATGTTTGAAAAAATTATTTATAAGTATACTAATTTTAGTTAATTTAAGTACTTAATAAAATTTCATACAACTACATATTTTACTTTAACCGTAATAAAAGTTTTATTATAGTGTTTTTTTTTTTGCAATTTACGCGTGTTTTTATACAAAATTCGGCGTGATGTTTTAGGTATATTGGTAGATATGAGTTCTTAAACCCAACTATACTGGTACGAGACCTAGACCTGGTGAAAAAAATCACTATAAAAGACTTTGAGTATTTTCTGGACCACCGAGGTTTCACGGATGAAGTGATTGATCCACTATTCGGAAGAAACATTTTTTCACTGAAAGGTAATTTTTGGTATGATCTGGAATTATCGTCAAATAAGTTACTATTTAAAGCTATTTAAATAGTAATGCACTAGTACAATCCAGGTGCAAGCTAATATTTGATTTGATTATAAAAAAATAAATAAAAAAAAAATTCTAAAGAAATAAAACTCATATTATGTGTATTTTCATCATAATTATTACATATTATGTTTCTTTGTGCAACATACGTAGAAGAAAAAAACATTGAAACTCCAAAAGTATCCATTCAAAATTTAAACCTAAAAAATCTAGGGTAGTGGATAGCAGGAAATTTCCTGCTCAAAATATGGAGCAGTCCGACTGGGATACCTACACATTACAGAAAATCACTGCTAGATAATAGTGCTTTCATGTAGTGTTGTGTTCCTTTTGGTGAGTAAGGTGACCGGAGCTCCTGGGGGGAATTGGGTATAGGGTCAGCAACGCGGTTGCGATGCTTCTGGTGTTGCGGACGTCTATGAGGTACGGTAATAGCATACAATAAGGTGAGCCGTACGCTTGTTTGCCGACCTAGTTATATATATTAAAAAACCTACTTGTTTAGTATATTCTGCTAGACATGGTCGGAATATTATAATTTTGTGACCAGGTCAGGAATGGAAGGACATGCGTTCAACATTAAGCCCAGCGTTCACAAGCTCCAAGATAAAGCTGATGGTGCCCTTCATGAACGAAGCCGGCGAGCAAATGATACAGATTTTGAAAAATAAGATTAAAAACTCAGGCGGTAAGATAATAAGAACATAAGCTTAAATCTTCTTCTTCTTATTCTTAAGAATTGAATTAAGAATAAACAAGAAAGAAAAAAAATCCACGACCGTTTATTTTACGTATGCTATTTGCATTAGATTTTTTTTCGTTATTCTTATATAATATTATTGATTGATGTATGTAGTAGATGTATGAAGTATTAGTCTAGTTCCTTAATCTAAGGAACTGACTACCGCGTTTCCGCCACACGTTCTGATATCCGACATCCGACACAGATGTCCACACCACCGCAGCTGTCGGCGCATTAGGTAGGTCCCATGCCGCTGACATTAGCTCGCCGTAGAACTTCCGTGTTACAAAGACGATCACCACACGAGGCACCTAAAGTGGAATTGGTCTAGAGTACGTATATGCTAACGATATAAGAACTATGTCTCAGATTAGTTAGTAAGGTTTGGTTATACCACAGCCACGTAGAATCCAATTTTGGTGTTCAGCTTATTGCCGTGCGAGCGGAATACCTAGTTGCGAAGTTTACTATAAGCAGCCCATGCAGCACCGATTCTGCTATTTATTTCTGCATCAAGTTCACCTTTTGGTCACCAAGGATGTTACAACGCTTCCAAGTTATATAAATTTGTCGACCTGTTTTAAGACCCCATCGCAGAGCCGCATGTTCAGCGGTGCCGAGCTATGAGAATTCAACGTCATCACATCAGTTTTAGTGATACTTATGTCTAAACCAAACCTACAGCATGTGACGTTAAGACTTTTCACCAGGAACTGAAGACCTTCAGGAGAATCCACTACAAAGCACAGGTTATCGGGTTACATTATGTCTGTTACAAAATAATTTAAACATTTTTTTTTCTTCCAGGATGCTTAGACGTGGAGTGCAAAGAATTGACGTCGCGGTACACTAACGACGTGATCGCATCTTGCGCGTTTGGTCTTAAAGTGAACTCTCACATCGATGACAAAAATATATTTTATGAAATGGGCAAAAGCGTCTCCACTTTCAGACTTCGACAGATGATGCTCTTTTTTGCTGTATCTGCTTTTCCATGTATTGTTAGGGTGAGTTTTCATAACATCATCACTCACCATCACAAGTCCACCTATCACAGTCCACTGCTGAACATAGGCCTCCGCAAGTTTTCGCTAAAAAATGGCGTGAACTCATGTGTTTTGCCCATAGTCACCACGCTGGGCAGGCGGGTTGGTCACCGCACGGCTAGCTTTGTTGCACTGAAGACGCTGCTGCCCGTCTTTGGCCTGTGTATTTCAAAGCCAGCAGTGGGATGGTAATCCCGCCATTCGGTCGGTTTTTTAAGTTCCAAGGAGGTAGTGGAACTGTGTTATCAATTAGTCGCCTCTTACGACACCCATGGGAAGAGAGGGGGTGGCTATATTCTTTACTGTCGTAACCACACAGAATTTCCATAACTTTAATTAAGTAAATTGATAGATTTTCTTATAAATTACCAAATAAATAAATAAACGCCTCTCTCTTAATAACCTAGGATATGAATCCTAGGTCGTTCATGTATAACCTTTATAAAAATTACTCGTATGTGGGGATCCAACCTGCGACCGCTAGCGCATCAGCCAGTTGCTATAACCACTGAACACGGAACCAAAATTTTTTTGAGAATTAACCTTGAATAACTTTTTAGTAGGTATAGATACATAGGATTTGCATAGGATCTATGGGGAATTTTGGTACTTTATTTCTACTGGTGTACCCATCAAGGTCTAAACTAAAATTCAGCTCTGTATGAGATTTTTTTTATTTCTTCAATTGATAATTGTTTAATATTATGAATATTATTAAATTATTTGAGTAGTTTTGTCCATGAACTTATTTTTATTTGTTCTGATAAACAAAACATTGGTTTATAAAAAAACAAAACTTGACTCTAGATAATAGGGTCATGTAAACATTATTGTCGTGTATGACACGGACGTAATTTTTATTATCATAACAAGTCATATTTAATTCGTTCATACTGTAACGCCCGCTCTCGTGTAGTGGTGAGCGTGCCTTGTTGGCGCCTACACACCGGCGGTCGCCCGTTCGATTCCCACATGGAGCGAATTCGAATAGTTGTATTTGTACAAATAATTATTTCTGGTCTGGGTGTCTGTCCTTGTGGATCACCCTACCGTGCCTCGGAGTCACCTGTCTGTCACGTTTGCTATCATAGATACTTGATAGCAATCGTTACTCATACTAGGGGTATTCAGCAACCCGCAGTGGAGCAGGTTAGTGGATTAATCTCCGATCCTGCTCCTACACGGAGAAAGGGGGTTATGCTCTGCAGTGGGGGTTATGCCAAGCAATCAAAATGTACCTACTGTAAAAATACATATCTATATAAATAAAATGAATCGCTAAATGTAGGCATTGGTAAGCGCAAAAGTCAAAGACGGCTGGATGAATTTGTCTACTTCTTATTTTAAGTTTTTTAATAATATACTCGTAATTATAGAAGTTTTTTATGGAACAGTTACCTAATTAAGAAAATTACTCAGGATGTCAGATAATTTTTTCTGTTCAATTTTCATAGACAATTAAATGCATTGAGCTATTATTATATTAAATGCGCATTAGGCATAACTATAGAGTTATGCCTAATGCTATTGGCTAGGTGCGTGACGGTAGCGCCACTCGAGGTATGAACTAAAAGGGGACAGTATTGGCAGATATAATCTGTGATTGGCAGTATATTAATGATATTTAACAATAACTATTTTTTTATTGTTAAAATAACTATCAATATGTGAAAAAAATGTAGTGACGAACTGACGAAATTACGTGCTATTTTATATTGAATTAAATATCTAAAAAAAAACGTAAGTATCATTGATAAACAAATTATAATATTTACATGATTAGATTAAGTCAATTCTAGCTAGCTTTATAGTTTTATACTATCTGTGTGTAATCTGTGGTCAATTCTAATTTCTAAAGCATAGCTGAGTACATATGAGTTGTAAAAATTAAAATGTTTACGTGTATTTTATACGACAGAGTCATAAAACATCTCCGTTTAGTTCAAAAATTCACCACTGCGTACGCTTGTGTCGATTCGGCTTACCTCCACCATGACTTCGCACCTAGCCAATAACAGACTGGTCTGATGTTAAACATTTACTTAAATGGGAATACATGAAAAGCACCAACTTTTGATTAAAAAAGAATCATCAAAATCGCTACAGATAGTAAATGGTTATGAGGTAACACACGTCATAAAAATACAGTCGAATTGAGAACCTCTCCATTTCCTGTACATTTATACTCCGTTATGTAAAGAAACAAGCTTATCAGATTGGTCGCTAGATGGCATTGAAAAGTAAATATAAATTGGTTGAGAATTTTTTCAGGAATCTGAATCTTAATAAGTTTAAAAAAAACTGCCTATACTTTTAAAGTGGTACTATTTAGATATTTTTAGTAATACCTATTGAAACTGTTTCAAAATATTTAAAAAACATTAGCATAAAGTACGGAATATTACACTACTATACGGTCATATTACACTTACCTTTTACATTTCTCAACTGACCCAACAGAAGCTATTTTCTGAAAATTTCTAATTTTTTTAACAGTTTTCTGTATTTATTATTTCGTAAGAATAAATTTCTAATAGAAAACTTATGAAAAAATAGCCGCGATGGTAGTAGTATATAGGTGTTTTCGAGTTTTGTGGTTAGTGATTGATTTATTTATTGATTACTTTTTGTTTTTAAGTGTAGAAGATTTAGTTAGCTTGTTTTCTTTTTATAATGATTACAGAAACTAAAACTGACGTTATTTCCAAAACGAACTAAAGATTTCTTTGTTGATATCGTGCAAAGAACAATGAAGGATAGAGAAGATCAAAACATTATCAGACCAGATATTATACATTTACTGATGGAGGCTAAGAAGGGTACGTTAAAAACTTAAAATGACTCAAGAAACTTTTTAATTTTGCTGTCTTGAACCTTGTCTTCGTGTCATTTAATATTATTCCAGAACATTTTATATATAACTAGCTTCTGCGCGCGACTTCGTCGGCGTGGACTCCGCTCCTATTAGTCTTAGCGTGATGACACATAGTCTATAGCCTTCCTCGATAAATGGGCTATCTAACACTGAAAGAATTTTTCAAATCGGCCCAGTAGTTCCAGAGATTATCGCGTTCAAACAAACAAACAAACAAACAAACAATCAAACAAACAAACTCTTCAGCTTTATATATTAGTATAGATAGCAATGAAAGCAGTTGTGGTGTGACCATAATTATTATACGGAAGTATACTCGTAATTGAATAAGTTTTACTTTTACTTAAACTTGAACCTAAACTTAAACCTAATGAAAAAAATTACACTAAAGCGCCATCTATAAATAAATAACTTAACTAAATAGTAGTTCTTATCATGAAATGTCATTTTAGTTGTGTTGTTGTGTTTGTACAATATACTTGTAACAGATGGCGCTGTATGTAATTTTTTTTATACATTATCTACATGGCCTGAATGTTTATGTCTTATCAGAATTATTTAAAAAAAAAATGGCTAAATAGCCATAAGTCCGCCCATTGTACTTCACTGTCTGTAATTATCCTTATTATTTGTATTTTAATATTTTTCTGGTGTACAATAAAGTATAAATAAATAAAAATAAATAAATAAATATTTATTACGTATTTAAATCCTATTCCATAATAAAAACAAGCTACTGTACGGTCTTCTAATCTTAGGTGGACGTCATTACGTGAAACCATTTAATTAGTACCTACTAAAACATTTAAATTATTATACAATTATTAAGAGTTTGATATCTTTTTAATTTTTTTTTTTAGTCACAATGAATTTAATATACCTACCTAGGACTAAAAACATTTTTTATTTATTTTCATAGGAAAATTATCACATGACGATACGGCAAGTCATGTAAGAGATACTGGATTTGCCACTGTCGAAGAATCGCTCGTTGGAAAGAAAACAACAAACAGAAGTAGGTATTTACTAGTTTTTATACCTATCAACTACATGCGAAACAAATGCAGTATAAAAAAAATTGCGTGCGTTCAAAGTACACATATCAGAAGTGAAACTTCTTTGGCAAACTAATTTTAAAAAAAGTAATTAAAAAAACGAATTGAAAATATAAAAAAAAAACTAATTAAAAAAAACAAAAAGGCAACGTCACGCAATGTTCCCAGGCTGTCAACCATCCAAGTAGGTACTGAGTTACTGACCGCGTGATGCGTTGCCCCGTCTCGGCGGTCGCTCAAATTTTACCCCTCAAGCGCCTAAAGAAGTTTTATTTCAAAAAGTTTGCGTTACAGTGTCAGCAGAGAATACTTTATCATCCCGTACATTTTCCAATAATAATACTAATAAAAGTTTGACAGTTATATCAATTAAATAAATCTCATTTATTTTACCAGAATGGTCAGACATTGATCTTATTGCTCAAGCGGTTTTATTCTTCATCGCTGGCTTCGAACCGATATCAACTACAATGTCCTTTGCTTTATTGGAACTGGCAAAACACACTGAGGTCCAGGAGCAACTTGTAAAGGAGATCAAAGTACACCATGCTAAGAATGGCGGAAAAATTAACTTTAATTCCATACAGACTATGACCTACTTGGATATGGTAATTTCAGGCAAGTTACACCTCCTAGAAGAGATGGCGATATTTTTACATATTTTATAAATCAAACGATGTTGTTGATTGTTTACAATTACATAATTCATAATCAAAACTAATGGTATATGTATATGATATATTTTATTAACAAATAGAAAATGTGAGAAATCCCAAAAAAAAAACATAGAAGAAATAGTGAAATGTTTATTATCTTACAATTAGCAGAAGAGGCTTTTGGTAAGAAGTAGGAATCTTAGAACCATTTTATTGCGTTTTAATTCAGTTTTATTCTGCCTTATCCTATTTTATTAAAGAGTTCTTTCTAATTTTACTTTTTAATTTATTTATTTATTTTATTTATTTATTTACATAAAAAGTTAAGTTTAAGTTGATTAAACTGTCGATTGTCTTTATTTACAAATTTTAAGTATACTTATTTTATTATTTACAGAAGTTCTTCGACTGTGGCCACCAGCTGTAGGAACTGAAAGAGTTTGTACTAAAAATTATAATTTAGGAAAACCTAATAACAAAGCAGAAAAAGATTTTTTTGTAAGTAGGTACTTCGGAAGAAGTGGATTTTGTATTATCAAATAAATAAATAAATAAGTTTGCTTTAGACCACACGACTGAAATAAAACTTCTTTAGCTCCATCTAACTTATTCGTTTGCCTCCCCCGATCACACTTTTCGTAACGTTCTCATCACGCATTCACCAGCTTATTCCCCAAGTCAAGCGTGCGTAAAAAAGTTTTACTTCAAATAATATCTACATGCATTAATTTCCAAGGAGGGTTGATGTCAGGCAGGCGGCCGGTCGTAAAAAATAACATGCCACATCACTTACAACATGAGTCTGAGGAAGAGGAGAACATGTTGTGCCGACCCTATATAAATAGGATAAGGGCAGGGAGATGATGATGAATATCTACATGCATTAAGTACGATTAATTTGCATTTTTTAGATAAGAAAAGGTGAAAATATCTGGTTGCCAATTTGGTGTTTCCATCGCGATCCAAATTACTTTCCGAATCCTGAAAAGTTTGATCCTGAACGTTTTTCTGAGAAAAATAGACACAAAATAAACACAATGGCGTATATGCCTTTTGGTCTTGGCCCTAGAAATTGTATCGGTAAGACCTGTTTGTTTGAAAACGTTGCATCCGAGGTTAGCCCAAATCAGACATAAAGAATGATGAATAGACTTGAGATGTGACATTAGAATATAATATTATATTACAATTTCAACTTCTTAATTATTTTGTGCCTTTATAGCATTCATTTGAAGAAAAATAAAAAAAAAGAACTAATTACAATCGCTTAAATATACTTCTACTTGATAACTATTCTTTCTGCTTTCATTCTCTTTAAAAAAAAAACTTGCTCGTCACCATCTTTTTTCTATTTGATATGTAAATCAAGTTTGATGACAAGGTTGATGTTTAACAAGATTATACAAAGAACTAAAAATCCACTAAACTCAATTTTTTATGTTAATTTACAGGGTAACAATTTTAAATTTGATGAAATATTTCAATTTCAGGTTCTAGGTTCGCTTTATGTGAACTGAAGGTTCTCCTGTATCAAATTCTACTACACTTCGAAGTATCTCCGTCAGATAAGACTGTATTTAATGGAAAGCTCGATAACGATTCATTAAATCCAATTCACAAAAACGGATATTGGTTAAAATTTAAATGCCGCTATTGATAATTTGGGGAACCTGTAAACTTAATAACTAATTTAATATTATTTTGTAGCGGTACTCTAACTACCTATATATTTTATCTGACTTCAAATTGACTAGAATAAGTTGATTCACAACAAATAGTACATCAATATCAAATCTGTAGATGGTGAAAGATGTTCAATAGATGATAATTATAAATACTCTCCACGAAAACAATTTTTGGTTTCATTTAACCCTTAAAGCAATTTGTCTGTCTTTAGGGACAACTGTATAATTTTAATTTGCGTGTTCTCACATTAACCGGATTTGTTCCTTAAAGAAATGTGAAGTTATAGAAAGATGCATCTAAACTTCTAGCACTCAATTTTTCCAGCGCTCTTATCGTAGCAGTAGGTACGATTAAGTTATTTGAATGTTGTCAATTCGACGATAATCGGCTTAGCGTCTTTAACTAAAAAATTAAGTATGATGGTCAAATGTTATTTAAATGGGAGTTTAGCTATTTCTATATTTCTTACTGTAATTTAATGCAAAACATATCGTGTCACTTTTAACGGACACTGGCGTGATCTAAGGATGTAAGACGCTGATCACATGAAACAATAATTTCTGCGAGGATAATGTTCATAATTATGACGATAAGGTTCAACACCTTAAACGTAGTACTTACCTATATAAATAGGTCCTAAATTGTGGTAAGATAATAATTATACACTTTAGCCCTTATTTGTGAATATTACCAAGATTTACGCGAGCGAAGCCGCGGGCAACTGCTACTATACAATTAATATTACACCCAAACTCAGATGGGAATCGAACCCGCAACCCGCGGAGCAGATCAAGGCCACTACATACTGTGCCAACGGGTTAATCATGGGCGTATACTTATTGTGATACTACAGATAAATACAAATACTTAGTTTATCAGTTGAATACGGTGCACCGGTGAATCAACAAGTGTTATTACGTTTGTTTATTCGTCCACGTAATCTCTGAAAATAGTAACTTTAAGTAACAAAGAAAATACAACAAAAATTGTATACAATTATATCGTAAGTGACGTTTGAATTGTATTATTATATCATTAAATTATAAGAGCATAGGTAGTTATAATATTACGGTAATGGTGTCATTATTTGAATATTGTTTACAGTTTTATTACATTATTAAGTTTAATTACATTTGTATATTTTTTTATAAAGTATTTGACTATTACCGTTTACTTAGCAAAAACAAATGTAAAATTAATTAGTTAAATTTTTTTATTTTTAAATTAATAATTACATGTATTAGAGTATCAAAGAATTAAAACACAGATGTTCTAAATTCTAACTTATTTTAATTACTTATTTCAAATTGTAACATCACACGATTTTGTTTAAATGGCAGATTGCAATTTTTTTAACGAAATATTAGCAATATAATAAGCAAAAATATTAAAAGATAAATAAAATAAAAGATTCTATTTTTCCAAGAAGCGTCTTGTCTGTCAATCGAAAACTGTCAAAATTATTACTCATGAGGATTCTTAATCTATAGGTACATATAAATAAAATTGGAGTGTCTGTTTTTAATATTGAAATAACCGTTTTTTACTAAATGCATATGGATCTATACACGGTACATATACCAAAATAACATTTTTTACAATTTTTGTCTGTCTGTCTGTCTGTTTGTTCCGGCTAATCTCTGAAACGGCTGGATCGATTTTGACGGGACTTTCACTGGCAGATAGCTGATGTAATAAGGAGTAACTTAGGCTCCTTTTATTTTAGAAATTTATTTATTTTATAACTCTGTGAACTGAACAATAAATTTTTTGTTAAATTCCACGCGGACGAAGTCGCGGGCACAGCAGCTGGTCAATAATACAATAGAATGCGTTTTTTTTTGCAATTTGTCACACAATTTAGTTGAGTGTTTTCAAAATAATCGTGCTTTGACCTTTAGAGTAACCTCTTCTACTAATTGTACATGAGACATATTTTGGCGTGATGTCATTCATTGAGACAGTTAATTTAATTTTGCAATTAAATTTTTTTTCACATTGATTGTTTACAATCGCTCATTACGCAATAACATCGCCTTTGTGCTTGAATTATTACTGATTTTTGATGTGAAATCTACTATCTATAATTAAAACATGAAAAGGTGCAATTCTATATAGTCAAGAGAGAGTAGAGATAGAGTATTAATGTTGGCTGGCAGAAAATGCAGTAGAATTTATGTTTATTTTTTTAATACCTCAAAGCACATTTAAAATTACATTAATAAAAAAAAACGAGTGTGCTTTAGACCACACGACTGAAGTAAAACTCCATCTACTATTTAACCATAATTATTAATTTATTATTATTTTTATCGTTCTTTTTTAAATTCATTAAAATTAGCAAAAAAAATGAATGAATGAATAATTTTGAATGCACATTGTGATTGAAATTGTACTATGAATAAGCGCAATAAATAAAAGGCTTTTTATTTTTTATTTTTGTTATTTATTTTAATATATACAGTTATATACGAAACGTAACTATTTCTCTTTCTATCTTCACTAACTTACATCTCCCTCTCAACTTCCGTTCACCTCACCTGATCACAATTTTCGTAACACTCTCGTCACGCATTCACCAGCTTACTCCCCAAGTCAAGCGTGCGTAAAGAAGTTTTACTTCAATAACCATGTTCTAGCATTAAAAAAAACTGCATAAGTGGCCTTATCACTAACAGTGATCTCTTACAGATACATTACAGACTATTTTTTTAAGTACCAAATTTAGTAGAGAAAATTCTGACGACATAAACAATAAACTGAAAATTAATTAAATATAATTATTAATAGGTACTGTCGATGAAAATGTTATTTGCCATAGTCAATTAATATTGTCGAATAGATCTGATTATAATTTTGCACCAATGATAATAATAACTATGTTTTTGCTATATTGTGCATAAGAAATTGAATTTTGAAAGATAAGGCGTATTTCATACATTCTTTCAAAAACAAGAAACTGCGTAACATATTGTTTTATATTTCGTAGATGATAATATTTCTTACGTGGACCGCCGTGCTGGTTGCGGTGCTGTTTCTATACTTCCATAAAACGTACTCCAGGTTTAGTGAATATGGAGTGAAGCATATGAAGGTGGTGCCCTTATTTGGAAATATGCTGAATTTGTTATTACGGAAGGAGCATTTTACTGATGCGTTAACTAATGGTTACAATACATTTGCTGAAGAAAGGTTAAAATGTCATTTACTTTTTACCTGGTTGATGAATGAAGATCTTCCGATCTTGTGTTTGTAATTCATTATAATAATAAGAATAGTCATAAATATATTAAACAATATTCATTTTTCATACTAAATTTGTCATTCTTTGTAAACATAGAATACAAATTTCGCAATCGGATTTTTGATTTTAGACATTTTGAATTGTTTCTGAAATTTTTAACAATTTTATACACAGTTCTGTGACTAAATTATATTTAGTTCTGAAATTGCTATCAAAATAATTTTATAGTTAAGAATTTTGGTTAAGAATTTTATAAAAATATTCAGGCTTTGACGAAAACTACTGGCATTCAGAGAATTTTCCTATCTATTAATCAAAATAAATATACGAGTATGTAGTTATATTATCAATGACGATAGGCGCGTACGAGGGATTTGTAGTGGTAAAGTATGTATTTCTGGACTAATAAAATTTTATACTAGCGGGAGAAGTAGAGTGATTGATTGATTCAGCCCGTAACATGGCACTGCTGAGCATAATTATGTCAATTTTTTAATTTTTTTACATAGAGTCGGAGTTGAGGAGTAGGGTGTAAAATATTTATTTACTATTTATTATTTTTAAAGATTTATCGGTACTTATCAATTTACGACGCCAATGACAATTATACAAGACATAGAATTAGCGAAGAAGGTCACAGTAAAAGACTTTGAGTATTTCCTCGACCGTCGCGGCTTCACAGATGAAAACGTCGATCCCTTATTCGGAAGAAATCTTTTCTCACTAAAAGGTACCAGGAATTTTTAAGAACTATTTAGAATTAAGATACGGTGAAATTATTAAGTCAATTTAATTTTCAATAAATAAATTTCAATCAATAAATAAGTAAAATTAATTTTCGTTTTAGTAATCACAACTATTTGAGATATGTACACGTACGTATATGATTAGCTTAATTAAATTCTTAATTACTACGTGGTCTCATTTATTTAGTATTTATATTTGTTTCCATGATAATTGTGGCATTTAATTTAATAGTCTTTGACAAAAAGAAGAATAAAATGTTCTAAGCAGGCTTAAGCCTAAGCCTAGACATAGTCTCTCTTGCTTTTCATTAAGTAAGATTATAGTTAAACAATTTCCCTTTATCTATTATCAGTGGCAATGATAGTAATTACAAATACAATTATCGTACAATTATTTATCACATTTTTTTTGTTCAAGTACATAAGCTAACTTCTTCTTCGTTGACTAGCTAACTTCAGGGTGTCGAATTTTTAAAACTAAAAAATAAAAATTCGCTCTAGTTGTTTTCCCTAGTGCGTCAAAAGAAGTATAAATTCAATAATATCACCCATTATAGCTTCAGTCACCTTACATGAAGTACAGCGCCACTATATTCACATATCTTTGTCATTATGTAATTTAATTGATAACCAAATAATATACTGTAACTGGTATAGCCGTTTTAATATATACTTTAAGTTTATTTTCTAGAAGTTATAAAATCGTTTATGGAATTTTATTGTGTACGAATATGCGTATATATTGGCCCATAAAGAAAACGATTAATTGTGTTAATCACTATGAAGAGAATAATAGATTATGAGATATTTAAAGCTAACATACCCTATGTTTACATAAAGTAAAAAAGGTCTCTTATATTACTTTTATGGTTATAAATTTTATAGGGCAGGAATGGAAGGACATGCGTTCGACTTTAAGTCCGGCATTTACGAGCTCCAAAATAAAGCTGATGGTGCCTTTAATGGAGGAAGTGGGCGAACAAATGATACGAGCACTGAAGACGAAGATCGAGACAGCTGATGGTAATTTGACAAAAGAAAAACATGTAGAAGTCTTACATTTGTTGCAATTTTTGAAATCGGTACATTTCAATTTCATAATCGTAACTATTAAATTTTCGTTTCAACCTCCCCTCCTCCTCAGAAGCTCTGACTACTTTACTCACAACAGGAGCACAACATTACTTGAATGCTATATTATTTGCTTGTGTTTTTCTGTAAGGTTTTGGTACTTCACCAGTTGGGCTGCTCTAATATTTTCCTGAATGGTACAGTAAGAGGTACACTGTAAGATTTATAATAACACATCATACATCGTTCCATAGCTTAATGGCTAGAGCACCGGACACGGTATGTTGGGGGTGCGGGTTCGAATCCCGTTGGATCGAAATTATGATATGATAATAAAAAACATTTTAGAATTTCCTCATGTGTGGGAAACACAAAAATAAAATAATACGAATAAATCTTGAAGCATTTAAATTTACAGGGCACATCGATTTAGACTGCAAGGATTTGTCATCACGGTACGCTAACGATGTGATCGCTTCCTGTGCATTCGGTCTCATAGTGGATTCTCACACTAACGAGAATAATAAATTTTATGAAATGGGCAAAAAAGCGTCTACTTTCAACTTTCGACAAATTTTGATAGCTCTTGCGATGACTGTTTGTCCAACTGTAGTTAAGGTAATTTTAATAAAGATAAAAAAAATATTATATTTTTATTATTCGCTCCCATATACGAGTAAATGTAATACAAATGATGAATGAAATTCTCTCTCTTAGTGAACTAACTGGATCAGCTTTACGTGTTCTCCGAGACATGGTAAGAAGATCCGTAAGGTTAACCATCCAAAAAACAAACACTTGTGCAAATACAATATAATATGGTAGGTCAAGGAACAATTATGACTTCAAACCTAGTATGAAAAAGAAAAAAAAATACCTACCGATGTCTGTTGTGAGTGAGATTTGACCTGAACAAACACTGGTGTAAATGTTTTTTAAATTCTTACCTATAAGAAATTTAAAAAAGTTAGCGTAAGTAACTATACACATAGTTACGAACTCTTACATACATATCTTCGCATATTTATGCACCAATCTCATACAACTTTATTTGATGTAAGAATTTGTTTGAAGGAAAACCATACTTGTTATGCGTTTTATGTCTTAATATAAAAGCTGTTTGTATGTGTTTTGAATATACTTGAATGTACTCTCTTGCAGAAATTAAATATTAGTTTCCTCTCAAAAGAAACAAAAGATTTTTTTATCGAGCTTGTACAAACTACAATGAAGGATAGAGAAACCCGTAATATAATCAGACCGGATATGATTCATTTACTTATGGAGGCTAAGAAGGGTAAGACGTAAGATATAACATTATGTACAAAATAAATAAACATATAATATTTGAAGACACACACGGTCATTTGTTTCTAAGGTAAACTACGTAGAGCTTTTGACTTTTGTGTTATAGATGACAGACAACCAATATTGGTACTTTTTCAATAAACTTACTTAAAAAACACATTTATAATTAGTAAAATACAACACACCCAGATTTGGGGCGCAAATCGAACCCACAACCGTCGGAGCAAAAAGCAGGGGCACTGCACTCTGCGCAATCAGGCTAGCCAACCATATACAAAATTAAAGCGTAAATATAATCAAATAAAAAAAAATCATAGAGAATAGCGCCTAATAAAGTCGTGGTTTTTGAGAATTCTTATTAATAAATTTTTAAATGTGTTTATTTATAAGATATCATAATCAAATAGCAAGGCACCAATGGGCAGCTACTGCCACAAAAAAGTTTTTAAAAGCACGTCTATGGTTTATGTTCAGAACCAGCCCTTTTTAGGCACACCCACGAAATTAATTAATTAGTCAATCGATTACCAAAAACTATTGACAAACAGGAATAACTAAAAATGAAGAAGAATGAAAAAGGAAAATAGAAGTCTGTAATCGCGAATAACGTTGGGGTGACATCTATACACCATTATATTCATTATGTCTCTAGAAGAAATTGAAGAAAATTTATGGGTCTTTCAATACACTGAAAACTGTCCATAACAATTTTCAATTCAAATCAGTCAAAATCCATTGTAGTAAATTGTATACCTAGATTTTGTTTCATGTCACCATCTTACGTGAGATTGGAAAAATCGACAGCACCCTGTTGGTACAACAGAAACCAATTAAACTCGACAATTGAAATTGATATTGTATTTAGACACTATTCCGTTTCCTTTGACAGGAAATTTATCACACGATGACAAAGGAAGTGATGAAAGTGAACGAGACACAGGATTTGCAACTGTTGAAGAATCTTCTATTGGAAAAAAAAGTAGTAATAGAAGTTAGTATCATTTCTTTAAATACAAAACATCGTAATTTTTTAAATTTTAATGGTTACTATCAACACTTTTATTCTAAGGGTCTTAACTCGATTGTCATTTTGAAATTTTCTAATGAAAAATAAACAAAACAGTTTCTTTGTCAAGCTTGCGGTAACCCTGATGATTAGCGGGTACTGTAGCCCAAGGTGTTCTGACTACCTTTCAGACCATAGTGATACAACAGTACTTAATTTTGCTGTGGTGATATTAAGGTTGAGTTATTCTCCAGTTGAGTTACTCCTAAATTTCGAGCACGATATGTTTTCATGTACTCTATCCCCACCAAAATCTATTTTAGTAATCACAAAAATATGTGTTATATGAGTACCTAATATTTAAACAAGTCAATGACACTGACCTAATTTAACTAAGATGATATATGTTGGTACATCAAATTCGATTTCTACATGTTATTGGATCTAATTCTTTATTCGTTACAATACTTATAAAGTCGTCAAAATCGGTCATCAGCCATTAAAAAAAGTTCACACATTTCAAAAAATATACTTTTACTTTGTGTGTGTGTATATGTGTGTGTGTTTTATTTTCAGTAAGAATGTTTTGTTTTCATAGTCATGTATAGTAATTTAGTCTAAGTTTATGTTATGGTATGTTAAGTGTAACAAAATTGTAATTTGCTTTTGTCGTAAGATTAACTGTTATCTAAAGTGTTTCGTTTTATAGCACATATTATAGTATCAATTTGTTTTTTTTTTTCACCAGCGTGGTCTGATACCGACTTAATAGCTCAAGCCATCCTCTTCTTCATTGCTGGTTTCGAAACAGTATCAGCATCTATGTGCTTTATGCTGTACGAGCTGGCTCGTAACCCAGAAGTTCAGGAGCGATTAGCGCAAGAGATCAAAGAGCATAATATTAAAAATGGTGGAAAACTAACGTTCACTTCCATCCAACATATGTCTTATATGGACATGGTAGTTTCAGGTAATTTTTTTTTTTTTTGTTTGTTTGTGGCTGTTGCGCTGGCGGTTGCGGGTTCGATCCATGCACATGGCAAACATTTGTATTGGACATACAGATGTTTGCCGTGGTCTGGGTGTTTGTGCAGTACTTACCTATGGCTCTCCCCAGTGTGCCTCGGAGAACACGTTAAGCCATCGGTCCCGGTTGTCATGTACACCTGATAGTGATCGTTACTCATAGTAGGGAATATATCCGCCAACCCGCGTTGGAGCAGCGTGGTGGATTAAGCTTCAATCCTTCTCCTACATGAGGAAAGAGGCCCATGCCTAACAGTGGGATATTACAAGCTGAAGCGTTCTGGGGTAACATACATAAAAAAATCGAATAACAGTCAAATTGAGAACCTCCTCAATTTTTTAAAGTCGGTTAAAAATGAGTTATCTTGCAGAAACACTTCGTTTGTGGTCGCCAGGTATAGCAATGGAAAGAAAATGTGTCAAAGATTATAACTTAGGAAAACCCAATAGCAAAGCTGAAAAAGATTTTATTGTAAGTAATCAAAAATTGTTGAAAAAAGAAAACAAATAATAAAATATATTTTATAAAACTTATTTCAAATTCTGTAACTATTTTAGATAAAAAAAGGAGAGATAGTATGTATACCAGCGTGGTGCTTCCAACGTGATCCCAAATTATTTCTGAATCCTGAAAAGTTTGACCCTGAACGTTTTTCTGACAAAAACAAACACAATATTAACACTACAGCTTACATGCCTTTTGGCATTGGTCCTAGGAATTGTATCGGTGAGTTATTTTTTATTTAGATGTTTATGGTTTTACATTGAATTTTTTTGTTTTTTGTTAATCGATTACCGTGTTAGGTTTTTTATTAGATATAGGTATCTTAACGCATATTAAAACTATAAACTTTGGCAAAGTAGATCGAGAGAGGAGATAGTAGATCCTTCTCCTACATAGGGAAAGAGGCCTATACCCAGCAGTGGGATATTACAGGCTGAAGAGAAATTTTAATGCATTTATAAATATATAATATAATTATATATAATTATATATATATATTATAATTTTTAGTTAGTTCAAGTCATCTTTGCGCGGGGCTCTATGTGTGCGTGCGCTTGTAATTATAACACTTTGCGCGCACTAGTGACTTTTGTTTAAAGAATTTATTGTCACAGTGACAAAAGTCACTAGTGCGCGCTTAACCTTAATTTGTGTAGCAGTGACGCAACCGCCGTCATTCGAAATTTCAAACTACACGTCTTCTTATTGGTCATTTTTCCACCGGTACAGTCGTTAAAGAAAATGTCTAGTTCTTCACGGATTTTTTTTTAAGGAGTCAGGTAAATAATTTCAATGTGCTAATTTCGATATTATTAATATTTATTATGATTAAATAATATATACTTACATTACTAACTTACTTTAAAAACTATATTATTTTTAAAGTGAACGTATTATGATTGTTTTAGACTCGTGAAACTATTGCCAAGGTGTTCGAATTTCTAAAAAAGGAAAACATAGTTATATTGCAGCTAGTATAAGTGATCCAATTTGCAGTGCAGGTCCAAATTAATATCAAAATTAAATGAATATTTAAACAGTGTGCGAAAGAGAACAGCAATAGCAATGTATCAGAGAGAACAATGACAAATATATTGGCTGAAGGAAAAAAAACTGACTTCAAATTTAAATCTCTATATAAAGACCGCAAAACAGAAATGAATAGATGGTTGACAGTTGCACATATAAAAAAAAATTAAACTGTATGACTTGATAAAAAAAAGAAGACCATATTTGTCGTAAGCTTGATGACCATACTTCAGCCATATGACATAAAAGTTCTTCGACTACCGCCGTATTATCCTGAACTAAACCCGATAGAAAATGTATGGGGAATTTTAAAAAATTATATTGTTCCGCATAGTATCGAACAAAGTGTGACTGGAATAACGAAATTAATAAATGATCGTTTAAGTCAAATTAATGAAGAGATGTGGCGTAATACTTGTCAACACGTAAAAAAAGAAGAATTTTTGATATGGAATCTGAAATAATAATTAAACTTGGTGAAAGCAGCGAATCCGAAAATTCATCATTTTATTCTTCTAGTAGCGATACAGATTAATATGTTCAATAAACATGTATTAACAAATTATTATTATTTTTTTAAATCCATATAGTTACTATTAAAAGTATTAAAGAAGGACAAGATAAAAAGTACCCAAAACCGGCGTGCGTGTATGCAACGACTAATGAATGTTGATGAAGCGTTTTCGCTTAGGTTTGTCAGGATCGTGGCAAGTGTCATTTTCTTGTCTCTGCCTACCCCTTCCGGGATACAGACGTGAGTTTATGTATGTATACTATTCGTCACCGAGATATAATTTTTTATTTCAATTTTTTTTTAAATAACTTTATTTATATTTTTCACTTCACTGTACCCCTTGTCACGCAACAAAGTCACTGTATATTTACAAGGTTTACCTACACATAGCGCCGCGCGCAAAGATGAGTTGAACATACTATAATATGTTTGCATTTTAAAGTACCTATTTGCATCGCGTGCCTAGTTGTGTCATATTATCAATAATTACCTTTATAGATTCTAATAGACTCTAAAAAAGTACTGTCTATGTTAGACCGCTTTTGCACTTTGTTAAGTTTTTTTAAATATTGTCATTTTCTTTCAGATAACTAACTAACGTACAAAAAATAACGTTCTTCTTTAGAAGACAATGTGTCATAATTAAAATTCGTTATAGATTCGTTGCTTGTTTTATGAAAGCGACTTCTTCTATAAATTGTATATATTGAAAAGAATTTTCGTATCATTAAAAAAATTTAACATCTTACATTTCAGGTTCAAGGTTTGCTCTATGCGAGATGAAGGTTTTTTTGTACCAAATTTTACTGAATTTTGAAATATATCCTGGAGAAAAGACTACCCTTACTGGAGAACTTGACCGAAATGCATTTACACTTACACTTAAAGGTGGACATTGGTTGAGGTTTAAATGCCGTAACTAAGTTACATCGCGATAGTGATATTTTGAACATTAATTTGTTAAAATTATAAATAAATATACCTACATAAAAAGTATTTTTTCCTTTCTTCCCTTTTTGATTGAATTAACCTAATTCGGCTAGATAAGATACTATCACATTTATATGTAACTAGCCGACCCGTGCCCACTTCGTTGCGCATTAATTATTTTTAATAATTACTTCTAACGACGATATCTCAAAAACTATTCATCTGATTGATATAGTGTAAAGGGCAATTTTAATCTACATTAAATTCTTAAGCTAACCAACATATTTATTTCGATAAGGATTAATACTGAACTAAAGAAAATAGCTTTGAAAATAACGTAATGTTTTTAATTACAAATTTGAACATAAAAGTGGTTATTGTAAGTCAACCGTAAGAGATAGAGATATGCTGTCGCGGACTTTTTTGTAGCATTTTTATAGATTTTGAATTCGCTAGTACATTACTTAACTATATCTTTGCTAGTTTACGCGGCGTTCGCGTGGAAAGCTCCCAGTTGGCGAAATTTTTTGCGACCTCTTCAACATTTATCGCCGTATTTCTGCTAATTTACATAACAGTATACTAAATTATATACATATACCTTCTTCAAGAATCACTCTAGCTATTGTTGAAAACCGTGTAAAAATCCGTTCAGTAGTTTTCGAGTTTATCGCGTTCAGACAGACAGACAGGAGGACAGAAAGACGCGGCCGGGGGACTTCTTTTTATAATAAGTATAGATGTATCTTAATGTCTCATGCTCCGTATAGGGCCTTCCTGAACATCGCCCACAGGCACAAACACAAAGGATGAATGTCCCGTTCAAAGTCAACAGCAGTCTTCGATTTGAACAAGAAAAGTTGTTGAAAAATGTTGTTGTGTGTTGTTATTCTTTGAATTTCTGGACTCCCATTATTGGGTGCTTTATAATACTCAGGGTAGACAATCATTAAATTAATATTATTAAAAAAACCTTCCGATAGCAATAGGCAATTTGTCGTAATCATGTTGTTCGAAGAGATTTAGAACCCGATGCTATATTTCCGTCTATTCTACTAAACTGTTGTATTTTGATATCAAGTGAAATCCTCGCGGTAAACATAACTTTGGTACAAATGCAGAGCGTTTAAAACCACCATAACTAACATTCAGCATCAATACGAGAGAAACAACGCTAATTGTAAGAGCAGTGATAGCTTATGTACACGAATTTTGGACTTTACGTTTTTTAGTTCACCATGTTCAGTGTTCACATATAATTATGTAGGTAAACGTTACACTATTTATTAACTTAATAGTAATGTTTACCTATCTATGTATGGCATTCCACATATTTATACTGTTCTTCAAACGGGGGTTCTGCAGGTATAAATATCATATGAATAAAAAAAAATCTTCCCAAGTTTTATAATTATTGTACTTTATCTTAATTTTCAAAAAACTCTGCTTGTGTCTTCTGTATAAAACCTTATAACAGCGGCTAATTAAAGTCGATAAATTGGTACTTCAATCTTACACAAATAAATAAAATTGGAGAGTCTGTTTGTAATATTAAAATAACCACTTTTTACTAAATGCATATGGGTGTATACACAGTACATTACTTAGTAACATTTTTACAATTTTTGTCTGTCTGTCTGTTTAGTCTCTGAAACGGCTGGACAAATTTTGACAGGACTTTCACGGGCAGATAGCTGATCTAATAAGGAGTAACTTAGGCTAATTTTATTTTAGAATTTATTTGAAGTAAAACTTCCTTAGGCGTATGAGGGGTAAAATTTGAGCGACCGGTAACGCGGCAGCGTTATAACGTTCAGTAGTTGGATGGGTGACCGCCTGGGAACACCGCTTGACGCTTTTTGTCTTTTTTTGTTAATTTTTTTTTTGGATTTTAAATTCGTTTTTTTATTAGTTTTTTTTTTTATTAGTTTACTAAATCAGTTTTACTTCTGACATATGTACTTTGTACACACGCAATTTTTTATTTTGTAACTGCGGACTGAAAAATATTTTATTTTTTTAATTCCACGTGGGCGAGTCACGGGCACAGCTAGTATACCTATATTATAATCATAATTTCATGCATTCTTATCATTAATAAGTCCCTAAACTGTTAACATCATACCGAACGCATCACCCTCGTTCATATTTGATGGGATTATACATCCCACGAAAATGTGGCGGTAGTGGCTTTTTAAACGCAAAATTTAGAAAACTCCAGCAATGAAAATCGTCCGCATCTTTGTGAAGCGAATGTAGCCACTGATTTGACCACTCCATGGATTCTCTTTCTAAAGACTTGAAGCTCCGAGTTTGAACAACCTTTACAAGAAAATTTAAAACCAATTCTTGTAAAACCTACCGATTTAAGTGATAAGCATCAAGCAGAAGAACTACAGTTCAAAATAACGTAAACATGGCACTTTTTGTTATTATAATAAAAGTAAATATCCAAATTAGTGTGTTCGAAGCGTAAAAAGTCAGTCAATGTGTATCATAAAAATCTTATTAAAACGTAATGTCATATAAAGCCTTTTGGTCTAAGATCCGGGATATAAGAAAATATTAACTCATCTGTTAATTAGATGAAACAATTTTTTATAGGCTGATTTCAATATTGTGAATTTATAAAAACAACCTCTGCCACCATAAGCCTGCTGCAATTTTTTTTTAAATCTTTTCCCTCTCATGTTAATTACACGTAATAAGCTAAAACCGTTAATATTTTACATTATATACCTGACTGTAGTAGGCACCCATCTCTATGATTACTATACTTACCTGCAGCCAGGTTACTGCTGACTGAGGTTACTGACCTGATGACCTGATGAGGTAATATTTAGCTATCTCGGATCTTAGACCATTAGTCTTGCATTATACGAATGACAAAACATTTTAGGTTGAGTTAGACTTTTTAGAGCCTTTCTTTGCCAAAGATAATATTTTAACATGTACGATATTTCTTTTTAATGTGAAGTCGTTATTACAATGTCTTTAATAATTCTTAATTTTTCAATGCATTTTTGAATATACGGATTATCTTATATATAAAATTCTCGTCTCACAATGTTAGTTACCATACTATAGTAAAGGCAATCGTACAATATACCATATAAATACATATAATATCTATTTATATTGTTTTTTTATTGTATATAAACTAATATAATTTTATTAAATGTTGTTATAGTGTAATATTGCAGGTGGTATTTAATATTACTGTTTCAATTTAGTCGCTTAGTCCAATTTGTCATATTTTTGTATTATATAGGTACTATTAATCCAGGATTTTTTGAATGATTAAGTCTGTTACTCTTTTTCAAAAAGGAGAAGAGGGAGCTTGATCCAGGAAACTTCGGAGTTTTAAAATGAATCAATTTTGATAATTGATAAAGACATAATATATGTATGTTATGCATATATTAATGTATGGTTTCGTATGTATATATGTTTTAGTTTTTTTATGTTGGTTGTAGCAAAGAACCTTCTTTCTTTCCTTTATATATTCTTCTCCTATATAATGAAAGAGGTGTATGCCCAGCTGTGGGATGTTTCAGGCTGAATCAATAAATCAATCAATATATTCTTTTAACTCTTCTCTAGGTCATCTGAATGAGATCTAAAATATTGAAATTAGTTATTTACGTGAATTTTTTCAAATATGCCATGAAGAATATTCTCTCTGTCTTTCGCTCTTTCTCTAACACTATTTATGAAGAAAAATGACTTTAAAAATTATAACAACGAATACAAGATTAATTATAGGAATAAACAGCACAACATTCAGTATCCGAGTGTGGTTTTTAACATGCAAACGATTTGGCACAATATCCACTCTAAATATACTATCCAATACAGTTTCTAGGACCAATTCCAAATGGCATGTGAGATAGAGGAGGATTGATGAGGTTTTTTTTTTAAATATGAATGAAATTTTTGCCTATTTGAAAACAATTTTGAATCATGGGTCTAAAGCTAAACTGGTATAAAATAAAATATATTTTCATTTATACCTCCAGTTGGTTGTGAATGCTGTGTCAGAGGTCCGAAAATACACATCAATACGGAGACTAATAGTATAAGTAGGTTCGAAAACGGTTAATTTTACAGAAAAATACAAGAAGCATTTTTTGTAGATAATTTTACTACCGACAATTTTTATAATGACCTCTATTAACCTCCGAGCAATGGGTCGCGAGATATTCGCGAAAAACTGATTTTCGTGACCTTTTAACCTTCATAACTTTTTTAGCCGGCACGATATTAATGTCGATTTTTCACATCTTCATTACAGCGTCGTAATAAAGGTGTATACAAAAATTCAGCTCACTAGGAATGATTCCGCAGATTGGGGTTTAAAATGCCTAAAATGACTAGGCTATAAGGGAAGTCAATGTCGAAAACTAGAATATTTGCCTTACAATACAATGCGTCTTGCATAGTACTAAATTAAAAGAAGTAAATTCTCAAGAAGAATTAGTCTAATTTTTTATACTAATAAAACTGAAATTTAAATTCCTCAATATAACTTGAATAAACCAAAACATCTATAGGTAGGGTATACGTATTTTAGTTTTTTTTTTCTTCTTCAAAAAGAACTGTACCTACTGTCATAATTTATATGGGACATCTGTCACGAGACCCTGACTAAAATCTGTTCATAATTGGCGGATTAATTGCTTAACAATTAGATATAGAAAAAAGCATACAGTCGAATAGAGAACCCTATTTGTTGATGTCGGTTAAAACTCAAGTTATTCATGAGGTTCTAGGCTAAGATTCCATTACACGAGTTATTAACAATCCCTTATTTCTTAGTAGGTTTTTCTTGGATTTCTGGAGAAATAACTGGTATCGTATATTTTAAGCGTTACGTTAAGTTACTAGAAAGATAAAGCTATAGCAAGGCAGTTAATATCGCACTAATAAGTTGTAAAATCAGAAGTTTTCTAGGGAAATCTCTGCACTGGCGGATCCAGGGGGGGGGGGGTTATGGGGTCAGGAAATGGTTAAAGATAAGACAAAATGATGAACGCAAAATGATGTACGACTGAATTATAGGACTAAAAAAGATCTACAAAAAAGTTCACAAGATAATTATTTTACCCGAGCGAAGCCGGGTCGGCCCGCTTGTGATAAAATAAAATTTAATTGCGTACTTTAATTTGTTTTATGCACGTAAATATATACTAACAGATTTTTGTACTTTGCTTAACAATACATTTGATTAAAGTAATTAAAAAAATTATTTCTGACTTATTTAATAGCAGCAGTAAAAATAATAAGGCTTCTAGAGTGAATATTTCTGTTTACTTTATTTTGGTAGTGCGTCATCTTAAAGACGACCAGGTTGTTATTATAAACACCCAATAATCGTGACACTTCGTCGTAAACCTGTTCATCATTATATTATATTATCGTCACTTCATAAAGAAATTATCTGCCAATCAACAACTCTGCAGATTAAGCCCTTATTCTTGTATATGGTGAAAAAATTTTTTGCTAAGCTTTAGTCCTTTATGAGCTTTTCAGGTCACACATTATCTAAAATTTTGCAATTAAATTTTTAATGATGTTCGTGTTCAAACATCATTACGACAATTTATTTAGGTATTATTTTTAGTCCGTCATTAAAAAGTCAAAACAAAAATATTTTCTAACCGACATTGTTTACAAAACGACTAAAACAAATTTAAAATCTGACGTAAGATATAATGATAAGATGACATTACTTTGTAAATGTAGTAAATTATCTGATTTTTAATTTAGTAAAGGAACAGAAAAACAATAATTTGGAAAATCCAAAAGTGCACGCCTCACACGCTCATTGTGTTACGAATTGAAATTAACCCTAGATTACTAATCTACCCCACGAGTAACGTTAATACTAATCATTCGTAAAAAATACGACATTTAAATGAAACGAGAATAAACAAGATAATAAAAACTTTTATTGTTTTAGAAATTATAGTATCATTCTTTGGGTTTAAGAGATCACGTTATAATTAAAATTAAATAATTTACTTATTCTACACAGTTAAGACACGTGTTCATGTTATGCGCCCTACATATGGCTCTTTTGCATTTCATGCAAAAGTGTGTTGTCATTTTTCTTGATATGGATGGACAAAAGTCACATATTTTTCTTGTATTAGGTTCTTCAATTGTTGCTGCTTCTGGAACAGGTTCAACATACCATAAGTATACTTTTTATGTGCTTCTTTATTTCACGCCGCAAAGTGGTAATATTAGTTTCTCTTTTAGCTGAGGTTCCATAAGAGCATCAGCCATTTTCAAAACAAAGTCGTGTCTAGATTTGCTTTTTTTATTGTTTCTGCACTTGTTACTGATGTAAATGATGTATGAGTTTATAATTGTAATGTTGATTAAGTTATAAAACAAGCGTAATGGCCATCTACGTGTTTTTCTGGTCCAGCACATTACTAATAAAAAATAATCAAATATTAGTAAGAAATAGTGAAAAATACATTTATAGTATAGAAAATATACTGAAATCAAGTAAAATCAACATAAAATCATTACAAATAAGTGATAAAAACAAGTAAAAACAACAACAAACAAGTAAACTTACCATCGCTCAATAGTCACGAAATTAATTATAATATAACGAAATTTTACGACACCTTCGCTGTAAGTCCACACAAAAATGATGTGGGATCACAATAAATGCACGTGGTGCACTAACAGAACAAATAAGGAAGGTATTGTGAAGCAGGGGGCGCGGGAACGACGCGAACATTATTTTTTCCAGGAATCGTGGTTTCGTCGTCGTAATTTTTACGATAGATTAGTATTCTAGGGTTAATAATAATTGCCTAAAAGAGAAATCAATTGAAAAAAATATTATTATTTTTTGTGTCGATTTTGCAAGATAAAATCGTTCTTATATGTTAAGGTAGGCACTAAATTATCACTGAGCCTGCTTAGCTAACCTATCTTTTTCTCGTTCGCTTTGTCTAAAATCATCGTTTTGACGAACTTGAGACATTCGACATTTTTTTTGGAGCAAGGTTTACATCATCCTTATTAGGAATTTGAGCAGAATAGATTCCACTATGTTTATTTTCAAGACAGCAGCTTTCAGGTTTATTCAGCTCAATCATAACATCATCTTTATAATTTTTCGAAAGACTCATAATTTTTACGATGTTTTCTTTTATAATCACTTTGTAATTGATCACGTTTTCTTGCAGAGTTTTTATTTTGCTTTTGGCATTTTATATTATCGAAAATCTGTCGACACGTCACGAAAGATAGATACAATTTTAACTTCACTGCCAAAATATCAATAATGTCGCTAGATGCAGCAGAAGTTATTTAAAAAATAAATAGTTCATGAAAAAGGAGAGAGGAAAAAAATAGACGGTGATAATTTTTATGAAAGAAACCCAGAAAATCTTTCGAATTTCGTTAATATCTTTAAAACAGTTAAGAGTTCAGTCATAATAAGAAAAAAAGTTCATCCTTAGAGTGACTGGAGTATTATTCAAAAGGAATAATTACAATTAATTGGCGTCTCTACATATATAGACTTTTTATATAAATAATAATAAAAACCTCATTTTATCATTTTAATAAAAATATTTTTTGATAGTTGTCAAACAATTTGATTTTAAGCTCTTCTTGTTATTAATATTTTACATTTTGCTACTTGATTCATTTTTATATTAAGTATAACAAAATAACAATTCATTAATAAAAACTCTGCGGAGTTAGCGAATATTTTATCATCCGCTCATCCATTCGCTAAACCGAGCTCATTTTCTAAACTGGTGGTCATTCGCTAAGCTGGTAACCTCGAGCTTGAACGGCAACGCAGGCTTCGCAAGCATCACCGCAGACAGTTCCAACTCACCGAGAGCTATGCAGCATCTGGTTCCACTGGCCCGCCAACCGGCTATTGACCTTCGGTCTCGGAGGAGAGTAATGTGGCGTGTTTTTGATAGTCGTCAAAGAATTTGATTTTAAATTCTTCTTGATAATTTGTTTTTCAATTTAGTAAATAAAATTATGTACGTACACGTAGCACGTTATCTTATAATTATATTTTATATTTTGCTATTTGAATATATTGTTTTTCTATTATCTTATAATTATATTTTGTATTTTGCTACTTTTTTATATTTTGCTACTTGAATATTGTTTTTCTATCATTATTATTCTTCAATAAAGAGTCAGCGAAGATAGATAACATCTTATTTTATTTATCCTCTCGTTCAATAGCTTATACATTTCGCTAAAATTGTTTATATTTTTCTAAAACGAAAAGACAACTAAAAGTGCACATACCAACGGACAGCTGTAGATATATTAGTTGATTACATTTTTTTGTTATATATATTAAAGGGCTTAATCCACCACGCTGCTCCAATGCGGGTTGGCGGATGCCTTACCATACATAATACGATACCTTACCATACACTTTCAATATCATTGAAGTAATACGGTACCAAATTTCGAATCGATAGGACATATGGAAGGTAATTAGATTCCCTCGTCAACTATTAAAGAGCTGATGATCTTCGAACGGCTGATCAGGTCATGGTTACCCTACCATATACTTTCAATATCATTAAAGTAACACGGTACCAAATTTCGAATCGATAGGACATAAGGAAGGTAGTCAGATCCCCTCATCAACTAGAAAAAAGTACCACAGACAGTTACACAGATACACAGACACGTTAAACTTATACCACCCCTCGTTTTGCGCCGGGGTTTAAAAAAGAAAAAATATTTATCAAAGAAACCCAGAAAATCTTTCGAATTTCATTAATATCTTTAAAACGGTTAAGAGTTCAATCATAAAAAGATATACAGTTCATCCTTAGAGTGACTGAAGTATTATTCAAAAGAAATTATTACAATTAATTGTTTATATTTTTCTAAAACGTGAAGACAACAAAAGGGCACAGACCAACGGACAGCTGACATATCACTTTTTAATCAGGTTTTTTTTGTTATAAATATTAAACAAAATGAAAAGAAAATACGCTGACTTTATAGATTAACATGTCTAGTTTCCGAAACAACCTTTTTTTAAAAAATTCAGTGCCTAACTTAACGTATAAGAACGATTTTATCTTGAAAAATGGACACAGAGCCGTCTTTCGATAGTAAAGCACACCCACACGCTTAAGCGTGTGACGCGTGCAATATGTCAGGTTTAATTATATCAAACTTTATTCACTTAAAAAATTACTAGACGAAAAGAATTACAATCGAAACATAGTCAACTAGAATAACCCTGGACATTAGAATAAATCGTAAATAATATAATATTAACTCAACGAATCAACAAAGTCTCAGTTGCGGCTTTTAAATCGCAACCAATGTCCACCCTTAAGGATCGGGTTGAAGGAATCTGTGTCAAACTCAGTAGCAAATACAGTTTTAACTGACGGAGACACTTCTAAATGCAGGAGAATTTGATACAGCAGAGCCTTTAGTTCACAAAGAGCAAACCTTGAGCCTGAAAAATAAGTCTTTTAAGAAAATAAATTCTGAAGTCTTAAATTAGAATTTTTCATATACATCAGTATATTATTGAAGGTTCAATTGCTTAAATAACTTTTACCAATACAATTTCTAGGACCGAACCCAAAAGGCATGTAAGCCATTGGGTTGATTTTATGTTTATTTACTTCAGAGAAACGTTCAGGGTCGAATTTTTCAGGATTTGGAAAGTAATTCGGATCACGATGGATACACCATGTAGGCATCCATACAATCTCTCCCTTTCTTATCTGGCAATATAAAAAAAATCATTAATGTGATGTGTGTTTTTTGACCAATTATAGCGGTTTAGATACTTACGATAAAATCTTTTTCCGCCTTCCTGTTAGGTTTTCCTAAATTATAATCCTTGGTACAAATTCTTTCCAATGCTAAATTAGGTGGCCATAAACGAATGATTTCTGGAAATATCGAAAAATGTAGAACAATTTTTATTTTTAACCTAAGACGAAAACTGCTGTTTATAAAAACTGGAGTTGTTACCAACTTAATAAAGACAATTAAAATACTTTTACTTTTTACTATTGTTGCAAGTTTTTCTTTATATAATTTGTTTCATTTACCTGAAGTTAGTAGTCCACTTTTCCGCCATTTTTCATATTTTGCTCCTTAATTTCTCGTGCCAGTTGCTCCTGGATGTCAGGATGACGAGCCAGCTCAAATAGTGCAAAGGACGTTGCAATTGATACTGACTCAAAGCCAGCGATGAAGAATAAAAGAGCTTGTGCAATTAGATCAATGTCAGACCACGCTGATAAAGAAAAACAAACCTTAACAAGGTTTATGTTAGTCTTACAGCATTCAGATTCTGCAATAATTAATCTCATATATGCTACACTATACGAGTAATACATACATTATCACTGATTAAGTTTCTGCTTACAACGGGTATTATGTAATAATAATTATGAATATTACTACACAATATTTGTAATGTACGAATATTATGTAATATAATACATGTAAGGGATATCTATTGAGACTATCTATTCGTTGAACTGTGCAAACATAATCGGGCGAAAGCCTAATCAAAGGGAATTCACGTAAGATTTTAGTAATTTAGTGTATTGTATTTTATATCAATAATAATTTTGATTAAAAATTTGAGAGTAGTAGTATATATAATATATTCTGGACTTTTATCCAAACGTTTTTAAGTCAAAAAACCTAACGAACTCGCATTTATATTATAATAACTTAATAAGGTATGCAAATGTAAGTCATTTTAATTTGGAAAATAAAGTATTATTATTATTAATAAGGTATACAAACTTCTAGTAACAGTCTTCTTGCCAATAGACGATTCTTCAACAGTAGCATATCCGACGTTTTCATTTTCATTGTTGTCTTTATCATCATGTGATAAATTTCCTGTTAACATGTACATTATTTGTATATTTATTCATTTTATGGAAACATATATTATCATATTTAAAAATCAGTAACAAAACATTTTCCAATGATTATTATTTAACATCTACCTATACATATTAATACGTGAAGCAAAAACTTTGTACCCTTTTTTACGAAAATTGCGCGGACGAAGGAGTCTGAAATTTCGCACACTTATAGTTTAATAGAGAAGGAGTGAAGAATGCTAATATTTTTTTAAATATTGCATAAAATTACATTAAATCAATAAAAAACATTACACACAATCGATCAATCAAGTTGAGAATAGTCGTAGAATCATATCATCTATTTGAATGATAGAAAAATAGTGAATGGGTTACTTACATTGTTATCCACGTATTCATAGCTAACTCTAAAAAAGCTTTTCTTTTCCGTCGGTCCCGGTTGTCCGTCGGTCCCGGTTGTTATCATGTACACCTGATAGCGATCGTTACTCATAGTAGGGAATATATCCGCCAACCCGCATTGGAGCAGCGTGGTGGATTAAGCTCCGATCATTCTCCTACATGGGAAAGAGGCCTATGCTCAACAGTGGGATATTACAGGCTGAATCGTAATCGTGATCAAAAGCTTTTAGATATCCCTTACCCTTCTTAGCCTCCATTAGTAGATGTATAAGATCTGGTCTTGTGATATTACGAGCTTCTCTATCTTTCATGGTGTTTTGTACAAGATCAATGAAGAAATTTTTAACTTTAGGTGTGAATATTGTTAGCTTAAGTATCTACAAAGGAGAAAGTTTGTAATACAACACTTTAAAGAATATTGAGGGAAATAATTTTGATGTATTTAACACTTTAATTAATTATATATTATTATTTTTTCTGACGAATAAATATGTAGATAGCTGTTAATTAAATCGTCTACTGGTCATTTTATAAACTCACCTTAACAAGGAACGGTAAAGCAGAACTAGCAAAAATAAGTATTATTTGTCTAAGTTTGACAGCAACCGCTTCTTTTCCCATTTCATAAAATTGATTATTTTCATCGGTGTAAGAATCCACTTTGAGACCGAAAGCGCAAGAAGCGATAACATCGTTGGTGTAACGAGATGTAAGGTCCTTGCAGTCAATATCAATGTAACCTGATGACAGGAATAGATAGTTACTTAATAAGTTGTTTTAAAATCTTACAACTTTATAAATATTTACAAGCAAAATTTAAAAACGAATTATTATAGAGACGTGGAGACAGTTCTTTCAGAAGGTTGCACTACATGATGCTTAATATAAAATTACGAATAAATGGCTTCATTTGTATCTTCAATAAATTCCCAATTTATAACATTACCATCAGAATCCTTGATTTTCTTCTTTAACGCTAGCATCATCTTCTCGCCCACTTCGTCCATGAAAGGCACCATCAACTTTATTTTGGAGCTGAACGCTGGGCTTAAAGTTGAACGCATGTCCTTCCATTCCTGACCTATCCAAAACATAGTAATTCCGTAATATAGATAGGTAGCTCTCCGACGAATTTGACTGGGACTACATTTTATCTACCTTTCAGTGATAAGAGATTTCTAGCGAAAAGGGGGTCGAATTTTTCATCCGTAAAACCTCGATGGTCAAGGAAATTTTCGAAATCTTTGACATTGATCTTCTTTATTAGGTCTAGATCACGTATAACTATTGTAGGCTTTAAGAATTCATATCTCCCGACGAACCTACAAACAAAATCTTATATTTTATTATGCTGCGAACTACTTTGATACTTATTTATAACTATTATTTTTAATTTTTATTTAAATGCAAAAACAATGTTTTGCAAAATATCAAACCTTTCCTCCGAGAAACTTGTGTAAATGTTATTATAATTTTCAGCTAAGTGTTCCTTACGAAGCACAATCCTCAGCATATTTCCAAATAAGGGTACCACCTTCATATGCTTCACGCCATATTCACTAAACCTGGAGTACTTCTGACGGAAGAACAAAACAAGAACCGCGACGAGCACGGCGCTCCATATTAGAATTAGTATCATCTGTAAATAAAAATTTACTACTCATAAGTCTGTAATAAAATAAATGTTAAGAGAAAAAACACCTCACAGAATACATTCTAGGTAATTAGAACTATGGCTAGTTTATATTAATATACTAGATGGCCCGGTGAACTTCGGTGTACCCAATCAAAAGTTTTGAGGTAACATACATTAAAAAAATACAATAGAATTGAGAAACTCCTCCTTTTTTGGAAGTCGGTTAAAAAGTAGTTTATGTCATGTTGGAAGTTTAAATACTTTTAAGTTAGTTAATATTTTTATTACAATTAAATTTATATTATTTGTTTTTAAACCCACTTTTACGTATGCAAGTTTTATTGATGTAACTCCACTCGGTGAACTGTTCCTAAAGAAAGCAACTTAGTGCCCATCTCTTATGTCATTCGTTTTTGAAGTGATAATTCTTTTAGCACGTTAGAGAAAAATGATGAGAGTAAATTTTTACGATGTCGCGTACACCGTCACAAATAACCGACACCCTGAAGTTAGCTAGTCAACGTAGAAGAAGTTAGCAACGTGAAGTTAGCTAGTCTATGAAGTATTACATCTTACGTGAGTACATAAGTACACACACACTTTTTTTAAATGTAGGTACAGCTGATATCGTATTTGTCATCGATATTTTAATATAGTAGTAATGATATTAATCACGATTTTATTTGTTTTTCAATATAAAACACATTAATTTAAAAACCAATACACTAAATTAATTATTTAAGTATATAAAGTTGTACATAACACCCGATAGGTACATTACGCTCAATATCATACATATTTTTTCACAATTCCTTTTATAAACACATTGTTTATCAAAACTATATAACACAACGAAATCAATTTATTTGTTTGTACAATCTAGCCGCATGGTCGTAGCGTCCATTCAAATCAAATCCTTTAGAACGTTTGCTTATATTATGTATAAACATTTTATATGCCTTAAAACTTTATGATATGACTCATCAAGTGGAACATTAATATTGTAAACAGCTCCAGTATGGATTAAATATAGGGATTAAATAGCACCATTATGAACAAAATCTAATGAATATGTACTTGTTCTATTTGCCGGGCGAACGCTTGATCATACATAGAAGAAAATTAAGAGATTATTATTGAAGTAAAACTTCTTTACGGACGCTTGACTTGGGGAATAAGCTGGTGAACGCGTGACGAGATCGTTACGAAAAGTGTGATCGGGCGAGGCGAGCGGAAGTTGAGAGGGAGATATAAGTTAGTGAAGATAGAGAGACAGTTACGTTTTGAATATTACTGTAGAGGCAAGAGAGAGTTGCGAGCACACATGTTTGAAGTAAAACTTCTTTACTTATCCTTTACTTGGGGAGTAAGCTAGTGAATGCGTGACGGGAGTGTTACGAAAAGTGTGATCGGGCGAGGCGAACGGAATTTGATAGGGAGATATAAGGTAGTGAAGATATAAGTTAGTTAGATATAAAGGGATATATTAAAGTCAGATATAAAGGGAAAGACGTTTCGTATATTACCGTAGGCCCTAAAGAAGTTTTACTTCAGTCGTGTGGTCTATGGCACACTCGTTTTTAGGGTTCCGTACCTCAAAAGGTAAAAACGGAACCCTTATAGGATCACTTTGTTGTCCGTCTGTCTGTCAAGACCCTTTTTCTCAGAAACGCGTGGAGGCATCAAGCTGAAATTTATATTAAATACTCAGATCTGCTGCCTCTTAAAGCTGTGAAAAAATGAAACTTCTAAGCCAAGGCAATCAAAAGATACAGCCGTTTATGCTGCAAATTTTCGACACTGTCAAGGGAATCAAAACCTACAGGGTACTTCCCGTGAACTAAGAATCTTGAAATTTGGTACGAAGCAACGTCTTATAGCACAGATACAGGAAAAATTGCGAAAAGTCTAAATTTTTAGTTACTACATATAAAAAAAATATTTTAATAATTTTACACTTAATACCACTTTTCTCTTGAACGCGTAAAAGTATTAAATTGAAATTCATATCAAATACTCAAGTCTATAATACCTTTAAGCTGTAACAAAATCAAACTTCTATGTCAACGATATCAAAAGAAAAACCAATTTAAGCCGCATATTTTCATCGAAAATAGTCGCAAAGGAATCAAAACCTACAGGGTACTTCCCGTAAAGTCAGAATCTTGAAATTTGGTACAAAGCAACGTTTTATAGCACAGATACAGGAAAAATTGCGAAAAATGTAAATTTTTAGTTACTACATATAAAAAAAATATTTTAATAATTTTACACTTAATACCACTTTTCTCTTGAACGCGTAAAAGTATTAAATTGAAATTCATATCAAATACTCAAGTCTATAATACCTTTAAGCTGTAACAAAATCAAACTTCTATGTCAACGATATCAAAAGAAAAACCAATTTAAGCCGCATATTTTCATCGAAAATAGTCGCAAAGGAATCAAACCTACAGGGTACTTCCCGTGAAGTCAGAATCTTGAAATTTGGTACAAAGCAACGTTTTATAGCACAGATACAGGAAAAATTGCGAAAAGTGTAAATTTTTAGTTACTACATATAAAAAAAAATATTTTAATAATTTTACACTTAATACCACTTTTCTCTTGAACGCGTAAAAGTATTAAATTGAAATTCATATCAAATACTCACGTCTATAATAACTTTAAGCTGTAACAAAATCAAACTTCTATGTCCACGATATCAAAAGAAACAGCAATTTAAACCGCATATATTGAAACTAGCAAACAACTGACAAGGGAGTAAAAATCTAAAGAATACTTCCCGTCGACCTAAAATCTTCAGGTATGAAGCAACGTCTTATAGCACAGATACAGGAAAAATTACGAAAACCTTAAATGTATAGATACATCGCAACCACAGAAATAGTATGTGTAATGTTGTTTATTTCTGCTTTGTTTTTCAATTATAAAACTTTGCAAAGTAATATTTATTTACTAACTCTTTTTGCACACCAATACAAAAAAGAACAATACATAGAATTTATAACAATAACTTGCATCAATTGCAACAGGCGGCCTTATCGCTAACACAGCGATCTCTTCCAGGCAACCTTTGGGCAGAGGACTTGCATATAAACTAGGGGAAGGGCGCAAAATTTTGTAAAAAAAGGAACAATATAAAATAAAAATCAGATATAAATAAATAACTATATAAAAAATAACTTTCCTACCAAGAGACAGGTCAAGGAAAAAAGAGAGACCAATTAAAAGGTGGAGAGATATCTTCAACCAGATAATTATGTGGACCGCTGTGTATACAGAAAGCACGGGAAAGGGATACATGGAAATGTTTAGGAGAGGCCTACGCCGCAGAGGCGACTATTACTATGACCAATATTAATTAAGTGATGTTATAAACATGTAGACGAGTTAATTATACGAGTATAGAATAAATATATATATAGGTTAATATACATACATATGTTTAAACTAAGAATACTTACGCTAGTATTAATTGAAATTTTAATAATAGTAATAGAAATAAAGGCGATTTTTATTTTATTTATTTATTTTATTTTATATAAATTAAAGGATTAATGAAAAGATAAAGATACCTTTGTCTTAAATTTATGCTCCTCCAACTTTCCATATTGTAATGTTACGGATTTCATTTAGCAGCAAAATACCATAACTTTTACTTATATACGTGCAGGTTTGTACGGAACCCTCGGTGCGCGAGTCCGACTCGCACTTGACCGGTTTTTTTCTTTCTTTCTCTCTTTCTCATAATTTGAATTATTAATATATGCATATTATATACATATAGAAGGAGATAAAGAAGTTTTACATCAGTCGTGTGCAGTAGCGTGCATCACATATAGGCAGAAAGGCACTGCCTACCCTGGCATCTTACTAAAAATGATATATAAAACATGAACATTAAATATTTTTGAAAAAGACAAACCATAATTCAATTTAAATCTCCTTCAATTTTAAAAACACGCCGTCGTATAAATTATAATATGTATGCGATATCAGCGCGCCGGGCCTTTTATGAACTACTAGCCTAACTCGAAGTTAAACTCCCCATACAAATCTTAGTAATTTCAGAATGACATAATTATAATCCTACAATTTTATAAAGTCACGCGTCATATGGAATTCGAACAAAGTATTGTGTTTTTAACATTGGTCGGTTAACCAATGGTAGAGGCACTGCCTAAAGAATAACCTGTCAAATCAAATTGTCTTGTTTGTACCCATTTTGTACCAATAATTATGATTTTTGACACGGTCGCGTAATCGATTACGCAATCGCTGCCGCCGTCCAATCAAGTGGCACAGTGTAATATTATGACAATTCACTATTCAGTTTCAGTAGTCAGTATTCGCTTTGAATTTTTCGTTTGTGCGTTGTTTTTTTATGTAATTAGTGAAAATATCAATATATTAGTGATAGATAAGTTTATATGTGAAATATGTAACGGAGATGTGTGTTTAATGAAAGTAAAGTGTTTTTTTTTTTGCTTGTTATTCGAAACTTCTAAATCAGTTTGGAATTGTAATGGGTACGTAGATTTGCACAATTTCACTAATGCTGTAAAAAAAACATGATCAGTCCGAAAAACATCTAGCATTTTCTATAAAATTACATACTTTTGGCAAAAACCGCATCGAAACAAGCATTCAAATGATACATTGAACGCCATAATATAGATCGGACATTTGGAATCGAAACATTTCGACGGCTAATTGATATAGTGAGTTTTTTGGGTAAATAAGAACTACCTTTCAGAGGACATGACGAGTAACTTTTTACTAAATAAAGGTAATTATTCAATTAATAATTAATTATGAACAGTAAATAATATTCATGTAAATTATTTTCTCGTTGCAATATAAAAAGTGACATCTAGTGTAGAATCGAGTTTTGTTTCGTTTGGTATAGATGGCGCTATCAGCAGTTTGGTGATTTTTAATTGTATTTTTGTTTTTCAATTAGTTTTTTTTAAATTAGTTTGCCAAAGAAGTTTCACTTCTGACATGTGTACTTTGTGCGCACGCAATTTTTTTTTTGACTGCCTACCCTGTCTAAAAACTTTATGCACGCCACTGGTCGTGTGGTCTAAAGAACACTCGTTTTTTCTTGAGCATGAGAATGCCGAATGCGTTGATGTCATGCCAATTAGATAATGTTATTTTAAGTTGTGTAGTAGAACGTTTCGTCCAATATTAGTATAATGAAAATGACCTCTACAAATGAAGGTCAAGGTCTATATATCGCTTATTTATTTTAATGTTTTGGTGGTTTCACCAGCGGAAGGGATTGTCCTTGTAAGTTTTTGCATAAAAAGTATTTGTGTGTTTTTTTGGCTCTGGCTTCGCACGTGTGCAATGCTAATACTAAGTATAAAATAAATATTTGCAATGTAAGCGCAAAAAATGTGTTTATTTACGACATCACAATATTAGAAAACTCTAAAACTGTCAGTGTTCCTCTACTATATTATGCATGTATTATACATAATTATAAATCTTCCCCTGGAATCACTCTATTTAATTAAGCAAACCGCATCAAAATCCGTTGCGTAGTTTTAAAGATCTAAGCATACAGACAGCGGGAAGCGACTTTGTTTTATACCGTTAGTAATAATATCTCAATGTTTTATATTATGTAATAATGATGACACGCGGTCAAATATTAATAGATCTAAAATGGATAATAGAAATTCAAGGTCTAAACACAATTTATTTAATAGGCGTGTCTGGTGGTTCTACCACATTGGCATTAAGGAATTGTTTATGATTTATTCTAAGTAAACAGACTCTCCAAAAATATTTTTATTTATTTCATTTTGAACGTAGATATTTTTATTATCAGTGACTGATGTTTATCTAAGTAATCAAAACAAATTAAAAAAAATAAAAAAAAACAATAAAAATGATATTTTTTTAAATGTCATTCCTTTTTTAGGGTTCCGTACCCAAAGGGTAAAAACGGGACCCTATTACTAAGACTTCGCTGTCCGTCTGTCCGTCTGTCACCAGGCTGTATCTCAAGAACGGCGATAGCTAGACAGTTGAAATTTTCACAAATTATGTATTTCTGTTGCCGCTATAACAACAAAAATACTAAAAACAAAATAAAATAAATATTTAAGGGAGGCGATAATTATTTTTGTTTTTAATTAGTCTCCAACGCCATCTATCAGAAATTAGGAAAACTTCGTCGATAGACTAATAATAGTTTTCTAATCGCGGCATAGATGGCGTCACAATTAAATAAATATTTTACAGAAAATTTACTTATATTTAGTTTAGTAAATGGTAAGGAACCCTTCGTGCGCGAGTCCGACTCGCACTTGGCCGATTTATTAATTTCATGGCTTCGAAAATAGACATGCCCATTGTATGAAAATTATCTCACAAATGTAATTTACTTATAGATGCGTTATAACAGACGTACGATTCATTTCATGATGCGGTGGTTTGAAAAAAAAATACAGGATAGTTACTTTTTATTTCGTAAATAGTTGCAATTAACATTATTTTACACAAAAATTAAAGAATCGTTAGAGCATCATACAATGATAACATAATACGAGTATAACAACAGTTTGCTTTAAGGAGTTTAAGGTATCAACAAAACATAAAATTATTACATAAAGCGCTTTGTCAAACATATTAAAATGGATAATAATTATGCGAGTGTAAATACAATACATTCAAAATTAATATACGTACAATATTGACAATTACACGTCAGTAGTATCAACAATGTGAACTTGCATTAATTGCAATTTTTACTCCATATAAGTAGGATTATATGTATAGGTACGTATTAAGTAATGTTGATTAATAGAGCACTGACTGACACTTGACGGTTGTGCGCTTAAAGATGGCTTGAAGCGATTGTGAAGTCAGAGATTGACTCTCTGTTTACTTTATACCAGGGCTTGTCGCTTTTGCTTCGCCCTAATCTTTATTGCAATTGAATATTGAACTACGTTCGATTTAATACTCCAGTTCTTGCAACTTTTGCACTAATTGGACTATATTCTAACAACTATAGTAAACGTCTTTATAAAACAAGTGCAGGCAATCTATAAAATATACTATTGCCGATCTCATTAGGAAGTTTCCGATGCACCCTACGTATCGACGTATATGTACGTTTACACTGATAACTTTTAGAATTAATAACAAATGAACCCGATGAACGCTATGCAAAGATTGCAGTTTAGAACATTTTATATTTTTAATCTGATGTCTGAATATTAGACTTATTTTGTTTTTATAAAATTAATCTTAATAACGTCGTAGTAGAGCATTTACGTTGTTCTTTTTTTGTTGCAATAACTATTGCATTTTATGAAATTTCAATGATAGTACAGTTAGTTTCGAGTAGGGTGCAGTTTTTCCACTGTGCAAAAAGTACGAAATTCGAAGTAATATATTCCAAGTGATATCGACGGTGTAGCATGCAGTATCTTTATTTATTTTTTACTCGTAAACTAGGAGGGCGCTGTTTTAATAATAAATAATTTTGGAAAGTGCTATTTAAAAAACGGCGTTTGGTAATTTTTTTTATATCTCAAATTTACAGGGCTGGGACGGGGGTGGGGGTGGTGTGGTCGTCGCGAGCGATCGCTTGACGTCATAGATGACGTCACTATTCGCGACCACTTCGCCCACAAAATACGTGTGGGTCAGAGTTGGCTTTCATCAAAAGAAATTAAAAAAAATCGCCTCCAACGCCCGCGGCATTTTTTACGTTAATGGAACATCAATTTCAGCGGTCGTGGTCGATGGCGTTGTGGGCCTTTAGTGGAACGATCCGTTTATCTTACGTGTTCTACTAGTTATTTTATAAATACAACTAGCTGACCCAGCAAACGTTGTTTTGATATTATTAATCCCCTTTATCACTCCCCCCCTTTTAACTTAGGGGTATAAAAATAGATGTTAGCCGATTCCCAGACCTACCCGATATGCACACAAAATTACATAAAATCGGTCCAGTTGTTTCGAAGGAGTTTGGCAACAAACACCTCGACACGAGAATTTTATTTGATTATAAGATCGTAGTGAAATTGTCACAAAGTTTGAAAACGTGGGATAAAGTTAGTTGTGACTTGACTATAACGTTAATAATGTACCTACCACCTACCTAATTTTGTATAAATTATCAGTCAGTGAAATGATATCAAATTAGTGATAAAACATTTTAAATAAATTAAAATCTTATTGGATATTAACATTAAAACAACAAATATAATTATGTTTATATTAAAATTGGATAAGCTAAATTGAACAAACGGTTGATTTATTCGATGTGTGAAATAAATTATTTTGTATGAATAATTTTAATTTATATATATGCTATCTTTTGATGTTAAAATAATTCCAATATCTATTGTGTATGTATATTAAAAGCTTATTTGAAATAAATTTACTTGATTTACGGGTACCTACGTATATTATTTATGTATGTGTATTATGTAATGATTAATTTTCATACTTTTATTGATAGGATTATACCTACTATTGGTGATAAGACCACCTTAGCACTTTTTTAGGTTAGAATATTACGTATGACGTACCATAATATAATATTAAAAGTGTAATAAAGTATTAAATAAATAAATAAATAATTTAACTTTTTAGAAATCAAATAAGTATATTTTTACGAATACATACATCATAAATAACAATAATACGTAGGTAGTTAGGTACCTACAACTATTATAAACAGGAAACTGTGGTCGAACGAAATCACTCCCGAAAGGCTGTTCGATATACGGTTAAAATATGGCATAGTATGAAATAGTTTTTTTTACAGACTTTTACATTTATTCGAATTCGAAAAGACTTACTTGAAAATACTTGATTTTATTTGAGAAAAGGCACAGCAGGAAATATGATCAAAATTTGGAACAGCCCGTCTGGTGAAGTTTTTTTATAATTCTATTGAGGTACAGGAGCGTCCAACCACTTGATGTCCAGACGACCGTGAAGTCAGTTCATCTTCCGCCACCGGATCGCACCGAGCAACAAGCAGCGAGCCGCAAAAGTTGCAGAGAGCCAAGCACAACCCGGCCGGCAAGCGCTTGCGCGCCTTAGAGCGAGCGAGCAATAACTTTGAATAATAATTTGGTAAATTTAACAAATTATTCAAAATAAAAAAATTGTGTGTGTCAGCTACGACGCACGACTGGAGTTTATACCTTCCGACTATCTAAATAGGTACAAATAAGACTTACTAGTCTTAAGAAAAAGGTTAATACCATATCAAATGGTAAATAAACGAATAAAGTACCGCCATCTAACGCGCGATGTCGCTATTAGAAAACTATTATTAGTCTATCGACGACGTAGGTATTCGTGACGTTCTGACGTTCTGACGTTCGTTTACGTAACGAGGTCATTCGTTCAACAGATTTTACACCTCATATTTTTTTCATACCGGGGGCCTTATATGAAAATCGATTCTTAAGGAGTAAACTCCAATAAACTCCAAAAATATTTAAGAAATATTTTCGATACATTTCCTCTTCTCAAAGATTTTTTTTTTAATGTAACTAGGTTGGCAAACAAGCGTACGGCTCACCTGATGGTAAGACCGTAGCCTATAGACGCCTGCAACACCAGAAGCATCGCAAGCGCGTTGCCGACCCTATCCCCAATCCCCCCCAGGAGCTCTGGTCACCTTACTCACCAACAGGAACACAACACTGCTTAAAAACAGTATTATTTAGCTGTGGTCTTCTGTAAGGTCGAGGTACTACCCCAGTCAGGCTGCTCCATATTTTGAGCAGAAAATTTCCTAAATACACCAAAGTCGTCTTTAAACGGTGCTATGGTTACAATTAGTCCTGTTTCACACGTATTAAATCGAGACCATTACGTTACGTTATGAACAGAGTAGCATTGCAAGTATTACCAATGTACCTACCAAAGCTATGTTAATCACGAGGATTTTACGTGATTTCCAAAACTTAGTGTCGACGGAAACTGAATTGCTGTTGCAACTGCTACTAACTGTTATTCCAATATGAAAGCAATTAAAATCAAAAAAAGGTAATTGAGCCCAAACCTCCTTCCACATTCCTTTACACCACTAATCTTTAAAGACGCTCAACGTAATTGCGTGACTGGTGTGAAATTAATAATAGTATCTGCAAAGATGAATTAAATTTTAATTTATTATGTATACATTTTATGAGCACAAATTTTTCACAAGTCACCGTTTTCTATTAAAAATGTAAACTCAGTTAATGGATTTAAGTCTAAACTCTCAAAATATATTCTGGAGAATTGCCATTTTTAACAGATTAAACTTATACGACGACCCGTTAACTAAGTTAGTACTTACCTGCATGGCGACTATTTGTATTTTTACTTTTATTATGTTGTTCGCATGTAAGTGAATCTATCTTTTTGAGTACTTATAAGTTCTTTAAAACTAAAATTCCGATCTTAGGGTCAGGTTCCTGTATCGGGTAATTGATTAAATTATTGAACACATGATTACAATTAAGTTGTTATAATCAGTATACTTTTTGACAATGTTTAATTAGAAAAGTAATAATCATTATGCGAACAAATACAGAAATTATAAAGCCTCTAATGTTAGTTACAATGTATTATCATTTCATGAACCGAATATCGGTCAGTCCCTTTTTTGTGGTCCTTTTATAGTGAGATCAGGATAACGGCTCTTATATGCTGATACATTACCCCATATATCCCCTAACACAAATTTATAGTTTCCTTTTAAGAAACTACTTGGTATGCGTATATGCATACATACAAAAGTATAACACTTATACCAATATTATAAGAAGTAAGAATTCGTCTGTCTAAATTATTTTTTGTATTATGAAGTCTGTTCATTTCGGATGCTTTAAGATTATATAAGATTATGGCATTAAGGGAAATGGGAATAATATTTTATGATTCAAGTTAAGTACCTAACAAAAGAGTAGTCTTTAGGAACGATAGCAGCGCCTCACGTATTATACTGCCTTGAGTTGGTACTAAGTACTCTGTGCGGAAAATGTCGTAGCGTTGACTCTTTGCCACAGCGCCGTCTGGTGCAACTTACGACAATTATTATATTTTACGTAATGTAGATGGCGCCACAAGAGTTATAATATTAAAACATATTTTAAAGGTTTTAGGTTCGTCTTTTTTTAAAATTCACCACTTCTGCCTATCGCAGTCCACTGCTGGATATAGGCATCCACAAGTTACTCATAGTAGGGAATATATCCGCCAACCCGCATTGGAGCAGCGTGGTGGATTAAGCTCTGATCCTTCCAGAGGCGTATGCCCAGCAGTGGGATATTACAGGCTGAAGCGTATGTTACTTTATTATTATTTATGGTTTATGACATGAGTATTCTCCTTTATTAAATAAGAAAAAAAAAACTTGCTAAATCAAGTTGCATTATATTCACACTTCAAATAACCACTTCGCGTCGGTTTACGAGACATTATTACAGGAAATAGCACTCGTGAGGCATGAGAGTTTACGACAGTTCCAGAGATATTATCGTAAAAACTGAATATAAACTTTGTTAATATTTAATTCTGTTATGTATGTGTAATGTAGGTATATGAAATGGAGGACTAATTACTCCAAGCATCTTTATTACATACATGTGCTGCTTATCGTCAAAGTTATTTTTTAAAGTGAAAGTTCTTTAGGCGCATGAGGGGTAAAATTTGAGCGACCGGTAACGCGGCAGCGTCATGATCTTCAGTACTTGGATGGGTGACCGCCTGGGAACACCGCGTGACGTTGGCTTTTTTTTCAATTAGTTTCTTTTTTTTTGTATTTTAAATTTATTCCAGTAAGTTGCTTATGAACTAATTATCGTAGTTCGATTAGTTGATTTGGTTCTTGCAGATTATCATAGATGGCTCTAATTCTGTATTATTATGATAGAAACTATAAATTATTTATTGTCAAAATCAAGGAATTTTTCATCCTTCGAGAGTTGTTTATAATTTTATATGCAAATATAAATCTCAGGCTACCGTGACAAATTTTTATAGCAACTTACGTAGGATAAATATTTTTACACCAATACCACACATATACCTATACTCCAAAAACTTAATTGTCAATTAATAATAAAATTGTGTGATTATTCGCTTAGATTAAAAATGTTAAGACGAAAGTAGATACCTACTTTCGTCTTAACATTCATAATATTTGTGTTGAATCTATGTACATATTAGTAAAAAAATATTTAGCTATAACAATCGGCTGTTACTTATAACACACACAAGCATTAAGTTGCTTACCGTAGGAACAGACGACCGTGTGTGTATGTTTTAACATATTTATTTATTATTTATTTAATTTATTTGAAGGGGTAATTTACGAGTATACCTTGTATCGAAAAACTACAACGCTTAGGACCCACACTTGGATTTAAAATCCTAAAGTTATAAATATAAATCTTACAACAATCTAACAAAAAATAGGAATATATTCGGTATGATTAGGTAATCTTAGTAATTTTGAGGTCTGTAAAATTCATCGATATAAGAATACTTATTCGACGCAATTTAGTAAAAACTGGAATGGCAGCAAGAACAAAAATGCAAGCATTTTATCTTTAAAACGAAATTCGAATTCTTCAGGTGAAAAATTAGCAAGTTGTAGCGATGAGCCGTGCGAAATCTATTGAGATTTTTTTTTTACTTTTATTTCACGTAAGTATTTTGACTTTAAACGGTAAACTGAAAATGGAAATGGTAAATATCTAGAAGCTTTGAATTAAATATTTTAAGATATTTTTACCGACTTTTAGTTAGTTTTAAGAATAGAGAAGTAATTCAATTGTTCAAATAAATATCATAATTATATACAAATAATATACCCTTTTGCTACTTTAAGTAATTTAGGTTTTTTTTTTTTTTGGGGAGCTTATATTGTGATGGTATGAGACTGTGGCTCGTTGGCGCAACGGTCACAGCACTGGTTTGTGGCTGTTGCGCTGGCGGTTGGGGGATTGATCCCCGCACATGACAAACATTTATATTGGCCATACAGATATTTGCCGTGGTCTGGGTGTTTGTGCAGTCCCTGTGACGGACTTGTCCTCACGGACTCATACTCAGACCTCCCCACCGTGCCTCGGAGAGCACGTTAAGCTGTCGATCCCGGTACTTATCATGTACACCTAATAGCGACCGTTACTTATAGTAGGCAATATATCCGCCAAGCCACATTGGAGCAGCGTTGTGGATTAAGCTCTGATCCTTCTCCTACATCGGGAAAGAGGCATATGCCCAGCAGTCGGTATTACAGGCTGAAGCGTATGAGACTTGTCTACCGGTACATGTTTATCTGCATTTCATGTCAATATTTAACAGACACGTAGATATGTATTTCAAATACTAAAAGTAAATTAAATTTCGATTTATATACAACACACGTTTAACTATAATAATAATTACATCTTCAATACAACATAGTATAAAAATATTTAACAAATCTTTTTTTTTTCCGATTTTGTTTTTAATTTGACCTTACGAATTGAAATGACAACGACTCTGAAAGGCTTTTCAAATAGATTAAAATCGAAGGTTTTAAATATATATCTGCTTTATTCTGTTGGCAGTGGTATTTAATTTTATTTAAGGGACATCGCAAACTGAAAAAACGTTGGTAACAAACAAAATGAAAATAATAAAATCCCAAAGGAAAACAATGACTTTTGATACCTACACTTCTTGTTGAAATCTTTTTTTTTTCAAAACATAGTATAATGCAGATTTTTGAACAAGTATAATGCAGGTTTTTGTATTATATATTTCTTCACATTCGTAAAAAAAATGTACTTGCATCTTACGACAAATTACAAAAGAAACAAATACCTACCTAATAAAAGTGACTTAAAAACTTCAAGTTACACAACTAATTAAAAACATTTTTATATTTCCATTGAATACTTAGAAATCTGCGATGCTGCAACACTTTCTTTCAAATGGGATTTTTCACGCTCATTTAATCCGTCACTGGTGACATGATTGTAAGTTTGTAACTTACATAATTGCTGATTTTTGATGTTTTTTTTATTATTATTAAAAGTATAAGGAAAGTAATTTTGTTTACCTATTACAATGTAGATATAACCTCACATCGATCGATCGATCGATTCAACCTCACATATTATCTTATATATAAAAATTTCGTCTCACGATGTATGTTCGCGATAAACTCCGAAACTACTGAACCAATTTTTATCAAATTTTGTAAGCATCTGTAATTTGGTCCAACTTGGGAGAAAGGGTAGTTTTTATCTCAGTACTCGGTATGTAGGTAAGCAATCAAATTTGGTAGCTGTTTTCCAGGCAGGACAACGTCTGCCGGGTCCGCTAGTATTATAATAAAATGATGATTCACAAATCACAATTTTGTTTAGCAAACTTAAGTTAAGTAATCATTTTTAAGAGTTTCGAAAAAAAACCCGAGCAATGTCAATCTCCTCTAGAACGTTGTGGATTCATCAAACTTTTGTTCCTACTATATGAGGACATATTATACAGGTGTCCCGCGATAAAGTGCAACCCCGAAAGGGGGTGAAACTAGACCATAAATTATCGACAAAAAACATAGAAAAAACTTTTTAAAAAAAATATTTTATTTCTTATAGACGAATTAAGATTTTTATATCTTACGTAGACTCTATGTACAAAAAATGATAATTTCTTCCAAAGTAGTGGGTCGATTACCTACTCTAAAATAAAATAAAATATTACGCCACGTACTTGGCGGTAAGGATAAAATAAAAATTAGCTCGCAAAAATGTGGCATTATGTCTTTAACTATGCTTCTTGTGAAAAAAAATCCATTTTTTATGACTGTTTTTTTCAATGATCTCTAATTTTCTCAGAATTATGCCCCCAATACCAGGAAATTTTATGATTTATTACTATTTCTTACCATATTGCCATTCAAATAAAAAAAATTTACGCCTGTATCCCTAAAAACACGTACAAAAATCATCATTTTTTGTACAAAGAGGCTACGTAAGCTATATAAAAATCTCAATTCGTCAATAAAAAATAAAAAATTTTTTTTATTTTTTTATTTTTTTTCTGTTTTTTGGCGATAATTTATGGTCTAGTGTCACCCCCTTTCGGGGTTGCACTTTATCGCGGGACATCCTGTATATTCAGTACTATGTTTTATCTGGTACGACATGTATGTTGTACGGGTTACCTAAGGTTAAAGCGGAAGAAAAAACTATTCACCTTTATAATTTTACTAAACATTAAATACTGTCACGATCTATATTAATGAGTCAACACGCGTTAGGGGCTTACGGGCAAGGTGAAAAATTGCTCCAATGGAGATTACTACGGATTACTCCCATTTATCAACTTCATCTGACGGGAGGTTGGCGGTGGATCTGACGCAACTCTGATAACGTGACTAGAAGCTTTTAAATGGAATTCTCTTTTTAAATTTTATCTCTTAAATCGATCAAGTATTTCATCGTGGAATTGAGTATTGATTTTTAGGATGCAACTTTTATATTTGACTAGCTTCTGCGCGCGACTTCGTTGGCGTGGACTCCGCTCCTATTGGTCTTAGCGTGATGATACATAGCTTATAGCCTTCCTCGATAAATGGGCTATCTAACACTGAAAGAATGTTTGAAATCGGCCCAGTAGTTCCAGAGATTACCGCGTTCAAACAAATAAACAAACAAACAAACAAACAAACAAACAAACAAACAAACAACCAAACAAACAAACTCTTCAGCTTTATATATTAGTATAGATTGTATGGCAAATTGGCAATGGTGTTAATACTGGTATAATTTTGGAAAGATAAAAAAAAATTCATCGTTTATTAAAGAGTATATTTCAATAATAATAATTTGATATTAACTTGTACATCAACGGTTATAAATGATATAGGATTGAGCGACGTCATAGTCATGTAATTCTGACAAAAAAGAACTGGTAGAACTTTTATTTTGAAATATTTTTGTTAGAATATTTTTATTAAAATTTTTGTACCTGATAATATACTTTGAAGCTTAAAATGTTATTACAAGCTGTCGTTAGTTCTGGCAGGCTGTTTTTATTTTGTGGAGCAAACACTGAATGAGATTTAAAAATAATTAATATAGAAGACAAAGAGGCGAATGCTGTGCGATAAATTCCCAACCACGCTTATACATTCCTTGCCTGTTATAATTAAAGTCATTATTTTAAATATTGTCTATCAGATAAACGCGACGCTCGCTGGTTGTTGGTTGGTTGGTTACAAAAAGTTATTTAAATTTTATTATTAATTAAAAATGCGAAAGATATGACAGCAATTATCTTTGAAATTACATCTATGCGTCGATTTTAAAATGAGAATACCATTAAATTTATAGTTTTAATTTTATCTGATTTACTGCACATGTTTACACGTCTAAAAACGCACTCTGCTTTAATTAATAATAACTTTCTGTAAATACCTTTCTATTTTATAACTATGATAAGTGGCGAAGACAAGTTTTGTTACGTTGGATATTCTAAAAACTATATAAGAAAAAGATTAATACCATATCAAATAGTAAATAAACGAATCAAATAACGCCAACTATTATTTCAGATGGCGTTATTAGAAAACTTCGTCGTCTATCGGAACCGAGTACCTATACATTACAGTAGTAATCTTTTTTTTTCAGTAGTAGTATATTTATATAACTATATAAATAGTAGAAATAGACGTAACGTAAATAGATGACATATCAAAGCTAAATAATAAGTGTTTTTTTTAAAGATCTAAATATATATTATTACTAGCTTCTGCGCGCGACTTCGTCGGCGTGGACTCCGCTCCTATTGGTCTTAGCGTGATGATATATAGCCTATAGCCTTCCTCGATAAATGGGCTATCTAACACTGAAAGAATTTTTAAAATCGGACCAGTAGATCCTGAGATTAGCGCGTTCAAACAAACAAACAAACAATCAAACAAACAAACTCTTCAGCTTTATTATATTAGTATAGATAGAAATAATAAAAACAATAATGTTTGTTGTAATGGTTGACGTACGTGTTAGTGCAGTGTTTATAACAACAGCCGATTGTGGAAGTCGACCTTCGATCTTGACTAATATATATTTGTTCATATGGACATTGTGTGTGTCTGAGCAATGCAAACGGCATTGTGTGCTCCTGGACTCCCGATATAAGTTCTTGTTCTATTGTAAGAGCGTCATTTACATACAGATTTATCCACTCCCATATTTAGATGTTACAATTATATTAATTTTAGCAGTCTCCTTGTTCTTAGTTACTAAGGTTACTAAGATTTTTGATTAATATTGTTACTTCTATTACTACAATTATTCGAAAACGGGATATTTACTATGTTTATTATTTTCGTTTTGCGTATTATTATTTTCGATTCGCAGTTAGTGTCGAAATATCGAGCTCAGCAAAACGAAAATAATAAACATGGTAAATATCCTGTTTTCGAATAATTTTAGTAAGGTTACTAAGTTTACTTAGGTTAATTTGGTATTTCAAATTTATTCTATTTCCCACTATAGTTCAACTTTTAATTTTATAATTAAAATGTACTTGAATGAACATTAAGTAGGTATAAACTTAAGAGTTGTTAAGTGTACACTGTCATTGATGCTATTAGCATAATAATTTCAAATTTATATAAGGAGGATGTAAAAAGTTGCTGTTAAAAACTTTTAAAAAAGGCAAACTAATACAAAAAAAAAGAAATTGAAATAACAGAAATTGAATTAAAATGAAAATTAGGTTTTCTCTATTTTGTTATGTAAAAGCTATTTTAAAGAATGTTCTTTACCTTTATGAAAATAACTATAATTACCTATATGATATAAGTATATAATCTATGATAATAATCGATAAGAAATCAAATAATTAATTAATTAAGCGATAAGTGTCTCAAAATTCAAGATAGTTCAGTAAGTTGTAGAAAAAAATACACATTTGAAAATGTATTACAGATTGTGATCGAAGATCTGTATCTATAAAAAATGGTTATTTATACGGTATATAATAATAAAATTAAAATAAAAAAAATTAGGGGGCTCATACAACAAAAGTAACTTTTTGCCGCTTTTTGCCCGATATGCCAATGGAACCCTTCGTGCGCGAGTCCGACTCGCACTTAGACGATTATTTATTTTCTATTACTTCGTTGTTCTACTTCTCTCTCTTGTTTGTTCTATTACTAGTAACGTAACCTATTTTGTGCAATAGTAACATAAAATTGTGAATCGTTGTTTGACTTGTTAACAGTTAGTTTTTAAGTATAAAAAATGAATTTTTAACACTTTTCATACAAACAAATTGTATATAAAATTCGTAGGCTTTGTAGAAGTTTTTTTGAGTGATTGACGAATTTAGCTGGTATCGTTCCACAGCTGGGCATATACCACTCTCTTCCTTTAGAAGAAGGGTTCAAGGTTAATCCATCACACTATTTTATTGCGGGTTGGAATATATAGATATTTATGTATTTATGCTTATTGTGTATATATCACGATCACGATCACGATTCAGCCTGTAATATCCCACTGTTGGGCATAGGCCTCTTTCCCATTTAGGAGAAGGATCGGAGCTTAATCCACCACGCTGCTCCAATGCGGGTTGGCGGATATATTCCCTACTATGAGTAACGATCGCTATCAGGTGTACATGATAACAACCGGGACAGACGGCTTAACGTGCTCTCCGAGTCACGGTGGGGAGACCCACAAGGACTGCACAAACACCCAGACCACGGCAAACATCTGTATGGCCAATACAAATGTTGTCGTGTGCGGGAATCGAACCCACAACCGCCCGCGCAACAGCCAATCGCAATCCAGTGCTATGACCGCTGCGCCAACGCGGCGTTTGTGTATATATGTATATACATATATATGGAATACCATCCCTTGATATGATTGTCATAAATCGTAAGCTATATTTTTAAAGTAGGTGACATCTATAATACAACGTTCAGTAATGGACATTGTACAACAAATAATATTATCATTTCGTAAAATAAATTAAACGATTAGATAAGTTGTTAGACACATCGCCAATGTGGTCTGATCTATTATTTATTTATATTACTATCCATACAACAAATTTTAAAAATTATTGGTGAAAATAACGAAATAATAATAATTCATACCGTAATGATATCTGTTGCTATCTGTACGAAACGATAAGAGCCTGTTTTACCGTTTGCTTACATATAATGGTATCTTTCAGATAAAAAATTTGGAAATATTTTTATTTTTTCAAATAATTTTATCACCTGCAAATCTCAACCAGTCTTAAAGGCTTTTTTCCTCATTTTGATAAATGTATCTTATGTGCGAGATAAAATTTATCAGTAAGCTATAAATACACATTACATGACTACGTTGACTCTTCTGTGATTGATGTCACGAAACAGTTTGTTGACAAAGTTATTAATACAATATGCAGATAAATATATCATTATGGACTATGTTCCGAGTTCTCCGAGTAGGAATGCAATCATATTTTTAATTAATAATAATTACGAACGAGATAGAAATATGTCATAATATATTTAATATTAACAAATAAATAATGTGGTTCTTATCACAACGTACAAGGGAAAAACATACATAGCAACGATACTGTCCATTCTTTATCAGTCCGTTGTTGTTTTCGAAGCGGAAAACATGGATCGTGAGGTAGAAGGAAAAGTTGTCGCTGTAACCGGGGCTGCAAACGGCTTAGGTCTAGCTATTGTCACCAGCTTTCTCGAACAGGGCGTGGGGTTAGCGATCCTTCTTGATCTAGACAAAAAGAAAGGAAAAGAAGTTGTGGCGGACTTGCAACAGAGATATGGAGACGACAGAGCGGTCTTCTATAAATGTGATGTTACGGACGATTTAGAAAAAGTATTCGGAAAGATTTACGACAACCACGAAAATATCGATATTCTTGTCAACAATGCTGGTGTTCTTGATGAGGGTAACATAAAAAAAACGATGGATATCAATGCAACCGCTGTTATGGAGTGGACTGTGAAGTTCTACAAAAAAATGAGTGAAGTCAATGGTGGTAGGGGTGGTACAATCATCAACGTTTCCTCAATATACGGTTACAGGATAACTCCGTTTATACCATATTATCACGCATCAAAGTACGCAGTGATTGGTTTTTCGAAATCTATCGGTCATGAGTTGAATTTCCAGAAATCTGGTGTTAGAGTGGTCACATTATGTCCAGGCCTAACCCACACAAATTTGGCTTCAAACCCCAATGCATGGGATGATTCATTAGACGAATTCCTAGAACATTTAACCACATACGAATGGCAGGATCCTTCTTCTATCGGAGATGGTACGGTGGATGTATACAGATACGGAAATCCTGGATCTGTCTGGCTTGTAGAAGGTTCCAGACCAGCTGTAGAAATAGGAGTTTAAATTAGCTTTTGATTGAATATATTTGTATTACTAAATAAAAATAATCATGGTAAATAACTTTAAATGAATATGTAATTTAATAAACTTATTTATGATGATATCTTTAATGATATCTTTTGTAATATATTCAATAAACGTCATGATATTATCACTTAATTTTTTCATTCTTTATTATTCTAAGTATAATAATTAATGTATCTAAGTACAACTATGTAGCTAAAGTATAAAATAATATAAATATGAATATATTTTTCAATAAAATTTATTTTAAGCTTAATTACCTTATCATAGTTACAAAAAGTATAGGTATTTAAGATATATTTCAATTTGTTTAAACATTTTTGTAACAATCAGAGAATTTATTTATTAAGCAAATATGGGTAATATTACATACAGAACTATACATAACAGAGCACACGAGCGTTATCGTTATCTGGCTTGAGCAGTTACTAGTGATGAAACTCGTGATAAATAACAGTCCTAATAATAAAGGTCTACAAGAAATTTCGACTTCAACTACGTTTAAGTGTATGATTTTAAACATCAAATAGATGTATAATTCGAAATGTCTTCTGCAGATTAAGAAAACTAATATAGAAGTATGCCCAAATTACAAAAAGTGTGTGTGTGCAATTCATACATGAGTACATGACAGAAGTGAAACTTCTGAAAAGCAGGCGTAGGCTAACGAGAGATTTTTTTTTTCACCGAGAATATAAAATACTCTATCATTCTCTTTTATACATTTACACGTTTGTTTCTTTATTGTGACGGATTTTTGTTTTAAAGAGTTTGAAATCACAACTACTAAAGAAGTTTCTCTTCAAAAATGTATATTTTGAGAACAGATTAAACAACGATTAATTCCATTTTTGTAAGATTTGAGATAGACTCAAATGTGGTAAGCAAATTTATCTAAGTATAAAGAAACGTACTAGGTAGGGATCCCTAGTACATTTTTTTCACCTGATCAGTAACAAGCTAATTTTTTGGGAGTGACTACATTTTGATGAGGCGAACAAAAAATTCCTCTTCGAAAACTCTCGATTGTGGTAGCTAACAGAGATAGCAGGAGGTAGAGCAGCAGTGAGCGTAGGACCGGGATAACGTACCACGCAATTTGTAGGACATTATTACTTTTAAATTATATAGATAATCACTAACTAAAAGAAAAAAAAATCAGCAGTTAGTAATAATTTTTGATGACCTTACGAGGTCATCAACTTGATGACCTCGTAAGGTCATCAAAAATTAATTTTATTCTGATTTTTTTTTGCTTTTAGTTAGTTAATATCTATATAATTTGATGGTAATATTGTCCTCCAAATTGCGTGGTACGTTATCCCAGTCCTACGCTCACTGCTGCTCTACCTCCTGCTATCTCTGTTAGCTACCACAATCGAGAGTTTTCGAAGAGGAATTTTTTGTTCGCCTCATCAAAATGTAGCCACTCCCAAAAAATTAGCTTGATACTGATTAGGTGAAAAAAATGTACTAGGGATCCCTACCTATACGTCTTAATGAGAAATCTTTAAAAAGTAGCTTTAAATTCTACTTAGAAGTAAACTCTTTTAACATTAAATGTAAATTAATGTCTTAAATTCTCTCTGATAGATCGCTGATATTACAAAACTATTAATATCATTAAAATATACTTTATAGAATATAATGAAAAATAGTTGATAAATCCCTACGAAGACAAATATAAAAACAAAAATTATACTTATCATACATTACCTTCTTTTAATATAAATACACATAACCAATATAATCAGTTAAAAATCATTGTTGCGCAAAGACAAATATAACGGGATTGTAAAACAATAGCAAAGCACAAAAAAAGGCAGGCAACTGGATTGTGTCTACATAAAATAAGCTATTTCGACAATAAATTGATGTTAAAACCATTTCATCAAAATATTGCCAAACTGAAATAAACAATCAGATGAGCATTTATCGGAATTAAAGACAACCACTTCAGCCTATCACAGTCCACTGTTGGACATACGCCTCCACAAGTTCGCGCCCGACATTATGACGCGAACTCATGTGTTTTGCCCATAGTTATATAGTGCCCATTAAAGACAACGTTAGAAGATATTGACGTGAGTTTATTAGAATTTTGCCAAAAGCGGAACTGAGTACAAATTAAAATCATTAAAAATAAAAATTAAAAATTAGCATCACTCGTGTTTGAACATAATAATATCACAAATTCGACTATAATATCATAAAATCAAAATCAAAAATTACTTTATTAAAGTAGGGTTCTAAAATAATTTTAAATCGTAATTTTAAAAATTATGTTTGTTTCAATTAATTATAGTTAAAAGTGAAGCTTCCATCGATTCAGAATGTACATTGAGTAGTATTTTTGTAGTGATGATAATATAAGGAAATAAAAACAAAGTAAAAAACATTTTGTGACTTCAATCCATACTAATATTTTAAATGCGAATGTAACTCTGACTGTCTGTCTGTCTGTCGCGCAATCACACCAGAACTACTGAAGTCTGAGAAAGGACATAGGCTACTTAAGGGGTTGAAAGGTGGGAATGAACATTTGTATGGAAGTATGATGTATAATGTTCGTGTTTCGTAACTGTCAAACATTTAATGTTCATCCCGTCGATATGGTAAACTCTTCCCTAAAATTCAAGAACGTATTTAAATAAGGGTTTCGAATCAACAACATATATCCACAATATACGGATAGTGGCGTATTTTAGATTTTAAAAATGTATAATAATGTCAGTAATGAAAACGAATTGACATAATACATATTGGTTGTCAAATATTTCGTTCAGAAATTTATTTAGTGTAAACTAAGGAAAATATATCAAGCTACTTAAATATACAATAAAATAATGATAAATAATGTACAAATGAATTAAATACAAAAAAAATAGTTAAATTGATTGTTCTCCTTGAAAAATTCCAGATTATTCTGTCAGTATATCATAATTTAGTCATTAAGTCAGTATATCATATAAATATTTTCGTCGCGGAAGTGTAAAAGATATATTTTATATATCTTAATCTGTACTAATCTATACTAATATTATAAACCTGAAAATTGAAAAGTTTGTTTGTTTGTTTAAACGCGCTAATCTCAAGAACTACTGATTCGAATTGAAAAATTCCTCTGAGATGGATAGCCTATTTATAGAGAAAGGTTATGCTTTAAAAAGAAGGAAGGCTATTTTTTTCCTCAAATCAAAGTGGGTGAAACCGCGGGGCCCAGCTAGTAACTCTAAAAAAATACCAATGAGCAGATGTATTACCGCCCACAAATCACAAAAATGACATAACACTACAACTAAGATAATTATCATCAGTTATCATTTTATTCTGCGGAGACGGCGATATTATTAAATACAATTGTATTTATGATATTTTTATCAATAATTTATTTAAAGATACGTCGTTACAGTAAACAAAATGAAATAATCATGACTTAATTTTGTTGACATAACGATAGGCGGACCTTTGACTTTATATCAACTTCATTTATAGCCGTGTCTTCGTTACTGAAACTTAATTACAGCCTATCTTTCTTGAAGTAAACATGGAGAAAATTTTAAAAAATAAAGTTGTCGTCATAACCGGTGGCGCAGCCGGTATCGGCTATGAAATAGCTGACCAATATCTAAAGAAAGATGCTAAAGTCACAATCCTTCTTGATATCGATGAAAAACAAGGAACAGAAGCAGCAAAAATTCTATGTACAAAATACGGAACCAACAAAGCTGTTTTCATAAAATGTGATGTTACAAAGGATTCGGAGACTGTATCAGCTAAAATTTTTGACACGTACAAGACTGTTGATGTCCTAGTAAATAACGCTGGACTTCATAAAGAAAAACTTGGAAAGAAAACTATTGAAACCAATGTCTGGGCATTAATCGACTGGTCCTTGAAGTTTTGGGAACACATGAGAACTGACAAAAATGGTAAAGGAGGTACGATTATAAACTTAGCTTCAATTTATGGCTTCAGAGTCGATCAATACATTCCCATTTATCAAGCATCAAAGTTTGCTGTGATGGGTTTTACGAAATCATTGGGACACGCATACAATTATAAAAGATCGGGTGTTAGAGTCGTTGCCATCTGTCCTGGATATACTGAGACGAATTTGATAGCAGAACCAACGACGTGGGATGACGCATGCTTAGCAGATTACCAAGCGTTTATGAAGAAGCAGCTTTGGCAGAAAGTGGATTCGGTTGGTAAAGCCGCCGTCGAGGTGTTTGAAAAGGCTAATAGTGGTACTGCGTGGGTAATTGAAGGAGCGAAGCCTCTTTTTGAAGTTTAGCTTATTGAGGTGATCACTTCAAATAAACTGTTTCTTTATTTTAATAGTAATGAATTAAATCTGAGATTTTTTTTCATCTAATTTTATATAACCATAAATAATTTTATAGCGTAAAATGAATAGGCGTTAAAATTTTAACCTTAATTCTAATATTTGTGATTTAATTCGGTGCTATATATTTTTGCATATAAACCGTAATTTAAATGTGTTAAAATATGTAGTGATAGAAAAGATTTCTATTCGTTGTTTTGCTTAGAGCATGAAAATTTATATTAAGACATTTAAAAATAACGAAGAATTTATTCCAGCAGAATAAAAGGTGAACACAGAGTTCGGAACGTAAAAGTTCCATAAAATAAACAAGGAGACAAAAAAGTGGGTCTGTATTTCGCAAACTGAGAGTGCCTTGAAAATATTTCAAAAGCCTAAAATAATTAGGAAACGTAATGACAAGGAGCTCGTGCTATAAAATGAGGGTTGTGAAACATCTATTTGATAACCTAATTCAAAAGAATAATTCAAAATCTAATTTTAAAAAAAAATTTAAACACAAAAAAAAACAAAAAGCCAACGTCACGCGGTGTTGCCAGGCGGTCACCCATCCAAGTGCTGAACGGTCTGAACGACATGACGCTACCGCGTTACCGGTCGCTCAAATTTTACCCCTCATGCGTTAGTGAGAAACTACATTGTATTTGTGATAAATACCTATTGTCCTCATGGACAATCTTTAGTTAACCGATTTTATCCTGATGTTTCTTTTTAGCCGACTTCCAAAAAAGGAGGAGTCAAATTGTTTGAATTTTTTTTAGTGTATGTTAGATCAAACTTTTGACTGGGTGGACCGATGTCGATCAATTTGGTCTTAATTGAAACGTGTTGCGTGTCAAGTGGTACCATTTAAATTTATTTGAGATCTTACAATTACTTTTTGAGTCATATCTAATAATGCGTTTTACTTGAATATTTTTCGTCGACCTACGTTGTATTACCGAATAACCTTTTACCGGATGTACCGATTTTGATGATTTTTAATTTAATCGAAAGCTGATGCTTAGCATGTTGTCACATTTATATTTCATTGAGATCTGATTACAAATTTTCGAGTAAACTTTGATAACGCGTATTTACTTGACTACTTTTTCGTCTACCTACGTTGTATTACTTGTCGATGTATTTGAGGTCGTTTTTTTTTTTCGTTTGCGAGCAAACACAATTTTAATATTACTAATGAAAAAGCTAGTTTTATTATAAATGGGTAAGTATAATAGGTACATAATATAGTGGTTACCTACTACTACAAGCACTAAACGATTATGTCACTTAGTATGAAGTCATAATTACTTAAAGATTATTTTTTCAAAATTTCCACGAGATTGAAAGTTGCTCGTTTAAAACCACTAGGGGATAGTAGTCAGTTTTTTTTTGTCACTTGTGTAAAATTATAATGTAAAACTTTTATACATGGCGTTTTATATAATATATGTTTATTTTATATATTTGTAGATTTATATTTGTGTCAAATGAGAGCAAATAAATAATACACGCTTGTAAAAGAAAAAGAAAAATATAAAATGAAGCGGCCTTATCTCTCAATAATGGCTATTAATTCTTGGCAACCGTCACATACATAAATATTTATTGATAGACTAATTAAATTTGGAAAACGACTAGATTTACGAAGTTAAAAATAGGTAAAATTTAGAAAAGTCCCTCTATAAGAAGTAATTTTGACAGTTAATGATTTTTTTGTAAAGGCTGTTGTTATTTTAATTTTATCCAGAAGATGCTAGTAAATTTGTACATTAATATTTATTCATATCACATTTCATATCGTCGTCATTTGTAGTCTATTAATTTATACATTTATACATAGATACTTATACTACTCGTATAGAGTATATTGGATACTGAAGTTGAAAATATATTTTTCCTCTTTTGCCTACCTTTTTGGAGTTTAATTGAAACTAATTTATTCAAAAGACAAGCTAGAACATCAAGAATTTTTAACTTAAATATAAGTGCACACGAGTGGGTAGTTTACGGTCAAATTGTGCATTTCAGTGGTAGTTCTTATTATAGAGTAAGACTATCTTTTTTATTACTTTTTTTAGAAGATTACCAGTCACAGATGTAGAATTAATAAATCATACACTTAGTCACCACTCTGTATATCAAAGATTTCTGGAAAATTCAAAAACCTTTGTACGTAGAGTTTAACTTAAGCTGGTGTACATACTTTATTTGTCGATTGTATATAAATAAGTAAATAAATTGCCTGTGTTTTATGTAATTTACGGCTGATATAGATATTTATGAATATACACATAATTAATGCACGTACAAAAAAAACATGCGTGCGTACAAAGTACACATGTTAGAAGTGAAACTTCTATGGCAAACTAATTTTTAAGTCTCGTTTATATTTATACACATCAAAAGCTTTAGAATTCCGTTCCAGAACCATCTAGTTACTTTGAAATGTAATCCTATCGATATTTATGTAACAACCTTTTTAGTTTCTATAGTACACGCTACGTGGCTCTGTTGCTCGACAAAAACGTTGCCGTTACGTTTCATCCGTAAAAATGTTACTCTCATGCGCCTAAAGAAGTTTCACTTCAAAAAATATATACACATTACACCCAGACTCGGAGCAGGAATCGAACCCAGAGCCGGAGCAGAAAGCCGGGACACTGCGATATATTTCTTTATTGCCTCATAATAAAATTTCTTTCTTTTTTTACACCTAAATGTGGTATAAATAAATATGGTAATATAAATACGCGCTTTCTTAGCAATAGCGATATTAAGCATGATGTATCTGCCTGTAAGTGCTTGTTACACCTAGATTAAGTTCTGTATACCATGTATTCTTTGTTATTGTATGTATTGATGTAAACAAATGTTGGTAGATCAATAAATAAAAATAAAATAAAATAAATCGGCAAAGAAGCGCACAGCTCACATGATGGTAAGCAATTGCCGTAGACTATAGAAGCCTGCAACACCAAAAGCGTCGCAAGCGCCCTGCCGACCCTACCCTTATCCTCCAACTGATTGAAACCAGTATTATCTTCTGTAGTTGAGTTACTTATCCAGTCGGGTTGCTCCAAATTTTGAGCTGTATATTTGTGTCCAGCTGTGTCCACCTCAGTAAAACTTACACTCTACTTAAAAGTAAATCTTAAAGGTTTTTTTTTTGTTGAAATAATGTTGTAAGCGTGTTGATTATAAAACACCTTGCACCAGTCGCTTACTTAGACCATAGTGAACTCGCTGAGATATTTAATCATTAGCACAGCAATATATCGTGGTTGCAGCTGTAATGAGCCATTGTCCGGTAGGGTTGAAAGCTTTGCTACATTAGTTCACATCAACTGCGTTTCAGAGTACGTTGAGTGTATACGGGGCGATGTACATTCGAGCGTAAACGAAAACTTAAAAGGAAAATAATAATTATAGCTGGCCAAGGCCGCGTTGAAATTGTGCACCGTATAATCGTGTTTGCTGACCTAGTTATGTAAAAAAAAAATCCGTGCCTACAAAGTACACATGTCAGAAGTGAATCTTCTTTGGCAAACTAAAAACGAATTGAAAAAAAAAGAAAAAGCCAATTAAAAATCACAATACTGCTGAATAACGTCATCTTTTACGCGCAGAAACAGTCTTCACAGAACTAGTCCTTTGAAACAACGCCTAAAGAAGTTTCACTCAAAAATAAATACGTTTGCTTGCCTTTTTACTGAATTTGTAAAACTTTTACCATAAAAGACAATGTCACCAGTACATTATTTTCTTCTTAAATCACTATATGTATACATTAATCAATGTTGGTGTTAAAGAGTTAAAGTTTGTTTACAGAGTGTGTATAATAATGATAGCGATAAGTTTAGTTGGGAACTGTGAATATGTATTGACAAAATTTTAAAGAAATTTGTAATACAGTAATAATAAATTTCGATGCCCCACACAATAAACTCTCGTATGTATTCAAATCGTAAAATGCCCCTTAGCACGAAGTCGCGCTTACACTTTTATTACGCCCTGTATGCCGTAGAGTTGTTTACGGTAATTTCAAAGTTAATCGTCACGGAACACGGGAAAATGAAAATGGTTATTTGTGAGTAAATATTAGAACCGTTTGCTCTCGCATTCAGATGCGAAAATCTAACCACCGAAGAAGGCTGGGTTTCGAAATGGCTACAGCACCGTAGACCACGTTCATACTGTTCGGTAGATCATACAAAATACTGAAGAAGCCTTACGAATACAAAAAAAGTCTTCAACTCTGTCAAGAGGCTGTCCTGGGCTGTCCTGGATTCTTTGCAGATATGTCATATCGACTGGTGATATATTGAAAAATCAAAAACAACTTTATTCAAATAGGCCACATGAGCACTTTCAAATCGTCATTTTACAAAAATTAAATTTTAGAGATTAATTAGTTTTTAAAAGTAAAACTTCCACCGATTCGGAATGTAGATTCTGCAGAGAAGAATCGGCAAGAAACTCCGCAGTTACTCTGGCAGTGGCAAAATATTGATAGACGGATCGTTTCTGGAGTGTGATTTGATCGGAACTTGACTGTTATCGATAAAATGAATACACTAATTGTTTTTTGTTAAACAACATTTCACCGGATCGAGATCGGACCGAGAACGAACTGTGATCTACACTAAAATGTGGATAGGACCTAATAATTTTTATGAAATCCACGTCCTTAGACACATGCTGCAACCAATTGCTAAACAGAACTAAATTGACCAAATGTTATTTTCAGTTCCATGAAGAAGTACTTCAGTTGTAATAAGTAATTTAAAGTCGAGTGAAATAAGAATTATCGACAATATTACCTTCTTTTAAATAATTTTTTTATTTTATTCAATTACATTTGCAAAATGAAGATTCAAAAGTGCTTTTGAAACCTACTTGAATAAAACGATTCATCATCATCACGAACATTGAAATAATATATTATGAACAAAATATATTCTTAAGAAAAAGCGTTAATAAGAAGGGAACTAAAAAGTGAATTTATTATCTTTATGTTATACTAGCCGACCCGTGCCCACTTCGTTGGGCGTTATAATCCATTTCACATAAGAAGGGTACGGTGAAATTTGATATGTTCCAATACACTCTCACTATTTTCAGCAAATCAGATAAATATAAATGTTTTAAAATCACCAATTAATTTCTAAGGCAAATAATAATGCTTGATTAGATTGAATTGTTGACACGGCACGTCAGAGGGCGCAGGTTCAAATCCTGCTGATTTAAAATCTTTATATATTTTTATCTTTTTCCTTTTATCTTGTCACTCCTGAATAGTGTAGCTTTCTGTTAGCGAAAGAATTTTCATGATCGGATCAGTATTTGCGAAGATTACCCCGTATATACAAACAAAGTTATAAACTTTACCTCTTTATAATATTAGTATAGATAGATTATCTATTTAGAACGCCATATAGTCTATTTGTTAAGTTCTAATGAGATACTAAGCAAAACCGATAAATCTTAATAATTATGAAATCATTTCTAATCTATTTTGTTCTGTGAATAAGACATTTATATGCATGAGCGGACACTACTTAACAACTGGTAGATACAAAGGATGGTAATATCTACGTTGCCTTGCCATTTTGTATGTATTTCCCTTATGTCCTGTGATTACAAAACAAATTTTCATACATAAAGACACACAAAGTCTTATAGAATGTATTTTTTTTTATGTTACTAGGTTGGCAAACAAGCATACGGCTCACCAGATGGTAAGACCGTAGCCTATAGACGCCTGCAACGCCAGAAGCATCGCAAGCGCGTTGCCGACCCTATCCCCAATCCCCCCAGGAGCTCTGGTCACCTTACTCACCAACAGGAACACAATACTGCTTGAAAACAGTATTATTTAGCTGTGGTCTTCTGTAAGGTCGAGGTACTACCCCAGTCGGGCTGCTCCATATTTTGAGCAGGAAATTTCCTGCTGTGCCCTACCTCAGTATTCTGACTATCTATATATTTTCTTTTAAATCTTAATATTTTTTTTTTTTTTTTATTTAGGAACAAACAGTTGTATTCAATGTAAAAAAAAATACATACATGATAAATACTTCTTAACCTATAGTTCCCTGAATTACTATACAAAGTTTTACTGTTTAGAGTTTTACTGTTTACTATTTTAGAATTACTATACATTTCAAACATGAAATTATTAAAGCTATATTGTTATATTTTTAAAAGAAGAAATTTTTTATTTTATTCGCTTAGTGCTCTATTTACATCTCTTTTAAACATCTTTCTGTTCGTACCAAATATACCTATATCGCTCAATCTATTATTATACAGTTTACATGTACATCGTATGAAACTATTGGCGGTGTACCGTGCCCTACTTTTAGGTAATGTGAATAAATCCCTTTTGCGGACACTTCTTTCCTGCCTGCGAGGAATGCGGAAGTTGATATTAGAGAGCAGGAAAGGGGCATCAATCATATTATTCAAAATCTTAAACAGATACATTGCATCGTTACAGTCTCGCCTTTCAGCAAGGCCCGATAGGTTGTGTACTTTTAATGAATTGCTATAATCTATATAACTATTGCCAACTCTATACTCTAATGACTTTACAAATTTTCTTTGCAATCTTTCTATTTTCTCTATATGTACTTTTTGATAAGGATTCCAGACGCAACTAGCAAATTCTAAACGACTGCGGACATAGCTATTATATAGAATCTTATACGTGAAAGCACTTTTAAATGGTTTACCTACACGCAAAATGAAACCTAAAAATTTATATGCCTTATTCAAAATATTTTCAATATGAGATATGTAACTTAATTTAGAATCTAAAATAACGCCAAGATCCCGAATTTCATTAACTTTTGACAAAACCTTATCGCATAACTTATAATTTTTATGAATGGGATTTTTTTTACGAGTATATGTTATTGCAAAGCACTTATTTATATTAAGAAAAAGATTATTATTACAGCAATAATCAACGAAACTATCGAGATCATGCTGTAAAAGATCTGAATCATGAGAATCACGAATGATTCTAAATATTTTAGTGTCATCGGCATACATTAATACCCTAGAGTTATTGATTGAGTCAGAAAGATCATTAATATATAAGGTGAATAGCAGCGGACCCAAATGCGAACCCTGTGGAACTCCAGAGGATATATCCCTATAACGAGAACAATGACCCGATATTACAACAGCCTGACTACGATTTCTTATATAAGAAGATATCCAACGGAACAAATCTCCGTGGATTCCGAGATAGAAAAGCTTTGAAAGCAAAGTATTGTGACAGATTTTATCAAACGCTTTAGCAAAATCGGTGTAAATGGCATCGACCTGAAGATTTCGATCCATGGCTTCAGTTACCATTTCAGTAAATGAAAGTAAATTACTTTCAAATTAATAATAATAAATTAATATCCTAGGTTCTAAATCTTTTTCAGGCTTGGATTTAAATCCTGGTGGCGTAATTTTCAAATCTCATGTGACGAATCCTCCACATATCGGTAGTAATTTCTTGGTAGCTGTATCCCCCTACTTTATAATGAGACACCGTGGCGAATTGTGTTCCTAATTTTACTCTTTAATAAGGTATGAAGCCCTTGCAGTAGAATATACTTTAGATCTTAATAATCTATTTAATTGCAATTGAACACGGTAATGGCGTCTGCAACGCTAAATAACATTCGGTTATGGTTCCGGTATAGTTAATCAACGAAAGACATCATTCAAGACATCGTAACGTCAATCAAAAATGGCACAGCAATACCACATGGCGCATACACTACTCTAGGCTAGAAAGAGTGAGGGACACACAGTGTTCCAACCGAGGTTGTATACAATAGCTTCTACTTCGATGTACACAGTACGTTGGATACACTACATATCACGACTTACATCGCAACGCAGGGCATCACGCCTCACTTTTGCGACACTTATATATACGTAGAAGACAACATCGGCACATAGTACCCTCACAGATTAGTATGTTTATGTTAAACGAGTTAACAAAATGTTATCTTGTCAATCATAATTATGACACTATAAAAAAAAAGAAAAAAAAAACAATTATTTGAAGATCACTTTGCTAATTAATAGACTTGAGACTGTGTGAAAACTGTTTTGTTTTGTGTCCATTTATTGTTGATTAAACTTCTTTTAAACTTTAATTTTCAAATAATTGAAAATGACGCAGCTTTTAAGGAAATTGATGGTAAGAGTATTTAAATATATTGTTTTAAATTATCTAGATGTCTGACTTTGAAAAGAAAAATAAATACAAAATCAAATTATAAAGATAATGAAATGTTGTATTGTTCCTGTGATGCTTTGTGGTACAAAGGTTAAGGGCTACTTCACCGTAGTAAGAAAGCGCCTCGAGTTTACATAGACTGCGCGCACTAATGGCATCCTAGTGCATTGTGTGATTGTTCTATGCTAGCTTATTGAATAACTTTTCACTCGTAAATACGTTTTTTTTTTTTTTATTATCCAGTTTTCATATAAATACTACTCATTACCATTTTTTATGTGAACTAAAGTTTACATAAATACTATTATGCTTCAATAAATATAAATAAATATAACAGTATAAATACTTCTAGGAAATTAGTTAATAATAATCCCACCAAAAACATTCTGTAAAAAAACTAGCCAAGTCTCGATGGAGCTGCTTGTTTATCTCTAAAAAGTAATGAAATCTAGACAAAGTCGTGCCAAGTCTAAGGTTCCTTACTGCGATTTCTTTATTATTATAGTTAACGTCGTGTGACTTGGCCGTTGAAGGGTACAAAACTAAGAATAATATCCCATAGTGGTATTGGTAATTGGACGCAAGTGTCTCATTTGAGGCGGTCGTTGATTGTGCAACACATGCATTCAGCATTGACAGTGCTGACTTCTGTTCTCTTATTTTTTGGGCGTCGAATCGACCACCGATCTAACATAAAATAGACGTACAGACGGACTTCTATCAATGATTAGAAGTCCGCTGGTACTGGAAATAATTTTTTATACAGTTTGTTTCAGGCTTGCCTATACAAAAGTATTATTGAAATACGCAGCTTTATCAAACCTACGATTGACTGGTTATTCAATAAATAAACGTTTCCCAAGTGGCAATTTTCCATCGTCAATGGTAGCGGTTCTGGCGACAGATTGGTGCAATGGTTTCATGTAGCACCTGGTTTTGTACCCTTGTGTACCCTTCAACGGCCAAGTCACACAACGTTAACTATAATAATAAACAAATCGCAGTAAGGAACCTTAGACTTGGCACGACTTTGTCTAGATTTCATTACTTTTTAGAGATAAACAAGCAGCTCCATCGAGACTTGGCTAGTTTTTTTACAGAATGTTTTTGGTGGGATTTCACTACTTTTTGTAGAAACGTCAAACGTGGGCATATTGAATTATTGATTTATTTTATTAGATTTTTTTATTTGACACACTTTTTTTTCTTTTTCAAAATATAAAAATGAAAATATTTATATGATATACTGACTTTGACTGGATTGACAGAATAATCTGGAAAATTTCAAGGAGACCAATCAATTGAACTTTTTTTTGGTATCTAATTGATTTGTACATTTATCATTTATTGTATATTTAAGTAGCTTTATATATTTTCCTTAGTTTACACTAAATAAATATCTGAACGCACGCATAAATATTTGACAATCAATATGTATTATGTTAATCCGTTTTCATTATACTGACATTATTATACATTTTTAAAATCTAAAATACGCCACTATCACGCCACTATATGGATATATGTTGTCAATTTGAAACTTTTATTTAAATACGTTATTTAATTTTAGGTGAGAGTTTACCATATCGACGGGATGAACATTAAATGTTTGACAGTTACGAAACACGAACATTATACATCATACTTCCTTACAAATTTTCATTCCCACCTTTCAAACCCTTACACCCTGTTATTCGCGTTATATTTTATGTAAAGGCGGTATATCGATCTCTTCTAATAGTTTGGTTGGACTCTTGTGTTTTCTAATCAGGGTCACCAGGTACTCCAGATCTTCGATTATTGTAGTTTTTATAGTTTTCCCTTTATGTAGCCATTAAACCCTAACTCTGTACCAAATTTCAGCTCTCTGAGTTTATGGGAAGTACTAGTTCTATTTTGATGATCATGAGTGAGTGAGTGTCGTAAATGCGAAACTTTGCTTTCGCTTAACTTCGGAACTAAATGACCTACAGACTTGTAATTTTGGATTTTAAGTATGTAATTATAGCTTACTGGATGACAAAAATTTTAGCGTTCTGGTCTTATCCAGAGGTTCTCAAATAGGGGCCTGAAAATGCGGCGAAATGGTTCGAGTAAAGGTGGTACGGCAGTGTTTGCTTCGCGCTCGACTTGGCGGGGGCACTGCCGTGCCCCCCGACTCTACGTCTTCTCTATTAGATCTTGTTTTTCGCTCCAGTTGAATGAATTTCCTCCCAAATTTAATTAGGACTACGATCATACTTTATTTTCTTGTTTCGACGGTAAATATTCGACTTTTCTTATTAGTAGAGAAATTCTTATTAGTGAAGGCGCTGGTCGTTAAACACTAATTATTTAGAAAGAAAAGTAATCAAGGTTGATTAAAAATTCTGACAAAATTTTTGTATATTAAGTAATGAGAAACACGATATTATACTCTCAGAAATTTTAAGTCGGCTTCTTTAGCCGCTTTTAATTTATTTTTATAGGATTATGTAGGTCTCAAAGAAAAATGGAACTCAGAATTTACATTTCAATTTAAAGATAAACTTAAATAGTAATAGAAAAGTTACAAATAAAAAATTAAGTAAAAAATTAGGAGCAACGTAGTCATTAATTTCTCCGTAAAAAACTTAGTTATAGGCTATTGGACTTTATTTGAGATATAAGATTAAGTTTTGGGAAAAAAAATATCCAAAATTGGTTGTCTAAAAATGATAATGAAGTGGCGAAGCCTTCTCCGGCTGAAAAGCTGTGTGACTACGGAAAAGAATATAGCCTCCCCTTCTCTTCCCGTGGGTGTCGTAAGAGGCAACTAAGGAATAACACAGTTCCATTACCACGTTGGAGCTTAAAAAGTCGACCGACTGCGGGATAACCATCCAACTGGTGGCTTTGAAATACACTGGCCGAAGACGGGCAGCAGCGTCCTCGATGCGACAAAGTCAGCCCTGCGGTCACCAACCTGCCTACCCAGCGTAGTGACTTTGGGCAGCACAAATGAGTTCACGCCATTTTTGGTGCGAACTTGTGAAGGTCTATGTCCAACAGCGGACTGCGGTAGGCTGAAGTGATGGTAATTGTATAATAAAGAAGGATATAAGGGGAGATCAAAAGTTGTAAAATACTATGAAACAATTAACGTTTTATTAAACAAAGGAATCATCAGTTAAACACTTTTAGAAGGAACAAGAATATCAAATGCTAAAGATATTAAAGATTATTTAATTTGTTATCATATAGTGCATCGGGTAATATGTGATACTTCGCCGGTATAGGGAAGTAAATTAACCTTACAGAAGATCACAGTTAAATAATACTTCTCTTAAGTAGTGTTGTGTTCCTGTGGTGTGTAAGAATAGCCAGAGCTCCTGAGGTGGGTCAGAGGTAGGGTCAGCAACTCGCTTGCGATGGTTCAGGTATAGCAGGCATCTGTAGGCTACGGTAACTTATTACCGTCTGGTGGGCTGTAAGCTTGTTTGCCGACCTAGTCACTACCTAGTCATTGAAGATGATAAACAAATGCATAGTAATAAATTATGAACTGTAATATACTATTACGTTTTAAATTTAATTTTGTAACATATTTGCTATCGTGATACCCTGAATGACCTCTCTTTTAAAGCAAAAATGACTATCAAGAAAGGCTTAAGATAACCAGTTCCATAATAAATACGATATGAATAGAATTATATTTCAAAAGAAAATAATTATCAAATTTCTCGCATCCAAGCTTGTGGAACAGTAAAAAAACAAATTACAAAATCAGTAGCCCTCCCCTTCATCTCTCATAACTTACGCCGCTCCGTCACCAATGACGCGCGTCACTCTGTCGGAGGCAGAACGCGAAGTGATTAATATACTGTCACCGCGATAGTAGCAAATCCTCTAAATTACAGCCCACAATACGCCCCACGCATACATCATATTAAAAAGCTTACAGAGAACACTGTACAATGAACTTTACTTATATTGCAATGTGTTTATCTAGACGTCGCGTTTTAAAAAATTAATTTAGTATCCAACCTGCTAATTAATTGGTTATCCTGTATTCACCTGATTCTACTTACAAAGAAATAAATTTCAATTACAATTTATTTATTTATTTGCTACTATCGTTGTATGCAAATATATTTTACACATGACATAACAATAGAACCCTGAAAGGGAAAACTTTACATATCAACATAATTATAACTTTTAATATAATTCAAGGTTGTTACACTCGGCTAACCTAACCCCACGGTATCGGTGTGCCTTCAGCTTTACTTCATAGGAAGACAATTAAAACAATATATTTTAAATATTAGAAACCCAGGTGTGCTCACAGCCTTATTACTCTGTACCGCGCACCTGCAAGATTTCAACATCATTTCGGATGAAGATTGGAGACCACCGCAGCGACCACCGCCGCGACGGCCACACCGAGGAAACCTTTCTTTAACTTCTTTTTATTAAATCATTCTCGTACTTAACATCAGTAGGGAATCACTTATTCTTAATCATGTAGTTTTTAATACCAAATTTTAATTGTAATTTTAGTTAATAAATGTAATTATAAGTAAATTGCCTTTTTCTTGGCACCTGCGGCTGCAACAATCGTAACTGGCGCAGTCGGTAGGATAGTACTCGCGGGCCGGTTCGCGGGATTCGGGAACAAAAATCGTCATGAAGCGTGCCACCCGTGTGGTTATCGAACTACGAACGAGTACTATAAGAAGAATCTACGGAAGTTGCAGCCAAAGGGAATCAAGAAATCGATTCGGCTAAGAAAAATGCAATTGTAAGTACCTTGAATCTTTCAAGTTCCTTACCCAAACCTATCCTATAAGTAATCCTAATCCATAAAAATTATATCGCATAATTTTTATGCATAAATTTTAGCCTTATTATAGATATTTTATATAATAATATAACTGTGTGTTAATTTTAATCCAGTTATTATATTTAATTAATCCGTAAAAATTATATCGCATAATTTTTATGTATAAATTTTAGCCTTATTATACGTATTTTATAGGTGTGTGTTAATTTTAATTCTCTTATTATATGTAAGTAATCCGTAAAAATTATATCGCATAATTTTGGTGTGAATTTTAGCCGTATACATATTTTATAGGAGTACCTATAATTAGATATACATAGCTGACTGTTAATTTTTAAGTCAGTTATTAAATTTAATTAATCCGTAAAAATTATATCGCATAATTTTTTATGTGTGAATTTTAGACTTATTATCCACATTTTTTATAATTATATAGCTGTGTCCTTATTTTAATTCACTTACTATATTTAAGTTATCCGTAAAAATTATATCGCATAATTTTTATGTGTGAATTTTAGCCGTATTATACATATTTTATACGAGTATAATTATACATAGCTGACTGTTAATTTTTAAGTCAGTTATTATATTTAATTAATGCGTAAAAATTATATCGCATAATTTTTATGTGTGAATTTTAGCCGTATTATACATATTTTATACGAGTATAATTATACATAGCTGACTGTTAATTTTTAAGTCAGTTATTATATTTAATTAATGCGTAAAAATTATATCGCATAATTTTTATGTGTGAATTTTAGCTGTATTATACATATTTTATTCGAATATAATTATATAGCTGTGTTAATTTTAATTCAGTTATTATATTTTATTAATACGTAAAAATTATATCGCATAATTTTTATGTGTAAATTTTAGGCGTATTATACATAAATTTTGTGTAATTTATATAGTTGTGTATTAATTTAAAATAAATTCGAAAATTTTTCATCCGCGAGAAATTAGGAATAGTAGGTAAAGTAATAGGTATTAGGCCAAATTGAAGTAGAATTAATTTATTTGACGAGAACAGGGATTTTACAGAAAATATGGCTCAACACGAGTTAGATGCAATTTATAAATCATTGATGGGAACCCTCGCGTTCTGAATCGTTTTATAAATGTTTGTGATAAGATAGTCTTAACACATATAGGCACTGAACCAGGACATCAAATAGGGAATTTGGCATTAATTAACGGTATTTTAAATAAAATTACGGGCCCAGCAGCTAGACTAATAAATGCCAGTGGCATACCAGGGAATTGGCAGGGAATAAAAATTAACTTCACTGAACATCGCGATGAGACAGCACTGTATAGATTGACCTTTAAATACAGACGCAAGGTTCCAGCACACTACTAGTAAAAACGACTACTCTATTACTCTGCCTTGCTTGCTTGCTTTTGAAAAAAATTAGTTGAAGCGATGCGGAGCATGACCTTGATCTAATGAAATATGCTCATCTTACTCAAACAGTAATGATATTGAGTGACAATGTAGATTATATTTCACATGAGGTTAAAACTACCACTTTACATTTATTGGCTTTAGATCAAACCACCTTACGCTCTATTATAGAGTAGCTGCATATAATTAATTAATACTATGACATAATTAAGGTACGATTATTTTACGTAGGTAACGAGATAGTTTTAGTTTTTCAATTCCCAATAGTTATATCTTTTATCTATAATTTATATTAGTTATCTATGATTCCTAATAAATACCATCAGGTCCTATCACCTACCTTTCCATTCCTAGTTATCCATGAGAATGAATTCAGGTACATAGAGGCTGAATGCCCGAAGGCCAGCAAGTGGCATTTATGTATAGAAAAGCCGAACTATCTTAATCAATCATAGAGAACTGCATACAACAAGTCATAACAACGCAGGCGCGTAGTACGTTATATAAGCCTATGACTGTCACTTTGAGCCACGCAGCATATAAAGAATTGGATGAAAAGAATTACACAGTCAGTTTTCCTGAATTAACAAAGGTCCACTTGTTCTGCGAGCAACACCCCTATGAAACTCTTCACGGCAGTTATCTTGTCATAATCCCCAAGCAATGTTATATGGAGACGGAAGCTTAAAAACCTTCAAGAAATTAATACTAGAATCACCATGCCTCAACCTATAAAGTTAAAAGCCGAAGAAAACTATGGTATCTATCACACTACGATACCTACGTATGTAACCATACTTTTAAGTACATGCGCCCTTCTTAGCGTGTACTATTGGAAGCGCCATACCGGACCATTAGATAAGACTATGAAGGAAAATGAAGAAAATAATTCGACTCTGTCCCAGGTACCAGAAGGGTGGATTCTGATCATCTTCCAGCGCAGTTTACGACATCAGTCTTCAACAGACGCTGTTCTACGGGGGGAGGTGTTACACTCGGCTAACCTAACCCCACGGTATCGGTGTGCCTTCAGCTTTACTTCATAGGAAGACAATTAAAACAATATATTTTAAATATTAGAAACCCAGGTGTGCTCACAGCCTTATTACTCTGTACCGCGCACCTGCAAGATTTCAACATCATTTCGGATGAAGATTGGAGACCACCGCAGCGACCACCGCCGCGACGGCCACACCGAGGAAACCTTTCTTTAACTTCTTTTTATTAAATCATTCTCGTACTTAACATCAGTAGGGAATCACTTATTCTTAATCATGTAGTTTTTAATACCAAATTTTAATTGTAATTTTAGTTAATAAATGTAATTATAAGTAAATTGCCTTTTTCTTGGCACCTGCGGCTGCAACAATCGTAACTAGGTTAAAAATATAAATATATTTTATTTTCGTTTATAAATAAAACTAAATTAATATTTCTTGATTATAGTCTGGTGCTTGGAAACGAAGATTAAAACATCTTGGTGTGCGTGCGTGAGGTTAGAATGACTTAAATTGAAATTCTCTGTGTTAAAGATTAAGTACACTCAATCTGTATGAAACTATTACACAACACAAGACATATCTAAATAAAAACAGCATCAGGTTAAAATTTGTAAGTAAAAATAAAATTAACAATTGAAACGGTAAAACAAAGTTTGAACAGAAATGGGATACAGAGAGAGATGGGATACCTAGAAACTGTTGAGTGCACGCCAGCTTTCAATGGCAGACAACTGATACTTCAACTTTAGTAAACTTTTTTATTAAGCCGCTTATATTGATAAAAAGCCAGCTTGGTATGGTTTGTATAAAATTATATGATAATTTTGCAATTATTTTAAAACGTGAAAATAGCACAATACTGTACATATAATACAATACAACAGGCAAAATAAATACCGATTATGAAAAAAATATGGTATGAACATAACATAACGTAACCTCAAACCTGTATGATTAGTGATTTATTTTTATTTTTTTTTAACACACACACACTACACACACAGTCGTCTGTTCCTAAAGTAAGTAACTTACTGCTTGTATTATAGGTAACAGCCGACTGGTATAGCTACATATTTTTTTCGATAAATATACATAATTATAAATAGTAGTAGGAACCATTACACTTATGGTGACTAGTTCGTTGGCGCAGATTGTAGTGTCCCTGCTTTCTGGTCCGCGGCTTGCGGGTTCGATTACCCCCTGAATCTGGGCGTATATTTTTATTTATAAAATTATATAATATGTCTTTTTTATGTATATTTATAAAAAATGTATTTCGCTTTAACAGTTGGCTGTTGTCTAAAACACTTACCATAGTAACAGACGACGGTGTGTGTATGTTATAAGATATTTATATATCTTTAGAGCAAGAAAACTTTATCTGAATTTTCTGGCTACTTAAGCATTTACATAAAAGTAGCATAATTTTATACAATCTCAAGAAGAATATATCTAAATCACCGCAAAACAAGTAAAAGAAAACACGTAAATTCGTGGTGATATCTACATTATGGACCGAATGGCCGTAACTGCCCCGAGTAAGAGAGATTGTGCTCCATCTCGGATTGTTGGGAAAAGTTTGTGAATCGAATGAGGCACGATTAAGGCAATTGCTAATAAAATAAAGAGCTGCGTCCTTATCTTGAAAGTAATAAGTTGTTAATGTTCTTATACAACGCAAGTATCCTTGAGAAGGAGGTCAAAGTCTAATGACTAAACGTTCAATTATTTTATTGACAAGTTGCGTCTCCACGTAATTTAGTGAGTTGAACAAAACAGTGTAGTGTGATTTTCACTGTTAATTAAAAAAAAAAAACAAAAAACCAGGGTGAAGGGTTGTCGCAGGATGTCACACTCCCGCATGTTTGTTAAACTTGATGTATATGATGCGTGTCAGAGCGTGGCGCCGTCCTCGGGCGCTTTTTCTGACGTTTGTCTTACCTATAACCTATAGGCTATACCATATGTGGATATAATACTGTAGTGGTGCAGTTTTACAGGGGAATCCGAAAGACCGCTATGGCTCATTGTCCCATAATAAGGAAGGGTTACTTCAAGGTAATATTAAAATATACTAGGAGATGCTACATACATAGGAACGTCTACCTTTGAGACATACATAATATTATTTGGATAAATTTACGGTATGCGGGGCCGTCATAATAATTTAAAATGACACTGAATCAGGTAATTGGAACGGTGTCTAAGCATAATCTTAATGCTGATGCATGGCAATAGTAAAATATGTTAGGAGATGCTACGTGCGTCTACCTTTGAGATATACCGACACTGAACCAGGTAACTGAAACGGTGCTAAATAATAATGTTAATGGTGCATTACATTAAAATCATATAATTAGGAGATGCTTCAGGCAAGTACCTATAAAATAAATATCTATACTAATATTATAAAGCTGAAGAGTTCGTTTGTTTGTTTGAACGCGCTAATCTCAGAAACTATTGGTCCGATTTGAAAAATTCTTTCAGTGTTAGACAACCCATTTATCGAGGAGGGCTATAAGCTACTTTTTTTAAATTAATGCATGCGAAACCGCGGGGAACAGCTAGTTTTATATAATGACGATACTATGCGGAGTTAACGTAAGTGCAATATAAATAATAGAACATTAACAAATAACATTAAATGGTAATTGCAGTAGCCGTTTAATGCAGATAATTGTATTGTGTGTCGATGTCGTCTTGAGTTCGTATAGGTGACGGAATAGCGAGGTGCAATGGTCTTCGTGGCGATATCAGTCGCGGTACATAGTGTCTCCTAAGTACTGTGACATCGAGGTAGAGCCTATTGTATACAACTGCGGTTGAAATACAGTGTGTCTAGCCTAGAGTAGACCCGGACTCTATTTCAGATAAAAAGTCCCCTGTGTCATACCTCGTCGTACAAACTCAAATCACATTTGATTGTTTGATAGCAAATGTAATCATAAGTGTAAATGTTTAATATACGGAAACTGTACCTGACACTGACGGTCATTACATATTAAATGTATCTTAAATAAAGATTACCTTTTACCGTATAGCAATAAGATACCTTTCCTTCCTTCATCTTTTATAGAATGTACCTACAAAATAAATCAAATACTATATATTATAATACTAATAATACTATATATTATTTTAGCTATAGTTTAGTTTTGCCTTATTATGATTTCAAGAGATGCATTACCAGGATTTAACATAGAAAAACGATGTTGAAACAAAAACATTTTCATATATAAATTCAGCCGATTGATTCCCAGTCGATAACCACAAAAAGTGGAGAAGTGTGATAGCGTGGAACGGATAAGAATTAAAATTCTCGGAGCGTAATTTTTTTTCTCTCAACCACCCCGAAGGGAAACGAAAAACGTTCGTCATTTAGTCTAAGAGACTGCCTTTTAAGGTATTGTTCATTTTAATGCATAAAATATTTTTATAAACTTAATATTATTAAAATATATTCTGAAAACCACGCTTAAGTAAAAGATTGTATGGTAAAAATAAATATTTATCTGCAAGTCGTCGTCTCTTAAGAGGTCTTTTCATCACGTATATCTTTAGAAGTACATAAAAATAAAAATATTTATAAACTAAAGTGAATTTTGGCTTGAAATTTGTGTTAATGTTATAGTAGAGCATAAAAATATGAGATCAATAAAACTTCGTAATATGTACGTATAATTTTTTTTAATTACTGGCTCTTGGATAATCGAAAAGTATTCAGCGCAAAGATTGATCACGATTCACGGAACTTGACAGCTGAAAATATTATCTTTTTAAGGAGAAACCTATACTAAGCGACTTAAACATTGTACTAAGTATAATTTTTAAGTTAATATTGATTTATCTGAATGTTTTTTCTTTATTTAAATTTTATTCTATCTAGCTGTTACATATTTAGCTACCTTTAAAATGCTGTGTGACTTTGAAAAGTAATGACATCGGCCTTTGAAAACTGGTGATGGCTGCATGATTCAAGAGAAATATTGAACTATAATGTTTGGAAGCATCTTACACAGTGAAGCTTTAATTAAAAAAGATTTAACTTTTGCGCAACATTGGGTCTTTTATATTGAAAACAGTACACTTGTGAACAATAAACTTTTGGTAAAATTTTTGTTTAGCATAAAAGCAACCACTAAAATTCTTTAGCGTTGTCGGTGAAGTGCCTCAACATAAGACATTAGTATTCTTATAAAAATATAATAGTGAAGTAAGAGAATAGTTTTTTGATAAAGAGTATGTATCATTCGATTATATATAATATACGATACTTATACGATAGAAATAAATTCATCGTATTCGGGTTATTTGAATATTTGTTCATTTAGTTTAAGCCCTAAATTTTGGACAATTCAATTTAGTTTTTTTACGAGTAACACTCTATTTCCAAATATCTCCTCTTTTATTCTAGTCTCTTTCCTGAATTCCTTAAGAGCTTAGATGGTACAGTCACTATACCATAGTGGACCTCTAACGAAATGATGAGTTTTTAAACCAAAACTAGCTATGGTGTTTTTTTCAAATATTAGACTAAAAAATATGGTAGAAAAGAGAATCTGGAGTATTCTGAATAAGTTAGATCAGCGTGACTGTAATCCATCTAAGCTCCAATCCTTTTCCTTGATAAAAGACTTCACCTATTACAAATTTCGACAAATTAGCAATATAACACTCGAACCCTTCGAACAAAACACTCTCTTATCTATTTGTAATATTAGTATGGATCTTAAGTCGCCTCAAAGTGACAACATTAGTTAAATATGCTAAGTCTTACTGATTGGAAGTTTACCTTCATTATTCTCTTGAAACCGTCAGTTACTTCACCCATTAAGTGACGGATTATCTTAGAATTAATGTGTATTAATTTCGCGTAGGTGTGGCAGATAATAATTATTTTATAATATTACTGAATTATTATTATTATATTTAAAATAACTATTAATGTTTTCAAGTTTTGAACAAAATAGTTTGGTGGAAAAACAACATTTTGGGTATTTAGTACTAGCATACAAAACTAGTGGCACCAGTTGTCAACATACCAGAAGGTGTCTATCGAGAATACTTGTAAATTAAGTCCATATACTTGCCCGATCTCTACACACATCTGTGAGAGAATGAATTTTGAGTTACACTATGATACTTATTTGGTAATATTTTGAACTATTGCATCTATTTGAGTATTTTTCACTGTTAAAAAAGCATATTCTACTTGCTTGGACTAGACAATGAAACGCTGCAGCATCAACATGGTAGTGACTATTAATGGTTAACGCACCTACACTACAATAGTGACGAAAAGAAGGAAGCTTAGTAGTTAATTTACAGATGATAAAGAGTATCCTTATCTCACTGTGTCCAATCGTTATCACACTTTTTTATTTCAATCATTATTAACTATTGCTAGTAAGGTTTTTACACACAAATCAGTATTAATTTTAGCATTATTTCAACTATATTATATTCTAGTCTAAGATCTGAACTCAACATGACCTTCACCTATCTGCTTAATGGATAAAAAAATCGGCCAAGTGCGAGTTGGACTTGCGCACGAAGGGTTCCGTACCATTGACTAAACTAAATATAAGTAAATTTTCTATAAAATATGTATTTAATTATGACGCCATCTATGATGCTATTAGAAAACTATTATTATTAGTCTATTGACGAAGTTTTCCTAATTTCTGATAGAAGGCGTTTTAGACTAATAAAAAATTATCGCCCCCCTTAAATGTTTATTTTATTTTGTTTTTAGTATTTGTTGTTATAGCGGCAACAGAAATACATAATTTGTGAAAATTTCAACTGTCTAGCTATCGCCGTTCTTGAGATACAGCCTGGTGATAGACGGACGGACGGACGGACGGACAGCGAAGTCTTTAGTAATAGGGTCCGTTTTTACCCTTTGGGTACGGAACCCTAAAAATTAAATATTACTATGTTAATGAATAATCGCGAAAGTGTTGGCTGGAAAATTCCTGGCCAGGCTGTATTATATTCGCCAACCGCCAGTCAAACGTGATTGCAATGAAACAGCGCTCATTATGATATATTTATTAAATAAGTGGGTGGAAGTAACTAGTAGCAATATATGTTAATATACCTGTTTATACCGGCCACCCTGTAGTCATGCCAAGAAAATAATAAACAACACAACGTTTGCATTTTCTTCAGGCTTCATACTGTCGGTAGTATTAAATTTTTTATTGCTTAAATTCGTAGGTGTATTTTTAAATATAAATAAAATTTTCAATTTAGAATTAAATGTAATTTTGGTTAGGAATTTTTCAGTCAAGCCTTTTGCGATTTTTTTTCTAATATACTTAAATAAATATAAAATAATTTTCATCCATTAAGGAGATGGGTGAAGTTTCTTTCTAGTTCGGATCTCCTACTATCTTAATGATTGACGTGTTTAATTTTATGCGTGTCATAATTTTTGTGATCATGTCAATTTCGTATACAGTTGCAGCATGTAGAGGAAATTCAAAGGAATGAAACGAAATTGCAGTTATGAATACAGAAAGCACAAGTTTTTTGACCGTGCACTTCATAAAAAATTATTGAATTTGGAAAATTTGAATTTGAAATTCTAATTTTTATAGGTCTTTGATATCCCTGGAAGACTTTTCGGTGTATCTTAAACATAAAAAAACGTGTGTATCTTTATATCATTGAACAAATATTTAGAGTTCTGACAGAGCTTTACGAATTCTTTAATGACTTGAGAGTCACATAACCCATTACAATACGCCATTGACCTGTTATCTTGCTATGAATTATAAAGGTGTAACAATCTTAAGGCGACTAGAAGAGCTAAAATGATGTTTTATAACGCCTAAAAGTATATGATCCATTGCAGTGAAAAATAACAGAAAAATATATGATATTCTGCAGGATATATGCTAGATAGATAGTGTGTTGAAAACATGATTCTTTAAATTTGATACGATAGAAAAAAATCACAAAGATACCTCTAAAAATATCTTTTAACGGGTAAAAACCATGTTAATATACAGGCTATAATTCTGATATTTTGTCAAATTATTCTTTAAGCAACATACTATCGTGATAGTGTTTTAATTATTTTGTTTGATCAATAGATTTTTATAAATACATGTTTCCTTATTTTTGAGCATAAATAATCATAATACGTGCGCATGGGTGCGTAATGCCCGTGTACAGACAGTCTCGGCCAAGGCCTGATGCTAAACGGACGTATTGCTCGTTTTTTCCGCATTATTCGCATAAGATTATTTACTGTTTTTAGTTATTTTCAATATGGGAAATAAAGCGAAACCCGTCACGAAAAGTAAAAAACGTTCATATAAAACAAATGCCCAAAATATGAACGATATTAAAAGTTAAGAATATTTTAATATTACTAAATATTGATTGTCATAACAATGATAACAATGAATTTTGGCGTTTTAGATGTTTGACAGACGGATGTCAGTTCAAATACGTTCAGTTTTTTTGATCGGAAAAAGTAATAGGTAGGGATCCTTAGTACATTTTTTTCACCTGATTAGTATCAATCTTATTTTCCGGGAGTAGCTTCATTTTGATGAGACGAACAAAAAAATCCTCTTCGAAAACTCTCAATTGTGGTAGCTAACAGAGATAGCAGGAGATAGAGCAGCAGTGAGCCTATACTCACTGCTGCTATATCTCCGGGATAACGGGATAACGTACCACGCAATTTGTAGGACAATAGTACTATTAAATTATATAAATATTAAATAACTAAAAGAAATAAAAATCAGAAAAAAATCAATTTTTGATGACCCGACGAGGTCATCAAATTGATGACCTGACGGTTTGGGAAAAATTATAAAACAGAAATTTGAAGATAATGCTTTACAATAATTGTGTTTTGAAAAAATCGGCAATGTCATTGAATACTACTAGTTCGTGCGCGCCATCAGCTGACCGGCGCGAGGTCAACGTACTCCCGCACGACTAGTCACGCGTCTTCGCAAAATACACAAGTCCTAAAATGTTCTTAAAAAACGTTTCTGAGATAAATGGTTATATGCATTATATAGTATATAAATAGTATATTATTAGGTTTAAATCTTTTCAAGCGTTCCAAATACACCAAGTATATAAAAATGAATGTTGCTAAGCGCATAACTGGAGAATGGTTCGACCAATTCGGCTAAAAATTTTTGTATGTTCCTTAAATCCCACGGAAGGTTTTTATTAGAGATGAAACGGATATCCGGTAACTATCCGGTATCCGGCCTATCCGGCCTTGTTTTCACTATCCGGCCGGATACCGGATAGTAAGTCAGTATCCGGCCGGATACCGGATAGTAATTGTTTTTTTTTTCCAGCCTGTAATATCCCACTGTTGGGCATAGGCCTCTTCCCCTATGTAGGAGAAGGATCGGAGTTTAATCCACCACGCTGCTCCAATGCGGGTTGACGGTTATTGTCCCTACTATGAGTAACGATCGCTATCAGGTGTACATGATAACAACCGGGACCGACGGCTTAACGTGCTTTTCGAGGCACGGTGGGGAGACCCACAAGGACTGCACAAAGACCCAGACCACGGCAAACATCTGCATGGCCAATACAAATGTTTGTCATGTGTGGGGATCGAACCCGCAACCGCCAGCGCAACAAGCACAATCCAGTGCTGTGACCGTTGCGCCAACGCGGCGTCGTTCAATATACGTCGCATATATTTTAAGTAAAGATGAAACGGATATCCGATACCTGTAACCTGGATAAAAAATATATAATTTTAACTAATTATTTGCTTTATTTAGTTAGTCTTATTATCACCTAAGAAACATAATTAGTTTTAGTTGTTTTTTTAATCACACAATAGTAAATGAATGTACTTAATGGAAAGAAAATGAATTTAGTCTTAGTATCAATTAAGAAATATAATTAGTTTAGTTGTAAATTTTTAATCACGCAATAGTAAATGAATGTAATAGAAAGAAAATGAATTAATTAGTATAGACTCATACTGCACTAAGGGCAAATTATGGTGAATAAATACTAATTTCTCTGCATTGAAAGGTAGCAATCGGTTTTGCTTCTTTTCATAAATAAGGCCGTCTTCAGAAAAAAGTCTTTCGCTGTACACACTGCTGCAAGGTGCTGAAAGATAGATTTTGGCAAACTTTGTTAAATTTCACCAAACAGCTAAGTCCCACCGGATATCCGGCGGCCGGATATCCGGCTATCCGGCCACATGGTTGGCCGGATATCCGGCTATCCGGTATCCGGCCAAACTGCTATCCGTTTCATCACTGGTTTTTATACAAAAAAAAAACATAAAAGACAGTTAACGAAGTTTGTCCGGGCAGCTAGTAAGGAATAAAATTTGAGTATCGTGTTTGTAATATTAAAATAACCGATTTTTACTAAATGCATATGGATGTATACCCGGTACATACACCAAAATATATTTTTTTATAATATTTGTCTGTCTGTATGTCTGTTTGGTCAGGCACTTGGCACTGATTTTGTTGGGACTTTCACCAGCAGATAGCTGATATAATAAGGAGTAGCTTAGGCTACTTTTATTTTAGAAATGTATTTATTTTATAACTGCGAACTGAACTAACTTTTTTGTTAAATTCCACGTGGACAAAGTCGCTGGTACAGCTATTACTCAATAAAAGATAACTAATTAATAATAGATAATTAATTTTATAACATTGTCAACATGATTGATTGTCAGTACATTTATTGTTTAATTTCAAATTTATTTTTGTCTAACGTTGAGCGAGTATTAATTTTTCTGCTATCACCAGTATTCACTCATGGATATAGTTATACGTTGCCATTTCCAGAGTTCGAGATTCCAAAAATTTAACTATATCAATTACAAAAAGTGACAAACAGATTGTTACAGAATAGTTTATCTAGTACACTTCGAATATTGTTTATAAAGAAGTTTTGCAATAAAGAATTTAAACAAAATTATATTAATTTGTAATTTAGTAAAGTGATAATTATTATACTTATTTAGTGGGTGCGAATTAATCGCACGGGTATAATTGCTAGAAAGAGTTTTAATTTGACTTTTTTTTTTAATGTAACATAGCTTAAGAAAAAATTTATGTAACAAAAATATGGACTAACGTCTGCAATAAATGATAATAATTATTATTATTGTTATTTTATATAAATATACCCCTAGTATTTTAAATAAAAAATCAAAAATGAAAAACATTCCCTTCTAAAATTCGAAACCGCAGACACTCCATTATAAAAACATACCTCTACTAAAAACGCTACTGTAACAATACTTAATAGTCCGGGATCCCTAATAGTACATTTTTTTTATTTGATAACTATCAAGCTAATTTTCCGGGAGTAGCTTCATTTTGATGACCTCGTACGGACATCAAAAATTAATTACTAACCAGCTGTTTTTTTTTTCATTTTTTTTTAATATTTATATAATTTGATTGTAATATTGTCCTACAAATTGCGTGGTACGTTATCCCGGTCCTACGCTCACTGCTGCTCTATCCCCTGCTAACTCTATTACCTACCACAATCGAGAGTTTTCATAGAGGAAATTTTTGTTCGTCTCATCAAAATAAAGCTACTCCCGGAAAATTAGCTTGATAGTAATCAAGTGAAAAAAATGAACTAGGGATCCCGGGCTATAATAATTGCGATCGAAAAAACTGAATGTATGCGAACTGACAGCCGTCCGTCAAACTCCAAAATTCTTTCGCGCCATCTATTAGCATGGTCGGGCATAATCTCGCTAAACGGCTGTCGAGTTAATTTTTATAAGCGCCGTAGTTAAATGGCGTTCACGTCGATATTGTAAATGTGTGCGTGCGTTCTTGAAGGTTACTTAGCTCTTCTAGACGCCTTAAGTGTCTATGTAGGTAAAACAGCGAGGAATATCCTCTAACATATATTAGTAAAGACTGACACATACGCACGAACACACACACACACACACACACACACACACACACACACACACACACACGAACACACATACACGCACACAAACCAACTACATACTACGTAACACTAAATCAAACTGGAATTCGGTCCAGTAAATAAGCCCGCAGGTCTCGACAATCAATTAGCGGACTCGGTTCGACGCTCATTATTCCCGGTAGCGAACTTGCAAACAATTCGCTTTTAAACAGCGAACCTCTTAGTGGTTTTTGAATAATTCCCTTAACATCAAACGATGGAACTTTGAACTTGGAAATTTCTGCGGTATCTTTGCCAACTCGACCACGGGCCTTACTTTAAATGTAGAGCTTAACACTTAAACTGCTACTGAAATGTTAGTTATTTTTTTATGTTTATTTTTAAAACAAAAATTTACAAATAGTCATTTTTTCTTTGTTTGATTGTTATTGAAATATCATAACACAAGTGAATGTAATAATATTATGAAATAATAATAATAATAATAGCTTTCATTTTATTGTTAAATATAAAATTTAAACAATTATGTGTTGTAATCTTTTGTCTTTACCTTATTTGTAAAAGAGACTTTGGTCTATTGTGATGTAATCATGACATGCTTAAAATGATTTATAATCGGTGTAGATAGAATTAGCACATAAATATAACATTGCTTTAATTTGGAAAAATGACTTTTTTCTTAGTTTTGTATATATGACATAAAATCACTTAATCAAGTCGATTTAGAATATATAACAAATTTTCATTTGTATTCAATTTTAGGTTAAAATTAAACTTTTAAAAATTATATTCTTGCACAAAGGTCAAATTGATCCTAACAGTACTAACCAGTTAAATATCAGGTAACCTTTCGTGAACTTCTTCGATTTTATTTTTGACATTGATACGGAGACCGGAGCTATTCGTTGAAAACAACTGATTTATAGATTGCGGTCCCACAAATGTTTTTCCAAAGTGTACTTAAATATTTATCAAAGAATATTTCTATCAAAATGTTAATAATGCCAGTAAGGGGATTACTTGATGTTCAAATTTCAGATGTTTTGTAAAATGTGATAAGTTATATTGAAATAAAGTTATTAAATATTTGAGTGTTTATGAATATAGAACGTAAAATGTTTGTTTATAGCCCAGTCAAATTAGCTAAAAACGGGCTGAGATTTACAAAAATTGGAAGCAACAATTTTCCTTCATAATTCATTGGGGGGGGGGGGGGGGGGGGCTCACTGCCCACTGGTAGTCTAAATTCAAAAAGTAGGGGTACCAGAATTGTTGCTTCATCCGCCATCTTGATTTAAAGGGCTAAAATTAAAAATAAACGAGTTATTCAAGAGACAAAAAATAGCCCTTTAAATCAAGATGGCGGATTAAGCAACAAGTCTGGTCCATACTTTTTGAATTTAGACTACCAGTGAGCCCCCCAACGAATTCCGGAGGAAAATTGCTGCTTCCAATTTTTGTAAATCTAAAGTACTAATTCGACTGGGCTATTATTTTATTTTGAAATGTTTATTTAATCTTTAATATGGTACTTATATTTAAGCGTATTGCAGTCAGTAATAAGTGCCATTTTTCGCAATTATGAAATATATTTTTTTTTCTTATTTATTTGTTTGTTCTTGTGTAAAAAAGAAGTTATTTGGCATGAAGCTATGTTGTAAATTGTATGTAAATTAAAAATGATTGTTTTTTTAAATGATATTGTGGATGATAATACTTAGTTTTCAGAAGAAATTTGAGGTAACTTATAATTATATTTCGTAATTATAAACAATAATATATTATCAGAAAAGATCTTATATTCGTCATAAACTTTTATCAAATAAAGTTTAATTTCTGTTAACAAGGTCGCCGTAGTAAGGAGCAAAATTATAAAATATATATTTTTTTATTGCACATCAAGTTAATTAACACGTTTGCAGTTTTTCTACTATATTTTATGTTATGAGCTTCCTTTGTACCAAAGTCTTAGATTCTAGGTCAATGAGTCTGTCTCTCATGTCATGAATAAGTTTTCGGTTTGCAAATCTCCTCCAAATGTATATATAAAAAAGAAAACAAATAGAAAGTCAAATGTTTTATAAGGTTGAAAATGGAGATTTTAATTTCTTAATATTAGAACTTATATAATTAGGCGTGATACATATATGTATATTACGCCTATATAATTATATTAATCACAATTCCCTACTTTCCTTTTTGAAGTGAAACTTCTTTAGGCGCATGATCGCTAAAATTTGAGCGCCCGCTACCTAACGGTTACTCTTTAAGAATCGATTTTCATATAAGGCACACGGTATAAAAAAAATATGAGGAGTGAAATCTACTAAACCCAAACCCAAACCAAATAGGGTTCCTGGTTCCGATAGATTGCGTTACGACGTTTTCTAATAACGCCATCGATGTATGGCGTGATTTGATTCGTTTATTTACTATTTGATATGGTATTAATCTTTTATTAGACTAGTAAGCCTTTTTTGTGCCTTATTTAGACAGTCGATCTGAAGGAGTAGGTAAACTCCAGTCGTAAATCGGAGCTGACACACAAACTTTTTTTTTATTTAATTATTATAATCTTACGTAAGAAGTTATACTTCATTGGTTAGGCAACTTCACGTTTTCAAGAAATAATTCTTCTTCTTTGACTAGCTAACTTCAGGGTGTCGGTTTTTGTGACGGTGTGCGCGCGCATTTTAAAAATGTACACTCTTCATTTTTCTCTAACGTGCCAAATTAAGTATAACTTCAATAATAAATCTATAATCTAATATTTGTAACTTAATATTTCGAAGTTTTATATTCAAGATAAAATTTATGAAGCGAACAAAATAAGATATAGGCAGTTACTAGCCTTGTGCCTTCATTACTAATATTCATAAATGTACGTATAATCAAGTCCAAAAGTGAATTTATTCGTTTGGTTCACTTTCATTCGTTTTAAAAAGTATTAAAGGCGCCACTTTACCTTGGTTGATATTCTAATACTCGTCAATGTAGTTAAACGACATATTAAAAACGTCCTAAATAGGATCTATTGTTTTTAAAACTGAGTAGTAATAAAAACTCCTTTTGAATAAAAAATAAATTTAGCATAATTATATTTTTGTAGGTACTTCCAGGTTTACCAGTTTTAGTTACTCCCACAACGTCATTCATTGAAATGGATTTATTCTTTTAAATCTTAAGAAGAATCATACAATACACACATTTGGCACGCACGCATACATAGGTAAAGTAATTATTCTCATATTATAATTACTCAAGACAATAAGTAATTATAATCAATTCATAGAAATATTACAAACATACATACTTCACAAGCCTTGTACTTCTTAAGTTTAACATTAATTATTATATTATAAATAACTTAAGGTAAATTATGAAAGTTGTTAAGTACGCTTAAGCATTAATTTGGCGCTGACTTCAATAGACTCGAATCCGAAAACTTGGACATTATTTATGAAATTCGGCTCGTAATATAACTTTATCGGAGTGAAAGGAGAAACCTTTGAAAGTCTAATTATGTTTGTTTGAACCATCGATCAAGAAACCTACGGTAATTTTTAATTGCGACATCATTTGAAAACAAATTTTATGCCTGTGGCGTAGTCGCACTACGATTTTAGATTTTTTAGCTAGAGTAGAGTCGCCTTTTTAACCGACTTCCAAAAAAGAGGAGTTTGTCAATTCGATTGTATTTTTTATGTATGTTATTACCTCAGAACTTTTCACTGGGTGGACCGAACTCGATGATTTTTTTAATCGAAAGGTGTTATGTGTCATGTGGTGCCATATAAATTTAATTGAGATATGACAAGAACTTTTAGAGTCATATCTAATAATGCGTACAACCATAATTAATTAGTTTATTTAACAAGTATAATCCTCCACTCTCATCATGAAATCTCTATATATATAAAAATGAATCGCTGAATGTGTTGCTAAGCGCAAATCTCGAGAGCGGCTGAACCGATTTCGATAATTCTTTTTTTATAATATTCCTTGAAGTACGAGGATGGTTATTACGGAGAAAAAATTTTGAAAAATTTCCTGAAAAGTCTAAAAACAACACTTTTATAGATTCCCATACAAAAGATTTGTAATAATACTTAAAACTTAAAAGTCGATTTGAACTTTAATACCATACCATAAAGGTAAGTGTTATTGGAGGGGTTACGAGATAAAGAATTGACTGTTAGGTGGTACGAAGTTCGCCGGGACAGCTAGTTAGTTATAAGATGGATATCTCAAATTAATCTCTATATATTTAGACTAGCTTCTGCGCGCGACTTCGTCGGCGTGGACTCCGCTCCTATTGGTCTTAGCGTAATGATATATAGCCTATAGCCTTCCTCGATAAATGGGCTATCTAACACTGAAAGAATTTTTTAAATCGGCCCAGTAGTTCCAGAGATTACCGCGTTCAAACAAACAAACAAACAAACAAACAAACAAACAAACAATCAAACAAACAAACTCTTCAGCTTTATATATTAAGTATAGATTAATATGCAAATGAACTGCTTCGTAGTTCGTATATTTTATACTAGCTTCTGCGCGCGACTTCGTCGGCGTGGACTCCGCTCCTATTGGTCTTAGCGTGACGATACATAGCCTATAGCCTTCCTCGATAAATGGGCTATCTAACAGTGAAAGAATTTTTCAAATCGGCCCAGTAGTTCCAGAGATTACCGCGTTCAAACAAACAAACAAACAAACAAACTCTTCAGCTTTATATATTAGTATAGATTAAAAAAATAATAACATGTGATAGAAATATAAATCTTTTTGGACATAATAATAATAACATTTATATTGTAGAATCTATAAACATATCTTAACCGTGTTTTAATAACGTATAAAATACGAGATTAAGGGGATAATACGTATATCAGGAAGCGTATAATAGGTTCAGCGAATTATTTCACCCAATCAAGACGAGGATTTTGTAAGGATGCCGACGATAATGTAATCTTCGCAATCGTTAAGTATATTATGGCTATAATGGCTATAAACTGGAGCGTTAAAAATAAGGCGTTTTCAAATAAGGGCTAAATTTAATTTGGATCCAACCTGTTAAATTATTTTTTTAACGTTACAGTTAAAAACAGCTTACGGTTGGTTAGATGGTAAGTGGGGTACCGTAGCCTGTAACTGAGGTAGGGCACAGCAGGAAAATTCCTGCTCAAAATATGGAGCAGCCCGACTGGTACTAACCTCGACCTTACAGAAGATCACAGCTAAATAAAACTGTTTTCAAGGAGTGTTGTGTTCCTGTTGGTGAGTAAGGTGACCAGAGCTCCTGGGGGAAATTGGGGATGGGATCGGCAACGCGTTTGCGATGTTTCTGGTGTTACAGACGTCTAAGCTATGGTAGTTGCTTACAATCAGGTGAGCTGTAAGCTTATTTAAAAAAGGGCGGCCTGTAATGGTCCTAACCTTTTACAAGTTCGTTGCCAGTACCACTCTCCACAGGTGTTCTTATTAACATTAGCCACTACAAGATTACAATACTACTTGAGAGCAGTATTATTTGGCTGTAATCTTTTGTAAGGTTGAGGTACTCCAGATATATCTATCTACTAGCTTCTGCGCGCGACTTTGTCGGCGTGGACTCCGCTCCTATTGGTCTTAGCGTGATGATACATAGCCTATAGCCTTCCTCAATAAATGGGCTATCTAACACTGAAAGAATTTTTCAAATCGGCCCAGTAGTTCCAGAGATTACCGCGTTCAAACAAACAAACAAACAAACAACCAACCAAACAAACAAACTCGTCAGCTTTATATATTAGTATAGATTGTGCCCTAAAAATGATAAATCTGCTAAGAATGACATTAATTTTAGTGACACGGTTGAATTACTAGAAAAATAACCGTTACAATTTCAATGAATGATTCTTTCAAATAAGAATTCCTAAAACTTGATAATTAGAAATTAATTTTTATCGTATAATTCGCGTATAAAAAAAAGAATTATTGCCTATTGGCTAAAAATTCTATTCAGAAATCTAATAACTAAAGTAACTTCAATATAGGTACCAATTAACAATTGAAAATTATAAGTGGTTCTCGTCGACTATCGAGTTTCGGATCAGCGGATTTAGAGCAAATACCTTCGATAGACGCCTTCGCGTATTTACATAAAGATTACACGTTCATAAGTTGTCAGTTTTTATTTTTTTTAATATAATTGGAGTATAAAACTATAAATTGCTAACCGTTTTATTTTTCACTTTAAAGTTATGTAAGGCTAAGTGTTTATTTTAATAATATTAGTGCTGCTATGAAACAAGGGCGGATCCAGCTTTGGCGCCAGGGGGGGGGGGGGCACAGTCATGGTCAAGGCGCCAGGAGGGGTCACAAAGTCGTGGTCAAGTAAAAAGAAGTTATAATTCAAATTTTATAACGATAGATACAGGTAAAAAGTAGGTATTTTATTAATATATGTAGGTAATGTACTTAAAAATACCTATAATATTGTGACAAAAATCTTGTTTAACAATTTTAATTAGTGGTTCACCTAGGTCCTGGACACAGCCCAGCGGGGGGTCATGACCCCCGTGACCCCCCCCCCTGGATCCGCCAGTGCTATGAAAAGATTTTTGGTCATTTTAACTGGTCATATTGTGACAATGACATAATGTAATTTAATTGAAAAATTAGGATCGACATACATAGCTTAATCTTATACTATTAAACGAGCAATTCTTGTATATATATATATATATTTTCTGAATCTCGGAATCGGCTCCAACGATTTTCGTGAAATTTAGTATACAGGGGATTTCGGGGGCGAAAAATTGATCTAGCTAGGATTCATTTAAAAAAAATGTCGTTTTATCCCTGTTTTTAGGCAATGAAAAAATATCATTAGAATACGAAGCTTAATTTCACCATTTATTAATATAGCTGTATTAGCGTAATTAGGAAAGCGACGGATTTCAAATCCTTTTGACCTGGGTTCGAATCTCAGTCTCCAGATTATTATTTTTTTCTTGTTTTTTTTTTATTTTCACTCGTGATTTATTATTTAAATAAAATTAAAATATAAAAATACCGAGAAAAAAAAAAACAAAAAAAAAATGAAAATACCGAGCTTGGCTCGGTCACCCAGGTACTATTGACATTATACGAATTATTTAATTTTATGTTTAATTAATGTTTGTTACTTTGTCCTATCGTTAGCTTTTTTCTATATTATTATAAAATCTTGCTCATGGTATAACTAATTTATGATGATGAATGAATGTAGGTATACTATATGGATGTGGGTGAATGTTCGCTGTATACTTAAAATAATAACGCATGCGTTATTATTCTAAGGCTGTATATTTAATATAATGTAATCTTTATAATAATTCTTTGTTTGTGTTTGAAATTGATTTATCTTGTTGTATTTTCTTTACTTAATATAATTTTGTATGCTTTCTTTGTATGGACCATCGTCTGAAATAAACGTATATTATTATTATTGTTATTATTATTATTAACTCATTCGTAAAATCAATGTGTGTAAAGTTTGGTGCAGAGGTTTTAAGCTCATCTCCTGCAAGTTCGACTTGCACTTGGCTACTTTTTATGCTTAAAAACAACTGGTGTTAAGATAGTATTTAATCTCAAGTTAGACAAATTCAAAATCAGAATAAAAAACATATAAAATATATAAAAATATTCAAAGAGGATTCAAAAGCACTTTTTCGATTCGTCTTCATATTACAAATTAAAAAATTTAATTATTTTTAAAAGTGAAGCTACAACTGGTCACACTGGTGGTATATGTATACTGTATATATTATAGTCAGAAGTGAAACTTCTTTGGCAAACTAATTTAAAAAAACCCAACGTCACGTGGTGTTCCCAGGCGGTCCCCTATTAAAGTAGTGACCGTCTCTGACGTTGCCGCGTTAGCGGTCGCTCTTTTACCCCTCGCGCATAAGGGGTAAAAAATAAAGAACTTTCACTTCAAAACTATTTTAAATATACAAGCTTGAGTATCATCCCAATAAATACTAAAGTATTGTATTACCTACCATTAATTTCAACAAGGTAAATCATAAAAAGAAAACCTTTTTTTCTCGCTCAACAGTAATCTGGAATACAAGGGTGACCTTCTCGACCTACATCGTCAACTCGGAGATGTGATTGTTGTTTTTAACCAAAAAAAAAAATGCAGTTCAGCGTGTTACTGTGTATCGACTAACGCTACTCATTTGCTTTTCGTTGACTCAGAATGAAACGAAAACATACTAAAGTTGTTTAAAAAAAGATTGTGTTTGTACAGGATAAACACTGACAACGTTATTCTTTAACATTTACATTGTATGAGTTTTCCAGTTTCAAACGTAGACCTTCCTTTATTTCTTATGTTTTGTTTATTTTATTTAATAACTTTTATATTTGTTTATCATTATATATATTTTAATGAGCCCATGCGCCTACTAGTAAGTAGGATTGACTGCCTTCAAACGATATCTTTTTATTAAATTAAATTTACACTTCAACTTTAAAGTCTACCACTTGTTAAGATATTAATGAAGTGACCGTTGCTTTTAATTTTAATATAAAATTATTTTTACTGTAGTATATTTGTAATAGATATCGATGATAATTGAAGATGAAGGTTTACATCAGATATTAAATTGTAAACAGTGGACTAACGATTTAGAAATCGTTATATATGTCGTTTTAAATCAAATAAATGGCATATTAAAAATAAACTTTCTCTCTTTCTCTCTCTCTCTCTGTGTGTGTGTGTGTGTGTGAACATGGCGTGAAAAGCTTAAATCATATCATAAAAAGGTCTTCATATTTATTCTTCTTTATTTCATCTCCTTATTTCTTCTTCTTTCTAGAGACGACACCACATCCATAAGATATTAGCGTGTAAGAGCTTAATAAGTCTCTTATCAGCTGAAAAATAAAAAAAGGCTCCAGGTGATGAATGATTATAAGCCAAACACCAGAAAGACGGCAGGAAACTGATGGTGACGATTTGTCTCACTCTTAGGTTCTATGACTTTCATTACGTTGAAGGCTAATAATCCAATACGTCTTAAATTGATAAATTAATGTTCAAATTATACTTATATATAAATAATTAATTGCATTTGTCCGAACACTATAATTCAATGTCGGTAAGGCCGAATTTCATAAATATTCAACGTTTGATAGTCAAGTAGATTAGCATATGAACAGATCCGTGCTAGATCGAAACTCAATTGTTCGATAAACCCTGGGGTTGATTTTACACCCTACATAATTTTTTAGATTAATCTATGCTTCTTATAAAACTGTAACTGCTGAATTTTTGTACATTAAAGATCTGCATTTTTGTATTGGAAGACGTTTTGTAAACGATACTGAAGACAAAATTGTCGTTTTACAATTTTCTGTTTATTCGTATCTTCGCCGCGTATCACGTCGATTTCGATTTTACACGTCTAATTTGATGTTAGGAAACAAAACTATTTGAGTCCATACTAAAAGCTAGAACATTGGATAAGTTTTGCCTCAAAAATGAATATCTTCAAAAACAAAAAATCTGAGAATCCAAATCAGAATAATATAGAACTTTTGGTCAAAGGTTTTCTCTCCAAATAGAATAAGGAATACGATTCCTTCGCCACTCTGAACCATGACGTTTTGGCATATAATATACTTAAAAGTATAAAACCGAAAGCGATTGTTGTAAATTATTTCCATGATATAGTAAGAAACCCACAAGGAAAGGTCCATGAACCAGAAACCAATATTTGTGTTAAAATTGTCACAGTAATAACTTAATTCAGTAACAATCGTATATTTAAAACGTATATTAATAGATGAACCGAGTCAAACTTAAATTATTTTATTACTTCATAACTTATTTCATTGTTAAATTGGAGATTCTAATAAGTTCAGAATCATTACGATTATTGCTATTAACTTTCCACTAATAGAGAGAAAGATTGATTAGCGAATATTTACATAAAACTTCACAGTTGCACCTTGATACAAAAAGTGTATGTACACTAAAATAATGTTATTTTTTTCAATGCTTTGCTTGCTTAAATGTGAATTATCTTATTTATAACAAATAATGTGTTTCGTTCTTTATAGAATATACAACTATATTTAAAAAATGTTTTACGAAATATTTTACAAAACCCACATAATAGTCGATTATACCTAAGTTATTCCAATTAATGTACTTATTTGAGATAACATTCGACTTACTTACCTACATATCTAGACGCGGACATTTTAAAATATCTGTACATACATTCAATCAACCTTCCATAGTGCAAGAAACGCAAAGCAAGAAAAGATATCTGGAAGCACAAACGACTTCAAATATATCCTTTAAAAGTGAATTAAATCTTAAAATTAACGTAAAAGTTCATCATCATTTTCGAATCGTTGTTAATCCTCGAATTTCACTTCGAAAATTCATTTCCCCTAATAAGTAGACTCATAAAAATTAATTAATGAACAAAATAACAATAGAATGGGAATCGTTACCGATGTTTTGTTACTGAGACAATAAAAAACCTAATGAAAACATTCGCGTTTCGATTTCGCGCTGCTGGCTTTGTGTACAATACGTTTTATTAATCCAACATTGAAAAGTCTCATACAATTTGGTGGATTGATTTTATTTATTAGAATCCAATGAATTTATTTATTAGGAAATGTTCATTATTACTGGTAAGTACTTGACGTATCCAATAAATTACCCTTCACATTTGATAAGTCATTGATTTGTACTGCACAATACACTTTTCATACAAATATTGAAAAAAGTCGGGCATAAAGCTTTGGTGTTCTGTATCAGGCAATTTTATGATATAAAGAAAAGAACACTTATTTATTAGTGCACAATGGGAGAAATAAAAAAATATCCGATGGAATTTTGAGACAAAGTTAAATTCATCATCATCATCACTTCAGCCTATCGCTGTCCGCTGCTGGACATTGGCCTTAACAAGTTCTCGGCAAAAATGGCGTGAACTCATGTGTGTTGCTCATAGTCACCACGCTGAGAAGACGGGTTGGTGACCGCAGGGCTGGCTTTGTCGCGCCGAAGACGCTGCTGCCGTCTTCGGCCTGTATATTTCAAAGCCAGCAGTCGGATGGTTATCGGTCAGCTTTTTTAGTTCCAAGGTGGTAGTGGAACTGTGTTATCCTTTAGTCCCCTCTTATAACACCCACGGGAAGAAAGAGAGGGGGGGTAGCTATATTCATTACTACCGTAACCACCAGCAAAAGCAAAGTTAAATTAATAATTAAAAATAATTATTTTTACCCACAAAATTTCATAACACCTTTAAAACATAAAATTTTCACAAACTGAGCTTTCTATTATTCTTGAGATTAGACATGAGCTGTTCTCTGCTTTGATGACCTATAAACATAATTATAATTTGGCTAATTAACTAGACCGTTGGCGCTGTTTGTAGTGACCCTGCTTTCTGCTCCGGGGGTTGTAGGTTCGATTCCCATCCCGAGTCTGGTTGTAATATACATAATTATTTATATATTTATATATGTATTATTTATAAGTATGTTTATCGAAAAAAAAAGGATATGTAGCTATACCAGTTGGCTGTTACCTATAACACAAGCTTTAATTAGTATGTATTGTGTAGATATTTATTTATATATTTATTTAATACTTTTTCCAACGTTTTCAAACCGATTAATTTTTTTTTACATACAAAAATATACGTAATAAATAATCTTTCTTTTTACTTTTGCGAATATTAAAACAAAAAATTATTTCTTGCAAGGAAATAAACATTATATTTGTAACTAGCCGACCCGCGCCCACTTCATTGGGCGTTAATTATCTTTGTGATGCAATTATGTTGTGTAATTCTTAGTACTGTTTTATTAGGTTCATTGTTTAGAATTTGACGTATAAAATCGTAATAATATCGTGTATTTATTATTTTAAATTACAGAACCAAATAATTATATATAAAATGTTGCTCCAACGCCATCTATCAAAAAGCGAAAAAACTTCGTCGTCGATAGTCTAAAATAAGAATATATAAAATAAATAAACTAATAAATAGCGATAGAGGGCATTAGTTTCTTTGTCATTTTGATAATATATTTTAATATTTTTCTTATTTACTGACTAAGACACTGAAGACTGAAATAACGCAATTTCAAAGAGTATAAAAAACATAATCGACAGACTTACTCATATTCAAGATTTTGTATTGATTAAAATATGTATGTAAATAATAAAGTTAATAAAAAAAAATGTAATGTATAACTCCATAAAGTTATTGTTATTCAAAAAGATCCTTCATCCCAGTCCACATACAGATCAGCTGTTTCGGAAAAAAAAAAAAAAAAAGGAAAATTAAAATATCAGATTCTATATAACATTGACGCTCAGAATTACGCGTCAAGATGACTTAAAACATTTATACGTATTCCGTTTTACGTCGTCGTAAAAGTTCTCCGTTAAACTGGTTATGTCTCTTCTAATGTTTGCTGTGATTTAGGGATGAGTTTTAAGAAAATGCATATTGAAATGTTTTAATACGTTTGAAAGATTTGTCTGGAAAGTTTGGTAAAGTTTGGTGGTTTTAGAAAAGCAGTAAACAGTTGTTTTCAAAATATAGATTTGTTGATGAAAGGGCTCCGTGATTTGTTCTTATGTTATAAAATTATTCTTACCACCAGCGGTCATATCCGTCAATTTCGTTACGGGATCTTGACGTATCTCAAATGCTCTCGCAGCTTTGTTAGTAAAATATGGTCTATGAGTTACAGCATATTCCAGGAGAATAGTATACCTTAGTCTACCTTGTAGCCTTTAAATAGTATGTAGCCGCTTTTCGTATAATTAGTATTGGAGATTACGTGTGACAGTTTTTGTTAACTTCCTATCGATATTTTTGTATAAAAAATAGTCCACTCTAAATCTCATCTTATACGTCACAAGATTTTAAAAATTTTTTTAGTTTTAGTTTTGCATGGAAAGATAATAAAGCTTCATCTGTATTATATTCACAAACTTTCGCATATACGATGTAAGTAGAATACATGTTGATATTCTATTTATTTAAAAGGGATTAGCGTGTTGCACACAGTAAGTTACTTCTGTGTTAGCAGTTGCAGGCTGGATGCCCAAATGCCTTTATCTAAGCGTACGGTACTTTGTTCGTTTGGCGATGCTGAGACAGAAAAGCAAAAATTACATTATCGACTTTAGTATTGATTAAAGTTAACGCATTAAATCTCCAAGGAAGCAAAGTACATAATTGGACTTACAAATATTTTGTCATAAGTATAGGTACTAGGTAGATGATGAATTTATTAACAGGAATTTGTTTTTATCTTATACCATTAAACGAGCAATTCTTGTATATATATATATATGTATATATATTCTGAATCTCGGAATCGGCTCCAACGATTTTCGTGAAATTTAGTATACAGGGGATGTCGGGGGTGAAAAATTGATCTAGCTAGAATTCATTTTTAGAAAATGTCATTTTATCCCTGTTTTAGGCAATAAAAAATGGCTAAAATATCGTTAGATTAGGAAGGTTAATTTCGCAATTGTCATTAAAGTTATAATGGCTCAGGTGGGAAATCGGACGGTCGAGATTAACCGAGAAAACCATGGTTCAAATCTCAGTCGAGATTACTTCTTTTTTCTTTTTCTTTTTTTAATTTCACTCGTGTTTTTTTATTTAAATAAAAATAAAAAATAAAAATACCGAGAAAAAAACAAAATACTAAAATAAATAAAATAAAAATAAAAATACTGAGCTAGGCTCGGTCACCCAGGTACTGTTAATTAATTCAAAAATAAACTTTTAACATGACGATGAGCACAGTATAATAGTACAAGACCAACCAACCTCTTTACCAAATACAGAAGCAAAATCAAAATCTCGTAATAACAAAAAATAACATTTCCTGATATTCGATTATACGCAAAATCAAATTCTTCGCAAGATGTTTAGCCTAGAAATATTCCTTTCAAATGATACAACGGCTCAAGAATCTCTTGAAAGCATTTCAAATATCTCGTATATAATATTTGCGTGAAAAAAAGTTACAAGAAAACAGGAAAAAAGGTAAATCAAATAAATTTCGGATCGTGTTTATGTTAAAATAACTAAATTGAACATCTGATTGACATAAATTTTTTACTTTTAGATATTTTTGTATAATTTACATTTAATGCAGCATAGGTAAACTTAAGAAGCCCCATAAAACGACCATTCTGATGAAGTGATGACATAAATTCTGTTAATTCCATTGTGTTGGGTTAAAGTGTTTCTTAGAGCGAATTTTATCTTGGAGCGAATCTTGCTCTTTTCCCACTTAGGAGAAAGTTTGGAGCTTATTCCACCACGCTACTCCACTGCAGGTTGGTGGATATATTGCTTGTTGTGAGTAACGGTTGGTATCAGTTGTATATGATAACAACAGGGACCGACAGCTTAACATGCTCTCCGAGGCACGATGGGACGACCCACGAAGACAGATAACCAGACTGGAAATAAATATTTATATTATCACAAATATCTACTCTGAGCGGGAATCGAACCCACGATCGCCGGTGTTTAGGCTCCGCCGACTACACTATACCAGAACGGTCGTCGGTAAACACAGTTAAAGTGCCTCAAATAAATCTACATTAATTATAAACAACCAACAATAAGTCATGGTGTCAAAATAAACAAACAATTTAAAAATGCTAAATATTGAAATGAGTGCTATCCAGTAACTTTAAGTTTATCATAATATTTAATTAACTACTCTAAATTCTAGTATCTGGGTTTGTTATTATCTTTCTATTATGTTATCAGATTTATTAAATATTACAACAAGTAACTTAATCTAATGTCCCTAGTGTTGACCAAGAGGAAAAAGAGGAAAAAATATTCAGAATTAGATCCGTAAAGAGTTAAAAATATGTATAAATCTTGTTGTAGTAGTGCAATTAGTCAACTGAACGTCTACGGTTGCGGTTACGATTCGTGATTTAGGTAGATGACTTCATTGGTACAATGATGATGACATGATGACGTCATGTAAGGGTGGATTTAGACCAAACGAACAAAAAGCTAGAGCTAGAACAAGAGCATTCTTTCTTGATCTTCGAACACTCGTATTCATATAAATAACAACGAACGAATGCTCTACGCCTGTTTACACTAAAAGAATTTGATAAGAATTTGATGTAGTGGGGATAGAATGAGCATTCGCTCGTCTGATGTAAATCGACCATAAAAAATCGCTACTCAAAGTTCATCACAAGTTAAAAAATATTTCTAACTAAATTCTATTTCCAACAAGATCGACCCGAGCCAGGGATATGATACGAGTGGAAAACGTCCTCTAATATTTTACAAACACAATCAACAATAGGGCCAAAAACAGTCCAATAACATAAACACACGACGTTTAATATCAACAGTCACTATTTGTGTTTACGGACCATTTCTCGATAACGAGTAACTTTTCCGTATGGTTTCGTTTATATAACATTTTTTTGTAACTGGGTATATTTGAACCAGATGAAACATAAATGTACCCATGTTTTGGCATTAATAAATGTTTATTTAGGAGTATGAACAAAAAGCATACTGGGTGTATAAAAAGAGAGAGTCGATACATAGAATACTAAAATTGTATTCGGCCGATATTCGTAAGTACTCGAGAAGTATATAGGGAAAACAAATGATTATGAGAATCTGTATGAGAGCAATAGAAGTCAAAACATATTTTATATTAACACTATTTATTTATCCGTCGATTAGCAACTCTCGCACTTTTAAATCTTAACAAATTGCCCAGAAGTGGAGTTTCTTTCAAAGTATTTTTGTATTCTAATATAATTAATTAGCAATGCAGACGCAGTCGCCAGTCATAGGTATCAGCTTGTCATCACTATTCTCATTTACTTTGGTACAAATATTCCACATCTATTCGTTTTCAACTAAAATATCAGTAGTCTATAAGTGATTAATATTTTTTTTTGCTTCGAAATCTAATACTGATCAAATAATTTTTCTTCAATATTTCCGTTTCAGGACACCAATTTTAAGGCTCGCAAAACAAATAAATTATGTAAAAGGCCTGTTTAAGGAAACATTGGTCTTGTTCCTTTTGCGTATATTACACTAATGCTTTTTTATGAAACATTTTAGATAAAAATAGAAATCTATACTAATATAATAAAGCTGAAGAGTTTGTTTGTTTGTTTGTTTGTTTGTTTGTTTGTTTGTTTGTTTGTTTGAACGCGCTAATCTCAGGATCTACTGGTCCGATTTGAAAAATTCTTTCAGTGCTAGATAGCCCATTTATCGAGGAAGGCTATAGGCTATATATCATCGTGCTAAGACCAATAGGAGCGGAGTCCACGCCGACGAAGTCGCGCGCAGAAGCTAGTAATTCATATATACAAAGCATGAAGAATGGAATTCTCTAAATTTGATTTATTTTGTGTATTCTTGTAACCGTCATTATAATACACACGTGTTACATTACTCCTATTAACAACGCCCTGATGTAGTCGTACGTGCGTCGTGTAGGTGCCTAAGCACTGGCGAGTTGGGGGTTTGATTCCCGCCCGGGATGGATATTTATTATATTTGTACAAATATTTCTTTTCGGTTTGATTGCCTGTCCTTGTGAGTCTCTTCACCGTACCTCGGAGGGCACGTTACGCTGTCGGTCCCGGTTGTTATAATATACACCTGGTAGTGATCATTACTCTTAGTAGGCAATATATCCGCAAACCCACAGTGGAGCAACGGTAAAATGACTATATACAAATATAACTTTTATGTTTTTATATTTTAAATGATTAAAAATTTCTTGTCTAGAAGTATTGATCAAAAATAAGGAAAACTAAAATTATAACTTTCAAATTTTGTCCTAGGTATTATTTAAATATATTTAGATAATATGAAATGAATTAATTTGAAATAACGTCAAATAGTCCTACTTCTTGATAGATCCTTTTCGCTTATAAATTCGAAGAATTAGAGCAAAATCGATCACTCTTCTCCAATACGGGTCCTATAATTTTCCAACCATTTAAGTAATGATCGTTGTAAGGTGTTTATAATAACAACTGATGCAGTTGATAATATAAGAACCAAGGTACAGAAACTAATATTTCTATAAATACAAATATACGCTCCAGGTACAATCTACTCCATGGTAATGCTGATTCAATATATTATACCGGAACGGTAGCCTGAAATGGTTATTGAAGGTGTACTTGTAGATAAAAGAACATCTTAAGCACCACGTCAGTCGGCTTCGACGGTGTAAAGTACTTGCTCTTTTTTGCTGACACAGAGAGAGCCAAGAAAAATTTATTGGATGGTATAAAAGAAAATCATATAACACTTTCAAATGACTGATGATCGTATACTATTGTAACTATATGTATAAGGGTACTCACGATTAATTTATCAGAATTTTATATCGTTATTCTTAAATATAAATATTATAAAAAAATTATATTAATTCTAATAACTTTAACTACGTTTAGGATTAAAAAACGCATTGAGAGTGTGAACTGATATATTGGTTATTGTCTAGCACAACATACAGATGTGGCTTCAACTTTCACTCTGGACAAATATTTACAATATAATATATAGTAAGGCATACATAGCTGAGGGATCGAACAGCAGGAAATATCCTGCTCAAAATCTGGAGCAGCCAAACTGGGGAAGTACATCGACCTTACAGATCACAGCTAAATAATGCTGCTTTCAATCAGTGCTGTTTTCATGTGGAGAGATAGGTGACCAGAGCTCCTGGGGTGAATTGGAGGTAGGGTCGGCAACACGCTTGCGATATTTCTGGTGTCGCAGATGTATATATAATCTACGGTAATCACTTACCATCAGTTGAGCCGTACGCATGAACGGCAAACTAGTTGTATAAAAAATATGTTATTAAATAAGACAAACACCTTAGACTGAATGGCCCTCATGTTATGTCGGAGGTCATACATTTGTTGTGAGTTGTGACAAACATTTTGACTAACGAAGTATATCCTAGTAAGTATGGGAGATAGTAATAAAATGGATAGTAAAATTTATACCGGAATATTTCCCAATAGTCTACAATCATACTTAACAAAGTAAATGAAACAAAATAAATAAAGTAAATTAACAACGTTGCATGTTTAATTACATTCGAGGCGAGTGGTTATCCAACTTACATTCTACTTGAAGACTGAAAAAATACAAGCCATAACAGAACCAACATCGCTTAGTACAATAGGTCATTGTAAAATGTTCGTTAATTACGTACATTATTGGATACTGTAAGCAGCACTTGGCTTTGATTATTGAATTCACATGCCGCGTAATTGGATTCAGAGACCTTTGCGTATCTGAAGTAGGCTCTTGATCTACTTAACTGATTACTACGTCTTTGTGCATGTAAGCCTGGGTATATTTTTAAAGTGCTTACACATCGGTGTGTTACATTTGTGATTGTAAGCACAAAAATGCACGTGTGCGCATTCCGTACGTTGTACATATGTGTGCGTGCTGGTATAATTTATTACGTGTTGTACAATTATTGTTAATTTTTTATTTATTTTTACCTCCTTGCACGATATAATTTGTTAAGTTTTTTTTGTATACAACTTAAACAAGCGTACGGCTCACCTGATGGTAAGTGATTACCGTAGCTTATAGACGCGCCCTGCATCCAAGAAGCATCGCAAGCGTGTTGCCGATAAATAATAACATAACATAACATAATAATATAACAATACACTTTATTGTACACCAGAACAGAAATAATACATAACAGATTGATTTTAACCCGCCACCGGTGACTTCGATGTCTGAGAGACCGGGCGTTTTAAAAAAATCGAATAACTTTTTCCCGCGCAATCGATTTTCGTCGTGATCTCGAGTAGCTGCCGCATTTTACGCGGCCCATCGCCAGTGCCCCCCATAACATCGAAGCGGACGCATGTTCTGAAGTTTTGGCGCCATCCCGGTGCGTGAGACCGGTGTCACCGATTATGTAAGTAAAATAGTCATAGTTGAATTTTTGATTGTTCGTATTTCATCAGGGCCATATACACTTTTTACTTACTATTTTAGTTTTGTTATCACTTTATTGTATTTGCCTGAAATCAGTTAGTTTATTGGCATGATTTTATCGATATTTCACGAAAATAACAGGTTTCAAATTATAAAATTTATTTCAGCATGTCATTCGAAAATGAACAGCGTCGTCTCGAGTCTCTTCTACAAGAAGTACTCGACGAGAACGGGCCATCCACGCTATCAGACAGTGAAGCTGAAAATGGTATCGAAGTGGCAAATCCTTCTCCGGCTGAAAAGCTGTGTGGCTACGGCAAAGAATATAGCCTCCCCCTCTCTTCCCGTGGGTGTCGTAAGAGGCGATTAAGGGATAACATAGTTCTACTACTAGCTTGGAACTTAGAAAGCCGAGCGATGGCGGGATAACCATCCAACTGCTGGCTTTGAAATATACAGGCCGAAACGCAGCCCTGCGGTCACCAACCCGCCTGCCCAGCGTGGTGACTATGGGCAAAACACATTTAGTTCACGCCATTTTTGGCGCAAACTTGTGGAGGCTTATGTCCAGCAGTGGACTGCGATAGGATGATGATGATGAAGTGCAAAAAATATTTGTGTCTTGAACATGAAGTGCCTTCCTGCAGAAGCTGTTTGACTGAAGAATAGTCATTTTTCAGATCAATTTTTTGTTATTTTTTTGTTGGTAGGATGCCACTTTTTGTTTATTTTATGTATGTTCCTAGTGTCCTAAAAAGGATAAGACTGAACTAATAAAAAAATATATTAATATTCGTGTTTTATATGATCTAACAAAAGTTATGTTTAAAAAGTTAACAAATTTTCTTATTATAAGTGACATTGTTTTAAAATAAATAAAAATATAATAAACGTGCTGTGATTAACAGAATATCTTTGTTTTATTATCAAAGAACATATATACATAAATATAAAATAGACAGTAAATAAAATATTTATGTAAATCTTCCATTGTAAAACCCGGTGTATGAGACCGGCGTCACCTATGATGTAAGTAAAATTGACGTCACCGGTGGCGGGTTAACAGAGCATAAAATAATATTTAACAGAGCGTAGATAATACGTATATATTTATTGCTCCCAGACTCGGGGTAGGAATCGAACCCACGACCCTCGGAGCAGGGTCTCTGCACACTGTGTCATCGGGATAGAATAGAAAAGCTATCAATAAATAACGTAATTGGCATATACATAATATACATACGGACATACATATAAACATGAAGAAAACATATACTTAGTATAAATTAGTGTAATGGATTAAAATGTTTTGAAAGCAACTTTATTGAGACACTTTGTACTACGATAGAAAGGATTAAGATATCCCACGATCGACTCACAGGTAATATATTCTATGAACCGTTTAGAGTTCGGTCCCTTATAATCCTCGCAACTGCCGATTAGGTGGCAAAGTTCCTGAGGCTTATTGATAACACAATCTCATTTTGCGCACGAACATAACTTTTCACGACGTAACATACTTACATATATGTACAAAAGAATAAAATTGGATTTGCGTAATTATGTTTACTAATATTTTTGTGAAAATTTATTCAGTGATTTAACATTAATGTAATAAAAAGTTGAAAAAGTTCATGTACTCATTAAGTATTTAAATATGACATAATCGTTTTCATGTCCATTTTAAAGGTTGTCTGGTTGAGATAGCTTTGTTAGTAATGAGACCGCCTTTTGAAAATATTTTTATTATGTTTTTTCTTGCACGCCATTTCTTTGTAATATGTTTTTTTTTTCTTGTTAAATATGTGGTACAGTAAATAATATTTGTATTTACTTTTGTAGAACATACGAAATTTTTTAATAAAGTTATATTAACTAACTTACTGTTGAAAAACTTTATAGCAGCAACATTCATTACTGGTTATTGAACTTTACGATTCTCAAGCGTCGGCGAAAGAGAACGCATTTATTTTTGCTTCAGTCAGTCAGTCAGTTCAGCCTATTGCAGTCCACTGCTGGACATAGGCCTCACCAAGTTCGCGCCAGACATCCCGGTTTTCCGCAATCCTCATCCAGCCTACACCGGCAATCTTACGTAGAGCGTCTGTCCAACGGGGCGGAGGACGTCCCACACTGCGCTTGCCAAGACGCGGTCTCCATTCCAGGACACGTCTGCTCCAACGGCCATCGTTCCTGCGACACAGATGACCAGCCCACTGCCACTTCAACTTGCTAATTCTGTGGGCGGTGTCGGTTACTTTTGTTCTCTCACGGATAGTCTCATTTCTAATTCTATCCTTGAGAGAAACACCTAGCATAGCCCTAGATAACGAAAATTGCGATTAAAAAGCAACAAACCCAGCCTAAATTTTCATTAAAATTATTTCAATAGCTTTTGCGTCAAATAGTAAAAAAAAACATCTTTAAAAACTTTTTTATGTATGTTTCTACAGAATTTCCTTAAGAAATTTAAAATTGTTTAAGACATCACATAATGGTAATGTGTGTGAATATAAACATGGAAAACAACATGAAAACATCTAAAGCATACGTCGACACATTATTCCGCTGCGCCGGTTCAGAATACATATCTTAGAGATTTTTTTTTAAAACCACTAAGAACATGAGTCCACTTTCGTTTCACAATTACGTTAAATGGTCGCCACTTTTTATTTCTCGCGCACCTGCTGTAGAAATTAATAAAAAAAATTTTTACAAATGAATTTACCAAAATGTTTTTATAAAAAGTGTTAAATAATATTAAGTTTTAATTTCCATTGATGAAATTGTTTTGTTTGACTCTATATTTTTTTCTGAACGGTTTTTAAATAATACTCAAATTAATCAATTAAAACGAATATCTTAAGAGTTACAAGTATAAAAATGTCGGAGAGTCAATGCAGATAGTTATTAATGTCGGTACCTGCGTTGTTTTTGTATATTCATCTACCCTGACTAATTCTATTATTCGAGTCATTTTGTCGTGTATATGTAAAAGACCGACGCAACTGCAGCTAAGGCAGTCTTGGCTCTGGCTTGGCACAGTGCACTCGTTGTAACCTGCTAGTAGCTTAACTTAAGACTCTTTCGATAGTTAATTTGTACCAACGAATTAATTGTCACGTATTGTATTACGATCTATAATTTGACTAAGACAGGGCGGGCAACTCAAGCAGTGAAGGTGAGCGTTTATGCGCATTTTACAGGAGGCCTCCTTAAACCTACACCCGTGGTCGCAAGTCCCGGGCACTGCTCTGAGTTTGTCCCCCTGCCACGCGATAGACTCCTTCACCCGCTAGTTGAATCCATCGTATGCTGAGTAGTTCGGCCTCCACCCCGTTAACTAATCTGTGTAACTATCTTGCGTTAAATTATATTGTGAATTAACCAGTCCGGCCGTCCTCCGTCCTCCCTCACTTCTGATCTCCGACAAATATATATTAGACTGGGCAAAAAAAAAAACTTTTTTTATGTTCTAATGATACTGTGAAAATATCATTCATGATGATAAAAAAGATTATTGTGTAATAATATTAAGGGACGTATCGTTACGACTATGTTTTTTTTAAAGTTATCGCATTTTTTACTTTTTTATTTTAATTTATTTGTTACATTAAGAAAAACATGTATTACATACACTAACTACATTTACCTGCAAAAGCCTAGGTTGTCCGCATGTAACAGTCTCACACATTATAAATAAGATTATAAGTGTTATATAAAATTATATTGCTATAACATAGACAAATCTTACAAATATTACTCAAAACTCGTCAATTTATCAATCTAAAAAATGTGAACGATGCATATTCTTAAAGGAAATCAAATTTCCTAGAAAAAAGACTTCTTAGTAAATTAATGTAAAACAGGCCCTTTACTTGTAATCGTGTCTTAAACATTGATGTATTCTTTCAATTTTGCGTTTCGACTTTGGATTTTTTAAAATTAGTTTGCCAAAGAAGTTTCACTTCTGACATGTCTACTTTGTAGGCACGCAATTTTTTTATTATTATTATTTTTTTATAATAAATAATCAACATAAATAGATGTAAAATGATAAAGGTCAGAACTTATTTTTAACTAGTGTGTTACTGTTACGTACATTACCAGTCGTAAAAGATATGAAAGCGTGCCGTGTGACAACAATAGCTATGTCCACACTGTGCCTTTTCATCTTCAACTTTCGTCGTAACCTTTCTATTCTACTTTCGTTGACACATTCAATATTGAATGCGTCAACGAACGCGACGCTAACGTAGTCATTTCGATTCTGTCAGTGTTCAAAACATGAGCGACGAGAACATTTATTCATATATATATTTTTTTATGATATAATATATTTTTACTTATATATATATTTTAGCTACAAAAATATTTTTTTCAAAATAATTTCTGTAGCTAAAACTTGTAATGCATCGTTCCTTTTTATTTTATTAGTGTACAGCTTACTATTCTGATACCAAAGTTGTGGAAAGCTTCTGTATTCCTCTATAAATCTCAAAGTAATATTTTTTTTCTTCGTCCGCAATCTTGATGTTGAACGATCGAATCGATCTAGAACACAATCATATAAGTTAAAGATTTTATCAAAGGTAAAGTTTTATAGTTTATTTGCAGTTTTAGAAATATTTAAAAGACTATAAGTAGGGATTGCAATCCGGAAAACCTGATCCGGTAATCCGGCGGATCCGGCGTTATTTTACAGTTACCGGATCCGGTAAAAAATGACGGATCCGGTGACCGGATCCGGTGTTGGCGTTTTTTGAGAAAATGACCTCTTCTCACGAGTCCTTTGATGCTAAGACTAAAGACTTGATTGATAGATTTTTGCCATTTAAATTAGTTATAGATGCATTATAGTGAAGGTATTCAACTCTATTTACAGCTGAAAAAACACTGAAGTTGCTTGACTTATTGTGCGAATATTAAATAACTTCACATTTCCGTTACATGCAGAATACATAGAAATATTAAGATTCAAACTAGGGATTTTATTTTATCGTAACCAAACTATTGGATATACGTAATAAAAATGCATCTGTAACCGTACCATAAACCGATATTAAAGTTTCGGATGATTTCGCAGGGATCTATCGCAGAGGTAATTTAAATACTAAATTTTTTGCTATGTTTTTACATTTTGCTGTTCAAATAACATTAGCCGAGCGCGTTCTTCATTATCATAAAGTTAGTCAATTTTGCAACTAAATCATCGTGGGAGTCATCGCTGTTATATAGAGTACTCAGAATTTGTAACAGTAACTAATACAATAAACGTTAATTATTAACTTATCATGGGAAGGAAAATAAAGTATTGTGGCATTTCCTCTAAAATTGAATATCTGTAACCGAAACTAAAGGATAATCCGAACAAATTTTATATTTGTAACCATAATATCATAACATCGACGGTTTGCTAGTTGGATTCCCGCTTGGGATGGATATTTGTATTTGTACAAATATTTCTTTCTAGGGTGGAAGTCTGTCCTTGTGGGTCCGCCCCTCCGTGCCTCGGAGATCACGTTAAGCTGTCGGTCCCGATTGTTATCATAAATACCTGATAGCTATCGTTACACATAGTAGGGAACATATCCGCTGATTAAGCTACAATCCTTTTCCTACATGGAGAAAGAAGCCTATGCCCAGCAGTGAGATGTTACGGGCTAAATCTTATATTTGAAACCATATCATATCTATTAATATTCGTACCTATATATATATATATCCGTAACCGAAGCTTTAACCAAGTAATAGCCTAACAGATAGCGTGAAACTTGTTATAAATCCAGCCCGGATCCGGGCCGGATCCGGCCGGATTGATAAAAATTCGACCGGATCCGGACGGATTGAAACCGACACCGGATTGCAATCCCTAACTATAAGTTATTTTTGATTGTGACATCACTAGAAACTGTATTATATTTTCCGATAAAAAAGTATGCTCGTTATAAATTCAAAGACCACTCGAAATGGCACAAAGCTTTGAATTCAAAGTAAATATTTTGTTTATTTTCGCTTCGATACGAGAATTTCATGAATACAAAACAATACACGAACGTTTAAATTTTACTTTAAGCAATTCGTTTTGTTTTGTACTTACTAAGTTACACAATTTTGATTTTGATTTTATACATTACTTTTGATTATAACGTATTTTGTCTCTTTCTTTAAATACTCTAAAAAATAATGATATCCACTAACTGTTTAACTTCCTTCATACTCTTTTGGCTTTTGCTTTGTAAACTGGAGAGTAAGTAATACTTTTATAATATAAATTAGATATAGCCATTAAAGTACCTACTTAAGAAAAAAATATTTAATACATACGATATTTTATAAGACATACCCTTCAAGTTTTTATCCAGTAAGCAATCTAATATCCATTATATGAGGAGCGCTGCTAATACGGGTATTAGACAAAAAATACACTTTTATCTCCTTTTAAAGGTTGTCAATAATTTTCAAATTCTATGGTAAAACTTGGTACCTACATAAATTTTCAATATTATTTTTAACTATTTCCATAATTGTAAAAAGTTTTAAAGTTTTACTATAAAATTCGTCTATTATTTATTGGCACATAAAGTTATTAGAAAACTTCTTTACTGCTATTTAGTTTTAAAGTTTTCTAGGGTTTAAAATAGTATAATTATTATTTTAGTTCGGCGTAACATTATAAAGTAAAAAAAAAAATATATGAAATAATCCATGCGTATCACGAACACGATTCAACCTGTAACATCGCACTGGTGGTCATAGGCCTCTTTCTCCATGCAGGAGGAGCATCAAAACTTAATCCATTCCCTACTATGAGTAAATCGTCGGTGTTTGGGCGCCTACTCGCACCACTGCGCCGGAGTGGTTATTAAAATATATAATATACAGGTTGGTCCAACCGGTGACGTCCAAAAATTTTTTTTGGATTGCTGACATCTGGGGGTACTCGAAAATACCCCATGTATGTTCTACGATTTTTTGTAGTTTAGGAGATATGAATTTTTTTTCATATTTTTTAAAATTTTCGACCTAATTACTAAAAAAAAATTTTTTCTATGTGAATTAGGCCATTATTTTTATTTTTTGTGTCTTAGTCCTTATTAGTTGTTCTCTCACAGATAAAATACCTAGTTTCCTACTATTAATAAAAGTTATTAAAAATTTAGATAAAAAATAAATCATTTGGTTTGAGCGAGTCAGAGTTCAATTTTGAAATTTTAATTTAAAAAAATTAAAAAGTTTTATGACTTTTAAGTATTTTAAAAAACTTTCTGAGACCCTCAGCTTTGATTATAATATAAAGAAAGTGGTACTTAATAGGCCTATTTTAGCCGTAAACTGCCTTTAAATGTACGGAGGCGTAAAATGTCCTAAATTAATTAATTATTTTTAAAGCACCTATTGTTCATTTCTAAGGTAAATTAGGTTGGTTATGTGTGATATAATTACCATTTGTAATAAATAAAACAATTAAAGCAATTAAGACTGATTTTTATTCATAGAAAATTTTCAAAGTGTCTTCCTTCCGCTTCTATACGCAATCTACAACGTCTTAAAAATTCTGTTTTAGTCTCCTAAAACTACTGGTATGTTCTCTGATTTTCGTTGCGGCCTGCCTTAGGTTTTCACGCAGCTCTACTTCCGTGTTTATTTCGCATACGTAAACCATCTTAGATTAGAAATGAGACTATCCACGAGAGAACGAAAGTAACCGACATAGCCCACAGAATTAGCAAGTTGAAGTGGCAGTGGGCTGGCCACCTGTGTCGCAGGACCGATGGCCGTTGGAGCAGACGTGTCCTGGAGTGGAAACCGCGTTTTGGTAAACGCAGTGTGGGACGTCCTCCGGGCCGTTGGACCGGCGATCTACGTAAGATTGTCGGTGTAGGCTGGATAAGGGTTGCGGTAAACCGGGATGTTTGGCGCGAATATAGGGAGGCCTAAGTCCAGCAGTGGACTGCAATAGGCTGAACTGAACTGAACTGTAAACCATCTCTTTATAATATTCGCAAAGAAAAAAGTCGATGGGGTTAAGATCTGGTGAACGTGCAGGCCAACGAAACGGCCCGCCACACCCAATCCACCTTTTGGGGAATCGTTGATCCAGGTGCCCTCGTACCATCCTTGTGTAGTGGCAAGGAGCCCCATGATTTTGAAAAATTATTCTTCTTCTATTTGATAAGTCTACATCCTCCAACAAATCGTCTAAATTGTTTTGTAAAAACTCTAAATATTTGGGCTCCATTTAATCTACTTGGCAATTCGAAAGGTCCTATAAGTGTCCCGTTTACAATTCCCAACCACAAATTTATACTAAATCGTGCTTGAAAGTTTGATGATCTTGCCATGTGTGGGTTTTCAATGGCCCAACTATGATAATTATGGATACTCGTGTTCACATTCACGTTTTACGTTCACCAGATCTTAACCCCATCGACTTTTTTCTCTGTGGATATAATAAAGAGATGGTTTACGCATGCGAAATAAACACGGAAGTAGAGCTGCGTGAAAACCTACCCCCACCTGAGTACCCCCAGATGTCAGCAATCCAAAAAAAATTTTTGGACGTCACCGGTTGGACCACCCTGTATATTACGTGAATTTATTTAATATTATTATGTTCATAAGCTTTCCATCGATAAATCCAATTAGCTTTACAAATAATATAAAAGTACCATATACAAGCCGTTAATTTCGTATTATGTTTCATCTCGAGTGTTATCGAAAAACTCATGAAAAGGAAGTGATTGAACAGATGTTCTCTCAAAGCATTGATCATCTTTGTTCGATATTAATAAGCTAAAGACTCACGTCATTCCCCAAGCTATTACAAACCAAAGTCATCAAATAATCTATATCGGAGGATATTATGATTGGTAAGAAAATCCGTAATATTATTAGAGTTTCGTAAATCTGAATTCAAAAGGAATTAGTTGTAAAATCACTCATGACTGTTTGTTAATTATGCAAAGAGAATTTGTACCAAATTTTATGAATTAATGTAGTTCGGCATGCAACTAAATAAAAATCCGTCACTCAAAATCATAGGAGTGTAACATTATATTATAAAGTCAGTGTATCGGTTCAAACGATCAACGGTCAACGATTAACGATCTTATATTCAGCGGTGGACGGCGATAGGGGAAATTAAAATAAGCGGTTTGCGGTGCGAAATCCTAGGACGTGTGTGAGTTCGGGTGCACTTAATAGGGTTAAGTAGTTCATTGAAATGAGTTTTTATTAATTAAAAATATTTTTATTTAGATTATCTTGTACTATATTTGAATATTAAAAAGGTTTGAAGGGTTGAATGACTGTGTAACACGCTCTAATACATTTTTTCTTTTACCAAAAAAGACAAGTCAAAATATTATTTCAAAATTGTTATTATTTGGTAAATAGACTGGACAGTAATTTTTTTATATATCAAAAGTCTCAAAGCGTAATCATATTTAACGAAAATATAATTTAACTGGACGAAACATATATTTAAAAAAAACATAATTATAAAATTGATACTAGAAGTTACTGAACTGAAGACTAGATGTTTAAAACAGCATTCGGATAAGTAAACAGCACTTACTCATACAGACATACTGTCTCGAGACATCTAAAGTATTTTAATCCAAATAACTATTTGCAACAAGATTAAAGCACTTGAATATGAATATGCTAAAAATTTAAATTGCATTTGTAGCATTACTCGCTACATTTCTTATCAGTTGTATCACAAAGTTAATGTTCTAGCATTCCTCTGAGCTTCTCGTATGTTCACTAGCCATAAAGTTAACAAGTGCAGTTTCGAAGTATGTAGCCGCTCTCGAACTAACAATAAGTAGAACAAAATCTCGTCGAATATTCTCTGCGATATTTGTCATGCACATTTCAAAGTGCTACTAGAGCGCTTCTGAGTTAAATTTAAGGTTTGGAGCTCAAAACCTTATTTAAACTTATGAGTAATTATGTTGAGATAATCTGCATTAAAAGTCTTGCTTGGAGAAGGTACGCGTCTACATATTATATGCAATCAAACAGATCCATGAATTGATAGTATTTAAAAATTTCTACTTATGTAAAATGTATTCTTCTTAATTAACAAAAAATTTATCATAAAAGAGATGGTCGTAAAATTACGCATAAACACCAAGTAGTTACGTTTTAAATGAAACTCCCTATTATATAAAAAGTTAAACAATCAAAGTGTGACATAAAACATTTCAAACAGAACATCGTCCTAAACTAATATAACAGCGACAGCGGTCGCGGACAATAAAACGTTGAACATTATTGAGACCATTTCAATAAAGATCAAACGTCTCATTTCCGTGTGATTGCTACTTTTAAGCGCACACAATTCTGGAAGGAACAAATAGACATATTTTATTTTTAACAGAAATTGCCTCAAATTTTATTTCATGCCCAATGTGCTGAAAAATTCGTACAGATTAGGATGGTAGCGCCCCAGACCTTACTTATTTTTTGATGAACAAAAAATATATCAATAAATTAGCATTAGTGTGTAAAGTGAACGTACATACATGCTAGCCTAGGCCGATGGCTAATTCTCAGATATTTGGTGCAAAAATACATAAAAATTATAGAAAGAAAGAAAGAAAGAAAGAAAAATATATTTATTTGGGACAACACGAAAATGCAGACTACAACTAATTTATACAAAAAAAAAACTCGCTTTATATTCTAATGAATGATTATTAAGTATATTGCTGGGAATATTGTAAAAAAATATGAAATTAATACTGCTAGACACCTTCTATCGATAGTATTTATTCTCATACACTACTTTTATTACATTATAAACTCCTTTTTATAATTCATTTACTAGTAAGCAATGAAATCATAACATATACAAAAAAAAAATCCGAAAACTATTCTACCACTTTGACTGCGGAATCAGTAGACTCCATACATTATAAATTTTAAGTTAGAAAAAGGAGAACTGGTATCTGCGCAATTTATAAATAAATATACTTTTATTGGTCTCCTGTCATATATTCTCGGGTAGGCCTTCAGAAAGTATGGTATTCGTTTTTTTAAAGGTCTATCACCAAAGCAGTTATTTACCTTCGGTATTTCCTATTTACCTTTGGACATCGACCGGGTACCGTTGACGTAATTTACCAGCGTCAAGCCAAGCTTTTGACAATTATGGTTATGTGTGGCCAATAGATATTTATGTTTTAAAGTAACCAGTAGAAGGTTACAGATTTTAAACAATACAATATATTATGTTTGGCAATTCTTAATACGAGTAAACAGTTTGCTGTGTGGCTACGGCAAAGAATTTAGCCTCCCCCTCTCTTCCCGTGGGTGTCGTAAGAGGCGACTAAGGGATAACACAGTTCCACTACCATCTTGGAACTTAAAAAGCCGACCGATGGCGGGATATTCATCCAACTGCTGGCATTGAAATACACAGGCCGAAGACGGGCAGCAGCGTCTTCGGTGCGACAAAGTCAGCCCTGCGGTCACCAACCCGTCTGCCCAGCGTGGTGACTATGGGCAAAACACATGAGTTCACGTAATTTTTGGCGCGAACTTGTGTAGGCCTGTGTCCAGCAGTGGACTGCAATAGGCTGAAATGATGATGATGAATGAATGAATATGAGTAAAATTTATAATTTATTATTTTAGGTGTTAGAATAAATAAAATTATTTTAATAAGCTTGATACTTCTACATAGTTGTCGATTTACAAACCAATTCAGTTTAGCAGTCTAGTCTATTAATTGTAGTCCACACTCGTAGGCCGCAATTTCTTAGAGGTATACCACAACAAGTTTATTCAAGCTTGTAACTCTTGAGATAACCGCTATCGAAGTAAAACGATAATAAACAACATTTACGCTATATTATTGTAGACGTAGTAAGTACAGACGTCCTAAACGATCTCACCGGCTTTGAGATTTTACGGTCACAGCCCCACAATGACGAGTCTCTTATCATTATGTTTTAAAGTCTATTTTATTTTACTTTTTTGTTGTAAAATAATGATGAAAATAAGTTCAATACATAAAATACATTTTTGACGTGACAACGTCTAATAAATCGATGAACGCCGGCGGCATGCATGAAAAAGGATGACTCATTGTAGCGTTATGCTCATTGTCCCGTTACGCTCATTGTACTCTCCGCTCTTCCTCGCGATCGGCTTATGCGTCCGAGGAGATGTTTTGTTATGACGCTGGCAAGTTAAACTATAATAATATATACTAAATATATTTTAGCATAGCATCGAGCTAGAGGTCAAATACAAGTGACCGTAAATGATTCATCATATGTACCCTTTTTGCTTTCCTACACTTAACTGAAGGGAGCAGTGATGGATACTCCTAATGCCAAGTCAGTTCTATGTGACGCCGCACACAAAGTTCAATCAGTCACTTAATTGCTTTTCCTTTTTTACTTTCATGTCAGAAAAGAGAAATAAGAAGTTTCAGTATTAGGGGTGCAAAAAATGTAAATTCGTATGCGTATCGTTATGTTAAAGAACATTTTAACAGCTTAAACTTTTTTTAAGCCCCGAGGCAAATAGAAGTGTATTATGTAGTTTGATGACAATTGTTCGGTTGTTTTCGAATAGAAGGACCGATTTCAATGCGATTTTTTTCACGTAAAAGCAAGTTTATTTCGATTTCTTAGCTACATTTGGCAGAAATCGATACAGCAGTTTGAAGACTATCAGCTCTATTCCAATACTCTTTAAATTGAAAAACAAAATAACTTGATTTTAGCATAAAATGGGTTTTCTTTTTATTTTCCTACGATAATTGCGTTCTGATCCTTCTCCTACACGAAGAAAGAGGCTTATGCCCAGTAGTGGGATGTTTCAGGCTGAATCTTGATCGTTGATAGTAACTTTTAAAATGAGAGTAGGTTAAGTGTTGTCACGACACATGAACCGTCAAATATAGCTCTGACTGCGAAAATGGTAATCTTATAACAATTTTAGTAATTTTATTCCCATATAACCTTCTAACATAAATTTTGACCTTTACAGAGTATTTTAGCGAGGTAATAATACAAAATTCAGAATAATGTTTTGGAAGAGTGTTTTTCTGTATAGTAAGGTAATATCGAATGCTCTTTGGGAATATTGAATGAGACGGCCACGTAAGTTTTGTTTCTACGTATTCTCAGAACACATGTCTTTCGCTACTAGCTGATAAATAAAGTCTATGTATACATTTGAATCTCATTCTTTATATAATTTTTTTGGTTATCGGGAAAAAAGTTTAATATGAAAAGTTAATAGAAAAATTATCATAGTTCTATATAATTATGTTACTTTGAATTTTTTTTATATCCCTGTTATAAATATTACTTGGTTCTTTGCTAAAGATAGTAAAATCGAAAAGAAAATTTTATTCAAGCTTAAAAATAGATATTTTTTGTACTATGTTTGGTTTGTCAATTTAATTTTTTGGTTTTTATGAGTAGTTTTATACTAGTAATTTTTAAACTAAAATTAAGTTAGTATGATTGATAAAATTCAGAAAGTATTACATCAGGGTATACAGTTTGTATTACAATGGTTTGTTTTCGATAGTGATAAAAATTATGGCGAGATGTTGATATACAATATTTAACTAAACAAAAGTCTATAATAAAGCCTAGTCACCCTACACGTAGCAACCTACTGTATTTTTAAAGTGACTTGGACTTTGAGCAAATGCACCTCAGGAACATTTCCACTAGCAATTTAGAAATACATTCAAACGACTTCGATATCTGTTTGGACTCTGGAAGATATTTCGTTACGTTTATTGCTTTCATTTATGCACATTACTTACGAATTTATGATTCAGTAAATATTACTAATTAAAATTAACTTTTGTACATCTTTACTACTCTTACTAGCCAAAGTTATGTTAATCAATAGTACATAGAATATGCACATCGCATTATTACTCTGTCAATATCATAAGTATACAAACACCTAAACATAATTACTATAAATAAATAGCTCTATTAAATGTTAATTACAAGCCCTATATTATATTTCTGAGGATTGAATTATTGAACACCCCACCCCATGTATTTTCTCTTAAAAAATCAAAATATTGACGATTAGGTAATCCTTTCCACGGTTGCATTTGTAATACTTTTTCGTTACCATTTACATAACTTCACGTTCAGGAATGAAAGTGTAGTTACGGTTTTCAGGGATGATGTCTTTTGGTCAAAAAAAACATTACATTTTTTGAAAATTTAAAAGCAGAGCCGTGAAAGTGGAACAAAAAAATAAACGATAAATGATACGCAAACAAACAATAAGTGAAACTTACAGATCTATAATATCATTTAAATATAGACAAAAATAACAACAAATAATTAAATAAATGTAAATACTGAACACAGGCTTATTTTTTACGGGTGTCGTTAGTTGGCTGTAGTTCCAAAGCGTCGATTAATATCTTTAATGGAGGTAAGATACCGCGCGGTTTGCCTACGCTCTTTAATTCCCTGGCCGATGAGAGCTGATATTCGATGTCCGAACAACGTCATTGTATTCTTTTGTTATAGTCATCATTAGGTTCCTATGTCACCTAGCTGGGGCAAAGGGTGTCCACAGTGCATCTCCATCCCCTATATTTATTACATTTATTATAGTAGATCACTGATATTTTTAATAGGAAGAAAGATAAGTATTTCAACTTAAACAACAAAACATTTTAAATCGTATTGTTTGCTTGAAACATTTTTGGCACAATTTAAAAAAGTGTAAAATAAACTTCGTTTTACCTAATGTACCTAAGTTTAAATTTTTTTATTTAATTTTATCAACAACAAAATACATATTTTTATTATTATTGACTAGCAGACTCGGCGAACTTCGTACAGCCTAACAGTCGAATCTTTAATTTTTCATTTTTTTTAATACTTATCCTTCCCGGAACCCCTCCACTAATACCTACTTAAACTTGATGGTATGGTATTAAAGTTCAAATTGACTTTTAAGTAATATTACGAATCTTTTGTATGGGAATATAGAAAAGTTTTAGATTTTTTCAGGCAATTTTTTAAATTTTTCTCTCCATAAGAACCATCCTCGTACTTTGAGAAATATTATAAAAAAATAATTAGCGAAATCGGTTTAGCCGCTCTCGAGATTTGCGCTTAGCAACACATTCAGCGATTCGTTTATATATATATATAATATTATGGTTATACATGGCTATAACTCAAAACTTTTGGGAACCACACATTTGTTGTTTCTTGAAGACGTAATTCAGTATCTTGCATAGTTAGAAAAGTCAGAAAATTGGGTGATATTGATAAAATCGTATATGTTTCTCCCAAATTACACTTTATAGAATATTCTATGTACAAATGTAGTTAATAAACTATTGTACTTAATAAATAAAAAAAATAATTAATTATTGTAATATGAATTATTATAAAACACTAATTGTCATTAGTTATTTTATTTGTGACGTTTGGTTATTTTGACATTATTTTAATAGCCGATAGAATAATTTAAGAATTACACTTAACGTAAAAGTATGTTAAAAATTTAAATTTTTATTAGATAACTTTATCATTTAATTATTTACTAATGCAGTAGTAAATGTAAAAACATTTCCTGGTGCTGACATTGGATCAGACCACAACCCATTAGTAGCGAAATTAAATTTCAAATTGAAAAAGACTAAAAAGCCTACACCTATATCAGGTAATTTTGACATTGCGAAACTAAATGATGTGTCTATTAAAATCAAAACAACAGTTCACTTAAATAAAGAAATGCAAAAGGTTACTGATAGAGAAACAGCTTCGGGAACTAAAAGTGACAAAAGCGTAGAGGATATATGGAAAGAAGTCAAACAGATAACGACAGATACAGCTAAAAAACTTTTGGGATACCGCAAAACAGTTAATAAGCTTCCATGGATAACAGATGAAATTTTAAATTTAATGGACGAGAGACGCTCTCATAAATGGAGCAATAAAACTAAATACAGACAAATAGACAACATTATTAGATCTAAGATAAGAGAATGTCGTAACCGATACTTGGAGAATAAGTGCATTGTAATAGAGACCTTGGATGCCAAACATGATAGCTTAAATTTACATAAAAAAGTAAAGGAATTTACAAAAACCATCAGAAAAAACATAATCAGCAGACTGTATAACGATGGGAATGAATTAATATTGGATAAGGATGAGCAAGGAAGAACGTGGGAACAATATATTGAAACGTTATTTGAAGATGAAAGAACGAACACACCGGTTAACCCAGATAATACCGATCTGGAGGGACCAAGTATTATAAAAGCCGAGGTACTTAAAGCAATGAAGGGATTAAAGAGCGGAAAATCGGTGGGCCCAGATGAAGTGCATGTTGAGATACTCAAACTAATGGACGATGATAATGTAGAAATATTAGTGAAACTGTTTAACGCTATTTACGAAACCGGAAAGCTACCACAGGATTGGCTACAGTCGACCTTTCTGCCCTTACCAAAAAAGAGTAGTGCTAGAACTTGCAGTGATTATAGATTGATTAGCTTAATGAGTCATGCATTAAAAATATTTTTGAAAGTTATACATCAAAGAATATACAGTAAATTAGATAGTAATATAGGCCCATCACAGTTTGGATTTAGGAATGGCCTTGGAACTAGGGAAGCACTGGTTTCTGTTCAGGTCTTGATTCAGAAATGTATAGAAAATCAAAAGGAGGTTCACATCTGCTTTATTGATTTCGAGAAAGCTTTTGACAACGTAAAACATGACAAATTAATAGAACTTTTGGATAAAACAACAATAGATGAAAAAGACAAAAGAATTTTGAAAAGTCTATATTGGAATCAAACAGCTCATATAAAAGTTGGTCAAAAACATGCTAAAAATTTAAAAATTAAAAAAGGAGTTCGGCAAGGATGTATTCTATCTCCGGCACTGTTTAACGTGTACTCAGAATTTATAGTTCAAGAAGCATTGGATGAATTAAAAGTGGGAATCAAAGTTAATGGACAAGTAGTAAATAATTTGAGATATGCAGACGATACACTTATTCTGGCAGAAAACATTACAGACTTAAAACAAATTATGGAATCCCTTTATTCAAAATTTGAACAATATGGATTAAAAATTAATACTTCAAAAACTAAATACATGGTCGCAAGTAAAGAAAACAACTCAAACGATACATTAACTATAAATGGAAAACAAATCGAAAAAGTAAAGAAATATAGATACCTAGGAGTGTGGTTAAATGAGTGCTGGGACTCAGAAATGGAAATTAGAACAAGAATTGAGATAGCCCGCAGTGCTTTTATTAAAATGAGCTCATTATATTGTAATAAAGACATCAATCTAAAGTTGAGATGGCGCTTGGTTAAATGTTATGTCCTGTCCATACTGATGTACGGTGTGGAAGCGTGGACCTTAAATAAACTTTTAATAAATAAACTAAATGCTTTTGAAATGTGGTTGTACAGACATATGCTAAAAATAACATGGACAGATAAAATTACAAATGAAAAAGTTCTGGAATTAATGAATAATAAAAAACAAGAAGTAGTGACAACTATAAAGAAAAGGAAAACAGCTTATTTAGGACATATATACAGAAATTCTAAATACGACTTCATCAGAAATATTATTGAGGGAAAAATTGAGGGCAGAAGAGGAAGAGGAAGGCCACGTACAACCTGGTGGGAAAATATTAAAATCTGGACCGGAATCAAAGACGCAGCCACTCTTTGCAGGATGGCTAAGGAGAGAGAAGAGTTCCGCATGCTGATCGCCGACATCCGTTAGGATATGGCACTGAAAGAAGAAGAAGATCGATTTTATGAAAAGCACCAATAAAAGCCTAAATCTTACATTGAGAAAATTTATTTAAGAATTAACGTAAGTAAACATAATTTTAAAACTCGCACGAAATATTAATTTGTCCCCAACAACAATATCTACGATTAATTATCGAGTTACTCTATATCGTAGAGTTATCGATTTATCAATCTATTATAAATAAAATTCTAATCCTAAATTTTATACCGTTGACAGAATTTGCGACAATTATCTTGTACTCTAATAAAGTTATACTATTTTAATAATAGTTATGACCTCAAATGACCTCGAGTAAAACAATCTACTATAAGCATTAAGACAAATTACCTATATGCTTAAAATATCTAAAAACTATTTGCACAATAACACCATGCATGCAAATACGATTAATGTAGTTGGGAGTTGTTAATATTTTAATGGAATTGAATCGTTTGTTTGTGTGTATTTTGATTACATAACGTTTTGGCTGATTGTAAACCTAACATATTATTACGTACCTATGTGTAGTAAAAGTTTTGTAAATTCTGTTGTTGCCTGTATGTACCTTGAGTGTTGTTGAATCACAATACAAAAAGTATATTTTTGCAATTCGATTGTTTTTTGTTTTTAACATATTTTCTTAAAGTACACAATTTAAGTCTAGATGCTACCCAACTGTCATAAACATATGTGTTAAATTAAATATTTAAAAAAAAATCTGTTTTAAGACAACGAAGAAAATTTTATTTCTTAACGCAATAAACTTGGTACCTAACATATAGGTATATCTTTTTATATTTGAGTAATTGTTAAGGTTTCATCTGGTCCTTCTAAGTACCTAGAAACTACGTTCCGAATGCGGCGAAAGCTACACATAATCATCTTCTTTGACGTAGTTTTAGGGATATTATTGACTGTTTTAGAAAAAAATGCCCAAGTTGTCAACTGGTGTAGGTGCCATTGAATAGTTACAGCACATTGCTGACAAAGATGTATTTATTTCTCAACAATTCAATTTTGTAATATTTATTTTTTATTGTGGTAGAAGACAGCAGCAAAAATATTTTTCAAATCTGAAGCAGCCGTACTATGAAAGTACCTCTACCTAAAAAAGGATCACAGTAATACAATACTTTTCTCAAGTAGTATTGCATTCCTACCGTAAATTAAGTAGCCAGATATATCAAGTCAACGTATTCCCAAGAGTTTAGCAACGTGCTTGTGATGCTTCTGGTGTTGGAGGCACCCATAGGCAACTATAACCGCTTACCATCAGGTAATAGGTATTTGACTGATGACCTAAGAGTACATATTTTTAAGAAACAGTAAAGTATCGCTATGATTTTTAATAATATTAAATAAATATGTATAATGAACACACACGGTCGTCTGTTCCTAAGACAACTTAATGTTTATGTTATAGGTAACAGCCGGCTGATATAGCTACATATTTTTTCACGATAAATACATATAAATATTACTTTTATTTATAAATATATATACGACACCCAGGCACGAGGTGATTATCGAACCCACAACCCCCGGAGCGGAAAGTAAGATCACTGCGAACTACGCCAAGGGGCTAGTCGAATTTCGTCAAAACAAGTTCACTGCCAAACATCAGTTACATACAAGCGCACTAACGACAAATGAGTTAAGACAAAAATGCAACTTAATTATTCTTATGTCTATTTTAATTAATATTCCGAAAAAACATTAATTTCAGAAAGTGAATTTGTACTTTATAATATCTTAAAGTTAAACGAGCCTGAAAAAATTAAAAGTCGACCGAAGGTAGTATAAGCCTACCGAAAATAAATATTACCTAAGCCGACATACAAATAGCGGACATAATCTGACGGCGAATAAGCGAAAAACCTGAGAAATATGTAGAAAGAAAAATAAACCATAGCTTATTATTTCTAATGGTGTTTATTGCTTGAAGGCTATTTCTTTTTTATATATTAACAGGGACTTTGTATGATGTTGTAATTTATTTAAAGAAATAAATGTTTCCAAGTTATTATTTACATTTGAATTTCTCGTGGGGCGTTATTTCACTAATTTGTTTAAAAATAGAAAAAAGTGAATTTATACTTTGTACAACAGTTATCAAAAAAGATCGTGTTAGTTCCAACATGCAACAGTTAACTATTTGAGAACGATTTCGCTTCAGCCTGTAATATACCACTGCTGGACATAGGCCTCTTTCTCCATGTAGGAGAAGGATCAGAGCTTAACCCTGGCGGATTCCAATGCGGGCTTTCGGATGTATTCCCTGCTATGATAACAACCGGGACCGACGGCTTAACGTGCTTTCCGAAGCACGGTGGGGAGACCCACAAGAACTGCATAAACACCCAGACCACGCCAACATCTACATGGCCAATACAAATGTTTGTCATGTGCGGTGATCGAACCTGCAACCGCCAGCGCAACAGCCACAGACCAGTACTGTGACCGTAGCGTCAACGGTCACAGCACTTTTAGGAACGATTACCGAGTTATTTATAAATTAAATTGTTCTATTAAATCAATCAAATTTAAAGTGATTAGAATAAGAAAACTCTAAATTCGACGCTTTAAAAAATCGATGCTAAAAAAAATTGCTTACCATTTATATCTTAACAGCGAGCTAAATTCTGGTAAACTGTTATACCTTGCTACAGTAACTAGCGCTATAAAGCGTAATCTCGGCTTGTCGAAATACCATTCAATCAATGTTTATGGAGTATTAAAAATTAAGTAACCGAAATATTTATAAAAGCCTTTAAATGACCTTGCTGTGTGGTTACGGCAGTAAAGAATATAGCCACATTCTCTCTTTCCGTGGGTACCGTAAGAGGCGACTAAGAAATGACACAGTTCCACTACCACCTTGGAACTTAAAAAACCGACCGATGGTGGGATTACCATCCAACTGCTGGCTTTGAAATACACCGGCTGAAGACGGGCAGCAGCGTCTTCGGTGCGACAAAGCCAGCCCTGCGGTCACCAACCCGCCTGCCCAGCGTGGTGACTAAGGGCAACATACACTTTACGAATATTTTTTTCTCTTATTGAATAAATCAGTCTACAAAAGGTAAAAAAGGAAGTTTGGTATCCGAATTTTAGTCGCAGTTAGAAATGCCGTTTAATACACAAGGTACGATTATTTACACTGTAAAGTAACTTTACCATAGTATAAGCTAAAATATATTTTTTTTTTTGGGAAAACATGTTCCAACTCAAACCTAAAATATAGACGAATATGACAGACAAAATATAATTTTCTCAAAAAAAATATTATTCAAAAACACTTCCACGATTTCCATAAATATCACATACAAGGTACCTACGTAGATAATAAAATCCTATTGACGTTATTTACAATTCCTCGGAGAGTTCTTCGATCTCAGTTTCTTTAGAATCTTAGAATAGAGATTTTAGAAATGGTAAAGATATTGTATGTGTAATCAATTACCTACATAATGTTGTGTGTATGTGTGTGCATAACGCGTATTTTTTGAATGAAGAACATTCTACTGCAGTAGGGTCGTTATTAGGGCAAAATAATTTTCTTCAGCATAGATGAAGAGTTTGGAGTTCATAATATGCCACAATGCTTAGTAACAAGTTACCTACATACCTACATATTTTTTTTTCCTTTTTTTACCGGTAACATATGATTACTTATAACAATTGTTTACGAAACCAACCCGGCCAACAAATTTTCGTACCCTCAAAACCAATTTTTTTCGAAAACAGTGTTATTTTAACTATAGTCACATTGTGGGCAAACAACACGGCAGTCGGCAGGCAACTAGCAAAGCAAACACATCGTAACTGATATAATCTTCATTTTAATGATTTCAAACTTCCTTTTTGGTCAATAATAATGACTGTCTCCGAGATATTTCTATAGATGTCGCCTATAATAGAATGGTCACAAAGGTTATTAATAATAAAGTTTTTATAAATATGAATAACAATAAAATTATTGTGTGCCACTTTTATTATATTAAATTCTATGAAGGATATAGGAGCCGTTCCAAATCTCTAGCGAGTTGTACGGTTGTCAGAGTCAAAGGCGACAGGTAACGCGCGCTTCCTGTCGCCAATTTGCCTTCCTGCGGAATATATGTACATAATTATCTGAAACTGAAGATAATGCTTCTTATTATTTCGTTTGACTTGCTTATATCAGAATGTACTAAATTGAGCATGTGAAAGATCAGTGTTACTTAATATCTAAATGACGGTTTAAATAATAAGACTTTGAATTATTGTCTTGTAATTTTATAGATAAGACTTATCTTCGTTGTTTCTTAAGCATTTTCCTATTTTTCACAATCAAATTAATAAAACTGTATTTCTTAAAATAAAGTTTATATACTTTTTTTGTGCTACTAGGCAAACAATAGTCCAGCTCACCTGATGGTAAGCGATTACCGTAGCTTAAAGAAGCCTGCAACATCAGAAGCATTGCAAGTACATTGCCAACCCTACTGTCAATTTCCCCCAGGAGCTATGTCATCTTACTAACCACAGAAACACTACACTGTTGAAAGCAGTATTATTTAGCTGTGATCATCTGTACGATTGAGGTACTTTCCCAGTCAGGCTACTCCGAATAAATTTTGAGCAGGATATTTCCTGCTGTACCGTAACTCAGTTAATATAATAGTACTAATTTATATCTTTTTCTATATGGAAAAAGTTCTACAAATTAATTATTGATGAGTATAAATAATGAAGTACCTACTAATAGAAACATATGAAACTCGTATAATTTACTAGACAGCCGAGAGACCTTTAACAACACTCCTTTAAAACGTTAACATAACGTTTCTCTATGGTATACGAGTATATATTCCATTAAAAGGTAGCGGTAGTAAGTTTTTTTTTCTCTTTTGTATACACATTTTTTTTACTTAATAAGTATTTTTTTTTATTTAAGGTAACAAGTTGTAAGTGTCATTAAGAAATATTACAAAGCAGCCTACAGCCTATATTTTTAAAAATGGAACATTTGCTCTGAAAAATATAAGAACGTTGCCAGTAAAACACATCAAACCAAGGAGCTTAAATGGGGATTAAAAGTTGGCAACTCCTCACGAAGTTGTAAAGACTTCATATTCAAGTTCTTTAAGCTAAAGGAGCTGTTTTGAAAGTGTAACTTTGAATAACATTAGTCGCTTGATTTTTAAAATTTTTAAAGACGTTTAGCTACTACTTACGTACAATTATCATAACGTAATCTAGGTATGTCCTGCGGATTTGTCTGTGTTATATTTTAATACGAAGTATAAACTAAGCTATGGTTATCTTGATTCGCAGTTCCTAAGTCGAGTTTCTCTTTTCTTAGATCATAGACTGATTTTTTAAGCCTTGAAATTTAATTTTAGGTATGTTTGCAAAAGACCAATGAAGAAAGTAGTCCTTTCCCTAAATCTACAACCTCCACTTGTCATGACATTAAAGGATTTAAATTAAATTAATAAAATTAAAAAAAATTAAGAATTATTCACTGGACCGCTAAGAAAAAGGATCGGTTAAGAAATCTTCAATATCTTCAAAAGTGCCTGACCTAGCTTTATGAAATAAAGACTAAATTAAAGAATATTTTAAGATGCTTAAATAAAAATAAAATGAATTCAGCTTTTTTTTTAAATAAAATAATAATACGTAATTTTTCACTATGTTCGTAAATTTAATGTAGATTGCCGTTTTCACGCATTTTAATACTTTGTGTTGCCTGCACGAGCTCACAATATTACTGTTATGCGATTTGGCGTACTTTCTACTAGGTTTTTGAGGCGATGTTGTGGAATATTTTCTATTCCTCTATTAGAGCTTCTTTCAATTCACGTAGCGTGATTGGTGGCGGATTCCGCTGACGTACACGTTGTCCTAGTTCATCCCGTGCTTCTCAATGGGGTTTAAGTTGGGGCTGCGTGCTGGACACTCCATGTGTTAACACGTGGTTCAATAAGTCCCGAGACTAAGTACTAAAAAACGGCCTTTTTTATAAAATTAATTTTTATTTAAAAAAGGCTTTTAATATATGCGCCATTTCCAGGTTAGTCTCGGGACTTATTGAACGATCTAGTAATTCTTGAAAATAGGCAAACACTATCTGAGCTGTATGCGGGTGGGCATTGTCTTGTCACATAAAAACTGCATTCTCACCAAATGAAAATGGACTAACATAGTCATTTAGAATTTCAGTGACATATCTTTCTTCAGTTAAAGTTCCATTTTTTATCACCACTAGCTCAGTGCAGCTTTCGGAATAAATCCCAGCCCACGCGTGAACAGAGCCTCCGCCGTATGTCACTTTTTCTTCTATACAGGCTTGGTTATAGCGCTCTCCCGGTTTTCTGTGCATTCTCTTCCTCCCGTTGTGCTTTTAAACAGAATCTAGACTCGTCAAACTCCTTGATCAGTTATACATAGTCCAATTCTTGTTTTCTCTACCATAACTCAAGCTTGAGTTTCTGTGGTTTCTTTCTGGTTTTGCGCCATATTTTGTATGCAGTAACTTATTTTTGCATCTAAGCTGATGAAAATTCTTGTTCATGGATTTCTAATAAACTAGCATACTGTTAAGAATTTTACTATGAAAGTGCTATATATTGAGATGTAGAATTTATTTATCTTAGCCGTAAAAGATCTGTATCTTATACGTTGAACGTCTATTCAGGATATCCTGACTAATATTAAATGAATCTTCTTCAACATTCATCAGTGAGTTGAGAGATAGATGTCGAAACTCAAAGATTTGTTAATACGTAATAAACATTTTAAATGGTATTTTGTTTTTAGTATTACATTTTTGCTTACCGAATTTTAGAAAAACCGACTGATACCCAGACAAAGTTGCCGATGCTCAACGATTTTCCGTTTATCGGCCGAGGTACGGCAACTAATGCTCGGCCAAGCATCGGCGTTTTTTAACGGCCTATGACTGGCTTATCGTCGTCCGCCGTGCTATACATACTTTAATAATGTACAGTCATCAGCTGTTCCTTAGCCGTTACGTTATACGCATAATACAGTAATACTTTGCTTAATTTTTCTTTCCATTAGATTTTATTTGTAGACTAGAACATTATGGTTGGGTTCAATTTAATTTACTACAGTAATTAATGATTTAATATATTACAAATGTGGTACAACTGAAATACTAAGTCATAATTTGTAAATCGCGGCAACTTTCAAGAGTGAAACGAAACCGCACCCGGCATTTCGGCACGGCAGGCGGCATTTACCTACGGCAACATGCCAACAACATGCTACTGCGCAGTAGCGCAAAACAAGATGCAAATAGCCAAATTAATTCCAAATAGATGATTCCTGAATGTATATTTTTATAATAAAATAATAGTACTCGGCAGTGTTAATAAAAATAAATGCATATTATTTGATTGTGAAAGCAAAAAGTGTGCTGTGGCCTGTGTCTATAATACACGAATGATCAAGTAAAATTACTAAGTGTTTAAATAATATTTACTCTAAAAAACTGTATTTGTGTAGTTGTGTTTATTAAAAATAAAACTATTTTACAGATAAATATTAAAGTGTAAAACTAAAACTCTCAAAGCACGTTTTAACGGGCCAACTTCATTCATAACCTAAAATTACACAATTCATTTTGTAAATAAGTAATAAAATAGTACCGTAGAAAACTAATATTTATAATAAAATAATAACTGTATATTGATCTCATTTATGTTTTTAATATATACTTACTAGGTCCAATAAAAAACAAAGCTGTTATAATTTACAACGTAAGTACATACATAATTTCATGATTTATTACTGAGTTTAGAATAATTTAGATTTTAGCCTTTTTTTCACTGATGCGCTGATTCAAAATTATTATTTTATGCCTGATACATTCACTTTCTATTACTTAAGGACGTATTCACAAAATTAATAGGTATAGAATCGACCATTTACACGAGTCACACACACAAGCGACGCAGTACGCACGGTTAGGTGTAAGAATAGTAGTGGATTGAACTACTTTGATACTTTACAATTTTTTATTTATTTATATTTTTTATTTTATTACAATTTATATTTCTTTGTGATACGTAGGTACCTACGAAAATATATTTTATTGGTGTTTGTGTTTTTAGTAAATAATAACTATTTATAAATATACCAATACCCACTTCAGTCACTTTTTGATACTATTTGTTTCACTTTGTTAGTTTTTCCTTATGAGGTGTGAGTCATATACATATAATTGTGTGGTATGAGCATAGATATAATAAAAAGAGGATAGGAAGTTAATTGCATATACAATTTTTTGCTATACTTATACCATGTTAATATATACCTCAATAACAAAAGTATATCTGTCTCATTCTAATACGTAGTAATTTACATATTAAAATGAGTATAGAGATAATTTCATTGTTTCAAATTTTTCGTTGTCAGTTTTCATGACATCATCTAACTCCGCCTTGAAGCCAAAACGCCATTTTAAGTCGACATTCCTAAAGGTAATTCGTCTGTCATAAAAACGTTTTTTGGACTAAAGTTGTTACTATTTCTGTTAAACTGTGTGTGTTTTGGTGATTTTGTAAATATATGAAGGATATTTGAGCAAAATTAACATGATAAAGTGAAAAATCTTGAGATAATGACGGAGGATTATCATTCTTTAAGGTTAGTTGTAGTTTTTTCTTATATCCGTGTATATTTTTCGTGTAAGTTAAGTTTTAGCTCCATAATAGGGATTGAAGATTATGTTTTTCGCTTTTATACATAATCATTTCTATTACTAACACTTAAATAATAAAACAATTATGTTTGGAATGTTTACATACAAACGTAGTGCTGGGCATCTATTATGCAATTGTTATGCAAGTTTCGATTTATCGATACATACTCTATAATATTTTTCTGATTAACTATAGTTACGACAATACAACGATATAAAAGTAATATTCTTATAGATGTTCCTTATAGTCTCAACTATAACTTTAAATTTTTTTATCAATGATGTACAGTGCATTGTTTAGATTTCCGAGGAATGAAGCCCTTCAAAAATTATAGAAACTTATCTCTTACTTATCCTTATAATAATTTGTAGACATGCTGATTCCTACTGGAACACCTGCCTCCTTTTAAATAATAATAAATTCTTTTAGATTAAGAGAGAGGAAGAGTGTGCTTTTAAATATTAATATAAATTTTCTGTTTTTTTTAGTTTACTTCACCATGATCGCCTGACTTGAACCCCTTGGACTTTTTTATTGGGGATGCATTAAAGAAAAATTTTATAATAAAGCAGTGTCGACAATCGAAGAATTGCGCACACGTGTGCAATTAGCCGCTCGTGAAATTGAAGTATTAGGCTATGCACGCCGTATCAAAAGTTCATTTATAAAGCGATGCCGAGCCTGCATTGCTGCCAATGGAGGACATTTAAAACATTTTATGTAACATTTGCAACGTAAACAATGTAAACATTTTATGTAATAAATGCATTTTTACTATAAAAACCTTTGTTTTTTTCTTTATCCTAACATTTAAGTGACACAAAACAAACTTACCGACCGTGATAAGTTCTTTCGCTCCTACAAAGTAATTTTGCTTGTCAAGCACTAATTGTTATACGTTTTTGTAAAGTACACAAACTTTAAATAATGGGCAATTATAGTGCAGTACATTTTTTTTCACAATTAATGGTTAAAACTTGACAAAAAGTAACGAATAAAAATAACTTCTAACGTTAATTTTCATAAGTTTAGAATTAATGATGCCTGAAATAGTAATTTCATCAGATAATACAAGTATTCCCGAGTAAAAAAAAAGTACACTATAATACCCTTATTTGTAAAAATTACGACAAAAATACTAACTGCGGTAATTTTTTTTAAAACGAAAATATAAATTTTATAAAAATAAAATAATTTTTTTTTGACGGGAATTTCACTGGCAGATAGCCTGATGTAATAAGGAGTAACTTAGGCTACTTTTATTTTAGAATTTTTATTATTATTTTATAACTGCGAACTGAACAATAATTATTCCGTTAAATTCCACGCGGACGAAGTCGCGGGCACAGGTAGTTTAAAATAATAATTATTCAATAAAATGTATCTCAATAAAGTAGCTTCATATTTTATCAATAATCTAATTCTTATTTTAATATTAATTAAATATAATATATAACAAAGAAAAAAACGGCAACGTTACGCGGTGTTCCCAAGTGGTCACCCATCCAAGTACTGACGCTGCCGCGTTACCGATCGATCAAATTTTACCCCTCATGCACCTTTAGAAGTTTCATTTCAAAAAAACTAGTTGAAAAAAAAGCGGTCACCCATCCAAGTACCAACCATAAAAGCATCCAACTTATATCTCCCTCTCAACTTCCGTTCGCCTCGACCGATCACACTTTTCGTAACGCCCTCGTCACGCACCTGCTTACTCCCCAAGTTAAGCGCGCCTAAAGAAGTTCCACTTCAAAAATACTAGTAGAAAAAAAGCGGTCACCCATCCAAGTACTGACCATCGTGACGCTGCCGCATTTCCGGTCGATCAAATTTTATCTTAACTAACTTATATCTCCCTCTCAACTTCTCAACTCAAAACGAGACCAAACTCGGCATACCTAGTCCTACACGTCAAGGAGTTCCGTAGCAGTCACAGAAGTACACCTTCAGGTCACTCCATCAAGTCAAGAGGTAAGGTCTTATCATAACTATCAAAACGAGCTCAAACTCGGCACACCTAGTCCTACACTTCAAGGAGTTCCAGTGACAGCCACTCAAGTATACCTTCAGGTCACTCCATCAAGTCAAGAGGTAAGGTCTTATCATAACTATCAAAACGATACCAAACTCAGCACGCCTAGCTCTATACCTCTAGGAGTTCCAGTACAAGTACCTATACCTTCAGGTCACTCCATCCAGTCAAGAGGTAAGGTCTTATCATAACTATCAAAACGAGCTCAAACTCGGCACACCTAGTCCTACATTTCAAGGAGTTCCAGTAACAGCCACTCAAGTATACCTTCAGGTCACTCCATCAAGTCAAGAGGTAAGGTCTTATCATAACTATCAAAACGATACCAAACTCGGCACGCCTAGCTCTATACCTCTAGGAGTTCCAGTACAAGTACCTATACCTTCAGGTCACTCCATCAAGTCAAGAGGTAAGGTCTTATCATAACTATCAAAACGAGCTCAAACTCGGCACACCTAGTCCTACACTTCAAGGAGTTCCAGTAACAGCCACTCAAGTATACCTTCAGGTCACTCCATCAAGTCAAGAGGTAAGGTCTCATCATAACTATCAAAACGATACCAAACTCGGCACGCCTAGCTCTATACCTCTAGGAGTTCCAGTACAAGTACCTATACCTTCAGGTCACTCCATCCAGTCAAGAGGTAAGGTCTTATCATAACTATCAAAACGAGCTCAAACTCGGCACACCTAGTCCTACACTTCAAGGAGTTCCAGTAACAGCCACTCAAGTATACCTTCAGGTCACTCCATCAAGTCAAGAGGTAAGGTCTTATCATAACTATCAAAACGATACCAAACTCGGCACGCCTAGCTCTATACCTCTAGGAGTTCCAGTACAAGTACCTATACCTTCAGGTCACTCCATCCAGTCAAGAGGTAAGGTCTTATCATAACTGTCAAAACGAGACCAAACTCGGCATACCTAGTCCTACATACACGTCAAGGAGTTCCGTAGCAGTCACAGAAGTACACCTTCAGGTTCACTCAAGTCTGAGAGAATATATAGAAACTACTTAGCTATGTACTTTTAGCGAAATAAAATAATGCAATAAAAATGTGTGATTATAAAATGGTCTTACTTTGTCAAGTATCAAATTTGGTTTATCGAAAAATAATACGTAAATTTATAAAATAATAATTGTTTTGCTACGTAACCGGTTGCTAACAAAGCGACATAGCGTCCACTCACCACAGCGCCCGAGCGCGGACTAACTTCTCATTCGAAAAATTGAATTATGTTTTAAAACAAAAACCAACAATAAAATAAACCTTACTGCAATGGAATAAGAATCATCTTTAATAGCAAAATGTGTATAAAAATTAGCTCCAGTTTTTATTTATTTTTAAGACTATTGGTGGCATTTTTGTATTATTTTCAACCTTCCATTTAAAATTGAACATATCCTCCTGCTCATACTATTTTTAGAAAACTTAATATATGTGTATAATAGAACAAACATCACCCGAAAGTCTACACGTTTTGTTCATTTTCTTGAAAATGGTAATGGAAAAACGTTTAATACGATATATATATAAGAACTAGATTTAAAAAAAGTCCTTCTGTTTGAAGATGAAGACCCAATCTCTATGAAATAATTATTCGTTATATATTATTTTGTTTAGTTTTGTCACAAAATGACCTGAAAAAGAGCATGATTTTGTCCGATTCGTATAGGCGCCCTTAAGAGTGTAAAGATAAATATTTTGCCGGTTCTAATTATTTTTCATCAGAATAATATTTTTTTGAATTTCATGATAATTATTCACATGCTATTACTTTGTGGTTGATTTTACGATTTTTCATTTTATTATTTTATTGTAAAACTTATTTTAATGTTCAAACATTGCTATAATTATCAAAACTAAATTTTCTTTCAGATGGGTTGATGATAGTTTAGAAAATCCAATTCAATACCTACGCAGTCGTTTTACATTGCAAAATTTGACTCACCGAAATCTAAATGGCCATTTTGTGAAATTGAATTAATTTCCTACTGGTAAGTAGCAAATTGATTATTGTTCTCTTCTTTTAATCATTAGATAATTGATCAGTATATATTTACAATATTTAATTACAACTTAAATTCCTAAATTGAACAATTATTTATAATGCATTATTTTGTTATAAATATTTTCGATAAAATCATTGTACGTTAAAAAGAAACAATATGGTTTCAGATACCTACTCTAGAAAGAAGGAAACATCATTTAAAACATACTGAAGTTTCCAGAAAGCTTGATACAGAAACCAACAGCCACTTAGATTCTCCGAACCGTCAATATTCCAATGGTAACAACATTGTTGAGCTTGTGAAGGATGATCTTGCAAAGGAATTAAATGCTGTGGGATCGATGAGCTCAGCTTCTAGTCCGAACTCAAGCTTATTCATTAAAAATAAAATACCTGCTGGTAAATTACATAAAAAAGGTACGTTTATTATTAATGTTATTGTTTAACTATTACTTTCTATATTAAAGTCGAATAATTATACAATTGCTTCTATTTTTTTTTATTGTTGTAGATGATAATAAATTGAATTTTGTGTTGATTGTTCCCCATAAAATATTGATCTTATATATTTCAATATTACATTATTAATTACTTATAGTATTTTCACACATTTTATTATTTGTATTGTTTTAGATCGTACAACGAGTTGCATAGATCTTAAATTCAATGAATTACGAGATGAATTATTTGAAAAGATGGATGCTTGTAAATGTAGCACTGAGTATGTCGTCAAGGACGAAATAAAGAAAATTAAAACACAAATTGTCATGAATAGTAGTGAAAGTGTTCCAAAAATAAATAAGACTACAGCAATGGAACCTTTTAAAAATATATTTTCCATAAGCGACTTGTTTGAAAGGTATGTCTCATATTTGTTTAATTCTATATTTAAATAAATTTTTAATTACTGAGGTTAAAAATAAATATTTTTGATTGCAGAGGTTGTCGAAGAAAAGTTTGGAGATTCAGAACAATCCAAATCTCCAATGCAGGGGACAGAGATGGAGGTCGACGTCAACGACCTATTAACAATAACTAGTGATTACTAATTATTGTTATTTACGATTTCATTGCAATTATTTTTTTTTCTTAATAACTTTAACTACATGTTTTAATACTTATAAATGTTCTTTTAAAATATCTTATGTTAAAATACAATACTTAATGCTATTAATAAAATTAATGAGTTTTTCAAATAAAGATAAATTGTACGTACCAATAATTGTAACTTACTCTTGTATAGAGTTACTGATGTTTATAATAGGCATTTTTTGTCAGTGGATATCTTACTCACAAGAGTTGCCAAGTTTAAAACAAAAATTATTAAATTATTGCATTAACAATATAAACGTAAACAAGTTTACTCAGTTAATTTAAACCAAGCATACAGACTCGGCGTGGGTACCCTAGTAGTTAACACTGATCCCAAGATGCAAGTCGTAGGGCTAGGGTATCCATATCGAACAAAATGCACCCTATTTGTACTTAGGCTGTGCAATGTACACCATACGGTTAATGTTTAAGAGATGAAAAGATGTATAAATTGTTTGTTTAGTATAATTATATTTCTAGCTGAGTAATAATAATTATACACTAGTGTTTGGTTCATAATATCTAAGAAAATGTATAAATATATATTATACATAGCTACCTACCATTTACTTGATGTGTACTTTTTTACCATTATAAAAATTGTAATCTGGAGTTGACGGTGTTGGTGTCACAACTCACAATTAATAATATTTGTATTGTAAATCTGTATTCTTTATGTAAACATTTATTGTGAATAACTATTTGTCAACTTAAATAAATAAATAAATTTTCTGGATAAAAACTTTTTTTATTGAAATGAAAATAGTTAATAATAATAATATACGTTCGGCTGAGGCTCGTACACTATGCTTGGCCGACATTCTATTATTACGATCGGCCGTTGCTTGAACCCTATGCTTGGCCGATTGTAGATGCCGATATCGGGATGGCGTTAACAACCGATGCTTGCCCAGTCCTTGACCGACGACATATTCGGATACTCGGCCGATACTTTTTGATCGGCTACCAATCTTGGCCCAATATCGGGCCGATCCTCACTTTTTGTATGGGTAGACTTGCAAAAAAAGAATAACGCTTCCATTTCTAATATTTAGCACACCATATTTCGTAAAATTCAGACAAAACAACGAAAATAATCGGATTATATACCCCTCATAATATTCACAATAACACATGTTGTATGATTTCAAGTGTCTACATATAAAAGTTACAAATATACAATCCTATGACAGACAAACAGGGGGATATTAGTACTAAATGTAATTCCGTTGGTACCGTTTAGATACAAAAGTCTTATATATCTATATATCTATATATATATATATATATATATATATATAAATGAATCGCTAAATGTGTTGCTAAGCGCAAATCTCGAGAGCGGCTGAACCGATTTCGCTAATTCTTTTTTATAATATACCTTGAAGTACGAGGATGGTTGTTACGGAGAGAAAAATTTAAAAAAATGCCTGAAAAGTCTAAAAACAACACTTTTCTATATTCCCATACAAAAGATTCGTAATAATACTTAATAGTCAACTTGAACTTCAATAAAAAATAAAGTTTAAGTCTTAGTGGAGGGGTTCCGGGAAGGATAAGTATTAAAGAATCGACTGTTGGGCGGTACGAAGTTCGCCGGGTCAGCTAGTTTGTTATAAAAATGTAATCGTATGACAGAAATCATTATTTTAATGAGTATGTTTGAACTGACAAACTCTCTTTAAAAACAACGCTATTTGGCTACGACGATGTTATAAAGATGTCTATCGCGCACATAAAACCTTAATTTCCCTGTAACGTATAAATCTCTTCACAAATCCGCTTATTTAGGCTGAGACGGAGATAATTGAGTTTAATTGTCAGATCTGTTTACTTAAATTATACAATACAATTATTTACTAGTGAAGACGTTGTATATTGGAAGATATTTTAAATTTATGAAGCTTTGAATTTGATGTCAATGAAATTTGTTAATTGAAAATTTTTGTGAAAATACAGTGGTTTTGAATAACATCTTTTATAAATATATAAGCTTAGCATCTTATTTTATTTATTTATATGTCTATATTTATTCAAGTGATGTGATTAGCTCAATTTTTGTGAATTTTTGTGAATGGTAAATTTTCGAGAGTCGATTATATCATTGGTGAACATTAAAAAGAATAATTATAGCGGTAATACACGAAGAAACGCATCTTTCCTTAGTTACCTGATAGTAAGTCTTTTTTGAAATGAAACAAGTTTTTCGAATTTGTTTTTTAAATTCCCGACGTTTCGGATACTTTACAGCAACCATGGTCACCGGAGGACTCCTAAAAAAACTCGAAAAAGTTGTTTAATTTCAATGAGTAAAATTCGCGTAAACATTAGAAAACAGTAAGTCTTTTTAGGGTTCCGTACCCAAAGGGTAAAAACGGGACCCTATTACTAAGTCTTCGCTGTCCGTCCGTCCGTCCGTCCGTCCGTCCGTCTGTCACCAGGCTGTATCTCAAGAACGGCGATAGCTAGAGAGTTGAAATTTTCACAAATTATGTATTTCTGTTGCCGCTGTAACAACAAATTAATACTAAAAACAAAATAAAATAAATATTTAAGGGGGGCTCCCATACAACAAACGCGATTTATTGCCTATTTTTGCTCGATATCAATAAATGGTAAGAGGTAGGCACTTGAAATATTCACAAAATACTTAATTGTGTATTTACTTTAATAGTAAATAATAAAATTAAAATTAAAAAAAATTGAATTGGGGGCTCATACAACGAAAATGACTTTTTGCCGATTTTTGCCCGATATTAAAATCAATGTACCTACTGGTACCTAGCCAATGGTACGGAACCCTTCGTGCACGAGTCCAACTCGCACTGGGCCGATTTTTTATTATCTTTTTTATTTTTTATAGAATAGGGGTAAACGGACAGTTGGCTCACCTGGTGGTAAGTGAAAACAACATCCATATACACCCGCTACATCAGAGGATTATTCGGGTTTAAGAAAGTCGTAGTCAGTTGCTACTTTCATTTATGATAATAGAGTCATATCAACATATCAACAATATCATATATAATTTAATACTTGACATAATTACAAATATTTAATTAGATTACAAAACTTAACACCAATTACAATTAAGCATTTTCTATATACGACTTTATAAAATATGCAAAAGTAACTTTGTGTGTCTAACTTTTTCATAATTATACTTGTATGTCGGCAGTTTAATCTTTAATCAGTTCGAAAGCAAAGTAGAAGCAAAATTCAACGCAAAAAAGTAATACTACTATTTTATTTGTGATTTGAAAAACCAGGTAAGTGAAATCGTAACAATGGTTAACGTTAATTGATTTCCAATGAAATGAAAATTCTGTATCCACGACACGACAGACTTATGCGATTTAAATAAAAATAAATTGTTATGAGTGAGAATTGACATGTTATAATCTCTGCTCTGTGGTGAAAAAAATCAAAACTTTTCAATCACCTGTTATGGTAGAGTTGCGTAGCTTACGCACTATGGCAATGCACAGCTCTAACTCTCAACTGTACCTATCTGCTGAATAAAAAATCATACATATATTTTATTTTTTATTTAAACACATTCAGCAGTTTTATCGTGATATGCAGCCAAAAAAAAATTAAAATTGTAGAGCGTTCTTGACGAAAAATTTCAAAATACATTCAGCGTACATACAGAATTAGATTTATTGTTGTATCAATACAAATATAGATTAAATAAAATTTAGTAAAGAATTACCTTAGATCTAATATTTTTATGTACCCCGCGATTCTATCGTGTATTATTTATGTAAGGGTTATCGCGAGTAAAACATTATTATATATTAACAAAACACAAGTTGTTCTTATTATGTATACATACTGTTTTCTAAAGTATACTGCCTAGGGCTGTTACCTTTACTACATTCTATGTCATGAGTCCTTTAAAGCAATGTAGAGCAGTTTAATACGAGTAAATTAAGAGTACGCATCTTTCTTTTTTTCACCGAACAGATGAGATGCCATTCAACAGTGGAAAAATAACACTTTTCTGGTTTTCACAGCGTGATGAAAACAGCCGAATATTGAATCCAATATATATTTTTAATTTATTTCCATTACTTGTCATATGAATATTCATTTTGATCATGTACTGTTGTGTACCTACCTATATTATATATCAACTTTTATGAATGGAATATGTATGAAAGCTCTACCGGGGATTTTGGGAGTGATTCGAGCGCGTCAGAATAACATAATAGGGATAGTCTTGCACCTTGTGAAGTATTCCAACCATACTTGAGGTCCGATCCGATCAACCGATCAACCGATCAAATTAGTAAAAAAAAAATGATTAAAAAAACACGAGCACGTCAGATTATTATGCTATACAGAAACTACATCTGATGTTCTCGACCAGTCCAAAAAAAGAAATATTCTTCTTCGTACGGTTACACCTGCCACGTGAGCCGGCAAATTATTATTTTTGCGTAATCAGAATCACATATACTATTATTTCCTTGTGATTGACTAAAAGCTCTCCGCAACGCTAAAAGGCCATAAATCATATATCCTTTATTCTTTTTAGCATCTAATTTTCACAATCCAATATGTCCCCACGACGCTCGAGTAATTCTACATTTAGCATTCTGGCCTCCTCTACCATTATATCAATTTTATTAAACGTCATCTACGTATTTGAATATTTCCCTTTCTGCAAAAGAGGTTCTGTAATATAACTAAGATTCATATTTTTTATTAATTTTAATTTATTTGCGCTAACTGTATGGCACTGTCAAAATTCGTAAATGTCTATCAGGTCTAGGTTAATTTAGAAGGATTGGAGATTTTTGGACTTATTTTCTCGCGAAACGTTCAGGTAGCCTCGCTTTGTTTCCATATACAACGGAACACGTGCTAAATATTTGAATACATCTATTTGAATATTTGCCTTTGGTTTCAGATCCACGTATTCTATCAACAAGCTGTATAGATTTGACCACTGAAATTAATCGAAAAAATAATTGCTTTATGAATATATAAATCACACGTCACAGTCCAAGGTTACCGTTTGCCATATTCGAACAACAGCTGTAAATCAAGCTAAGTTTAGTTTTAAAGGTAATAGAGTTAAGAAAGGTAGCTTTACCTCATTGGTCAAGGTTTTATAAACTTAACATAATTTTCATAATTCAGTATTTGCGCAACTCTATGTTGTTATCACAATCCTGAATTCAGACCGAATCAGACCCAGTACATCTCCAGCGGTCGGTAGAAACGCACGTCTGTTTGTTGTCGACTCGCGAATATACGTTAAGAATTATATCACGTGATTAAGTTTATTTAAAAGTGTGTTGAATAATGTGAATAATGGTTTAGTGTGTGACATTATAAAAATGGTCGTGTTACTGATTTTCGGCGTGTTTATAGGTAAGAATGTTAATATGTAATAATATATTCATAATAGCTTACGATCGAAAATTACTTGAAACAAATAATTTTTTAATATACCTAACTGTTATCCTAAAGTTCTTTTTTATTAATATCTAATATAATAAGTTATTTTATTTGTACTGTGACACTTTAATTGTTATAATTATAACAAAATGAAAAAGGTTATTTCATAATTATGCTCTGAAAATAAAGGAGTACCTAATTATGGAAATGTGTTGTAACAAAATATTTTAAAGCAATCTTATTTCCATGGCTTTATTTGAAAAAAAAATTGTCGCTTTGTTTTTATTTTATAAATTCTATATTTAGTCTTAACAAAAGCAATGCATTTAACTAACCTTTTTTTTAAATATATCGATACCTGTAAATTTATATGGATCACTTTGGAACTGAATTAAGATGATTGTCGCATGGGTTATATCTATTGTTTCAATAAGTTCTTAAATCGTTTATTGATAAAGTTTATAGGCGAAATGAAATTTCTTTTATTATTTGTATGTATATTAATTGTATCTCTGTTTACTATAATTGTGCTTGCTTGCAAACGAAAAAACTGACTTCGATTACATCGATAAGTAATACAATGGAGGCAAACGTAAAAATTGTCAAGATATCAAAGATTACTCAAAAGTTAATCCTGACATCTCGATCAAGTGGGACCACAGGACAAGCATCAGCTTTTTATTAAAACGAAAGTCACCAAAAGCGGCACATTAGGTAAAAATGTAAGGTATAATACAACATAGGACGAAAAAATGACGAAAAAATAGTCAAATAAATACAGATATTAGACATAATTATGTATGTAACTAAAAAAGTAGGTACTTGTCAGACGTCTCCATTACATTTGAATGGTAGCAAATGAAAATAATCGTGTACAAATACAATAAATAATAAAGTTTAATAAGGTCATCTAGTTAACAAATTACTAAAACAAGTTAAATTATTATCAATTTATTAAAAAATATATTAAATACAATTAATTTGAGTTGCGACGATCATTATCAACAGGCTACTGAGACGTAGAAGCATCTAGGATCTAGTGACAGTAAATCATTATTTAACTAACCGTTTAACTTTCTTCTCTTTCTACGTATCTGTACCCTAAATACCAAAGAACTGCAGCTACATGTGCACAACATCCCACAACTTGAGTACCTGTATTTTACATTAACAATACCTCTGAATCATCTGATAAATTAGTGAAGATAAGCAATTCTTATATTTAATCCGTGTGGTATATGTATATATCCATCCAACTGCTGGCTTTGAAATACACAGCCTGAAGACGGGCAGCAGCGTCTTCGGTGCGACAAAGCCAGCCCTGCGGTCACCAACCCCCCTGCCCAGCATGGTGTCTATGGGGAACACACATGAGTTCACGCCATTTTTGGAGCGAACTTGTGGAGGTATATGTCCAGCAGTGGACTGCGATAGGCTGGAGTGATGCATTTTTTTGTAATAATGGCTGAACTCTGTCATCAAAACAAATCAGTGATAGCTTTATTTATGAAGATAAAAGTAAAATTAATACGATTATAATTTAACTACAAATGAAATTAATATTTTATTCATGCACAGACGGCGGTATCGTTCAGGCCGACTCATTAGTGAGCCAGGCTTGCGGTGTTTCATGTCAAGAAGACAAATTGCATCTCCTACATTTCTACGTCTTGATTCATTTGTGTTGCTTTATTAAATTTAGTTGATATATGCAATTATATCTGGTGTCCCATACTTGTCCCATTATTGAGCAAAGAAACCTTTAATAATAATAATCACGTTAAATAAATATATACATGATATTATTCGTCAAAACCTCCCTCGATGAAAAAAATGGTACGACGCTTTGATGAGATGTTTTTTAAAGGAAGTAAGTTTAGGTTCCCCTGTAAAAAAACATTCACTATATGCAGTAGTAGAGTAACCTCATTCTTTGTGGATTGTGGTTCAGTCCGTCAGCGAGATAAATTATAGGAACGATTCATCTTTATAAACTGCCTCAGTATACTCTTTTTTAACCAACTCTAAAAGGGTTCTCGATGTGTTTTATGTACGTACGTAATATGTTTGCGGGATGTAAACGTATTTTATTGATGTTAGGAAGTTTTTAACGAGTCTAATAAGGGGGGAAGTTCTGTGGTTATTTTTATATAAATATTTGTTTTATGTTTTTCCAATTTTAGAATTTCTTTTGGTTTATAAATTCTTATATTATAAAGTTTAATTATATTTTTATAAAGTACTTCTTATTTTTATTATTATCCATAATATGTAACGTATACATGCGTGCTGCTGAGACCAACGGCAACGGTGTAAGCCATTCGCAAAATATTGAATATAATATGTGCATCATGTATGGTTGCACTGACGTATATCACTAAAAAGGCAAAATCAACCTTTTTAAGAGTAAATCTAGTGTATCCGTGCCTGTAAGTGCCTGCGCAAGAGTAAATCTAATGTATCTGTGTGTGAGAAACTGCTGCGGGTAACCAGTTGTAGGTATCTTTTGCACATCGTAACGATTAATCTGCCCGATGACGCAGATCTGGAACGGGAGCGAAGGGGACTGGTGGTCCGAGGGAATATAATAGCCCTTAGATTCGGTCGCTGCTCCACTTCAGTAAAAATAACTTCATATTGCGGATCTTTTTACGCGAGCGTTTGTGTAAGTCACACCCGTCGGGCCGCTAGATTGCGTGTTCAGTATAACAACATCTTTAGGATGCTGTTGCGGCTACCTCCATATTGCTTTGCGTCATACGGATGGCTATCAAGCGTTAAGTAATTCGTAAAAAGGTTGATTTATTATTAAGACAGTTTCACGCTCGGATTGACCGATCCAACACACAATGATGTGCATTATAATAACTAATAAGACAACATTGACTCATTACTATTGTATGATATTGTATTATTTCATTTATTATGTTACTATAATTTTTAATTTTTTCTTTTTCTAATCATGTCGTATTGTAACTTTGACGTAATTTAATTTAATTAGTATTAATTTAAACTGACTGATTGGCATTGGCTTATATTGACATAGCATGATTTTATTTAATTTAATGTTAATTATATGTTTTTATTTTAATTTGATTACTTCTATTTTACTAATGTTGTAGTATTTTATTTCGGTTTTCTTGTTCCCGCTGCGTGCTGTGAAATACTGTTGTTAATGTTTTTGCTGTGGGTTAGTTTTTTTAGCGATAATTAAATTTACGTTAAATTATAATAAACATTATACGCTTATTTGAATAATGCACGCTAAGCGGTGTTAATACGTAAGAATTTATACATAATATGTGACATAAATGCAAGTTTTCAAATAGCAGATACCATTTCTCATATCAGAACATAAGTCAAAAGTAGGTTTGCGCTTAAAAGCTTTTTACTGATTCGACGCCGGAATTGTAATATTCGATATCGAAATATCTTTTTCCTTTTGTATGAAATTCTTGTATGAACTAACTAAACTTGTATTAAAACTTTTTTTGTCTAAAAGGAATAGCATTATTTATAAATAAGTAACAGTTTTACTATATTGAAATCGAAAAAATAAAATCTAAAATGGTCAAAAATCATGAACTATAAAGATAAACCGATCTGAATTTGAACTAAACTAAACTACTACACACAGTAGTCGGGCGGGGTCGCAAATGCCACAAGTGCTACCGCACACCATGTCTAATTACTCCCGCCGCGCAGACGTCACAGAGGTAGGAGGGGCTAACAAGCTTGGAAGCAGGCAAAAATTTCAATTTGCTAGTGTAAGTAGTTAAAAAATTATCCATCGCTAAGAACCAACTGGGTTTGCAGAGACCCCGCGCGCCTAATTAAAGGTTAACTTAGGAATTATATGTAATCGATCAATGCGTTAATCGTGCAATGGCTACGGCACTAAAGAATGTAGCCACCCCCTCTCTTCCCGTGGGTGTCGTAAGAGGCGACTAAGGGATAACACAGTTCCACTACCACCTTGGAACTTAAAAAGCCGATGGATGGCGGGATAACCATCCATGCTGGCTTTGAAATACACAGGCCAAAGACGGGCAGCAGCGTCTTCGGTGTTTCAAAGTCAGCCCTGCGGTCACCAACCCGCCTGCCCAGCGTGGTGACTATGGGCAAAACACATGAGTTCGCGTCATAATGTCGGGCGAGAACTTGTTGAGGCCTATGTCAAACAGTGGACTGTGATAGGCTGTAGTGGGGGGGGGGGGATCAATGCGTTAGAATGAATCGATTTACCTGTAATTTTTGTTAGTATTAATCTTAAACTATTAGGGCGCCTTCAAATTTGCCGCGCGGCCGCAGTGCGTCGTCAAATTTGAAGGCGCCGGTGTTTATAGCTGTAGCAAGAATAGTTTTCAGGGAAGCCGAGATTCCTCGATAAAATAGATACTTACGAATAAAAGTATGTGTAAAAATAATTAAATAGTAATGTAATATTTTCGACGACATTAATTACATTGAAGATATTTTTCTACCGCTTTGAAGATATTTTCGTTATATTAAGAAGGATGTAACTTTGAGAAAGACTAAACAAAATTGATGAAGTGTAATCACAGATATAAATGAATCCGGGAAGATTGTTTTGTTTGTAATAAAAGTTAAACGAACTAATTTATTGTATGTGAAATTCTTATCGATATAGCAGATATAAGCAGCAAACGCAAGATATCGCAGATATAAGCAGCAAAAGCATCATAATCAAGTTAAAACCGTTCAAACGGAAGGTCGGAAATTATAAGGGTTTCCAGCTTAATTACGAAACTATATAATCTGATTAATATTTCCGTAAAGTATAGACGAAGGGTTAGACATTCGTTATTTAACATTAGAGAGAAGTTAGAAAATTGTTAATTTGTTCATATAAAATAAACACTTAATGTTTTAAATTTTAAGTATAAAGATAACGAGCATTATGGGGTAACATATAATTTTGAACTTTGGATCAGAGGCTAAAAACTAAAACATGAAATTACCTATTAAAACCTCTTTCTTCAAAAAATTTAACTTCTCTCTGATTGGGACATCTTCCTTGATGAAAATTAACGATAATTTTAAGGGCTTAAAAATACAATCAAGAATTTAAGTACTTTTTTATAAAATTGAATCTCATAATAAATTTATTTATTTATACTTCATGTACAACGAAATACAGACACATACAAAGAGAGACACAATACAAGATGTACAAAGGCGATCTTATCGCTATAAAGAGCGATTTCTTCCAGATAACCTTTGGGTACAGGACACGATACAGTAGCAGCGGTTAGAATTGTGCACATATTAAAGAGGGAAAAAAACTATCATAAATAACGTTACACAAATTATAAATTTACATATTTAATAATAAAAATACGAAGTATATTATCGGTAAAAATACGAGGTATACTTACGAAATAAAGAAATCCAATAAATATATTTGTATATTCAGCCTTATCTAGTAAATAATGAAAGTTTTTAAAATTTGGTTTAACCTAGTTGACAAAGCTGAAAATGTATTTACATTTTTTTATATAACTATGTGATCTTCTATAGGGTCGAGGTACCTCACTGGTCGGGCTACTCCAGATTTTGAACAGGATATTTCTAGCTGTGTCCAACCTCAGTTGAATATGAAAAATTTGTATTTTTATACTAACAAGATGGTTCCAAAAACATTGAGATAGTTTGATAGTGGCCTCTGGAGATAAATGTTGTAAATCACCACTATGCAATTCGTAGAGGCAGAACTGTCAATACCATTTTTTTTTATGTACTTATGATAACTGTGCTTTTTTCTAACCATATTGTGTATAATTATGTCCCATGTCATAGTATCTAGATTTAGCTAATCATAATTTTAATATCCATTCTTGACAGCCGGGGATACTTACCACTGGACTACATACTACATATTACATCTGGGCTGGCTGAAATAGTCAGCCCTTACGCACAATGGACCGATGGCCTGAATGCGGAAAAATCGAGCCCACAAACAAACAATCCATTCTTGAACATCATTACTGACGTGACTCTGTCAAGATATATATCATATTATATATATTATAATGTTATCTCTAATTTTTCAACAGTAGTAGAATTTTAATTAAGTTTTTTCTATATTCAAATATAATTAGCAACACAGACGAAAAAACATTTTCCAGTTAGTAATAAATAATAGTAATTTCATATTAAAATGAAAATAATATTTTTATGATTCCCAACATAGATATCAAATTTTACTCAAATTAATAAATACCAATCAATTTAGATACTTCAATATTCAGTTATGTGTTAATATGATATAGTATAACATTAGTTTATTTAGGTAAATATTCAAGTTGTTTGAATTTCGTAGAGTTATATTATAAGTTAATGTTGCTGGTTTGACATAATGGTCGATAACATTTACGGATTTAAAACAACAATTTTGTTATTTTAAGTTTTATGAGAATATTAAAAAAAAACGTGTATCTCAGCTCCGATAGCGACTGGAATTTATTCCATAAGAAGGATTATTTTTTTATTTATTTATATATAACTAGGTCGGCAAACAAACGTGCGGCTCGCCTGATGGTAAGCGATTACCGTAGCTTATAGACGCCTGCAACACCAGAAGCATCGCAAGCGCGTTGCCGACCCTATCCCAAATCCACCCCAGAAGCTCTGGTCACCTTACTCACCAACAGGAACACAATACTGCTTGAAAACAGTATTATTTAGCTGTGATCTTCTGTAAGGTCGAGGTACTACCCCAGTCGGGCTGGTCCACATTTTGAGCAGGAAATTTCCTTCTTTGCCCTCCCTCAGATAATATAATTAATAATTGGAACACCGTTATATTTAATAATTAAAGTCTCTCTCAAATCAATCTATTAAATGGATCAAGTTATAATTAGTTAAAATAATTAAAATCTAAAATAAAAACATAAATTAACACATGTTATACGTATTTTTACAGTAAATGCTGGTATACTATTTATCTTAAACAGTTAAAAAGCGCTGTAAATCGCTACTCTCGGCGTAACTGCTCAGTTTTGTTTCTCACGACTACACTTCTCATATTTTTTCCATGCCGGGCGCCTTATATCGTTTCTTAAGGAGTAAACTCTAAAAACGTAATATTGAAACATTGAAAAACGTTCACCTATCTAATTACTTACAAAATTAAATTTCTGTAAAGTTTATAATACTATTTATATTATAGCTTGCAACAACAGTTCTTTCCACTACAATGTAAGATTTATCCTTCTTAACTTTAAACTTTATATTTAAGGTGTTATAACAATTTTATAAAAAACCTGGTACGGTAAGCTTTAGATAGTTCGTGAAAGTTTTTAAGTTTACTTTTAGAGGATGAGGTTAAAATATTCTTCTTTTTAGCAAAAAAAAAAAAAACTAAAACGAGTAAATAACGATTACTGTTTAATAGTTAAGTTAGGAAATATTGTATCACTTAACTTATTTTTTTCAATAAAGTCGACTTACTAAATAAGACTTAGTAGTCTGATTTGACACATTCGTTCTCAATATTAGAATCATCTTCAATGTTACCATAATTAGTATGTCGCTGTCGCAAATCGCTATAACTTTAGTACTACTGTTTAAAGCTTAAATGACTTCTAAATTATTTTAAGCTTTTGAAAATCGATTCCGCAGTTCTGTCGATTAAAACTAGAAAAGTCATAATTTACAATAATGCTATAGACAATCAGCCTTTTTGGACAACGTGATTATCAATTGCAACATCAAATACTAACCTACTTCTTGTTTTAGCTAAAGTTATGTATCTGGGGTTAACTTATAAATTATTATATGAAAACTCAAGAATCTACAGCAGGTTATTGGATTAATAATCTGAGTTAATATTCTTGTGTGTCGTATGTTAACGGCGAGGCTAGCCGAGTGCTTTACAAAAGGCTTTTACGGCTTTAGAAGGCTACATGATATTACCTTGAGGAAATACATTGTGTTGTATGTAAGGTTCTGTTACTGAAGCCTGTTGACGTGAAATACTTTGTGTAAACAAATTCCGTACAGCCTTGTCCGAAGATGAGGTATTGAGGTAGAGTTCTGAGCTACATAGTCAAAAGTAAATTTAGTTACAGTTATATGACTAAACATTTTGCTCTGTAGATGTTTTTATTGTATATAACACTTTTACGTCGATTAAATGTATACTCACATGTTGGGCACAAGTGGAAAGCATTATATTAAATCAAACATATTAATCTTGTATAACATCTATCTAAATAAGTATGTCAGTTAAATTAAGTTTCTAAGACCTTGTCATAATTTTCTTACTGACCCGATTGTCCACTTCTTATTCTCTTTGACTTTCTTTGAGATAAGGTCAAACTCATCATTGTTTTGTTAACAACATATAGTGCCGTTATTCGTTAACATATAAATATATTGTATGTGATAGGGCAGAGTATACTTGAGCAATTCGTATCTCTGACGTTTTGTTATTAGAGTACAATCAATAACATAATATTAGGTATTTCGTCACAGGTATGTTAAAATTTAAATGTACAATATTGCATGAACATAATTGTGTACTTGACTGTCCTTCTTGTCGTGAATACAATGTTGATTTATATGCTTAAATTAGACGTACACATAGAACGGATCGCCAAGACAATTAGAAATATTCTCGTAACAATTACAATAATGCTTTGATTATGTTAGATACAAAGTATATCCTAATGCTGTCAATAAGAAATTGCTGTTCTAGAGATAAGACGCTTTTGTACGTCTTTCTTAATTTATTAATAACTGATTATGAATTAATATAGTTGATGTTATTGTTTGATAACAGATTGGTTCACAGGTGTAGCTACTGAGTTGGCGATTGCATGATTTCGTACCCTTACAATATATTTGTCAGTAGGCCTTACAAATTAATGTTTGTCATAGACATGGCGTTTCGTGTATCTTTTCGGAACCCTGATGCAGGGTTCAATGTCCTACGGGGGTGAAGTGTCAGGTGTTTATTTATAGTACAGTACATCAATCTCATACAAAAATAGTTTGTAATATACACATCAGCATTAACAAAAAAAAATTTACTCAATACTAAACTAATAATTTTGGTCAAAATTCGGATCCGAAAATCCATTTATTAACAAAAGGCTATTTTGAGCTATAAATCACTGCGTTACAATTTATGGAAGCGGAACATTAGCCACAAGCGTTTGTGTTAAGCTTTAATCGAAAACAGTATACCGTGAATGATAAAAATGTATTTAAGTGACAGAAAAAAATTACATCGTTGTAAAAAATATGATAACCTAGAAACGAAATCAGGTTTACCGTTGATAAAATTACATGTAAAGATTTTTTCAAACTGAAAATATTTCTAATATGACGCTAGAGTACGAAAGCACTAAGCAGAATCTTTTAGTTTAATTCTAGCGTAGAGTAATTGCAAAAAAACGCGACGATATTTTTAAGCGCAGTATCAATACGAACGCTATTACGCTGTTACACATGTTATTAACACAGTTGTCCTGTTTGATAAAATTGTAATACGAGTCGGATGATTTCGTCCATTTTTATTAAGACGCCTTATATAAACAGGAAAATTTGCGAATTAATTATTATTATACTTTGCGAAAAGATTCTAACGATCCACTTAACCCTTGAACTGTATTTGAATTATAAATTCCCATTTTTTTCGTTATTAAGAGGCTATAACTTTAACACGGGCAGGGAGTAATGAATGTTACGTTTATTAGTATAAACGAAATCGTAATAACCAACTAATTCGATACTAACATTTACAATTCTCAGTTCATATTTATTTCATTTAAAAAATATACAATGAATTCCATTCAATTTCATATTCAATTAAAGAGAATGCTACATTTGAACGCATGAAAAGAATCAACCGAGCGTAGAATGCCACGTTCGTTGAATGTTTCTCGTGGTGACAACCGCTAAAACCGGTTTGTAAAATACTCGAGATGCTCTCATTGTAATTGGGGTTGGGTGAGAATATGTCACAGATATAAAAGTGTATAGTAAAGTATTCAATAATATATTTATTATATAGTAAAGTATTCAATAATAAATATATTATTGAATACTTTACTATACACTTTTAAATGTTGATGTATAAGGTTAACAGAGCACGAGTACAAAGATGGGGTTAAAGATGATAGAGATTTGTTGATTGATCAATTTGTTACTGGAATCTATTTGATATTCGAAAATATAAAATGTAATTATTTATACAATGGAAAATTTAAAAACATCTCTTAAAGTTTTTGACTCTATTTCGATTGAAATTTATTACCCGATACACGTAATAAAAAAATTGAGAATAATTTTATCCATGTACCAATTTAGCTAATGGTGATGCTTAAAATAATTTGGCCTAAGTTTATAATGAAGTAAACTTAGTGAATAATAAATTGTAAATTACAATGTATAGAAGCAAATAAAACATTAAGTTATGCTCTCATTTAGAACTAAATGTTTGTGTGTGTATGTGAGTATACGTGTATATGTCCCTGTGTACATAGTTACCTACGCTTAAATATACATTAAGTGATTGGCTGTTGCGCGGGTGGTTGCGGGTTCGATCCCCGCACACGACAATATTTATATTGACCATACAGATGTTTGCCGTGGTCTGGGTGTTTGTGCAGTCCTTGTGGGTCTCCCCACCGTGCCTCGGAGAGCACGTTAAGCCGTCGGTCCCGGTTGTTATCATGTACACCTGATAGCGATCGTTACTCATAGTAGGGAATATATCCGCCAACCCGCATTGGAGCAGCGTGGTGGATTAAGCTCCGATCCTTCTCCTTTTTTTTATGTAACTAGGTTGGCAAACAAGCGTACGGCTCACCTGATGATAAGACCGTAGCCTATAGACGCCTGCAACACCAGAAGCATCGCAAGCGCGTTGCCGACCCTATCCCCAATCCCCCCCCATCAGGAGCTCTGGTCACCTTACTCACCAACAGGAACACAATACTGCTTGAAAACATTATTATTTAGCTGTGGTCTTCTGTAAGGTCGAGGTACTACCCCAGTCGGGCTGCTCCATATTTTGAGCAGGAAATTTCCTGCTGTGCCCTACCTCAGTTAAACATGTCTCCTACATGGGGAAGATGCCTATGCCCAAAAGTGGGATATTACAGGCTGAATCGTAATCGTGATCATGATACATTATGTATGAATGACCTATAACACGAAAATTTAGATTTTATGGAATATTTACTTCTTCAAAAAGATATTGATTCTCTCGTTGACTGGTGTGAAACTAACGGAATGAAATTAAATATAAATAAATGCCTCCACATGCAATTTACAAGGAAGAAGCACTCTATAGAGAGTGAATACAAAATATTTAATGTCGCAGTTAAAAAGGTTAGCACTATTCGTGATCTCGGCGTAATTTTGAACTCTAAAATGCAATTTACAGAACACGTAGACCATATCGTTAAAGCAGCTTTAAAATCTCTCGGCTTTGTGATGAGAAGGGGTAAGGAATTTCGTAAGGCCTCAACAGTTATCACTCTTTACAACAGTTACGTCCGAAGTAAACTTGAATACTGTTCAATTGTTTGGTCACCACATTATAAAGTACACGTAGACAGGGTTGAAAGGATCCAAAAAAAATTCACTAAATTCCTTTCTTTCCGTTTTGGCAATATCTCCGACAAGAAAGATTACACGAATAGGTTGAGAGAGTATCGATTGCTGCCGTTGGCCTGTCGGAGACAATTCATGGACATGACGTTCTTACACAAAATTCTGAACAACGCAATCGATTGTCCACAGCTTCTGGCCTTGATTTCCTTTAATGTTCCTGTTAGGATGCCTAGAGGACATATTAATTTATTTTTTATTGCCAAAACTAAGACCCGGTTGGGAAAGCATTCTCCAGTAAACAGAATAACACGTACTTATAACCATTTGTCTCAAACCCACAAAGACTTGGACATCTTGCATATCAGTCTCAACAATTTTAAACGTTTTTTATTTGAAATATTATTTTGATTAAATTGTAACTAATTGTAGATGGATATGGATTTATTTATAGGTAGTCGATTGTAGTCGCTCTCGATTGACAGATTATTTTTGAATCGTTTTTTTTTCTTTACGTATAAGCATTTTGTTCTTGTTTTTCATTTTTCCCAGGTGTATAAAATATGTTTTTTTTTTCTCTTTTTGCTTTAAATGTTTACATATACCATGCTGTAACAATTTGTAAAAAAAACAGCACTCAGCAAAATATTGTAAAACACGTTTGTAAGTCATGTATCAGTGTATGTTTTGTAAGTTGTCCTAAATAAATAAAATAAAAAATTAAATAAAAATTTACTGTTAGTGTCCTTCATTTTCTTTGTATAAATATTTTATGGCCCATAAAAATAAAAATGGACATCTCAAACGGCTCCATATATTTAAATAAACTAGTCGTATTTTATTTACTGTTATTTTTAAGCAAAAAAAAAACATCTGCAACGTCACAACAAATAATTTATAAAAATATACTAAATAAAAAATTTCAACCGGCAATAAATTCTAAGGACAAATTAAAGATTCCAATATATGTCATAATATCGTACCTATAATTTTACCTCATTTTGTTTCATGCTTCGCGAAGACCTAAATACCTTAGCATTAAGCCTTCGTTATTTGAAAACAGTAAACGAGGACAACCGTTTCGCTATTGATATTTTCTGAGAAAATTGTTATTAAAAGCCCAGTCAAGTGGCTTTAATACGGGTTAATATTGATTAGTTTTGAACTGGTAATCGCGAATTATTTCTTTAGTAAGCGGCTATTGTTGGTAAAAGTAAATGCTACTTACGCCAGTCTTTTTTGAAATAAAACTTAAATTTTACATAATAAGACATTCATTATATTAGAATTATATTATTTGGTACACAAATCTATACTTAATATTATAAAGAGGTAAAGTTTATAACTTTGTTTGTATATACGGGGTAATCTTCGCAAATACTGATCCGATCATGAAAATTCTTTCGCTAACAGAAAGCTACACTATTCAGGAGTGACAAGATAAAAGGAAAAAGATAAAAATATATAAAGATTTTAAATCAGCAGGATTTGAACCTGTGCCCTCTGACGTGCCGTGTCAACAATTCAATCTAATCAAGCATTATTATTTGCCTTAGAAATTAATTGGTGATTTTAAAACATTTATATTTATCTGATTTGCTGAAAATAGTGAGAGTGTATTGGAACATATCAAATTTCACCGTACCCTTCTTATGTGAAATGGATTATAACGCCCAACGAAGTGGGCACGGGTCGGCTAGTGTGTTATAAATGCCTTGCATTCTACGATTCTTAGAAGGATAAAAACCTGTCTTTTTGGGTCTAAAATATGCACAACTCGGGCAGAAACACACGACACGTCATATTCAAATTCAAATTCAAAATATTTTATTCAGCATAAAATTATTACAATTTCTTACTGAACGTCATGAGTCTACTACCAGTTCGGAAAGAAAAAGCCTCTGACCTGAGAAGAACTGGCGGAAGAAACTCAGCGGGACTAATATAATTTTTTTATCGTAATGTTTCTTTTTCCAAAGCAGATTGAAATTTACAATAATTTTATAGGTTGAAATAGCCTGGCAGCGATCACATCATTCCCAAGACGTACTGTCTTCTATAAAATCGTTATTAGAATAATATCCTTTAGTACACAAACGTTCTTTCACATTTTTTTTTAATTGGGCCATGTTCTACCCAATAGTTTGTCAAAAAAGAAATTGGAACTTCGACCGCTTGGTTAATAGTTGTTTGTTGTAACCACAGCACCAATTTGTCGTTATAAATGTTATATTACAATTATGGTAAATAATCAAATAATCAAATATTAATTAGCAATAATTATCGTGTACTTTGTATCAATAAATGAAGTTAAACGTTATAGTTACATACACAAATATTACACACTTTACACATACAAATTTGTGTACATAAATCATTTATGTCATAATTATATTCTTACTGACACACGCAATACAAAATACAGTCTCTCTAAAAGCTTTGACAAACACCAAGCAACGTAACTTTATTCGAAAAGATTCAAAAGATTCAAACAATTCCCAGTACGAGGTAAAATTTTCGTCGCCTTGCCAATTTTCAATATCGTCGATAGCTGAAACGGCATTATATAAGAAGATTATTTGAACTTTACAAAAACTTAAAGAAACTAGTTTTCAATAGATCGTGACGACAAATACTCGGTCGTATCGAATTCTGCAGCTTGGGATTTGAAACTGAACTGTCTATAATCTATATCATAGACATGTGCAATAAATTCATCTGTAATCTATACTTACCATATATTTATAATAGGCAATTGACGATTTAAAAAATATATTTTGGAGGCTTTCTATAGTACGTTTATTTTACGTCTATTTTAATTAACACAACTTTTCATCTATCGTACTCAACCTTAACTTAAGATATTTTTTATTTAATGATTTTTATAATTTCCTTTAAAATTCTTTATATATAGAAATTTTATATAATTTGACATAATTACGAGTATATATTATAGTAATAAATTAATCTTATTGTTAATGAATTTAAACATTTACCGACGATAAAATGTCGTTGCAATGAAATAAAATTATTTTAAAAGTGACTTCCATAAGTACTTTTAAACTAAAATACGTATTATCTACATTAATATTTTGGTTTCACATGATATACAACTTTAATACGTTATCTTGTAATTAAATAATTATAAGTTGTGAAGCACACAATTTGTTGCAGTTGCAACTTAATTTTTTAACTGACTTCCAAAAAAGGAGGAGGTTCTCAATTCGACTGTATTTTTTTTTATGTATGTTAGCTCAGAACTTTTGACTGGGTGGACCGATTTCGATCAATTTTGTTTTAATTGAAAGGAGTTGCGTGTCATGTGGTCCCATTTTTTTTAAATAAGATCTGACAAGTACTTTTAGAGTTATATCTAATAATGCGTATTTACTTGACTACTTTTTCGTCGACCTACGTTGTATTATACCGCATAACTTTTTACTCGGTGTACAGATTTTGATAATTCTTACTTTAATCAAAAGCTAATACTTGTCATCTAGTCTTCGTGAAATTAGATCGAGATCTGATTACAACTTTTTGAGTAATCTTTAATAGCGCGTATTTACTTGACTATTTTTTCGTCTTATTACGTTGTATTACTTGTCGATGTAATAAATTGAAGTCGGTTTTTTTTCGTTTGCGAGCAAACACAATTATGTAACAACATTTTTATTGTTATGTACTACACTACAGTCATGGGGCACATCATGATGTTGTATATGCCTAAAATTATTCTTTTAATTGGTTGTACCTACTAACGTGTCACTATTGGTCGTCCTTTCTCTCCAAAAAGGAAAGGGTTATTAGCATAATCCAATTCTCTACTGTGGGCTGGTGGAAAATTTCCCATGAGTAACGAATGCTATCAAGTGTCAATGATAGCAATCAGGATCAACATTTTACAAGCTGGCGTGGCATAGAATTCCACAAGAACAGATGTTTATCCTAGAAAAAACATTTACACAAGTAGAATAGACCTTAGCTGCAATAATTGAACCCGTGATCGCCTACATTAAGGTGATGTTTGTAATGTATCGAGGAAAATAGTACAAATTACTTTATAGTATGTAATTGTAGATAATTGATTCAAGCCTTAAGTCCATGTTCAAGCCTTAAATCAATTTCTTTCGCTCTCTCTCTGTCAATGTCAATATCTTACTTTTTTAATCTTTCATTTATTTATTACTGATCTAACAATTTTATTAATATAACAATATTTTCCCTTATATAGGTCGAATAAATTTCATATTTTCTTACCTGGAAAACTTAAGTTTAACGCTAATTTATAATCTAATCAAGATTTAACTGGTTGTTAGTGTTGTTTTACCTAGATTACAATCTGACCTCCAGACTTTGTAATAGAGTAACATGTTGAGTGTAGGTTCATAATGCCTCTTTAACTCGACACAATCATAAAATATTGTGAATGACTTTAATATAATAATTATATTTTTATACAATTTTATACGTGACCTTAATAGTGTCAGTATTGAGAGTAGAGTAAGGGTTCTTTTCCACCAGAGACGTGCGAGAGAAATGTGTCGTGCAAGGTTTTCTAGCTATGCTGTGGAAATATGCGGGCGTTTCCACCATATCTGTGCGAGGAACATGTGTCGTACGAGGATGTTTAGCTGAGCTGTGAAAATGCGCATTAATGAGCGGTGCGAACCGTGCGAGGATGCGTTGCGAAACTGTGTGATGTGACGAGGTAGGGGGTGCGGTGTAGTGGGAGTGGAGCAACACATTCCTCGCAACACATCCCTCGTAAAACATTTCTCGCACACTCTCTCGCTTCTTTTGTTCGTAAAAAAAACTCGCTCTACTAAGGCGTTTCTACCAGAGCGGTGCTAAGCGACGCTATAGGTAAATAAAGCAATTCTATTGGTTATTCAAAAACACATCCCTCGCTACGCATCCTCGCACATTCAAAGTTACACATTAATTCCTAATTTCTTTTCTTTATAAGTGTTTGAAAGTAACTGGAATGAAACATCTTGATAATGTTTCAGTTTCAAGCAGAACTTTTCTGAATATATACAAGAAGACTTAAAGTTTGAACCGCATTGGTGTTCTTTTGCATTTTGTAGGATTTCCCTAACAAGTGTTACAATCTTTATCATTTGCTTAAATCTAAAATAAAGTGAGATGTACAAAGAAAAAAGATTAATACCAAAAAAATATTATGTAGGTACAACGATCTACTTCGAGAATATAAACCCGCTATCGTCAGTGTTGATAAAACTATCATAGTAAACCAGAATCCACACGATCTTTCGTACATCTCTTTTACATTTATTTTATAACCTTAAGTTACCTTAAGTTTGTCTTAACTCTACCTTTTCGAAAACTTGCTGAGCATTTCTCTCCACAATACGGACTTGTCTAACAGGATATAACTCGACAAATTCAGAAGTTGCCCGTGTAATGTGCCCACTAGCAAACCACACTGTCTCTGCACTTTGCGATATCACACCGTACCCTCGAAATAAATTTCCTTTTCCGAGTCTCGCTAAGAACTTACTTTGGAAAAATCTTAAAGATTTTTCTCATATTACGATGAATAAGATACATGTCAAACTAACGAAATAATGTTTCAAAGGGAAAAGAAATACAATAGACCCTTCAATTCTTAGACGATGTTACTAAGATTCGTGTCATTTCTGAGAAATTCTATATTTAAATGTATACACGTGAAGAAATTGTATTTTTAATAATGTATTATATTGTATTAAAATATATTTCAATAAAGGTCGAAATCATAAGGCCTAATCTCTTTGGCAAAGGGAAAGATATTGTAAGGTATATGGCACATTTTTAGAGTTCCGTACCCAAATCGTGCCCTGCGTTACCATAAACGTTATCCTTACTAACCTTCCGCTGTATCTTATAAACTCTCTATGTAATTATAAATATTGTTATAACTCCTTAATAATAAAAATTTGTGAAAAAAGTGAAACATTCGATTCATGAACAGAAATTATATTTAAAAAAAGAACGTGATTAAGATTAACAACACTTTATGTGGTCTGTGTTAACAACGGAAGCTAGTTTTTTTTTTTTTTGTGAAATTGACAATAAATTAAGTCATCAGCTATATTAGGCTAGTTGAGTATCTTTTTTTATACTACTAGGGTGGCAAAAAGCATGCGCCTGATTTAAGCGATTACCATAATCTATGGAAGCCTGCAGAAATAGTAGAATCACTAGCGTGTTGCAAAACCTATCTGTGCTATCGAAATTCCCAGGAGCATCTAACCTTACTCACTACAGGACCATAATACTACTTGAGAGCAATATTATTTGATAGTGATCTTGTGAAGGATGTGGCACTTCTTACACTCTATCTCATGTAAAGTGTATAAACTATTTAGATTAAATCTAATGGTCATAGGTCCAAACTCAGATGATCATCAAAGAAAGGAAACATAAACAATTTTCTCATAAAATAACCAATGCCTAATGACTAATTTGTAGTGGATCAGTATGACCTAAAAGCTGCGAACTCTTCGAATAATATTAAATTTTTGAACATACTTGTTTAATTTCAAGATTTTAAGACTAAGTTACATATCGATACTTTTATTGTACAGTAGGTCAAACAGGACGCTGTTGATTGGAAACACTGATTACCTGTGTACAAAACACTTTACATATTAAATAGATTGAATTTATACCCAATTCCCGTTGATTGCTTTTGCATAAGTCAACTGTTGTATTAATGACATAAGTAAACCTTAACTAACAATAAAGTTTGATTGCGTGAGTGATACAGTGTGGGTCTTTCCAGAACAAAAAGTGCATTAAAATTCATCTTTTAAAGAAAACTATTGGGGACTACAAAAGTGAAAATGTTATCGTATTCATTACGAAGTTATTTTAAAATTGATATTACGGTTTGTCATATAAGAATTATTCTGGATAATGTTTTCGAGTAATAATTGTTCGGATAACCAGATTCGGTTTAGACTTTTAAAATTATATGATAACAGTAAAATAACAATATTTTTGTTTATTCAAACGTCATTGAACAAAACGTTCATAAATTATTTATGTTAGCTATTACGAGTATATTAATACAAATTTGTATTTATATAATATCATTCAGTGATACAATAAGTAAATAATCTGTTTCAACTTATTAATGAAATTCTTATATAATATTTTTTATGTTATTACTAATATAAAAAATATTATATAAGAATTTAAATCTAACACAATTATAATATACTTTTAGTTTTATTTTACAAATAGATATTATTTAAAAAAAATCTTATTTATACTATTGTAACTGCCACTGCATTAATGATAATTTTTATGCTAGCACTGTGCGTTTTGTTAAAATAAAGTCTATTAAAAAAGTGGTATGGACATCCATTTACTCGCTTACCTAGAAGTGCTTCTAGCTTTAGCCTCGGTACGGTCGAAAATGTTCTAGAGTCGAAAAGATTCTAGACTAACGAAAACTTATTGCAATAAATATCTTCCGTAGTTGTGGACGAAACTGGATTTAACGTGAAATAACAATCTGATAAAATTTACCTTTAAGAAAAATGTAGAGATAAAAATTTATAAAAAATAATAATAATTAGAAATATAGATAAATAATTTTATGTGAAATACACAAATAGGTATGTATGTATCTACGAGTATTTATCCATTTAAAATCGGCACAGTGCAATTAATTATTTCCACTGTTCAAGGTCTCATAAATACTTGAAACCTGCCAAGGTATTCCTCCGGTAATAAAATGGAAATGATTTTTTTTTATCTACCTTAATAATTTAATGAGAATTTATACATAATTGTGACGTTTTCCGATATGATAAGCAAGTTTTACTACTATTTCCTATATCGAATCTTTTCGCTATAGACCCACTAATTTTATATCAAAATCACCAATTTATTTCACGTAAAATTGTAAAATGTAGGATAAATCTAAAAGTTTTTATACCCGCTTTCTGAACCGAGATTTTGAATTTGCGTTGTCATGGTTGAGATTCTGTAAAGACCCATAAATAATAATGGATCGTAATTTTTTCCAAGTCATTCAGAATTTTGAAGACTTGTGTTATTTAATAGCATTGTTCAAAAATCAGTTTGCAAAGTTGAAAATCATTACGTAGAAAATTCAGTGACAATTTTTTTTTGTAAGATCTGAGGTTTTGTCGTTGAAGATGATGAAAAATAAGTAAAGGGCTGTTGTAATAATCGAAACCCAACATTAAATGCTACAATTCATACAATTATAGAGTAGAGTTTTTATTCCCAGAGGAGATTTAAATTAATTTGAAATCGACCTTAATTATATACCTAAGTAGTATGAGTCTCAATGCAGCTAAGAAAAATATTGACATTACATAGCAAAGTTTATTTTGGACTGCTTTTGAATTTATAAATATCAACCTTTTTTCTTAAACCCAGTTAGGTATAGTGTACTTTAGAAATACAAAATTTTATTTTTAATACGTGGTCTAGCGGTTGTGGAAATTCTGGATGTTAAAGGGGATAAGTAAGTTTACATTACTAAAATTAGCTAAAAATGGCTGCAGTGATGACTGTTTTTCGCATGACTTTTGGTCTAAGAGACGTGGAAGAGCGACCTTCACCGATCTGATAACTCGATGAGACATATTTTTTATCAAATATAATCTATACATATAATAAAATGGTAGAAAAGTCAAAACTGTACATTGAATATTTTTTTTAAAGAATACTTGGGGTGTGATCTACAATCGATACCGAAGCCAAAAATATAGTTTTTAGAATTTTTGTCTGTTTGTCTGTTTGTCTGTTTGTCTGTATGTATGTGGGATGGAAATGATAGGCATACACTTACTTAATTAATTTTATTATAAAATAACAACTTAAACACCTTAAGAACGCCTACGCTTCCCCGAACCGAATCCGCCATGATCCCTTCCCCGCTCTCGACCAATCATAAGCCGTTTCCTCTACCGTTCCGTTTCACAAAATTTATAACATAGTTTTAATTAAAGTTAAATGAAATCTATCATCGAAATTATATTTAATTATACAAAATAAATAATCCTACAGATTCGGTCATCCTGCTGAAGTCTGTCCCCAGACTTCCCTCAACCAACTTGTTACAATTTGAACTTTAAACCAACTGAAACTAACATAAATTTTGAATAACAACAATATCAAGAATACATCACAATCTTAAATTTTACAATTTTTCACAACAGTAGTTAGTAGAAACAGAAATTAAATTATTAAAGGTAAGTACATACTAGATAACAAAAGCTTTCAACGCAACCTATTTATTAATTTTACAACTTTCACAACTTATTAGAAACAAACAACTGATTATTAAAGGTAATACACAACAGTTATTAGAAACAAACATTAATTTATTAAAAGTAAGTAATTAACAATCTGCACCATATTTCCGACCTCAAAGACGCTATGCCTTGGACAACCTTTTGAGCTGAACTCATGACTTTAATCTTATAAGACAACACAACGTAAAATAATAAAATTAAATTTAATATACCTAGTTTAAGGAACTGGCCACTGCTTTATGTACTCAGCACAGGTAGATGTCACATAAGGACCTTCCGTTGAACTATCTACTTTTTCAACATTATATCTATCATTCCTCTTTACTTTAGTTATCCGATATGGTCCTAAATATTTTGCTTTTAACTTCATGCCTGGACCGAACTGCGTCCTCTTAATAGCCACCATATCTCCTATGTTATATTTCTTACTCTCCCTTCTATTTTTATTAAACTGTTTTTTGTTTTCCTCTTGAATTTTTAATATATGCTCCTTTGCCTTTATCCTTAATTTTTCTCTATCATCATTATAAATTTCTGCACCTTCTTGTTGTAACAAAGTTACTAGCTCCATATCCTCTTTATTTTTCATATCCCTTCCGATCAGGAGATTAAAAGGTGTTGTATTTATACTTCTATGATATGTACAATTGAGTGCTCGCTGTACTTTACTGACATGTCGATACCATAAACCTGGATCTTGAATACACAGCTTCGTCAACATAGGTATTAAGATACGATGAATACGCTCCACCTGTCCATTACCACGAGGCACTCCCGTTGTAACTTCTACATGCAATATATTCTCATCTTCACAATACTTCTTAAATTCACCGCTGGTGAATGCAGTCCCCTTATCTGTAATTATTCTATCTGGATTTCCAAACATTTGCTGTAAAATATAAAGTTTAGACAAAGTTTCTTTAGTTGTAGTTGATTTAGTGGGAAATAACCATACAAATTTTGTAAAGGCATCTACGATTGTCAGAATGTAATTATACTGCTTATGTGTTGCCGTCAGTGGACCTACATGATCAAGATGTATAGTTTGGAGCGGTAATGATTCCTTCTCTATTGGACTTAAGAATCCCTCCTGTTTCCCATTCTTTCTTGATGCTAGTATGCAAGGTATGCAGGTCAACATATAGTCATTTAGCTTCTTATCTACATCTGAAATAAAATAATCTTTATTAATTAAATCTTTCATCTTTCTGATAGAAAAATGACCATTATTGTGTATTTTCGCAATTATTTCCTTCTCCATACTTCTCGGTACCACTATCAAACGTTGATTTCCCTTGTAGAGTATATTGTTTTCCATCCAGTAATCCTTGTATGTATTTGTTTTTAGAATTTCCTTAATAGCCTTTAAACCTTCATCTTTGTCTTGAGCTTCTTTTAATTGATTATTAATACTATTCACCATAACTCCAATGTATGGACTTCTACTTAGAGCATCCACATGCCTCATCCTCGAACCTGCTCGGTGTTCCACCTTATAATCATATTCTTGTAGTAGTAAAACCCATCTTGCAACCCTGGTTACTAAGTCTTTTTTCTTTAATGTCATCTCAAAAGCTAAACAGTCAGTCACAATTGTGAAGGGAATCCCAATCAAATATTTACGGAACTTCTTAACACCTTCTACCACTGCTAGAGCTTCTAATTCGTAGCTGGAATACTTCATCTCCGCTTCAGATGTTTTTCTACTCATATAGTAAACTGGGTGATAAAGAGATTCATTCGGGTCTTTTTGCATGAGAATAGCGGAATAAGCCACCTGAGAAGCATCCGTGTGCAACTGTGTCTCCAAAGCTGGGTCGAAAATTCTCAACACGGGATGTTCTGATAACTTTTGCTTCAACATCTGAAAAGCATGAGTTTCTTTTATACCAAAATAAAAATATTTATCCTTTTTGAGTAGATCTGTAAGGGGTTTCGCTATCATTGAATAATCCTGAATAAACTTTCGAAAGTACGAGGTAAGTCCGACAAAACTTTGTAACTCCTTCTGATTTTTAGGTTGTGGAAATCTCATCACTGCATCCGTCTTATCAGTAGATGGTTTTATAGTACTATTTTCAATCACATGTCCAAGGTACTCAACTCTAGTTGTAAGTAACTCACTCTTTCGCCAGTTGATTTGCAAACCATACTCAGCCGCTGTTTGCAGAACCTTCCTCAGCTTTATTACTCCTTGCTCATAAGATATCGCTGGTATTATTACATCGTCGAACCGATGCACAACCGGCCTTCTTTTCAGTTGATGACAATTGTGGTGAATCCTGGCGGTTTTTTAGCATCTTCTTTTTCATATTTTCGTAAATAGCCAATTTTTCTTTTAACACAGGATATGTAGTGACACCATACAAAATAGCTTTATTACATTCATAATCGATTACGCCATCAACTATATATTGAATCGCTATATAGTCAGGGATCTTTCCTCTCCTTCCCAACTCCTTCATAACGAGCATATACTCATAATAACTTTCATCTTTCTTTTTCTTTCTTACCGACATTAGCTCATGAATTTCTTTCATGTTAATTGAGTCGGGAAATTCCTTTAATAAGGCCGCCTTAAAATCATCATAACTTTTAAATATTTTTTCGGATTTAACCCACAGCTCCGCCGTGCCGGTCAGACAACGCCGCGCCACGATTAGCTTTTGCGTCGGTGTCCACCCGAATAGCTCACCATTTTCATCTAAATCTTGTAGCCATTTTGAAGAGCTGAGTGTTTTATCTGTACCATCGAATTTAGAAATCATACCTTCGTATAAATGCGAGAACATCGCATTGAAATGGGTCGCCGCGTGGCATCGCCCGCCATCACCGTTACTTCTTTTGTCTTCATCCGCCATCTTCGTACTTTACACACCTTTTTCACCTTAAATACTCCTTTAATACACCTTCCTGTCACCGTAGATCGTACACCGTAGACGGTAGAAGCCGTAGACCTTCTTCTCAACACCCGAGATTTTCTTTGTTCGCACGCCACGTGTCCGGCATACGATGAAAAATGTTATTTCACCTTTTCCCCTTATACCTATACTATATTTCCATCCCGGACGAGCCCCCAAAATTTGTGGGATGGAAATGATAGGCATACACTTACTTAATTAATTTTATTATAAAATAACAACTTAAACACCTTAAGAACGCCTACGCTTCCCCGAACCGAATCCGCCATGATCCCTTCCCCGCTCTCGACCAATCATAAGCCGTTTCCTCTACCGTTCCGTTTCACAAAATTTATAACATAGTTTTAATTAAAGTTAAATGAAATCTATCATCGAAATTATATTTAATTATACAAAATAAATAATCCTACATGTATGTCCGGGATAAACTCAAAAAGTACTGCATGGATTTACTTCAAATTTGGGACGAATATTGTTAAGAAGTCGGGTCAGAACATAGGCTATATATTATCACGCTATCACCTACGGGGAAAGAGCAGTGAACCTTTATTTCTTCAAATGTATGTCCGGGATAAACTCAAAAAGTACTGCATGGATTTACTTCAAATTTGGCACGAATATTATTAAGAAGTCGGGTCAGAACATAGGCTACATACTATCACGCTATCACCTACGGGGAACGAGCAGTGAACGCACGCAGACGACGTCGCGGGCAGCAGCTAGTTTATAAATAAATATGCCTATGATAACTTGCCTATCGAAAAGTGGTCATAGCTACTTTTTTTTTTTGTTTTTTGGCAAGCCTACATGATTGGTTTGTAATTACAATATCTTACATATGCGGCGCGGTTGCCGCGCTGCCGCCGCGCTGCTGTCGCGCTTGTATATAAAGAGGGATAATTTTTAATTGTAATGTAGTAATTAGGTAGTATTTTAACATATCTTTGTAAATATAATATCTACGCGAGCGAAGTCGCGAGCAATAGCTAGGTGATAACAAAGGAAATTATTTATTTATTATACTTTTTTATATGTTTGGATGTTTAAAAAAATTACGCATCAAAAACAAGCAGAACTCTGTATAAAATTTTTGCAAATGGTTTACGCATTGTAGATTTAAACTAAAGTAATTTTTTTAATATATTTTTCTTGGGGTACAATAAAGAATATAATTATTGATACAAGCTTTAGACTCAACTCGTGAATTCTTAACGCCTCAATTCTGTGCGTAATATTTTGTCACCACATTAAGGTTTCATGATAATTGTTCAAGAGATTGTTGCTAGATAGCATAGATGTCAATTTAAAAATTCCGAAAGAGGTGGTTAGTGACACTAACCACCAAGACTGAAAGAGTTAATTTGTCATTCTGTAATTTCTTAACTTACTGAAGAATAAAAGTTAGTGGATTTATATATTATATTTTTATATTATAAAAAATATTTTTAGCAAAAATTTTTTTTATTAATCATTAACAAATCTAAGACTATGAAGGGAAATTTTAAGCCCTTTAAGTATATATTATATTAAAATAATAAGTTAACGTTGTAGTGTATAACAGCTAGGCTATATATTTACAACACAAAAGGGTACACGAGAGCATTAAAACTAATTACGGACAGAACACACGCGTCCGTAAGTCCCCTTTCAGTTATTATGTGACTTTCAAAACTCTCTGCTAGTTATGTGAACAATATCTAAAACGATTTTTATAAATTCTCATGAAGAGTATATTGAGTTGTGTTTAAGGTAGATATCTTATGAAATTTCATCCGTAGTCGCGACAGTTTTCAGAATGTTTGGTTCTAAGGTATAGCGTCGTGTATTATGTACTATGTTGGACCCATAAAAGACGGTATTTTCAAGTTTAGGCATAATTCAATTATGCACATAATGCCGGTAATTGGTGTAAATTTGTTTTGTAACTTTGTGCCCTTTAGACTAAAAAACAGCTTTTCCAGTGTTGCTCAAATAATCATGAATTATTTTAATTTATTAACAAAGTTGTTTAGTTATAGACAAAGTAATTTGTGCCTTATTTGATTAGCATTAGAGTCCATTTTACGTCAAAGTTTTATGGTGGATTTCAATACTTAATGCATTAATTTCTCATTCCGTTGTAGTCGAGGCTTGAAAGCGGGTTACATTGTAAACAATGAGCTTAAAATACATTGCGCTATAAAAAATATTCAACCATAGACTTATAATACTTTCATAAAATTATGTTAAAAGTTATACATTATACTAAATTTCGTTCAAGGTTTCACCGAGGTCGACATTTACTGTTTTTAACTGTCTTTAGAAAAGGAGTAGGTTCTGAATTCGACTTTATTTTTTATATTGTGTTATTTCACAATTTTTTACCGGGTATATCAATTTTGATAATAACTTTTTGTTGTTGTCTTTTGTTGTTTTTTGTTGTTGTCAATTGAAGTCGATTTGGTTTTTTTGGTTTAATAACAAACTCAATCAGTTTTAATTTGTTGCGATTAGTCATATTAAAATGCTTTATCGGCTGTGTTATTGTCGCAAAATATAGATTTTTGCTTAAATTGCCTATCATACTTTGATATGTATCGTTAATACCCAAAGAAACATAAATTGAACAGATATTATGATTAGATCCGAGCAAAAAAAACTATTAAAGATCTAATGGTACGACTAACAGCCTCCATTTGCGCCAAAAGGGCTAGTTCATTTCGTTTCCAGTGAGAGAATTTAAACTACAATTCAATGGGAATATGCAATCGGCATTCTTATCATTATTTAATGACTAAAGGAATGAATGAATTATTTAGTGACAATACTACTGGTTGTACCTACGCCACGAATGACAAGAGTATCCCTGTAAGCTACCTGTAAGTATACTTATAGTACAGTACGAGTTGGCGAATGAGTTCCGAAAACTATACCACCTCAATTTTTTTATTTAAATTTAAATTAAGGTCGAATAGTTTCCGGAACTCATGCGCCGACTCGTACTGTACCATTAGTATCCAAACGACAGACTTATCACTAAAAGAGCAATCTCTTTCAGACAACCGGCTTGGCAAAGGACATTGTAATTCTTACTTATGTTGGCCACCCTTGAAAATTTACAGGTGTAATAAGATCATTATTAAAAAAAGTGTTACTTCCACCATCGTAATTTACTTAAACATAGTATTTTATTCAACAGCCTGTAATATCCCACTGTTGGGCATAGGCCTCTTCCCAATGTAGGAGAAGGATCGGAGCTTAAACCACCACGCTGCTCCAATGCGGGTTGGCGGATATATTCCCTGCTATGAGTAACGATCGCTATCAGGTGTACATGATAACAACCGGGACCGACGCACAGTGGGAGGAAACAATCAAAACTACGTGCGAGGCAGTAAATTTAATCCAAATGAAATCATTTTTATTTTAAAATTTTCGTAATTATGTCTGCTTTCTTGTACCACTGCGGAAATTCACTTTTTAGGGGTAGAAACCACCCCTATCAACCCGTAAATTTTCTCAATTTTCTTACAGAAAAGGGTTGATCAAACTCGCTTTATCCAGAGCTAGGTGTGTTAGCCTGCTTGGGGGTTGTTTGGGGTGGTTTATGAGGTTGTAAGGGTATGTGGAAACGAAATATGTGAGGGTCAAGGTGGGTTAGCCTATCTGTAGTTGGAATCTCAATTTATTTACAGAAAAGTAGTTGATTAAATTCGCGAGCTATGTGTGTTAGCCTGCTTGGGGGTTGTTAGGGGTAGTTTATGAGATTGTAAGGGTATGTGGGAATAAGGTGTATCGACGTTGAGGTTATAAATATGTAGTTGATCGAACTCGTTTTACCCAAAATCCGGTGGTTTCTACCCCTAAAAAGTGAATTTCCGCAGTGGTACAAGAAAGCAGACATAATTACGAGTATTTTAAAACAAAAATGATTTCATTTGGATTAGATTTACTGCCTCGCACGTAGTTTTGATCGTTTCCTCCCACTGTGCGACGGCTTAACGTGCTCTCCGAGGCACAGTTGGGAGACCCACAAGGACTGTACAAACACACAGACCACGGCAAACATCTGTATGGCCAATACAAATGCTGTCGTGTGCGGGGATCGAACCCGCAACCGCTCGCGCAACAGCCAATCGCAATCCAGTGCTGTGACCGCTGCGCCAACGCGGCGTCACAGCACTGGATCGGCGCGACGATTTGTTTAAATTAAATAAATAGGTACCAATCAACTGACATTCATGGTCAATTTTGTGGTTCCTTCGTTGTTTTGTTAGCTAACGAAGTCTAAAAATAATCTTCATATTAAAAATGAAATGACTTAAAGTGAAGTTTTATTTACAGAAATGTTTCTATCGTCCATACAATGGCTATATTCTACGAAACGTTGACAGAAGAAAAGGCAATATTCTTTCGCCATCTTGAATGCCTCAGCGAAAATTGTTTTAATATCAGAAATACAGCTCTCTCAGCTGGAAATACTATTCGAAGGAGTTCGTTTAGTTTAAACGTCCGATACAAGTATAATATAAAGCTAAGAGGATAAGACTTTATATTACTCGTTATGATAACATATCACGATAATCATGCCATTATTGCGCTATATCGCTTTATCCTGTAATATTCCACTGCTGAACATAGGGCTCCTTACCAATGTAGGAGGTATCAGAGCTTAATCCACCACGCTGCGCTGATTCACTGCGGGTTGGCGGTATATATAATTATGCTATGAGTAACGATCGCTATCAGGTGTATAATTATGTACATATAATAACAACTGGCACTGTCGGAAGGGACAAGGACACTAGACAACTCGACCGGAAATAAATATTTGTATAAACATAAATATCTACATCTTACGTCGTAGCGTCTTCGGTGCGACAAAGCCAGGACTGCGGTCACCAACCCGCCTACCCAGGCGTGGTGACAATGGGCAACACACATGAATTCACGCCATTTTTGGCGCGAACTTGTAGAGGCCTATGTCCAGCAGTGGACTGCGATAGGCTGAAGTTTTGAAATATCCACGAGAGGGAATCGAACTCGCGACCGTCGGTGTTTGTGACATCATTACAACAGAGCGGTCGTCAAAACGAACGTTACTTTTGATTAACAAAGACGTTTACATTTAAAATAAAATGGAAGGCGATATTCTGGGAAAAACCTACGTTAAACATAAGTCGTTGTCTGAAACGAAACGCTTATTTTATTATACTTACATTATTTTAGTACTTTTTGAACACTTTAAAGATAATTAAGTAGTGTCCGACCGAAAGTCGGTTTCCGGCCGAAACCGAAACCGAAACCGAATGTTCGGCCGTGGCTACAGTTTCGGCCGAAACCGAAACCGAAACCGAAACTCACGTGGTCAAGTATAAAATACTGAAATTTCGTGCATGTTACCCATTTTACACACATTTTTTTTATTGACATGAAATGGAAACACAGTATATTAATTTTGTATTTAATACTAGCTGTGCCCCGCGGTTTCATACGCATATTATTTCATTAATTGAAGGAACAAAATAGCCTTCCTCGTTAAATTGGCTATCCAAAACAAAAAGATTTTTTTAATTCCAACTAGTAGTTTCTGAAATTAGCGTGTTTAAACAAACAAACTTTTCAGCTTTATAATATTTTTGCTGCGATGTTTTTTAAAAACTGCTATATCTCATAGGTCCTAAATATCTTAGGACCTAAGATATTTTATTGAAATCGAATGGTATTAAGGGTAATTTTGTTCTAAATTAAATACTTGTGATGAAAAAGGTATTTATTTGCATAAGGATATATGTCATGTTTATAAAAACACCTTCGCAAATATTGCACTATTTTAGAACAAATTTATTTAGCATAAAAAAGGTTATAGTGAGCCAACCAGATAAAAGATAGACATAGGTATGCTGTCGCGGACTTTTTTTTTAGAACTTTTAAAGTGAAACAATTCTGTCATACATGATTTTTGCGAAACTTTAACTGTTTACGCAGTGCTCGCAGCGGAAGCTCTCAAAATGAAGAAAAAAACCTCCCGATTTTGAAATATTTTTCATTGGTGCGCCGCTCCTATTGGTCACTTACTTTGTCTTAACCTTACGATGTATAGCCTATAGCCTTTCTCGATAAATGAACTATTCAACGCTGAAAGAATTTTTCAAATCGGACCAGTACTTCCTGAGATTAGCGCGTTCAAACAAACAAACAAAAAAACAAACAAACTCTTCAGCTTTATAATATTAGTATAGATAATATAAGAAAAAAAATTGCGTGCGTACAAAGTACACATATCAGAAGTGAAACTTCTTTGGCAAACTAATTTGAAAAAAAAAACTAATCGTTAACGCTGCAACTTACAATTATTTAAGTTTTTTTTTTTAAGTTTAACACGTCTACGACTAGATGGTGCCAGTAGTAGATTCAATCGCGCTAGCAAAATTCTTCCTTGTTAGTACATATTATATAGCCATGATACATTTGTGTAATTATTGAACAATCCAATATATCAAGTTGAAATATCTCTAGTACTGGTTTAATTTGTGCTCCTGGTTGTATTGGACAAGGTTTTGCAATTCACACTAATTAAAAAAAACGAATTAAAATACACAAAAAAAAAACTAGTTGAAAAAAAAAGACATGTTTCGAGGTGTTCCCAGGCGGTCACCCATCCAAGTACTGAACGTCATGACGCTGCCGCGTTACCGGTCGCTCAAATTTTACCCCTCATGCGCCTAAAGAAGTTTCACTTCAAAAATATTAATAATATTTTGTATATTTTTTCAAATTAAGTTCTCATAGCAAAATGCTTATCAGTTATCAATAATCAAATCACTAATTGTTACTGTTTCATTAAATACTAAGTATTGGTATTTTAAAATACTTTGGTTAGTATTTGTACTTAGAAGAATCATCAACCTCTTTTATGTACCTCTTATATAAAAATAATAATTACTAAAATTACTATTACACTCTTAGTTCCAGTCTCGACAAAGATAATCAAATCACACATTTACGCCCGGTTTCCCGAAGGCTGATCAACGCAAAAATTAACTAATCATCTGTCAAATCTGTCCGGGCTCCCTATATAGTACATTTTTTTTATGTAACTAGGTTGGCAAACAAGCATACGGCTCACCTGATGGTAAGACCGTAGCCTATAGACGCCTGCAACACCAGAAGCATCTCAAGCGCGTTGCCGACCCTATCCCCAATCCCCCCCAGGAGCTAAAAAATGTCCTCCATGAAAACTCTCGATTGTGGTAGCTAACAGAGGTAGCAGGGGATAGAGCAGCAGTGAGCGTAGGACCGACGACGACAAGGCGACTCATCATCAAAAATTGATTTTTTTTCTGATTTTTTTTTTCTTTTAGTTAGTTAATATTTATATAATTTAATAGTAATATTGTCCTACAAATTGCGTGGTACGTTATCCCGGTTCTACGTTCACTGTTGCTCTATCCCCTGCTACCTCTGTTAGCTACCACAATCGAGAGTTTTCGTAGAGGAAATTTTTGTTCGTCTCATCAACATGAAGCTACTGCCGGAAAATTAGCTTGATAGTAATCAAGCGACAAAAATGTACTAGGGAGCCCGGACCATTTGACAGATGATTAGTTAATTTTTGCGTTGATCAGCCTTCGGGAAACTGGGCGTTAGAATTAATAAAGATAGGTACCTAGATCACAATTATTAGAACAGTCATACTTACATTTAGAATTAAGTAACCCACTACTAAGCAACAGTAAACATTTGAATTGAAAACAGTTAGGCGAGCGTGCACGACAACTTCCGAAATCAGTTTCGGTTTCGGCAAAAGTTTCGGCCAATTTTGGCCGAAACCGAAACTTTCGCCGAAACTTGATTTTTGGCCGAAACTCGGCCGAAACCGAAACCGAAACCGAAACTTCGGTCGGACACTATAATTAAGAAAATACTTATGCTTTTTTTTACTTAGACTTCACCAATGAAATAATATAATATTTAGCATGTTTCTACTGGTATAAACTATTCAATTACCTAGTGCAAAAAATATTTTTATCAATTTTTGACTAGTACCTTGGCAGTGTGTACGTGGGGTTAATTTTCACCTCGATATTTGTATATTTTAATATGTATATATACATATTTTGATAAGCCAATTGTTTTTTATACCATATAATTGTTAGAACGAAGACAATCGAAGCCGATGGTGATGTTTAAAGTGCTTAGGTTTTATTTTAAATTCATCTAATGAAGAAAATTTTGGAGGAATTTACCTACAATCTACTTTAGTACAAAAAATATGTAATGTAGAGTAGCTTATAATGGAGCAGCAAGCCAAATTAACTCAAACACTCCTCATTCAAAGTAAAGAGTCTTAATTTCAATGGTTGATTAATTTATGAGCTATATTATCGGTGCTTCAGGGCAGTTTCATTTACAATAATATTATATACACAATTACTATGAATCTTTAAAGATGTGACATCCATAATTAAAATGTGTATGGATAGCCAAAAATTAAAAAATATGGGTAGGTACAATTATTTTTTGGAAATAACAATAACAATTTTTTTTTAGTTTTATTAATTAAATCGACTTTTTCAATATTTCATTCGTCTATGTAGTTAGGCTCTTGCGCTAATGGTTACAAATGTAAATATTTTTAGAGGTCTTAATGTCTGTGTTTAAAGTGTGTTTCTGAATCTTAATTTAATATCATAATAATTATGTGTTTAAACTGTAGAATCTTCATCCAAAGAGAACTGTAATGTAAAGCGTGAAGTTTAAAACATTATTTTGAGCAAAATATACTCTTGGCGGTACTTAAAACATCTTTAATTTACCGAATATATTTTTTATTCAGGCAATTGTCAACGTCGTTTCCATTAAAACCCACTCATTGTTTACGAATGATGCACTTGACTATACGAGAGATAAATCACATTTTTCATGAATTAATTATTAAGTTTATCCATTTATATAAACTGGTACCAATAAATGTTCAGAAACTTGATTTTTCTAGTAGAAAACTTTCTAAAAATACCAAATGTTCATTTACACACCTGATAGTGATCGTTACTCATAATAGGGAATAATATATCCGCCAACCCGCATTGGAGCAGCGTGGTGGATTAAGCTCCGATCCTTCTCCTACATGGGGAAGAGGCCTATGCCCAACAATGGGATATTGCAGGCTGAATCGTGATCGTGACATGTTCATTTATGCAAAACAAGTTGAACGGTATTGAATTTTAGGACCATATTTATTATTTTCCTTTTCAATATTTAGGAATTCAGGACGTAATCATGGAATATCTGGCTGATTCATAAAAAATGACACAAATAATATTTTCTAGGTGGGCTTGAGAATTTAACGAATAAAGTACATTATGATAAAAACTTGAATATCTCCATCTACTTTTTAGTAACGAATAATACAATCAAAAACAACGTTCACGTAGCAAAATATAAATATAATCGAATGAATACAATGTGAAATATAAAGGAGATTTTAAAATATAAATTCTTGACAATACACTTGACAATAATATAATATATAGACAATACGATAATTGACTCGATCAATAAATATTTTTATAAAAATATAAAAACATAAAATGAGGTTTAATTATTATCCTGATATAAAAAGTTTGTATATGTGTGAATACCACAACTACTCAAATGATTTATTTCATAGAAATATAAAAACGATATTATTTTTTTTTCATGATGAAATTTATATTCGAATCTCTCTGTCTATCTATAGGAGTCTCTGTGTGTCTATTATTTAAATGTTACTGAACTGTTTGTTGCTGTTGGTACTTATTACTTATGTGTACACTAATAATGTTAAATAAACAAGGTTACTTGGAAAACTAACGTCGAAAGAATAAGAACAAACAAATTACAAGATGATTTGCTTATCAAAGCACTTTCAGTTCCTAACTCGGACCAGTGTTTTCAGCTTATTTGCTTTGCTAGAAATTTTTTTCATACTTACTTAGGTTTGCTAAAGGAAAAGGGGAAACAATCCAAAATAGAGAAAAAGTACAGATTCAGAAGCTTGCATGCTTGCATACTATTGCAGCGATTATTTATTGGGCATTGTAACAACTTAACATGAGGTGAATTGCCTATTCCTTTACACCTTTTTTATCCAATCTGTGGTTTACACCTATAAAATGAATTTTAAGTCACAGTAAGTGATTGGTCGAACCGTTAAAACTTTTTCCGATATGTGGCATAAAATTACAAAGTTTGCACAAAGTTCGAAAGTGATTGACACTTCGTTATGAGAATTTATCGTAAACGCACACATATCAAGTTCTTAGAATTAAATAGGTAACAGGATTATTTTTAACAGATAGACTGTTTTGCGACTGTCATTTGACAGCATAACTTTAAATTATATATTTGGTTTTTTTTTTTTTTGCAGAACTGTCATTTTTGAGATTTTTTTTCCTTTTCCATAAATTTTACATTTTACAATAATCTATTCAAATCCAATCCAATATTGTAAAATAGTGAAACTACTGAATTTTATATAAGTATACAGAGTTTTTTTTATTATAAAATATAGTTTTTAGGTATACAACAGTATACTATTTTCTTTAACGAACTATTGAGTTAAATAAAAATGAGTACATTAAAACTTAGAAGTTAAATTTAAAAAATAGCAAACCACTGGTTTCAGTTATTTAGTAAATTATTTTCTTTTTAAAGTGAAGGCAAAATAACGTAAAAGCGAGCATTAAAAGTTTTCGAGAACAACCCAAACAATATGACAGCGAATGTTTTAAGTAAAGTAAATATGAGTCTGAGAAGTTTAGATTTGTCGGATTTGATTTGTGACATCTTCCGAAGTTTCGAGATAAATTGGCTGTAACATTTCATTTCGGTTATACGGATACAGAATACCGACATGAGCGTTTGTATCGTATTTTTAACTAATTTAAAAATAAAATGAGTTTTGTTATTTTATAGATGTAAATGAGAAAATTAAACACATGAAATCGTAGCAGAAGAAAATTCATAAGATTTAGGAGTACCTATAGTTGATATCAAGGTGGTTTTAAAACGTAAAGCTAATGAAAAGTATTTAGTCAATGCTCTGAGGGTAAGTAATCGCCAACTAAAGCCATTTTTTTAACTTTAAGATATGCAAGGAAAACATGTTAGGTAGGTATTCAAAAAAAATGAAAACGTATTAATATTCGTATTAAATTTGTTGAATGTTGACTAAATTCCTTTTGAAATTAAATGAAAACTAATAAAAATGAAAACTGATTAAAAAATTAAAACGTATTAATATTAATTCGTATTAGTTAATTGTTGACTAAATTCCTAAAATATCTAAATATTATATAATATCTTATACAATACAGCGTTCCGCGTAAAACCACAAATTTTCGCTTTATTAAATACTATTAATTTGACTAATTTAACATGTTAATAAAATGACTAATATCACTGGATTACTATGTATTTATAGTATATATAGTTACATAATAATTATCTACGAGTACAAATAAAGTAATGATTATATAATTCGACAACTTTCTTAGTAAAATGTAATTAATCGATGGTAGCCAGTAGGATTTAACTTCTAAATATTCGTTAACACATACAATACAACTATAAATCATCAAGGCCAACATCTGTATGGCCAATACAAACATTTCTGTCATGTGTTTGGGGATAGAACTTGCAAACGTACAACTAGGTCGGCAAACAAGCGTACAGCTCAACTGATGGTAAGCGATTATTTTATAGACGCCTGCAAAACCAGACGCATCGCAAGCGCGTTGCCGACCCGATCCCCCCAAGAGCTCAGCACCAACAGGAACACGATACTGCTTGATAGCAGTATTAATTAGCTGTGATCTTCTGTAAAGTCGAGGTACGGCTCAGTCGGGCTGGTCCACATTTTGAGCAGGTCCTGCTGTGCCCTACCATAGTTGAAACAGCTCTGGTAAACTGTCCGAAAACAATTTTCTTAATTCACGTATCGTTATTTATATTATCGTAGGTATGATACAAAAAACAAACGGTTAAAGTCAATAAGTGAGTAAAATTAGGCACTAACAATAGAAACATTTATGTTTGACATAATTTCGTTTATTACGTAAAATATATTGAAAAACTGTTTAAAGAAATTTTATTATTCGTAACAGACGAATCTTATTTAAATTCCACTTACACAGAAGAAACTTTTGTAAGAATTTTTTTTCCTTTTGTTTTTGATGCGATTGCAAGTTTTTAGTGTTCAGTAGGTACTCTATTAAGAGAGCAGTTTTTAATTGCATTAATATAAAATTACGGGTACCGGGTTTTATACATCAATGCGGGTACCGACGAAATATTACGTAATAGTATTTTGTAAGAATTTTTTTATTTACTCACTTTCTAATTATGTAAGTTGCTTAACAAAATTAGCCTGTGTAGGTGACGAATATTGTACCTATTCTCATTATATTTCTCTCTTTATCGATGGCGCTCATTTACTTGGCACGTATGCTATTAATATAATTTGAACCGTGTGCTTGTCACAGAGGTTTGGTTAAGTTTGATAGATTTGAGAATACTTGTAAGATTATCAAAAAATTTGTGTGTATGCGTGTGTGAAATGATTTATAATCCCACAGTCAAATAGCGTACTTTTTACTAAGTACTCGGAATAATGATTGTGCTAATAAAAATGCGAAGTAGTATTTTAAATTCGATTTAGAAGGTATAGGCGTCTACTTAAAAAGTCAAAAAAACGAATTCCTCTTGATTAAATTTGTGATAAAATTGATGAAGCATCTGTTACTTCTTTAGTTTGAAGATTAATATTGAAAAAGTATATTACATAATGCGACGCGGATAGAATTAATTGAATTGGATTACATTTAAGTAATTCAAATTAATAATTTTATGGCTGAATGAACGTTCGTCGAGTTATGTAAGAGTATATGGACATATTACTCTTTAAAATTTGTTTCTGTGAACACTCGAGTATGTTCACACATAAAAACGCCTCACCGTAAAATTTTAATATAATAAACATGATATTTGACACAGTCATGTTGCTGAAGCAACCACGCAAACGCAAGTTTGAGTTGTAATGTGTTTCGGCCTTGAAATACAGGACCCACTAGAGACCTACCGGCGACTCTCAAGTGTTATGAGCTTATTTACGTTTTAAAAACCCGCTAACACGCTATAAAAAACGATTATTTTACTCTTAATCATATATTTTGTAAGTATTGTAGATGGTTATTCCATATTGTGTGACCCAATCAACGAGTTATCTTTGCCTTTAAGAATTTTATAGGTATACCTACATAGATAAGACAAACGGATAGTGTAGCTACTTAATATACATTCATGATTCCCATCGGAACGAAACCCTTCAGTTATGGTTCTAATTCGACCTTTTGTTACGGAACCCTTAAGAGCCGATAAACATAAATAGTAACTAATTAGAATTCGAGTAATGTATCTTACCGAGTATATTTAAGTGTAATAACTGAAACGGTTTTAATAAACAGCACTTTTCTAGATGCGCTTGAATAAATTATCTATACATATAATAAAATGGTAGAAAAGCCAAAACTGTACATTGAATATTTTTTTAAAAGAATACTTGGGGTGTGATCTACAATCGATACTGAAGCCAAAAATCTAGTTTTTAGAATTTTTGTCTGTTTGTCTGTTTGTCTGTTTGTCTGTATGTATGTCCGGGATAAACTCAAAAAGTACTGCATGGATTTACTTCAAATTTGGCACGAATATTGTTAAGAAGTCGGGTCAGAACATAGGCTATATATTATCACGCTATCACCTACGGGGAACGAGCAGTGAACCTTTATTTCTTCAAATGTATGTCCGGGTTAAACTCAAAAAGTACTGCATGGATTTACTTCAAATTTGGCACGAATATTATTAAGAAGTCGGGTCAGAACATAGGCTACATATTATCACGCTATCACCTACGGGGAACGAGCAGTGAACGCACGCAGACGACGTCGCGGGCAGCAGCTAGTAAAGGATATAGGAAAATGCAAGCTGCTGCAAAACTCTATGTTTATTTCATACTTGTTCAGTGTTTACTGTAAGCTCGAGTTCTATAAACTTTTGACTGTGGTTGCTTATTAAAGGTTTTTCGTGTTTATTTTTTATTATTATTATGGAATACTTGACGGTTAAAAGTTTTTTTTTTATTCAATATTTTAAAACAAAAACAAATACATAACATGGGACCAACAGTGGGATATTACAGGCTGAATCGTGAATCGTGAAAATTAAACAAATTTTTGTTTATTTTGTCTCAAAATCAGAGCAGTGAAATTTATCACAAGGAGCATTCGCAAAAAGTCAATCGCAATTGTCTCATCTCGAGACCCTGTGTAACATGTTTTCATTTACATAATCACGGTTTGAGCTGTGATCGCTTGACGTATCTCGTTTACACGATATCGTATATACATAATTATTATCAAAATTGGACACAGCAGCCAACATTTATTTTGTCTGTATGAGTTTATTTATTTGTTTTGTTTTAGTACATAAAGGATCGATTACGATTCGGCCTGAAATATCCTACTGTTGGGCATGGGCCTCTTCCCCATATAGGAAAAGGATAGGAGCTTAATCCACCACGCTGCTCCAATGCGGATTGGCGGATAGATTCCCTACTATGAGTAATGATCGCTATCAGGTGTACATGATAACAACTGGGACCGACGGCTTGACGTTCTCTCCGAGGCATGGTGGGAAGATCCACAGGGACTGCATAAACACCCAGACCACGTCAAACATCTGTATGGCCAATACAAATGTTGTCGTGTGCGGGGATCGAACCCGCAGCTGCCATAGAAGATCAACAATAATGATTATGTCTGTTGTGTATCAGTATCAGTTCAGCCTATTGCAGTCCACTGCTGGACATAGGCCTACCCAAGTTCGCGGCAGAAATCCCGGTTTTCCGCAAACCTCATCCAGTCTACACCGGCAATCTTACGTACCTATATCGAGAATCCATTTATTTATTGTGTATAGCTTTGCCTAAATTCATTATCTACGTTGGAATAGTACTTATGATTACAATCATTATTGGAACGAAGTTCCTTATGGGGCGTTGCGAAGGGGTACCCTAGCCGGCAAAAAACGTCCGAAACGGTAAAAAAAACGTAAGATTTTTATGTAGAGTCATTCGGGGTAACTGTGCGCAGTGGCTAAAAGAGCGCACTGTGTATATCTCCAGAACGAGGTGCGCGGGAGGGGTGGTTTGTTTGGGTGAAACAAAGACGCCGGAGAGGCAAACTAGTTGTGACACGACATTGCGCCGCGTGACGTTTTATTTATTTCTTATCCGTTATTAACTAAAATTATTAGTTTCATTGGTAATTTTTGGCATTTTGGAAACTCGTGTCGCGTCCATGTTTTAAATCCTGTAAAGGTAAGTCATATTTTGCGTGATAATAAGCATATTCTAGTAGATTTGTGAAAGATAATATTGAGGTTATATTCGCTGCCTAAGTCTGTATTAACATTTATATGTGATTTGACTTCCTGGGGAAAGTGTGAGCGGGTAAGTGTGCGCACGCGTACACTTACCCGCGCATATCTTAGTTAATTTGCAGATAAAATTCTAATTACATCTGTTGAAGGTGCTTATGTATTTTGATTTTTTATGTTGCAGTGTTAATCATCATGCCGCGAACATAATATATTAGGAAAGAGCCTGAACTAGCACCAGTGACAGAACAACAACGTGCTAGGGCTAAAAAGCTTAACCGAAATGGAAAAAGTAAGCAAGCCGCTGCTACTGCCGTCTGCATAAGTGAATCCTGTCTGCGCAAGAAGCTTAAACTGGATAAACCTGCAAATTCAATGGGTCGCGTTTTATGCCAACATTCAATAATGAACAAAAGGAAGAGTTTGTCGTTCATTGCAAGAAAATGAATGAAAGAGTTTTTGGACTCACCATAAATATACATACAAAGTGAAATTGACTTTGTGACTGAAAATGAAAACTGAATTGATAATAGAATCTTCCAGAAAATATTGTCACCAAAATAATATTTTTTTGTAATTGTTTGTGTGTTTTACTGATGAATGCGTTCACTTACCCCATAGCGATGCGCACGGTTACCCGCAATATGGGTCAAGTGAACGCATTCCGATTTTTTCTCTTTAATTGTTTATTGCATAAAGAATTACTGTAAATTTGTTTAATTTTTAATTTCCATTGATAGACTAATAAATGCTCTTTTCAAAGATAAACTTTTTATTTCTTTAACTTTAATATTTAAGCCACAGTATCGTATGAAAGGCAAAAGTGCGCACAGTTGCCCCAAATGACTCTATAGTCTATGTATAATGGCTTTAGAGTATCTGATGTATAGTAGATAATTATTATACATTTTTATAAATTACTAGCCGACCCGTGCCCACTTCGTTGGGCGTTATAATCCATTTCACATAAGAAGAGTACGATGAAATTTGATATGTTCCAATACACTCACTATTTTCAGCAAATGAGATAAATATAAATGTTTTAAAATCACCAATTAATTTCTAAGGCAAATAATAATGCTTGATTAGATTGAATTGTTGACACGGCACGTCAGAGGGCGCAGGTTCAAATCCTGCTGATTTAAAATCTTTATATATTTTTATCTTTTTCCTTTTATCTTGTCACTCCTGAATAGTGTAGCTTTCTGTTAGCGAAAGAATTTTCATGATCGGATCAGTATTTGCGAAGATTACCCCGTATATACAAAGTTATAAACTTTACCTCTTTATAATATTAGTATGGATTGTAAATAAAATAAAACTGCTATGATAATTTTGTAAAGTTTTCTTTTTTGTTTATCGATAAAAAATCATAATAAAAATGAGTACCCGAATAATTATTTTCTTTATACCTCAAATAGAACTTGAAATTAATGTTTTATAATAAAGAACTTCGTTCCTATCTGGTGTCCCACGACACCACACGATTTTTATATGATTTGATTCTATATAATATTCGAGTAATTAGTATAAGCACTAATATGCTTTTTTATACTCTGTGAAAGAAGTCTGAAAATAGTTGTATCAATCGAAGATTTTTGTGACATTGTACATAGTGGTTACAAGTCGAAATTGCATAATTATGCTTTTGAACCTTGTTTTTTACTTTGTACTGTGGTTAGATGATGCCGTTTTGGCATGAAATATTTATTTATTGTATAATAAATAACATAATTATGATAGCTAAATATTGATATATCAAATTATCTATTAAGTTATGTAGTATACAAGACATGAGACACATATGATAAGCAAGTGACATTTCAATCACCTCTTTTAACTATTTATCTTCAGTACCTACTTGCAATTGGTCCCAATTGTAATTAAAATGTGTGAAATTCTTTATATTTTTCATATTCCCTGACGAAATAAATACCTAAACCATGTGATGCCAAAAATTATTTTTATATACAAGTTAATATATAACTAGTTGGCTAGTAACTTGTTATTAATCTTATTGGTCTAATGTAAACGACATATCGAAGCGACATGTTCAAAACGGAACACAAACATATTAGCATCTCGTTCTAGCATCGATACTGCGGAGTATTTACGTTTTACGACTTTCCAGGGAGTGAGGTGTGCCTGCAGTAATTCTGAGGTAATGTAGATTATTGGCAATAACTTATAGTTATAGTAGTTTTAGTTGGAGAAAATTTGTCGCTCTCGTACGTGAGTATATTTACTCGGGGTTAGTATTTTATTCTTGAATATTTTAATATCAAAATTTTGGTGCCCATTTTTTTGTATAAATATTTATTGAACTATATATAATGTGAGTATATGATGCTGTGATAGCCTATATATCTCTATCTTGCTTCTGGGAAAAGTCTTCTTTTCCATTAATATACAAAGATCGAGGCTTAATCAACCTTTTTGTCGCAGCGTGGCTTTTCACTTTTCAAAGCACGTTATAAAACGTTTTTCCAGTTTTGATCTTCAGTGCAAATTTTTTTTTAGGAAACTGTGCTCACACAAACTGTTAGGTGCGAAGTAGATCAGACCACGTTATCAGTCGACTCTTACCTATAACACGAGCATTAAGTTGTCTACTTTAGGAACAGACGACCATTATGTGTATTGTGTAGATATTATTAAATAAATATTATTAATTTGCTTCCAAACGAAAGGTTAATATAATTGAAATGTATTAGCACAGCATGGCACTAATGGTGTATAATAATCAGTTTTCTATAATCCAATTCAAACCCAGAAGAGATTAAGAATGAATCATGAGTATTTTTATTTTAAATTTTTATTTCAATACAGACTGAATATTTTTCTCACCAAGTAAGTCGAACTTTTTATTTGTTCTCCGATACCGAGGGCCGGGAAGTGAGCCACTTCGTACCCTATTACAGAACACCGCCTCAATATTGGAAATATCGTAATAATATCGGAGTTATTTGACTCAGTATTGTTTCGAGCATTTCTTTTGAGATAAAAAGACGAATGTTTCATTTTATGTTATTTAAAGAAAGGTAAAAATATAGAATCATTTTGTACAATCTTTTTTTCATTCGTATACTTTTGTATTTAAATGTAAGTTTATACTTAACCTTCTTCAGCTGAGGTGGTAGTCTGTTAGACATCGCTGAACAATGAACATACCAATCGTCACCATTTTTAAATGTGGCATCGTGTAGTGCTGTCTCGCTCGGTACCTTCCTAAAAGGGTTTCCGCTACCCGACACTCACGGCCAGAAAACCACACATTGCTGACTTTTGGTGTTACGAGATATACTCAGTAGGTATATTATTTATACTTAGGTTAGTGTTTATTAGACATAACCACGTATTTTCCAATGATATTTAGCATACAGTGCTATTTTTATATAATAAGTAACCAATCAACATTGTAGAAGAACATTTCTAGGTTCCCGGTTTCGATTCCTAGCAGAAACATATACCTATTGATGTCCAAGAAAAAACGAAATGCAGCCAAAAAGTTATCGTTTTATCTAACGCTTGTAATTTGCAAAGATTCAGATGATAAGGTTAAGGTGTTTTGGCAGAAAAAAACAGTGTTCCAACAAAGTCCTTTTTAGTCTGTTGAAACCTAAAGAGTGTATACACATTATACCTAGACCTGGTTGTATAAAAAAATCCATAGTAAATAAAACATCATATTTGCTAATTTTTCTATAAAAACTTTTATATTCATTTAAGCCCTTAAAACATCTAATTCTAAAAATGTAGAAACAGGTGACTTTATTAGCACTCTAAATAACAATTTTTATACTTTTATCCTCGGATACAACAAAATTTTACACAAAATTTTATCTTACTACTAGGTCTTTACCCCATTAAGAGGGAACTTTCCTAAAAGCCCTTTTTCCTTTCCTAAAGTTGCCGACTCCTACTCCGAATATACGTCAAAGCTAAATTTCAATTTCAAAGACTTAGTCAAATAGTCATTTTTATTATTAGTCAGTGAATAAATTAGTGACCGTCCGCTTTATACGAGTATCTATAGATAAAAAAAATAGGATAAATTATTAATCCGACATGCTTTTAGCGTTAAAAGCAAAGGAATGATCTGAGATTACGTGTGCTGAGCCCCATACAAAATTTTGAAACGTCCAAATTGTATTTACATATAAATGATGCTTTGTCAGCTATTTTTGTAAAGATTTTCAAAGTGTTTCAGGACGAAATAAATGTTTTTTTTTTGTTTAGCCTGGTATACTATAAATTTTATATAGTCTATAATATATACGTCTTTATTAAATAAAAAAAAACTCTTTTGATTCTGATGATTTTCTTTACCAAGCCTCTCTTTTCTGAATTCCTTTATCTTAGGAGGTCTAATAATGGCTATGAGGAATAATACTATACGTAAGTTGGAATCAAACAGTAGTAGTAATACTACTAGGTGGAAAATGCTAAGCGTGAAATTGGACGATAATTTGTAAGCCATATTATTTGCTGTAAAATGTTTTTTTCCTATAAAGATCGAAAGTTTACAACTGACATTCGGGGATTCCCTAGCTCGGATTAAAATCATTATCAGATAGTTTAGATTTGATTTGCACAGAAGTCATGCACAGTTCTACCACATAAAATTAACATATTTTTTATTGAATCTTTTCATTCGTTTTACTGTGATATAATAGAACCTGGTTGTAGCTAAATAACATCTATACAGCTCACACGAGTCTTTCACAAACTATATATGATCTTACCACGATCACATAGACAATTAGCGTAAATAGCTAGCATCCATAACAGGATTGTTTCTCTTTTGAATCAAACTTTTAGGTTCTCCAATTCATATTTCTTTTATATTTAAAACAGCAACATCGATTTGTGTTTGGCGCTTAAGTACTTTACTTACGGCAGCGGTTGCAGAATCGGTCCCCGCACATGACGAAGATTGGTATTGGCCGTACCAATGTTTGCCGTGGTCTGGGTGTTTGTGCAGTAATCGTGGTACTCACTGTGCCTCGGAGAACACGTTAAGCTGTCGGTCCCAGTTGTTATTATGTACAACCAATAGCGTTAATTAACTCAAGTATTTAATATGAAATGCAAAGCAAAAATCAGTATAATCACTTGCCAGGATTAATCATAACATATTAACATTTGTAACCAAAGACATTAATCGTTTAGCTTGAAACAATTCACCAAATTACTACAATTTGTATTATGCGGACTAATATATTATGAGAACTTACTAGAATATTCCAGAATAATTGCTAACACTTCTCCGTAATGCATGGATGTCATCTTGCTACCGACATACACGTGCCAGTTGCAAGACAATTTGTAATCTTGCTTCTTGGAAAGGTGTGGTCGTAACTTTATAGTTGAGTTAACGTCTTTGTGGTCTGTCATATTAAGATATTTATAACAGAGTATTTCTGTAGCTTAATTAATTTTAGTAAGTATTTGATCCTGTAATGTGTTACCTTTATCTTTATTACATGAATGAAATGAAAATATTTATTTCGCTATAAGCTAATTAATTATACACACGTAACGAATGCCATTTTCTTTTTCTACATTAATAAATAAAAAGAATTTTCACATATCATATACTAGCTGCTGCCCGCGACGTCGTCTGCGTGCGTTCACTACTAGTTCCCCGTAGGTGATAGCATGATAATATGTAGCCTATGTTCTGACCCGACTTCTTAATAATATCCGTGCCAAATTTGAAGTAAATCCATGCAGTACTTTTTGAGTTTATCCCGGACATACATTGACTTTCCTATCATTTTATTATATGTATAGATAATCTCAGTCATGTCATTTGTCTGTGTTTTTAACAATCTTTGGAGGAACTGTAGGCTGTTAAAAGGTCTATTAACCTTTGCCCTTCTAATTACATTGAAGTTTTAAAAGTTGTGGGGAATCTCTGTATCGGAATATTATTTAGAAGGACAATTTCAATAGCAGATACCCATCAGTATACGATAGTTTTAAAATCATATTGTGTTAGCTTAAGAGAGAGGAAATTGATTTCCTGAGAGAAAAAAAGCAACTTGCTACGAATCCTGTGATTCAGTAGTCTTGTTGGATCGCGAAGATTCTACTTAGTCGTGCTGTAGCTTTAAACAGATAAAAAATACGCTTACGCGCGCTTCAGCCTGCAATATCCCACTGCTGGGCATACGCCTCTTTCCCATGAAGGTGAAGATAAAAAATATAGGTGGTTAATAAAGCAATGTAAAGTTAGTTATTAGTATATTGGGTTATTGTTATTTAAAGTATTTTCAAAAATTTAAATATAAAGTATAAATTATATATTTTGTACATATTTTTACCTCCTTGTTGTTGAGCTAACGAGGGATATTCCGCATTCTTCTAAAATCATTTTCGTAACTTGTGTAAAAGTTTTGTCGGTACTGGACATGGACTTAATGTCGTGTTAATATTTCTAGCGCTTGTTAGGAAATATTATATGTGTAGAGTTCACCGCTGGCTCGCTGTATCATCAAGCAACATGATATTTATTTAATCAAAGTCGACTTAACACAAGCAGAGTATCGTCATATAATTAAAACTAAATTGTTCATTCTGCTCTCTGTATTGAACAGAGACAGAACTTACTTTGTAAAAAAATAGGTATATACTTACTTAGGTACTTTGTAATAAAAATAGGTATATAATTGTAGTTGTTTCTCGATCAAATTACTTAATGCCTTGTATTTAAAATATAATATGTACATATAAAAGTAATATAATTTAATATAAGTACGAGTAGCTATTATGAGAGATAAAAGAGTTGCTTCCATTTTAATATGCTTTCAACTTTTACTTTTACTAAAATCTTACATACATGTGTATCATATATAGTAAAAGATTAGAGAATTTTATCATGAACATTTAACGATTACATTATATATAAACGAATCGTAAAATGGCATTACAATGCCATCAAGAACGAAACAGAAGACAATATAGGAGTAATTGACCACAGAAATAGCTACAGTGGGATAACAGATACGGCAAGAGAGGGTAATTTTATTCTACACCCGTCGTTCCGCTGATATATGACAATAATACGGAAATAATCTGACTGTTACAGAGTGTTACTGCGCCCGCTGAGAATGGAGCTGGTTTTTTAATGTGTTTATTAATTGGTTACATAAAATATACATTGTCCGTTGCCAAAATTTATTCCTTTAATTTGGTAGGTCACCACAGGAAATATCCTGCTCGAAATCTGGAGCAGCCTGACTTGTCAAGTACCACGACCTTAGGCCTCGTTTACGGAGACGCGGAGCGTAGTGCGTAGCCTGTGGCGTAGCTTTTCGCGTGTGTCAAAATGTATGAAAATGAACGCGTGTAAAAGCGCTTCTCCGTAAACGCACTCATCCAACGCCCTACGTTTGAATTTACTGCGTTCCGCCACGCCACACGCTACGCACTACGCTCCGCGTCTCCGTAAACGAGGCCTTACAGAATATCAAAGCTAAATAATGCTGCTTTCAAGCAGTTTGTGTTAAAGTGACCAGAGCTCCCGGGGGATTGAGGGTAGCTTGCAATATTTCCGGTGTTACAATCGTCTATAAGCTACTATAATCGCTTACCATTAGTTGAATTTTCCGAATTCGCTTCTACAACACACACGATTTAATAAGCTTTATAACTTGATATGAATAGGTATTAATATGAACAATGGTGGAAATTTTTGAATTACTAACACGATATTTCAGGAGTTTTAGTATTATTGTTTAGAATAATTAATGGTTCTATTGCAAACAACAACAAGAATTATGTGATTCTAACTAAATAATAAGAATCAAAAGAAACTCTCAATCTTTCAGCGTGACAAATTATTTATGTCACCTCAGATTCAGGGCACGTTAGTGTTGTTTTGTTACAGTGAAAAATGAGCTATGAGTCTCGAGAGGCAGAATTGATTGAACGGAAAACGTCTTTGAAACGATTATAAATCACAATTATTTAACTAAATTAAAATAAATATGAACAATACACCGATAAATCAAACGGTTATCTTGTTTACTTACGAATTGGTATAATAATAATTTAAACTTATACCAGGCTTCATAAAAAAATAATAAAATAAAATTGACTATTTATAAAATACCTAATTATAAAGATAACTTTTAAACAACTTTATGACGTGCAAAATGATATTTTCGTTTGTGTACATACAACTACACAACATTTCGAAGTCAGGCTAGTCGGGTTAAACTTTGTAGCTTTTTTTTAATACCCACTCCAAAATGACTGTACCCCGGAGTGAAATGATCGGTCTATTGTATCGAAAAGCTAGTCTGATTGTGAAAAAAATAATATCACGCTCACAAAATTAGGATCCAATCGAGCAAAAGGTCCGCTATTGTCTCGAAGATGGTTGAAAAATTCGCTTAAAATTCATTTTCAGACTCGATTCAAAAGATTGACTGATACCTATACCTATGCCGCGATTTCGATTGAAGCGTTCTGTTTGTTCATAAATAAATATGTATACTTGAAAGTTTGAATATTCTTTGCGATATTTATTATTTACTAGCAAATGTATTGAAACAATAAGTCATTTTATTGGTTAAAAGTTTATATACTTCAGATATTTTATTAAAATGTTCATGTCTTTAATAATATATGTAAATATTCCTACCATCAAACGGCTGTTTGAGTATATAAATAGCAATAGGTACTCGTACGAATAATTCGCACTAAATCATTTTAATAATTTATTAATTTACAAAAAAAGCAATAACAAATTTTGTTGTTGTTGTCGCCGGTAGATAAAGCAATTATCTATAAAGTAATATGTAATTTATATGGAATAATGGTGAGGCTTTTTTTACATGCGAGACAAAAATCTTAAGTCTTAGAGCCTATGCAAACCACGTTTTTTAAACGCGCCGTCGACGCGCGTTTGTAGCGATACAAACGCGATACACACGCGAGTTAGACGCAGCCTGTAGACCTTTGCACACCTGTATAATAAAAGCGCGCCGTCGACGCGCGTTTTTAAAACGCGCCGTTAACGCGCGTATGTGCCGAATGTACTGATACAGACGCGATGCAAACGCGCGTGTGTATCGATACAAACGCCAACAAACTGCTCTGTAGGATAAAAACGCGCCGTCGACGCGCGCTTTTAAAACGCGCGTCGACGGCGCGTTTAAAAAACGTGGTTTGCATAGGCCCTTAGCGTATTCATATACATGATGATGTATATATTTTAAATTTTGAGTTTGAAAATAAATATTAATTTAATAGGATTTTAAAAAGGAATTTGACTTTTTAATAAGAATACTCAATATAAGAGGCACAATAACAATATTGAATATATTTGAATCGAAGTATTAAGTTTATAATTTAGCCCATATACATATATTGTCACAAAACTGTGTGTGTGTTTGTGTGCATTAGTTTTTTTGATCCGCTTGTAATCTTAAAACTTAGGTATAATAATATTTTAGTACAATGAGCTCAAACAATTTTTAGCAAGGGACTGACCTAAACGGTCCGTCCACTGAAAAATTACTTTAAATTATTATTCTCGTTCTAAAACCACAAACAAAGTAATAAGAAAAATGACCTACATCTACATGAAGAGCACACAAAAAAGTGGCTCGATAAGACCCAGAATGTGCTAGACTAAGAAAACAAATGTTCTTGCAAAAAACTAGTTGGGTTTTCTGGGACAATTTTCTGGTTCAATTCAATACCAGGAAATAAACTCAATAAATAATGCACATAAATTACATACATAATTAGTTAATGTTAGTATGTAAAATGAAAGGAGTTAATGAGGATCAGTAAAGTTCTAGCAAATTCAATAGACCTAGTATCCACGTTATTCTCTATGACATAAGAATGATATTTCTTTTTGAATTATCCAAATCGGACCATTACTTACGAAGATATTAAGTTATAAACATTATGCCGTTCCTGCCGCTACGTCAGTGTACGCGGGATGCGTGTGACGTCACTCCGACGTTCCAGCGACAAGATGCGATGGTGTTTTCTTTTAAACTATGTGTCCTACAAAAAATTTGTAAGGACATAATTTGTAGCAAATTGCTTTGCCTACAAATATGTTCATATAACTTTGCCGAAATTTAAAAATTAAAGAAGTTATAAGCAAAAAAGTGAGAAAATTATTATAGAAATTTTCTTTATTGCTCTATAACTTTTTTTTATACATTTCACAAAAAAAAAAATACCTCAGACCAATCTTGTAGATGGTTTTTTGAGGAAAATTTTTCTCTACAATTTTTTGAATTTCATTCATTTCAAACGCTGTTACAGCGCTCCAAAGTAGACCGGGTTCGTCAATGCTCATGAGAATCCGGCCAAAACGAAATGCTTAACTTAGTTTTATGATCCTTTTTTATTGTAAACTAGCTGACCCGGCGAACTTCGTACCGCCTAACAGTCGATTGGTATTAAAGTTCAAACTGACTTTCAAGTATTATTACGAATCTTTTGTATGGGAATATAGAAAAGTGTTGTTTTTAGACTTTTTCAGACAATTTTTCAAATTTTTCTCTCCGTAAGAACCATCCTCGTACTTCAAGGAATATTATAAAAAAATAATTAGCAAAATCGGTTCAGCTACTCTCAAGATTGCGCTTAGCAACATATTCAGCGATTCATTTTTATATAATTATATAGAGATATATTCTTAAAATTTTTTTGTTAAATCCCTGCCTACAACTTTACTTATTCATTGGCATAAGCTGTCTGTGGGGTACGCCTACTGGGAATACCACGTTAAAAAATACAATTTATGAGATATTTGATTACCTAAGTAGATACATTTGAAGAAGATTAAGAGAAGTCAACGCATTTTTGGAAAACATTAGTATTTACGAAACTGGTTGAGACTCAAAGTACTCTTCTACACATAATTATGTATAATGAGGATCAATAAAGTTATAGCAAATTCAATAAAACTTGTATCCACGTTATTCTCTATGATATAAGAAAGATATTTCTTTTTGAATTATCCAAATCGGACCATTACTTACGAAGATATTAAGTTATAAACATTATGCCGTTCCTGCCGCTACGTCAGTAATAATAATAATAAATAATAAACGTTTCACACTCAACGGCCCCCAGTAGGATTTTCTCCTGTGTCGGGGGTCCGGAAACACACACAATACACAACCACAAACGCCCAGACCATGACAAACATCTGTATGGCCAATACAAATTTTTGTCATGTGCGCGGATCGAACCCGCGACTGCTAGCGCAACAGCTAGTGCTGTGACCGCTGCGCCAACGCGTTGTCATGTAAGCGGGATCAGTGTATGCGGGATGCGTGTGGCATCACTCCGACTCATAAAACTCACTCCGGATCATAAAACTAAGTTAAACATTTCGTTTTGACCGGATTCTCATGAGCATTGACGAACCCGGTCAACTTTGGAGCGCTGTAACAGCGTTTTAAATGAATGAAATTCAAAAAATTGTAGAGAAAAATTTTCCTCAAAAAACCATCTACGACTGGTCAGAGGTATTTTTTGTGAAATGTATAAAAAAAAAGTTATAGAGCAAAAAAGAAAATCTTTATAGAAATTTTCTCACTTTTTTGCTTATAACTTCTTTAATTTTTAAATTTCGGCAAAAAGTTATATGAACATATTTGTAGGCAAAGCAATTTGCTACAAATTATGTTCTTACAAATTTTTTGTAGGACAGATAGTTTAAATGAAAACACCATCGCAGCTTGTCGCTGCTATGGGCTAACTAGCATGTAACGTCGGAGTGACGTCACAGCCTTCCGCGCCGGCCGGTTAGTAAACTCCGCTAGTAATTTGATCATAACTTCGTTAATTTTTGTCGTAGAACAAAAATTTTTGCACTGTATGTTAAGGATTTCTTAGTTATATAAATCTGCATTCTCAACTAAAAACGTTACGGATCCTCATTAGTTAAAGAACATGATTGAACCTAGACTTTATCAAATATGAAATAGTTATTTGTTTTTTTGTGAAAAACTAACTATTTTTGTGTAAAAATCAACAGATAAAAACTAGTCATATAAAAATTAGGTACTGCCAACTTTGTATTATATCAATTCACTAAATTGTGAGTGATGTTTCCCAGAGGAATACGAGCTCAACTTTTAAACAGAACTTTGTTCGGAGGCTACTAAAAAGATAATCAAATAATGTATCGATTCAGCAGACCATTGGTATAGACAATGGTTACTTCACATTCAAATATTTTACACAACATTTATATTCAGTAGCAACAGTAAGGACGAATTTTTTAGCTTATAAATATACTGACAGTTATAATATGAGATATAACGGTATCCAAAATATACAACCAATATTAACAAATATACTACAATTATATTTTCTTTATACTACAATCACACTCAACTATACATTCTCCACTATTAGATGTTTTTATTCGCAAAATGTGCAACTAATAGTTGTACTTTATAAGTTGAGATAAAACATGTCCTAAGAATGAGCACCAATTATGACAAGGCGACCAGTGAAAGTATTTTTAAAAAGGATTGTAGTTATTTATTACAATTAATTATTTAAACATTACCTTATCAAAATGAGGTTAAGCGAAGACTGAATATTTATAATACTAGCTGACCCCGCAAACGTTGTTTTGCCATATATTATGTTATTAACCCCCGCAACTCCCTGTTGTGGGTGGAATTTCGTAAAATCCGTTCTTAGCTGACCTCTACTCGACGGAAGTAATATTCCTACCAAATTTCAAGTCTCTAGGCCTTATGGTTCCAGATATATCGTGATGAGTCAATGGGTGGAAATCTCTTTTATAATATTACTAGCTGTGCCCCGCGGTTACCCCCGCGTTAATTTGAGGAAAGTCATAGCTACAGCCTTTCCTAATTTCAAGTTTGTAGGTGTATTTTTCATGGGACTTTCATACAAACTGTCATCCCCTGTTTTAACCCCAAAAAGGGGTTGATTTCTCAAAATACATTATTAGTACACCTCAACACCATCTATAGAGCATACATTTTGAATTTCAAGTCTCTTACTACAAAAACATAGGACTTTCATACAAACTTCCAACCCCCGTTTTACCCCCTTAGGGGTGGAATTTCGTAAAACCCGTTCTTAGCTGACCTCTACTCGGCGAAACGAACATTCCTACCAAAATTCAAGTCTCTACGCCTTATGGTTTCAGAGATATCGTGATGAGTCAATGGGTGGGTAACTCTTTTATATACAAAAATTATTACATTAAATATAATAATTATATGGAATACGGTTTCATATTCCTCTATTTTTTGCGTTCTTGTGTGAGCGGAATACGCTATGGTGTGAGCATTATCCCATGATAACTCACTTCACGTTTTTTTTATACAACTAGGTCGGCAAACAAGCGTATGGAACATATGATGGTAAACGGTTACCTAGCCTAAAGAAATCTGTAACTTCAGAAGCATCGCAAGCGCTTTGCCAACCCTACTCCACCCCAGAAGCTCTGGCCAGTTTACTCACCACAGGAACCCAACACTATTGGAGAAGAGTTATTTATCTGCGATCTTCTGTAAGATCGAGCTACTTCCCCAGTCTGAAGATCATCCATACGATAATGCTCATAAAGTTCAACTTTACTTATAAATAGCGGTTCTGGTTCATATTATGCTTAGATACAGTGTTTCGTAATTTTATCAGTAGAAATGTTTTAGGATGTTCGTACTTTACCAAAGATCCAAATTAGACAATTTTATTTTCATGTCATATTAAAGTAATCAAAAACAAGCCAAAAGCTATAAATTACAATTTTAATAACAAACAGACAATAAATATATCATTTAAATGTTAAATTCAACAAGAGAACAGTGTTCTTTTTGTTGTAAAAGGAATACGCTTAAATCATCAGGGAGCAAGAATTTTCCAACTCCTCACAACGTCTAACAGCCACAATCTAAAAATGTATCTCGAGGGGAACGCCTCGGACGAAGAAACATACTGCAAATCCCTTTATTAATCTAAGGCAAAATAAAGATAAATATTTTAATTCAAACTGTTTTATTTCTGGGTTCCTTTGAAGATAATAAATGAATAATATACCGGTCGAAATTAGTCTACTTTGAACGACAGAATTAGACCTACGCTATAAAATACATAAACACAAAGGTTTATTATCAATGGACTGTTCATTCAAGAATATTTATTACATTCAGTTTTTCTGATATTCACAAATGCCTAAGAAAATGGTCATAGTTGATCTTCTACTGATGTTTTTTTTTTATGTAACTAGGTCGGCAAACAAAGCTATTACCGTAGCTTATAGATGCCTGCAACATCAGAAGCATCGCAAGCGCGTTGACAACCCTATCCCCAATTCCCCCCATGAGCTCTGGTCACCTTACACACGAACAGGAACACAACACAGCTTGAAAACATTATTTAGCTGTGATCTTCTGTAAGGTCGAGGTATACTACCAGTCAGACTGCTCCATATTTTGAGCAGGAAATTTCCTGCTGTGCCCTACCCCAGTTGTCAGTTGTACCTCAGATGTTTATAAAAATGTTTATATGTAGATGAATATAGATAGTAAATTTTAAATCTATACTAATATATAAAGCTGAAGAGTTTGTTTGTTTGTTTGGTTGTTTGTTTGTTTGTTTGAACGCGGTAATCTCTGGAACTACTGGGCCGATTTGAAAAATTCTTACACTGTTAGATAGCCCATTTATCGAGGAAGGCTATAGGCTATGTATCGTCACGCTAAGACCAATAGGAGCGGAGTCCACGCCGACGAAGTCGCGCGCAGAAGCTAGTTATTAATAAAAATTTAGAAATATCAAACGACTATTGTGATTACAAACATAAAACCTAACTATCTGTAGATATTAATGTTTAACAACAGGGTACACCCGTTGGGTACGGAACCAACCAAAGGTTATCAGTATATTATGGCAGACTTAAAATGTTTTCTCTATATATACAAGAAGTTGAAATTTAGATACGAAAGTGGGTTAACTAGTAAATATAGTTTTAGGGCAGGATATGGTCGTAACACGTGTTTTTATCCGGTCGAGTGCCTTTTACTATGTGTTTTTTTTAAATAGTGCTTCAGTGTTTGTTTAAATATGGCTTTTATACGTATGGTTTTATACGTACTAGTATATTATTGTTATAATATAATTGTTGCGTTTTTATATATCATGTACTATCAGTACTTTAATGAAACTATTCAATATATGTACGTGATAGACATTTGCAACAAAAAAAAAGAAAAAAAAAACTAAACCTAGAAGCGAAGACAATATGTTTAGAATTTTTTTTTCTCTGTTTACTTGTATGTATTTTTATTCCGGCGTAACGTAAATTAGTAGTCATTCTGAGGGTCTCACCTAAAATAATTTCTAGGTTTTGTCTTAATACTTTATCTCGATCTCTACATCGTCTCTAATCATCTTGTTATAATACTCTACAGAAATTTGTAGTGAAATGATAACCTGCAAATATGCCAATGCAATAATTCAGGCATATTTTGACCTCTATCATTCAATACTCAAACTCGCAGAGATATCAGTAACTATACAAACATCCTTCTGAGCAATCATTATGACTTGATTTAATTATTTAACTTATACAGAGAATAACTAATTCTAAGTAAGATGTTCAATGCAATCCTACCAGTGCAAATATGGCTTTACCTATTATCGTCAACCCCGTGGAGAAATCGCTCTTTAGAGTAAATTCTGTATGAAAATATTTTTTTTTTCTAATTATAAATTCAGTAACAAGGACCTGTAATTTATTCTTTATTTTACTAAAAATTATATTTATGTCACTCACTTGGAATACAAATTGTTTTTCTAATTTCAATTTTAAATAAGTCATTAACGAATTCCTTTTTGTCTCGTACTTAGAGGGTAGATCTAACTTCAAATATGATTACGGTAGAGTGTAAACTGTTTGAGTTTAACATGATTAAAATTTCACTATATTTTGTAGTAACATATTTTTTAATTTTAATTTGCACTTTATTTCAATGTACTAAATGAAAATAATATTGTTCTATTATTGGGTAATGTCCTCCTGCCCATAAAAAGGAAAGGTTGGAGCATTATTCACAACGCAGATTCACTGTGGGTTAGCGGATAATTTTCTAACCATAAGTAATGATAACTATTAGGTGTTTACTAAAATAACCTAGGATGGGTTTACGTGCTTTCCTAGGTACAGCATGGTGGGTTACAATTACATACATTCTAGAATTCTATACTAAATTTATTCTAACTTCCTATAGCTATTAAGTTAACCGAGGTAGTGCACAGAAGGAAATACCCTAATCAAAATCTGAAACAGCCCGAGTGAGGAAGTATTGCAACCTTACAGAAGATCACAGATAAATAATACTGCTTCAAGCAGTGTTGGTTCATGTGGTGAGTAAGGTGACCAGAGCTCCTGGGGGGGGGGGATTGGGTAGGTTTGACAACGAGCTTACGATGCTTCTAGTACTCCAGGCGCCTAAATGCTTGTATTCAGTATGTATGAGTTGTATATAAAAAAAAGAATCAAATATTTGTATAAAAATAATAACTTCGAGCGGGAAACGCATGCGCGAGCGGTGACCTTGAGGGTAATTTTCACCACTACATCTAAACAGCTGTGTCTTGAGTTTGGGAAATTTAAATTAAGACAGAATAAATAAAAGGTTAGTAAAAATAAAAATCAGCGGTGCACTTAACATGCTCAAATAATTTAGAAGGTAATTCGTGGGGACATAAAAGTTTTACAAAACCTTTCAATGGAACATTAACGAAATCTAAGTAAACTACTATCAATTGAATTTATTTGGGTTATTAGTTGGTCTCCGGCTAAAATAATTTGAAGTGCATAGTGATATTATTAATACATTAAACTATCTGTAGTTTATGAAAGGATCGAATGGAATATAATACACTGTGCATTAAAAAGACTTTATGTTTATACTAAATTGTAAAGCTCGTTTTCCCCTTTTAGTGGTTATTTGTCGCAGTCGGAATTTTTTTTAATAACTAATATTTTTATTGCAGACTTTTACATATATTTAAGAGTTCCAAAACAAAGTACATTCACTAAACGACTACTTTCAGCTAAATTATAAAATAAGAGATAAAAACTTTGATGTGCATTACTATTATTTATTTTTACTACTCATTTTAAAACATGATATTAAAGTCTCATTCATACAAAGATATTTCAAGATTTAATATAAATTCAAGGATATGTATCGAAATGTCGTACTGCAAGATGCGTTTCCTCTCAGGAAATTCCTATTATGCACGGCTTACGGCTTGAAAGCCCTTTTGATGTTGCAGACCGCTGCCGGTGTTTTGACCGACGTTAAAGGAATTCGTAACGGATACCGATCTATTGTGTCTGCACTATGTTAGAATATCTGGACAATTTCTTAAAATATTTATATACGAGTAGAATAGATTTTACCAATAGTCTATTTAAAAGCCTAATGGATCATTTGTTTAGTATACACAACACGGTCGTCTATGATTAAGGTAGGCAAGTATAAATTTTTAAACATTTCTTTTGGTCATAGATTTTCATATAAATAATACCTGTATAAATAATTTCATATTACTCCAAGATTTTTGGCGGGAATCAAACCCACAACCCTAACGCTAAAGAGTCAAATAACCAGTAAATGGTTAAATGAACAAATGGGTCCATTAATTCTTCGATAAGAAAGTCTTCGACAGACAAAGACCTAGATAATCATATAGACTCTTTATCCCCTAATCGGCACAGGATTAAAACTTGCTCGGATAACATTTTTTGGAGTAGTGAGTATTATACAAATCCCGAAGGATGGTCCCAAAAATGAGGTAGAATGAGGTATTTACTTATCTTCTGGCTCAATCTATACTTATATTATAAAGAGGTAAAGTTTATAACTTTGTTTGTATATACGGGGTAATCTTCGCAAATACTGATGCGATCATAAAAATTCTTTCACTAACAGAAATCTACACTATTCAGGAGTGACAAGATAAAAGAAAAAAGATAAAAATATATAAAGATTTTAAATCAGCAGGATTTGTACCTGCGCCCTCTGACGTGCCGTGTCAACAATTCAATCTAATCAAGCATTATTATTTGCCTTAGAAATTAATTGGTGATTTTAAAACATTTATATTTATCTGATTTGCTGAAAATAGTGAGAGTGTATTGGAACATATCAAATTTCACCGTATCCTTCTTATGTGAAATGGATTATAACGCCCAACGAAGTGGGCACGGGTCGGCTAGTTTTAATATATAGAGACAGATTATCTAAACATAGTTTTTAATGTAGTAGAATCTGTCCAGAGTTTTATTCTTCTTTCTGATTTTGACATTATATTGTTACATCGTTAACTAGAGACGTTGTGTTATCGTTTGCTTTTTTTGTGTGTAAAGCACATTTTTTATTTTAATAATAAGAAAGTAATACTTCATCCACCACTACAGCCTATCACAGTCCACTGTTGGACATAGGCCTCCACAAGTTCGCACCCGACATTATGACGCGAACTCATGTGTTTTGCCCATAGTCACCACGCTGGGCAGTCGCACCGAAGACGCTGCTGCCCGTCTTTGGCCTGTGTATTTCAAAGCCAGCATGGATGGTTATCCCGCCATCCGTCGGCTTTTTAAGTTCCAAGGTGGTAGTGGAACTGTGTTATCCCTTAGTCGCCTCTTACGATACCCACGGGAAGAGAGGGGGTGGCTACATTCTTTAGTGCCGTAGCCACACAGCACAATACTTCATAGTAATAAAAAAAATATTAAGAAACAAAACATTTTTTAATATGAATTCATTTTCAACTTCCAAAATATGCCTTTAATTAACAAAGGTGAAGTTTTACTTAACTAACAAAGTTATATGAAAGTAGTCTTTGAGGCTGGGGTATTTCGATGAACAAATGCCAAGCTTCTGATTCCGTTAATTAAAACAAGTACTTGCAAATGCAAAGTACAGCATTTTAATAATGTATTTAGAGTAGAGAAGATTTGTGAGAAACGTATTTGTTCGTTACAGCGGTCCCTTTCATTTCTCAACTTTATTTAGAGAATTCAATATTCTTAATTACTTAATACTTATTCAGTTTGCTCTTCCAATCATATTATACACTCAACGTCAACTTCTTTCGTGTCAACTCTTAACCAATTTTGTGCTGCTCTTACTTATACTGCATAAGGTCTATAAACGTCACAAGTTGTTTTCGAGGCTTAAGTCGAATTTTCCACTTTTTTAAAATGGGTAAAACTTTAAAATGTACCGAAGTTCTTCGTTGTATTCACTAATTTTGGCTGACGTTACAGAAAAACAAATACAAAGTGGCGGGAAACTGTTTTTTTTTTTTACTTTTTAATTTCATTTTTAAAATGTCACCTTTTCATGGTATCAAAACCAGCCAGTTACAAAATAATAATGCAACCAAAAATATTTTATTGCAACTTTTTACTAGAAAATACGAAACGACTTTTTCCTCGACCTTGTTATATTACTCGAATGTAGGTTTATAACAGTGAAAGTCCTAATGAATCAAAAAATTTATGATATTCATAATTGAGAAAAAATCCATAATAAAATGTAAAAAAGTAGACTTTCTTGCAAAACATTTAATCTTAATTGTAAGCTCTTTAACAAATGACTTTAAAATAGTCTTTATTTTTATGCAATTGTTAGCCTCAAACTCAAACTCAGACTTCAGCGGCTGGATATAATTTAATACCACTTTTATGAGTCAATGTTCTTATTAATCTTCTTAAAACACTAAAACAATAATAGATTAATAATAATATGAACAAAACAATAATAGAGCATAAAAATTTTAAGATCATAAACCAATCAAAATATTGTATTAAAAAGTTTGCGCTAATGTCTCACATACAACACATTTCCAGTCAATCATAAAGTGTCGAAAACGATATTTACCGAGGATCGCCGTCATAAAATATGGCACGGAATTGATAGGCAACCAAGAGATTTATTGTTTCATCAACCAACATGTGGGGACTGTATATTTTTCTTATAATGGTCTGTCACTTCGTTATTTTGGCACTTTTTTCCGTTTTTTTTTCAGATATTTGATCGTTGGGATAATTTTGTTTTTGAATACAGTTCATATTCTTCACTATACCTACCAGCTATAAGCAATATTTATACAAATATAATACGATAATTTTTAAACATGGATATACGGAATTAAAAATTTTAATTTAAAATGATATTCTAACGTGAAATTATACAATTTTTATATAACATAATAAATAAATAAACATCTCACAGTCATCAGCTCCAGTTTTATGAGATATTATAATATTTATAGATCAGTCTACAATGGCCTAAGAGCCTAAGAGCTAAGTTTAATGCGAGGTAACATCCTTTGACCCTATATTTATAAATTTTATTTATCATTAAAGTGGTGATTTGAATTCGAAAATTCCTCAATGCTTGAAGACAAAAGTCTTCGAGCAATGCGTCCTGCCTGTGTTGACATATGGAGCCGAGACGTGGACACTGACGAATGGACTGGTCCACAAGTTTAAAGTCGCTCAACGTGCAATGGAACGGGCTATGCTTGGGGTTTCTCTCAAGGACAGAATAAGAAATGAGACTGTCCGTGAGAGAACGAAAGTAACCGACATAGCCCACAGAATCAGCAAGTTGAAGTGGCAGTGGGCTGGTCATCTGTGTCGCAGGACCGATGGCCGTTGGAGCAGACGTGTCCTGGAGTGGAGACCGCGTATTGGCAAACGCAGTGTAGGACGCCCTCTGGCCCGCTGGACCGACGATCTACGTAAGATTACCGGTGTAGGCTGGATGGGGATTGCGGAAAACCGGGATGTCTGGCGCGAGCTTGGGGAGGCCTATGTCCAGCAGTGGACTGCAACAGCCTGATATGATGATGATGATGAAAGTGGTGATAGTGATTGACGCACATTTTGTGAAAATTTCCAATCTGATTAATACAATTTTAAGCACTCCTCATCTGTAGATGGGATTTATTAATACCTATATAATTCATTAAGGAAGTTTAGTTTTTTAAATTACGAGGTATTTATTTATAGGAATTTTAGTGTTTTGATCTAAAAAAAAAACACAAATTACAAGTATAATTAAACAGCGTTTTATTCTGTTACACGTGTGGTTCGTGGAAAAAATAATAAGTTTATGTATTAGATAATCACGTTATGGCACTTACGCGTAAATAAAATAGGAACAAATGGCAAACGATGCTTTAACGTTAACCCTCAGCAGAGTGAACTTCAGCGCCATTTTTGATCATGACTTATTAATTACCGTGACTCCCACAGAGGCTTTCGAGTGAGTCTATGCTTAAGTGATCAAAGTAATTCAAATGTAGGCTGCCGTCGTTGAGTTGTTCAAGTGAAAAATTTGTTTTTTAAATTCACCTTTTGCTCGATTGAAGAAAGTGTCATGAAGAGAATTGCACCTTTTTAAATTTGAGTTCTAGATTTTTCGATACAACTAGGTGGCTCGTCGAATGGTAAGCGATTACGGTAGCTTATAGACGCCTGCAACACCAGAAGTATCGCAAGCGCAATGCCGACCCTACCTCTGATCTTCCCCAGGAGCACTGGTCACCTTAATCACCACAGGAACACAACACTGCTTGAAAGCAATATTATTTAGGTATGATCTTCTGTTAGATCGAGGTACTTCCCCAGTCGGTCTGCTCCGGATTTTGAGTAGGATATTTCCTGCTGTGCTCCTAGAAATGATCATCATAGCAAAATATAGTATACATATATTTTTTTTATAGAATCTAACAATTTCTTTGTTTTTTTGTAATTTTATACATATCACATTATCTTCATTACTATATCGTATACTTGTATTTTTTTAGGTTCGTTTATACATTATAAAATAAATAAATTACTTTCTTTGTTAATAATTAATAAAAGGAATATTCCTTTGTATATAATTGGAGCGATAATATTCATGTCTGTTTCTCAGACCTAATTAGGTTGTATTCCGCTAGTAAAATAGTTTCTTAAGCTTATGAATAATTCTATAAGGATTATTTTTATAATTAGTTTTCCAGTAATTTAATTGTGCCATTGTGTAATTATGGACACACTGCTAAATTATTAGAATAGCACCCCAGTTTTATTGCTCTACTTTTATGACTTTTAGCGTGACGATTTTATATCCCTTACGTTCTTTTTAAATTAGATTACATTCTTCATTAAAAACCAATTTCTCAAATTAGACGTATAAATCTTAAACTAAAAGCTTTTAAAAAAATAAAGTCATAAAATTTATTGTAGTACCTCTGCAGTGCGTTCCAGAGTAATAAGTGTACTTAGTTTAGTGATTGTATCAAATTTTGTCAAATACAGTCAAACAGATAGACTAAATGTTAAAAACAAATTTGCGACTTCTGTTGCTCAAGCAAAGACTTAAAACTATAGTCGGACTTTTAATTCGATTCCAGATTTGACAATTTCAGTGTTGCAGCGTTATGACAAGTAATAAATAGTGACGTTGCGAAATTATTCGATACGGAAATCGATTATTTCCGGATCGATTCTTCTCGTTTATAATTTTACTCTCGTAAACTAAGTATATCAGGAAATTAAATATTTCTAAACGGATAATTTAGTTATGACGATTAATTTTATGAAGGATCTGAGAGTTTTCTTTAATAATTGTGTGTGAAATAAATAAATAAATGTGATCATGAAGGAACATGAGAAATAAAACAAATATAGTCGTATTTTTAATTAGACGAAGCCAACTGACAGTAGCTAATGTCACTTTGTAAAATAATGATACCATATTTAAAGTAATAGTGATGCGTTCAGTTCTCCTTCAATCAGATGAATGAGCAATGACTGTGAATAGTCAATCACTTCAAACTATAAATGAATATATTGTTACGTGTTAGGGTTCGAACGATTTGGAGAGAAAGACCTGCTGACTCTTTTAGAGACTTTATTCACTAGCACTAGGTCCGACACAAAGCACTAAGTACAAACACTGGGTACAAACACTAAGTACAAGGTACAAACACTAAGCACTAGGTACACTCACTAAACACTAACGATGTCCGAGGTCGTAGCCAATGTCGTAGGTTTCCGCTGGTATCACTCTTGATCACTAGTCTTCACTTCGAAGTCGCTTCGTCGATCACTCAAACTGAACTGCCTCCGCTCGGCCACCCGCCTCTTTGGTCATACATTCATTTTCATCCACAACTTTAAAGGCCTAAAATTGCGCAGAAGTTTCATTTTTCACGTACTTGTAGGCGTTGCGGATCATTACTTTTTCAGTAACAGTGAAAGCTCTTCGTGGACGCTTTTTTCTTGGGGACAAGAAAACATCCACGTCTTTTTGTGATGTACATACTTGGCTGAGGATCCATTTTGATGGAAAACCAAAACAAATAGATTCCCTCAAAGTTCACAAAAAAACTATAAACGTAACAACAAACACAACGTAACAAAACTTTAACAAAACCCAACAAAATAACAAAATATCGATTCGCAATGAAACAAGATATTCGTGCAGTCAGACTGGGAGACTGAAGCCGAATGACAAGATAAACAAAATGGCGATAGAATACTAAGAGAAAATAGAAAACTATCTAGGCTCTTTTATTATAAGTTTTGTTTTTAATATAAAAAAACAAAAATATTAACTTTTTATAAAATAAAGCTAATACTAATTAATAAATAATTATTATGAATAATTATGTATTTATTTAAATAAAAATCAATAATTTAGTCTTTAATTGGCACACCAATATTATGATTACATAAACATAAATCGCGATTGTTTATCGATTTTTGTGTTCATCACTACACTATTATATGTGGTATCATTATTTTACAAAATGACAGTAGCTAATGTCAAATCTGGAATCGAATTAAAAGTCCGACTATAGTACACTCATATAAAAATATCAGCCGGTGACAATTTTATTATTCATATATAGAAAGTGCCATAGAATACCTATATTATGTTATTTTTAGGTCAATCTTAAAATAACCAGACTGAGGCAGCAACGAAAACACAAGCTTACAATAGAATTATTAATAGTAGATACTGTTTCAAAAAATACAGACAAAGGGTAAGCGTTTATAATTCAAAAGCCGCTTGACATTGCAAGAAAATATTCTTGCTGCAAATGTCATTTCCGAAATAAGCCTTAATGTAATTGTTTGGTACGGCATTGTCCTAATTTACATTTATATTACAAATGGAGAAAATTACCTTTATTAAAATTTTGCATTATGTTTATTACAATTAGTATTGTTGGGTCAATGGTTGGATGTTTTAACTCTTCAACGTTGAATATACTGCTACTGCTTTCTACTTCCAATTCTACTAAACCATTTGAACAATTATATACAAATAGACGAAGGTCAGATATACGCGTTGACTACTTTTCATCTGATGACTCAAATTTGATCCCGATTGGGACTGGGGTCATCACAAACTGCAAATAGTATGTCTAAAGGAGACTGATACGATTCCATACATTCTTGGGCCAAAATTTAACGTAAAATTTAACGTTATGAAAATGGTACCAATTAATGTATTTACGCTTCTTGATCCCTCACTGAAAATTCTGAATATTTTGGCTATCTGAGAGCGGAGTTATTAGACGTTTTGTAAAATTGATGCTATGTTACAATGTCTATGAAAAACCCAATCACTAAGTTCTTGAAGCACTAATGTTTATCATATTATATCATTACAAATATCAATCACTTGAAACCACAAATAAATATCAGGATTGGACTCCGGACGCGTCTGAATACACTGAAAACATTAAACAACTATAAACATGATTTTACATGAAACGAGTGACGGGTCCATGACGGGACCCACAGTTTCAATATCAGTCAGCTGTCAAAGCTGTTTTTAAAATATGATTTATTTTCAATCGATACGAAATCGATAATCATTTTGGTTTATCAGATATTAATTGTTATTTTCGATATTAATGTAACTTTATTTAAATACACTTTATTGTTTACAATTTCAATTGTGTATCTAAATACTTTGAGTTAATTAACTAGTGCAAACCTTTTTTTTTAAATTCTATAATCGATTATAATTAAATCGATACCCAATCAATTTGACGAAAACTATCTTTTTCATTTTTCTCAGCTTCCAGATTCAGAATTGAGCTGATATTTTATATTTTAAAATGAAAAACTATGACCAATTTTTTGAAACATATCTCTACTTATTACATTTTAGCCTAAAAGTCCCCATCTCCTTTGTCTTATATACATATGTTGTTTTCTAATATTTGCGTGAATTTCACTAATTATAATCAAACAACTTTTTCAGATTTTATAGCGTTTTATTAAGTTTTTGAAATGCCCGACGTTTTAGATACTTTACAGTAACCATGGTCACGGACTCCTACTTTCCGAAAAAGTTGTTTTATTATAATTAGTTGACGTATTTGATGAAATCGATGTCAAGGTACATTTATAGTAACTAAAACTGTAAATGATAACTCTCGTATATCAAACAAAATTTAAAACCTCACTGGAAAACTTTTCCTAAGTACCCAATTAATATTAAAATGTGTACATTTTCTGTCTCCCTCTAATTATCACACCGCCTCTTTCACGCTAGACGTAACGGAATGTCGCAGGTTGGAATACATTTGCGAAATAATTCACTTAAAACTGGAGTTCCTTGAAATTTTAACTAACACCGCTCTGAATATCATGAATTTATGATGTGAAGGTAATTATGCCTGAGCATTCAACTACTTTCGTCCTTATTAATAAATAGCAACAGTGTTTTTCTTCAAAGGTTTTATAGTGCGCTACTTTTCGCTTCATTTTAAGTGTATCTACTAAATAATTTAAAAATAAATCATGATTTCAATGTGACGTGAAGTCTTGACGATGTGTTAGCACATTCAGACAGCAACTTACTCTTGTACTAATAAGTAACGGTCGCGGGTTCGGCTGCACTACTTATAATTGGATGATTTATTTTGCGCGTTTTTTGTTAATTTCCTCGGCAGGGGTCACAGGGGCGTTAGGAATAATATCTGCGATAAGATGTAAGACTACGAGTACAGACTGTATGTAATATGATGACCCGGATGAACTTCGTAGATAATAACACAAACTACGGAATACAAGAAAATTCAGTTTTTTTTTTTCTTTTAAGCCTCAAATTCAATAACAAAAACAAGTAATGTTCAAAGTTGTGAAAAACTGTTGCTAAATCGAAAAAGTCATCAATTAGCCCAGTTAGAAATTTCACATAAAAATTTTGCTCTCATTTTTGTCCAAATTTAACATGACTCCCCGAATAGCTCGACAACAAACAATTTCACAATAAATAAACTCGGTGAAAAACGTAAAAGCTTTTAGTGCGCGCCTTTTTGAACGAACTTTAAGGGGTCTTTTAACCTCGATTCTGTGACGTCATAAATATTAATATAGAGGTTATGAAAGAAATCGCCTGAAAAAAAAAACAGCAGAATGAAGTGCGTGACGTACGTTTAACGGAACTAGTATATTTTAGAAGTGTCATTTTTTATTATTAATGATTTGTATGTTGGTGAATTTTTTCAAAATTAAAATACAATTTAAAACTTATTAAACTACACTGTTGTAAGTGATCGATAGTATACAGATAGGAAAATTGTTATGCAGTAAATTAAATAGTTATGGTGATAGGACGCCTCTTCGAGTAATTCTGTATAAACAAAAATCTGACGAAGAATTATCAGCACTCATATATTGCCAGCATCTGTGCAAATAATTTCGAATCCAACCCTCATATCACTGATGGAGCTAATTTCACCATTATAGGACGAAACAACTCCAAAATTAAGTGTACCATATTTTATTTCATATACATACAGTTAATTTTCAAAATCAGTCCTTATCATTGTCATAATATAAGAAACCTGCAATAGCCCAAACTCTTAAATTGGTTCATAGATAGAACTTACTATGGAATAGTTGTTTACTCGCAAACAAATTAAAAACCGACACCAATTACAGAAAAGTAATACAACGTTATTAGACGAAAAAATAGTCAAGTAAATACGCATTATCAAAGATTATTCAAAAAGTACTTGTTAGGTTTCGATTAAATCTATACCTACTTAATATATAAAGCTGAAGAGTTTGTTTGTTTGTTTGTTTGTTTGAACGCGGTAATGTCTGGAACTACTGGGCCGATTTGAAAAATTCTTACAATGTTAGGTAGCCCATTTATCGAGAAAGGCTATAGGCTATGTGTCATCACGCTAAGACCAATAGGAGCGGAGTCCACGCCGACGAAGTTGCGCGCAGAAGCTAGTTTAAATGATAAAGCATGACAAGCACCACTTTTCGATAAAAAAAAAGAATTATCTAAACCTGTCCACCTAGTAAAAAGTTCTGAGGTAATACACATAAAAATACACGCGAATTGAGAACCTCCTCCTATTTTTAAAGTCGGTTGATAAAAAAACTTACTCACAAGTCAAGGCAAGCTATGTAGTACATAAACAACGTGATAAGGTTATAATAAATATTCTAAAGTCTTTAAAACTAATCACGCCAACGCTGATGAAAAATAATCTAATAGATAATATAACTCGAAAAAAATACCTAGACAAGAATATACCCATACATTATAAGTCATGTATAGACAAGTTTATTGGCTGTGGAAAAACGAAGCCACAGCCTTTCTTCACATAAAACAAACTTATGCTCGGCAATGGGAAGATTACAGTAATATCGTGTGTAGAACACCATTGAATACACTCGCCATATGCCGAAATCGATTACTAGTGCATCAGCCATTACGTCAACACGACATAAACATTTTCAAGTCATAATTATCTTATTTTATTACAATTAATTATGAATTTTTACGTCTTTTCATAGAAACCACACAATGAACGTTATTTCATAAACCCAACTCGTAAAAGTCTCATAAAAACTAAATAACATCATGTTACACTTTTGTAATACATATGTAGAGTTATAAATATAGCGGAAATGACACGAGAATGTTCTAGTGTATATTTTTAAATATTAGTATATATAAATTGTAGTATAGTATTTATATGGTGCATAATTTAGTAGAATGTTTTCTACAATGATAAAGGATTGCTAGAATTTTTCAATGTCAAAAATTTGCAATTCAAAACCAGTGTTTATTAACCTTCCTAGCCTTTGGTAATAAGGCTATTTTGATATAAAGATGCTTAAGATGGATTAAGGCCGACGACGACGGGTTTGACTCCTGTTAGGAGCATACATAATTATATTTTTATTTATTATTTTTAGAAATATTATATTAAATATTACTATTATTAATTTTTACAAATATTAGGTTCTTATGTACCAGTTGTGTCTTGGAGAAATCGATGGTATTACCATCGCTTCTTTTCTTCATTATTAAGACCTGATCACAAACTTACTATTATTAATGAATTTATCCGCTAACTTGATGTGAAGCAGTGATTGATAAAGTTCCAATTTCTGTCCTATATGAAGAATCGGGCTTTGTGCAGCTTTTCGTCGTTTAAAAACTGCTCCAGTTCAGTTTGTTTTTACGCCTTTATAGTTCAATAAAATTCATTTAATTTTATTTTATTTGATTTATATTAAATACTAGAATAGTAACTCTTCTCAAAAAAAAAGGAAAAGAATGTGTGTTAAAGAGATGGAAAGAGTATTTTGAAAGTTTGTTTGAAAGAGAGGAAGTGCAGGTTCAACATCCGGCACCTACCATGGAAGCTAGTATAAATGTTGATGAAAGTGAGATAAGCATGGATGAAATAGTGAAAGCGTTGAATAGTATGAGATTAGGTAAGGCTGCAGGGTATGACAGGATTACCGTCGAGATGCTGAGGGCCGGACAGGGCATTGTGGTTAGCCAGCTGTACCGCCTTTTTAATATGTGCTGGAGAAATGGGCAAGTACCGGGAGACTGGTGCAAAGCAGTAATCGTGCCATTATATAAAGGAAAAGGGTCACGCCAGGACTGCATAAATTACCGTGGTATAAGCCTTCTCAGCGTCGTCGGTAAATTGTATGCAAAAGTGTTGATTAAAAGGGTTGTGAATGAAACAGATGAAAGAGTATGGGATGCAAAAGCGGGATTTAGAAAGGGGATGGGATGTACGGATCAGGTCTTTTCTTTGCGGTGCATAGCCGAAAAATGTTTGACTAAAAACAAAAAGGCCTATTGCACGTTCGTAGATCTAGAAAAGGCCTATGATAGAGTGGTGAGGAATGAATTGTGGTCAGCATTGTCCGAGTACGGTGTAAACAGTATCCTCATACGAGCACTACAATCTCTTTATAGAAATTCTAGTGTTTGTGTAAGGATAAACGGGGCATACACTGAATGGTTTAATATCGAAAAAGGTGTTAGACAGGGATGTGTAGCGTCACCGTGGCTGTTTAATCTATTCATGGACAATTGCTTGACAGATTTAAAAGAGAATGAAAGTGGGTTGAGAATGAATGAGTTACTCGTCAAATGTCTTCTCTATGCTGATGACCAAGTATTAATTGCGTCTTCGGCCGAGGAGTTGCAGGAGATGGTAACTGCTATGAGTGGAGCTTTTGTTAGAAAGGGAATGAAGATGAATGTAAAGAAGACGAAAGTGATGATGTTTGAAAGAGATGAGGCAGTGACAGTTTGCAATATCGTGATTGGAGACGAACAAATTGAACAGGTGAATGAGTTTGTGTATCTGGGTTCAAAGTTTACAAGAGATGGAAAGTGTGAGAGTGATATTGAAAGAAGAGTGAATGCAGGAAACATGGTGAATGGAGCTTTGCACTCCTTTATGAGCAGCCGGAAGGTGTCTAACAAGGCTCGTTTGGCTGTACATAGGGGGGTGTTGGTTCCGACACTCATGTATGGAAGTGAAAGTTGGGTATGGCAGAAGAAACATGAAAGTAGAATAAATGCAGTTGAGATGAGAGCGTTAAGAAGTATGATAGGAGTTAAACTGAGTGACAGGATTAGAAATAGTGAGATACGGAAACGTTGTGGTCTGAAAGAAGATGTAGTGACAAAAATTGAGAAGGGTATGCTGAGATGGTTTGGCCATGTTGAGAGAATGAATGAAGAGCGATTGACGAAAAAAGTGTATAAGGCGAGTGTGAATGGGAGTGTTGGAAGGGGTAGACCTAGGCGGACATTTCAAGACCAAATCGGTGACGTCTTGAAAAAAGGCCAGGTCAAGAGTACCCTAAACCGAAGAGAATGTATGAAAGGAATAATGAAAGTGGACGAAGCGAAACAAGTATGTAAGGATCGTAGCAAGTGGAAAGAAGTGGTCTCTGCCTACCCCTACGGGAAAAAGGCGTGATTATATGTATGTATGTAGTAACTCTTTAACGAAAAGTTAACCCTTAATTAGGCGCATGGGGTCACGGCAATTTCAAATTGAAAAATATATAACTTTGAGAGATTTGAGCGTGCCCGCGCTCCCTCTAGCTTCCTAACTTCCTTCAGGGTAGGCAAATCAGTTGCTTCCAGAACATCTACGCATATGCATTTGCCGCTGTACTCTAGAGCGCTGACCCCATGCGACCACTTACGTGATTTTTTTTGGCAGAGGTAAGTTTTTATTTTTATATTTTTACTTCGTTTATAGACGTATATTGGTAATTATTTTTATTATTATATGTGTATTTTTATACCAGTTATTTAATTTATCGATTTTTATGTGTATTTACATAGACTTTTCCTTTTATTTTCAGTTTATTGATTTTTGAAGTGGCTAATGATAGGCAGTAATTGGAATGGCTGGAGGTGTCCGATGATGAGCAAGATGTTGCTAGTTCTGCTTCGGAAGACGAATTTGTAAACGAAAGTAATAGTTCCCGTAATTCTGATAGTAAAATTGAAGAGTTCGAAGATAGTCAAGTTATACCTGAATCATTGGTGGATAAAAGTGGCGTCGATTCCAATGACCAACTTTCACTAGTTATAATGTTGGAAGAAGAACAAAAAGCTAGCTGTATTTTGTCATTTTCTAAAGTTATGTGGCATAAACGCATTTGTCATACACAGATCGAATGCTAATAAGAATATTACACATTCAATACGCATTTTTCTTTTAATTAGTAGCAGAACTTGTAGAAAGTCACTAAAAGCATCGTATAGCATCGTTCTCTTCCTTCGTCAACAATAAAAAAAAAGCTTCGTGAAGCACATGATGTAAACGAGACGGTGCATCAGTCAACAGCTAAGCGCGGGCGTTGTTTACCTTGTCCTAGGAAGAACGACAAAATATTGCCCATCAAATGTTATAAGTGTTGTAAATTCATTTGTCAACAACACTTTGTAGTATACTGCATCGGAAGCAGATCAAAATAATCTGCTAATGAGTCTGATTATTTATTTTTAAATAAGCTAAACGGCTAAGCCAAAAACTCTGTAGTTTTAAGAGAATTTAGAAATTTGTTATTTTTTGTTTAAATTTCAAGTCAGAGTTATATTTGAGTCTATGAAAGTTAAGGATAATAAAGAATTTTAATATTTTTTATCATCCAAACCTTGTTTTATTTATTTCTCACACTCCTTTCTCATTTTTTGTTTGGGGTCACTCGATACCCCATGCGACTAATTGCGTGATTTTCTTAATGCGCCTAATTAAGGGTTAAATTATTTATAGATTTTCAATTTATTCTCTGAATAGGTTCTTCAAATCTACATCATTTGACTAAGGGATCCTTCCTACGATCTGATCTGATTAAAAATGCATTGTTCTGTTAGAAAGCCTCTTCATTTAGGCAGTAATAAGTAAGACTTATTACTTGCGTTGCGAGAAGCAGGAGAGTGATCATAATTATATTCCCTTCCTTCATATAGTCCTGTGATCGCAGATTATCAGGTAGGGTTTTTATACTATGGAGGTGACAAACACGTACAGTGGAGCATTGCAAGCGTATTGCTGATCCTATCCCCGACCCTTCTCCGAATCTCTGGCTACCTTACTCATCAAAGAAACTACTTTAGAGCAGTAATATTTGCCTGTGATCTTCAGTAAGGTTGAGGTAATTTCGCAATCAGGCTCCTTCAAATTTATTTCTTGCTATACCCTTTCTCAATAATATAAATTATTATTGTTGGTTCCTATGAGTTATAAAAATATAATACAAACATACTATGTTATACGCATTGCTTATATGACAAGGTCCGGAGACAAGCAATTGCAAGTGTACCAGTCAGTTGCTACAATTATTTCATCAACACATCATTACTAGTTTAACATCAGTTAATTCAAAACGAGATGCTATTTCTAACATAACAACCTTCTGAGGTACATACTAACTCTTGGCTATGGTAATTTATGAAAATCTGCGCATTGTGACACAATAACTCGTATCTCAAATCTGAGTTATGCAGAACGAGGGAAATAGACGCGAAATAATTTATATTCTCGAGAGAATAATTTTCATATAGAGCCTTTTATAAAAACACAAGTTCTGCGTTCCGTTGATATTTAAAATTGTTTGGGGATATAATTTTTGTATATTTTTCGTTCGAATTTTTAAATATATTATATTACTCGTACGTCGTTGATCGTTATGGTGTGGTGCAAAAGTTTAATTAACGCTAACGGTACCAGTTCTGTTTGTTTGTAATGAATATTTTTTTCAATACAAGTACTAGCTGTGGCTCGCGTGGAAATTATATATCCCCCATGCTGCTCTACTGTGGATGCGGATATAAGGCATGGTGGGAAGACCCACAAAGACAGACATCCCGAGCGGAAATCGAACCCACAAATCGTTGGTGTTTAGGCGCCTTCACGCACCACTACACCACAGTGGTTGTCAAACACGAGGCGGAATGATAAAATTGTAACGCCAAGTTTACGACTGCGCAAAGTAAGCGTCTCCGTTCTTGTCTGTAGTATTCGAATGTACGAGTATAATAAAATCCGAAAAAAAAAATCGCAATTGCCTGAAAATAAATTTGAAGTTTGTGAAAGAAATGAATTGCTAAAGCTTGAATTAGTGACGCTGTATTTCATACAAGATATTAAAATAGTCTTTATTAAATAGTCTTACATTAAATCTAATATTAAGACATAGTTTTTTAAAGAGTAACAGCGGAGTTTTTAAGTTGCCGATCCTACTCTGCGAAAATTTGCTTCACATTTAACGTTAATTAAAATTTTAATTAGTATAATGACGATTTAAATGTTCTTTTGAAGCATATTTATATAAAATTATTTTTGACTTCGATTTTATAATACTTAATTTGTACCTACTTAAAAATTTTAAGATTATGTTTCAAAGATAGATGACGATAAATTCTACCGGAGATGCGACAGTTCCTTAATTAATTATGTTATCAATTTCAAAATAAACTTTCCATGAAACATCTCATAGTAAATTTAATACCTATTAACTACTAAAACTTTACCCACCCTTGAAGCCTCTCTTCTGTCGCAAAACGCAGAATTTTCTCTTCAAGTTCTGAAATAAATTTAATACAGATACTTATTGTTATTTATTATAATTTTTATTATTAAATTAGTTGCCACACGCGTCTTCCGACATCTCTTCTTTCTCGTTTCACATTATAACGTTTTCTTATAAAAATAAATATAAATTGTAATAGTTTGTGCACGTTGTAAATATATTTAATAATTCTTAATAATAAAAATATTAAATGCACGCCACCATCACACCATCAAATATGTTCATGATAGATTGATAAACTTTCACGGGTTAAGTATAAAAACAATAAAAATATCTCCAAAGTTGACCCGTTGATACGAATAATAAAATATTTTTGTTGCAAGCAAAAGTACTTTACACTGTACTGTACATACACTGAAGCAACCTATATACTTCCCAGTGCTGGACAGTTTTCACTTCTCCTATAAAGATATACCTATATCACAATGAGCTTTGTAAGTTCTCGATTGGTTATAACACGGCATGATAGCTTCCGAATTTGTTTTCTATTACCACAAATTACACCGCAATTACACGATGAATTTCGAAGACAAATTAAGTACTTTGAATGTCAGCGTATCAGTCAAATGTAATTCTGCAACTGCCTAATTCATTTATTTTTTTATTGGTCCATGTTGATTTTTAAAGAGTAGTCTTTCACTTTAATTCATTTTGTTGGTCATTGCGTATTCTTTGTAATGTGCTACTTTAATCATATGCTCAGTCTTATAGCTAGTCAATCCCTAGAGATATGTTACGGGTCACAATACGTAATATATCTCTAGGTATCGATTTAATTAAAAAAGTTAGTTCAGCTTTTATAATTAGTACTTTTCAAGCTGATACCCACGTCAACGTCACAGATTCCAATTCTAATAAAAGTTATTTGGTCGTTGACATCAATAATTTATAGCTTAAAAATTGAGTCAACATTACCACCTGTAATCACGACATTTTATGTCCGACTAATGTAACCATAAAGTGTATGTTTAAAATGTATATTTGAAATACTAAAATATATAAAACAAGGAGAGGCCTATGTCCAGCAGTTGACTATTAAAAGCTGGGAGAATGGGTAATCTGACTTCAAAAACGGCAAATCCAAACATAAAAATCAAGTTGAATTTGTAGCTTAAACGTAAATTAGAAGCTGACGTCACTAATTGATGCAGTTGACCACAAAAACGTCAAAGTTACGAGCGCTGTTAACAGCCGGAATTCGATTAATGAACTCTTGTCACATGATAGGTGCATATTGACGGCATCCTAAATTTTATCATTTAACTATTTCGTTGTATCATGAAGTCCATAACATAGAAAGTCTAATTACCCCTTCAAATTGTACACAAAAAAATAAAAAAAATAACGATATTATTCTTATTCTTTAATAAAACTATGTAAAATTACTTAACATACCTATTGAAAACTTAGCCCCATAAGATGAAAAGTAATTTTATGTTAGTCTCCAAAAGTTAGGCAGTCAGTAATTTTATTAGCTGTATATATGAGACTAGCTGACCCCGCAAACGTTGTTTGCCATTTATGTTATTAAGCCCCGCAACCCCCACTTGTGGGTGGAATTTCGTAAAATCCGTTCTTAGCTGACCTCTACTTGGTGAAAGGAATATTCCTACCAAATTTCAAGTCTCTAGGCCTTAAGGTTCCAGAGATATCGTGATGAGTGAATGGGTGGAAATCTCTTTTATATATATATAGATTAAAGTTTGTAACTGGAGTCTAGATTGATATCTTTATCTGGGTCTCCAGCATACAATCTTAGCTCGAGGTAAATAGGTCAGTCTGATTTTCCGTATTCAATTCCAAATAGCCACGATTTCGTCTCATTTTCGTCTGATCTTATTTTCTTATCATATACAAAGCTTACGGAACAAACTGAAATTCCATTTGATAGAAGACTTAATGAGATTTGTTAATTAAATAAATGCTAGTTAGAGTCGTCGGTACGTTGCTTATTTCATTTATGTTTTTTATGAATAAAATACATCATAAGTTTTTATCTACATAATTATGTTGCAGTTTTTTTTTATTTATTTATTGTGACTAGCCCATTGGCACATTTTGCACTGACCCTGTTTTTTGTTCCGAATGCTGTCTGTGGTTTTGATTACTGCCTGAATGTGGTGCAATACATATATTATATTTAGTGTACCTATTGTTTATATGCATATTTTTTACAACAAATAGATATTTAAATCAGTGGGCTATTAACTAAAAACAGGAACTAGGGAAACCTTAGGAGAAGACCATATGAGTACGCGCGATCGTAGTTGCGATATCTATGATGTGTGAGAGTAGTCTGGTAGTTCTAGCGTTCGAAAGTCGAATTATAAGTGAAATACAAAAAGGCCCTAAATTATTGTACTTTCGCGGGCATCCACTATTAGAAATATATTATATCCTAAATTTAATCACGCACATTTCTGAAAGCTTATGAAACATAACGATAGTGAAGAATTTCGAAATGATTGGTAACTAAAATGTAACTGTGACACAATTTGTCGTATTTCCCTTAGAATTATTGCTTGACTAATATTTTTAGCAAATAGGTATTTATAATAATATAATAATAAATAAATAAAAAATTATCCTATAACATATTACAAACAAATCAAAAAATAATTTAGTCCAAAAAAGAATAATCGAAAAAACCTTATTTATACTAATATTATAAAGCTGAACAGTTTGTTTGTTTGTTTATTTGTTTGAACGCGCTAATCTCAGGAACTACTAGTCCGATTTGAAAAATTCTTTCAGCGTTAGCAAGCCCATTTATCGAGGAAGGCTATAAGCTATACATTATCACATTAATTCGAATAGGAGTGGAGCACCTATGAAGAATATTTCAAATCGGGAGTTTTTTTTTTCCATTTTGAGAGCTTCAGCTGCGTGCACTGCGTAAAAAGTTAAAGTTTCGCAAAAATCATGTATTACAGAATTGTTTCCCTTCAAGAGATCATAAAAAGGGTGTAACAGCATAAAGGTTGGCTCACTATAACCTTTTTTATGCTAACCAAATTAGTTCTAAAATAATGCATTATTTGCGAAGGTGTTTTTATAAACATGATATTAATCCTTATCCAAATAAATACGTTATCCATCACAAGTATTTAATTTAAAATAAAATTGCCCTTTACATCATTTGATTTCAATAAATATCTTAGGAGATATCGCAGTTTAAAAAAAAAACATCGCAGCAAAAATATTACAAAGCTGGAAAGTTTGAACACACTAATTTCAGAAACTACTAGTTGGAATTAAAAAATATCTTTTATGTTGGATAGCCAATTTAACGAGGAAGGCTACGGACTATTTTTACTTAAATTAACGCGTGTGAAACCACGCGACACAGCTAGTTAATTATAAAAGAAAAAAAATACGGCGAACGCTGCATAACAGACAAGATACAAAAATAGACACCTAATAATTGAGGAAATCAATGTTCTCCTGAAACGATATCTAGTAAGGAAAGTATTCCTTCAGCAATTTCAGAACTCAAAGTTAAAATTTCAATTCATGTTTACAGAAGATAAAATTTCGAACTAGTAAGGTAGAAGTCTGGAAAATGGAATCGTGTCTAAAGTCAGCGAGTTTTACATCTTGCAAAGTTCGCAACTAGTAAGACTAGTCGAGGTTTTCTTTTCATATTACGCTAGAGATATCATAGAAAATGTTGTGAAAACTTTTGACCATCGCGTAATTAGACCGACGCTGCTGAGATTCGAAATGACCTAAATCAGACCGTTCTTGTAAATATTTCTATTTTGCTACAAATTATAGCTGGCTTTAAATTTATAATGAATTAGCCAGCACCAATTATAACTTTGTTGTACAGTTGTGTAAATTAAAGTCATACGAATAAAATATTGTTTATTAAGAGAAGCACAATTTCCATCCTTGTAGTTTTTATAATACCATCCTCTGTCATCTTGTTATCCGTTTTTATTGTTTTTAAAGACCTGTTTTTAGGTTTGCTTAATGGGTCTAATTTTAATATTTATTGGACTTTATTTTTTAAATCATTTTGAGACACAAATAGAGTTGACATTACATACGGATATCTCGTTACAAATCTTTAGAACAAGACCACTAAATATATAAAAGTAGAGCAAAACTAAAGTCTACGTGTCTGGTGTACATAATTATTTTAAAACAATGTCTTTGGCCGAATCTGTCTTTTTTCGTACGGTTTTTACCAATAAGCGCGTTAAAATAAATCAAATTCTGGACTCCAACCAAATGACGGGACTAGCTTGATGCGATCACCCCTCGTCGCACTATTCACTGTTATATACATGCATATATATTATAAGTGCGAAGTCGAGACGGTCACTAGTAAGTTATAAGATTAAAATTGTAATTTTCTACATAGTTTATATATTTCATGATATAATAATATGTCAACATAATCACTAAAAAGAAAGTAGTTGATCTCGTTGCTTTGAAAGGAGCACTTACAATGGCATAACAAATATATGTAACTAGCTGACCCCGCAAATGGTGTTTTGTCATATTATATGTTATTAACCTCCTTAATCCCCCCCCTTATAACTTAGGGGTATGAAAAATAGATGTTGGCCGATTCTCAGACCTACCAGATATGCACACAAAATTTCATAAAAATCATCTATATCAGGTAACTAACATTGTACACGAGAATTTTATATTTAAGATATAAACCCTACCCCTCACATTCTCGACGACATAAGCTCACAACACTACACAACCAGTGAGGAAAAGACTTAGTTTCTTATTTTTTGCTAAAGAACAAAATATAAAATTTTCTCCCTAACTATATTCTTTCTGAGTAGGTAAATAAAGGTTTCGTCTTTTAGATGTCATTGTAAGAAAAGTTTTTTTTTTCATATCATTTCATTATTATTAATTAGCGATCAAAGTTTGATGATGTTTTATTTTGCATAATTGTCATTGAAATCGGTTTGCATTTTAGCACTGTCTCAATCATTACGCCTTGTGATATGCATGTTAACATAAGTTTTCACGGCCAAGGAAAATGAAGGCCATTTGAATTTCGGCGGCACCTTCAATAAGCCTGGGTTTTTTTTTAAATATATATTCAATGCCCCCGCAAGTAATGCGAGACTGTATCTTTCTAATTATATACAAAACAACTCATTCATTTCAGTTCTCGCATTTATGCCTCTCGCACTTCCATTCAGCATACTTGTTCTTTCTTGCATCCTTCCTCATGCACACTGGCTTAAGGCTCATTTCTTTTATTACTTAAAACTAGTAGCTCCGGGATAATGAGGGGGGAGACAGAGATATCTTTTTATTGTGTTAACAATTTTCCTCTTACTATCTATCATATTCTAGGAAGTAACTTTTTTTATTTTGATAACCATTTCTCTCTTATTTTCTAATCATTTTCGTCTTATTCTAAATTCTTGTTACATTTAGTTATATCTACGGTTATTACATTATTTTATATACGAAAAGCAGCAGAGGTACAATCTTAACTAAATAAGCCTGGGTTGGGAGAACATGGGTAGAGGTGTTGGTTCTGTATCCATGTGTATGAAATGAAGCTATAATAATATAGGTAGCCACGGTAAAGGCGGTAAGATGATTAACAAGTTGTGTTCGACGTTAAAAAAACACCACGTATCAGCAAATTCAATCACTCAAATTATTATTATTATTTTTTGCGAAGGAGATTTAAAACCACCTTTGAATCATTGCCTTACATTTTTTTTATGTTAATACCTACTTAAACAGTTTTTAATAATTTAAGTTGGTGTAAAGCTACCACTGATTCGGTATATAGATTCAACGGCAAGAATCTCAAATAGTAAATCTCTTTAATTATCAATACATCGTACATCAGGGGCTCGTCTTAGCATCAGGGTGTTAAAAGGTTTATCGTAAAATTGGATATTTAAATAAATAAATAAATATATATAACATACACACACGGTCGTCTGTTCCTATAGCAAGCAACTTAATGCTTGTGTTATAGGTAACAGTCGACTGGTATAACTACATTTTTTTGCACCCAGACTCGGGGTGGGAATCGAACCCACAACCCCCGGAACAGAAAGCATTTTTTATGAAAGCGTTATTTAGCACGTTTGTCATTAATTGTTTTCGTCACTTGTTCTAAGTTCCTGATATTTTGGCACTGTTGCAAGCGCTACAATTACGGTTACATACACATAAGATAAACATGATAATAATTTAGGTCTTAATGATAGTACATATTACTAACCATGATCATTATAATGATGTTTCATTATTTATTAAGGTTGTTTGTTACCTTTTCGGATTTTATCGCGGTTTATTATTCTTTTGAGGTCGATGGATGAGGTAGGTTCTCCCATGACCATGGTTGCTGTAAACTTGTAAAGTATAAAACGTATCAGACATCTAAAAACATAATAAATCATGTAAACTTGTAAAGTATCCGAAACGCCGGGCATCTAAAAACATATTAAACTACGATAAATTCCGAAAAATTTGTTTCAATATAATCAGTGAAATTCGCGTAAACATTAGAAATACTAAAAAATGTATAACCATTAACATTTAACATATATATTACACTAGCTGTCCCCGCAAACGTTGTTTTGCCATATATGTTATTAACCCCCGCAACTCCCTCTTGTAGGTGGAATTTCGTAAAATCCGTTCTTAGCTGACCTCTACTCGGAAAAAGGAATATTCCTACCAAATTTCAAGTCTCTACGCCTTATGGTTCCAGAGATATCGTGATGAGTCAATGCGTGGAAATCTCTTTTATATGTATATATAATATAGTACCTGGGTGACCGAGCCCTGCTCGGTATTTTCATTTTATTTTTTGCTTTTTTTTCTCGGTATTTTTATATTTTAATTTTATTTAAATAATAAATCACGAGTGAAATTAAAAAAAAAAAAAGAAAAAAAAAGTAATCTGGAGACTGAGATTCGAACCCGGGTCAAAACGATTTGAAATCCGTCGCTTTCCTAATTACGCTGTAACAGCTATAATAATAATGGTGAAATTAAGCTTCGTATTCTAATGATATTTTTTCATTGCCTAAAAACAGGGATAAAACGACATTTTTTTTAAATGAATCCTAGCTAGATCAATTTTTCGCCCCTGAAATTCCCTGCATACTAAATTTCACGAAAATCGTTGGAGCCGATTCCGAGATTCAGAAAATATATATATTTATATATACAAGAATTGCTCGTTTAATAGTATAAGATAGAAGATTATCAAGCCCATCTCTTATTAGTGTGATTCAACTACAGTTGAGACAGCGATGTACATGTATCCATAACAAGTCAATTAGATTTGTGATGATAATAATAAAATGTCTCTTTTTCAGCTCGCAGTGTGTGCCACACGATAACGCTACTGGACGTACCGCGCTGGGTCGACCCGAGAAACGAATCAGAGTTACGTTGTAACTACGCGAAACAACCACTCGACCCACCGCTTCACTCAGTCAAGTGGTACAGAGATACTCACGAGATCTTCAGATACACACCACAAGAAGTAAGTAGTAACTACACCTTATTCAACTATATTAATATTTGGAATAAACTATTACTTTAGGTTTGTAAAGTGAATTTGGACCATGCATATTTCCTAGATATACCAAATAACTACGTGATTCCAAATAATTATTAATTCTTCTGACATTTTTTCTAAAACACGATACTTTAGCAAATTTCAGAAGTAGAGTGTACAGGATTTTTTAAGGGTGGTTATAGACCATACTAAAATTCATAGACGCGGGAGTACGGTGATTGTTTTGCTTATCTGTCTCATTTTTATACTAAATTTCAAGAACCATTAATTGTCATATTTTTAGGTGTCTCTTTATTTTTATTGATAGTTTTCGACTTTTTTTAAATATCAAATCAGAAAGTGAAGAATACTTATGTTCCTGAATTTTTCACGATCCAAGATTTATTCACGATTCCTGTAACGTCACTATAGCTATACTGCGGTCGCGGAATAGAAGAAATTCGTACACCGACCTGTCATCTTTTGTCTTTGTCGCTCGCGTATAAACATATTGCGGTTGCGCTCACACAGGATAAGTGACCCCGTATTGTGTGAGTGCAACCGCAATATATTTATACGCGAGCGACAAAGACAAAAGATGAGGGGTCGGTGTACGAATTTATTTCTATTCCGCGACCGCAGTATATCAGATATTAATGAAAACAACAAGAACCGACAGCTTAAAGTGCTAACCGTTCCTTGGGGAAGTGAGGCCCATAAGGACAGACATCCAAACCAAAAAAAAATATTTATACAAATATAAGTATCCATTCAGAATGGAAATCGAACCCACAATCCAGGATCGATTATCCACCAGTGTTTAAGCGCCTACACGTACCACTACATCCGAGCTGTTTTTATACCAGAGCGATTGTTAGTCCAAAAATCAATTTTTGCCATTTCGTTTAGTTTATAAAAAGATAACTTTATAGTGACGAGTACGTCACATAGGAGAACTATCTAAACTTCCCGTTTCTCTCTGTAATAGTTTTAGTATAATGATGATGAATCATTCAAACAACACTGTGTATACACCACTTGCCAGAGAGTGTATGTTAACGTGGCGGTTCACCTAAGTACTCGCAGTGTTATAATGGTAATAGATGTTGTTGTGACGCATTTAACTGTCAACAACTTTGTATCAGAGTTGCTATAACATAAAATATCAAACTCATACATATTTTCTTCACAAATGGAGAAGTAAATTCGTTATAACAGCTCTCTTGAATTTGTATGGCACTTTATATATTCGTACTAACAGACCGTTTTTCCGGTAATTTTAAGAACTTGAATTACTGCCAAGATATGATTTATTTCCAAATAAACAACAGAAAGTTATTAAGTATCTAAATAATGGGTAGTTTTGTTTTCTGAATGTTATTCATGTTGATTATTGTACATTGTTATCTACTATATATATAATTATGAAAGTATATTATTTGCTGCCTGTTTCAATGATTGTTCCTAAAAATGGCTAGTCCGATCAGTTTTTGTTTGTTGTAGGTACTTGTTATTGCTAGGACGTGCAGTGAAGGAAAATTCTGTTTGAAAAATCATAATCGTTATCAATTTTTTATGATTTTTAAAAATAAAATCTCCGTAAATTTTAATATTTTAATTGGAAGATCTGCTGAACGTATTTTTTTTGCTTAAAAAATATACCGTCCCGTTTGTATACTTAATAAGCGTACTATAAATTGTTCCCGTGCGAATTGTTGAGTGCGTGCCAGTTAGGTTTACTAATTTAATATGAAAATATTTACTTAGAAGGGGTATAGTTTCTTTAATTTTCCATTATTCATTCCAAAAGGATTTTAAACTTAAAATTGAAACAAGAAAATTCACCTGTCATGAATATCCTACAATCCTTTCTAACTACAAGAATTACGAACTCGAGACTAGATTTTTAAAGCGAAGTCCGTCGTTAATCCAATTTCCAGGTAACATTTGCCGGGACCGTTTCTAGACAGTAAACTTTTCCGACCTGCACACAAGTTTAGTTCAAAACTGTTTATCGTCTTTACTGTACTCATGATACGAAAATGCTCAGTTACTGCAATAAAATGTTTCAGTGAACATAGCAAAACAAAGATAAATCGACATTACCTTATGGTAATGTAACTCTATGCACATTTTATCATCATTCACAGACATACATTTCGTTTAACATTATGAGTTTTTAAACCACGAAGCCAAAAGTGTTCTTCTAAGAGTAGTACAATTATTTCATACTAGCTGACCCCGCAAACGTTGTTTTGCCTTAATGCCTTATGATATATAGAATTCACTGGCTTTCACGTCCGAGTTACCCGACTTGAAACCAGGATAAACATTGTTTGTCGATAATGCTACTGACGGGCATCGCTTCTACAATATATTCTTTAATATTCTGCTCTTACCAGCCGTAGTGCGATGTTATATAGCCTATATCCCCCCTTAGTAAATGGTCTATACAACAGTAAAAAAAATTATTAGTACTAGCAATTTCTGAGATAAGAATATTCAACCTAATAATTGTGTTTGCTCGCAAACGAAAAAAAAACTGACTTCAATTACATCGACAAGTAATAGAACGTAGGTGAACGAAAAAAATAGTCCACATGATGAATATCAGCTTTCGATTAAATTAAAGATCATCAAAATCGGTACACTCAGTAAAAAAGTATGCGGTATAATACGACGTAGGTCGACGAAAAAATAGTCAAGTAAAAACGCATTATTAGACTGATATAACTCTAAAGCACTTGTTAGATCTCAAATAAATTTAAATGGGATCAAATGACACGCACCGCCTTTCGATTAAAAAAAAATAATATATCGAAATCGGTCCACCATGCTATATTTATATAATATGTATGTATTATTTTGAAATTTTGATATGATAATAAATAGCATTTTATAATTTCCTCATGTGTGGGAAACACAAAAATAAAAATAATACGAATTCAAAATAGCATGGTATCGTCTCTCGTCAAAGAATTCATTGTAATAATATGAACCCTTGAATAGTTGGGTGCTTTAAAGGACTCACTATAGACGGTTACACGGTTGCCTAAAACCGAATAATATCAATCAAACTTTTGATTCGGCTGGACATCGTTCCATAGCTTAGTAGGCTAAAGCACCGACACGGTATATTGGAGGTGCGGGTTCGAATCCCGCTGGATCGAAATTTTGATATGATAATAAATAAAATTCTAAGTAATAGTATAGTTATCATCTATTTATTTAAACTATCATATTTAATTATATAATTCAGTTCTCATATGTTACGGATACAAACAAATTTTTTACTTTAATTTTTTAGTAAAGATCCATTTTCAGAATCCTGGAATATATTTACGATAGAATTCAAAACTTTTGTAATGTTATTTAACCAAGAACAAAAGGATATCGGGAAAGTTTTCTAAGAAATTCAAACATATTTTTATTGTAATCTGAGTGAGGTCCGACGTTTGAGAAAAAAAAGGGGAAATGAATCTATTCTGAACGTAATGGAATATCGATATCTTAGTTATGGGTTAAATAAAGTGTAGTATACACTTCAAACTTAATTTAATATATATCTATATATTTTTTATTTATTATAATGACAAAAGAATTATACTGAAAATTGCTCAAATAGTTATTTGGTCGAAAATATATTTTTATTCCTGCAACAATAAAGCTTACAATCAAAATTACATTACTACAACATATACTACGCCGTTAAGTTTTGGCATGAATGTTTTAATGTCACTATACGGAATAACAGCTCACTAAAAGCTGGGAGAGAAGAAAAGAAATTGCTTTCTGATAGAATAGAAATCCGCAGTAATATTACGTAAGCCTTGATTGTATTTTCAGTAATGTGCACTTTGGAATTACTTGTTTTGCTATAGTGGCTGTGAATGTCAAATGTCAATCGTTTTGGAAAAACTAGTTACCCAGTTAAAATCGGATTAGGTTATTTAGCAGATACCTGGCGCTTAGCCAACGAAATGTAAAAGTGATAGGATTATTGAAAGTTGATTTAAAATTGAAAATTATTTTCTTTCAATTACACATCTATGCAATCTCTAATCCTTAACTTTTAGACATGTAGTCGTTCATACTTTAGTCAATTACTAAATTAATCTCGACTGGATCAATTGATCAACAAATCCGAGTTCTTACTGCTGGTAGATGAATTGTTAATTATATAATTAAAATTCGTTTCTTAGTCTGTTTTTATGGAAATAATCAAACCGTAGCCTGTTTCAATGTAGCAATATAGATAATAATAATAATAGAGAAGTACTTAAGTTGAACTTCAATCCTTCTTCTCTTATGAAGGAGGTCTTTGTGTAGGAACATTTGCAGATTAAAACAGTCCTTAATGCAGTGAAACTGAATACTTTATTCTTGACTTTATTCTTTCAAACGCCATTATCTCAATAGTTACTAGGTATAGGTACGGTACTAAGGTACGACGCAAACTAGCAAAAACAATCCGAGTAGGAAAAATTAATATTTTACTAGTCTACTTATTATATTGGGAGAAATATTAAAAGTCTAAGAAACTGTAAAGAGACTTAAAAAGGTTTTTTAACAGGATAGTAGGAGGAAGGTCTTTACTCAAAGGACCCGTTTGAGGTTTTATAGGTTAATCGAGTCTTCTTATTTATTGATTTTATTTATTTCAGGTTAAAATAGATTTAAAAATATATCTCTTAAAATATCAATACAAAATTTCTATATAATTATTATTATTCTCACGCCTCAGTTCTATACAAAAAGGATTACCGAAGTATTATTTCGTTACGCTTTCAGAGAAAGCTTTATCCTCTCTAAATAAGATAAATAAGTAAACGTATATTGATGGAAATGTAATCAAATCATGAATTCCTTCTCTTAAATGATTCTTAATTTACATAACTAAATATACAAGATTTCAGTCTAGACATTTTTATTACTATACTTAGTCGATAAGCATAGTAATAAATACTTTAATCTAAAGACAAATAGAAACTTTTTGTTATATTCTATATTTCTATTCTATATTGAATCTCTTCTCTTCTATATTGTATATACGAATCTTTGTGAATGTAATACTTTAAAGACATATATCTTAAAAAGACTTATATGCTTACTTTTGTACTCACACACACACACACACACACACACACACACACACACACACACACACACACACACACACACACACACACACACACATACATACTCGTCTATTTTGAGGTTAGATGTGGACAATGATAGGATCATTAGGTAGGTGTCCGCAAGACATTTTCCTACACCATCGAGTAAAAGGTGAATTTTATTAGACCGATTAATCCGGTCATCTTGGCTAGTCTAATAAAGACTTCAAATACAACGGTACCTGTAGAATGTTTATATTCGACAGGTACCTGTGTCACACCTTCGTAAACGCCTACAAAACAAATAGAACCGCCAATACTACAACATACATCTGTTGGGCCTATACATACTTAACACGAGAAGATCTTAGCAAATATTATAAAAGTAAGTGGCTGCAACCACTACGTAAACTTGTGATCTAAATATCAATAATCAAAGTTTAATAAGTCTTATTAAAATCGTTCATAAAGAAACAAATTATTGAAAAAATATATTCATTTGTATTTTAACTGTACCGAAAAGAAAAATTTAAAAAAAAAGTCATCGAAAATATTGTCCTTACGAATCACTACTTAGGTAACAAATATACGAATATTGATAATTTATTCAATTAAAAAAATTCCCCGTGGAGGTCGTAAGAGGCGATCGAGGGAAAATTCTAGGAGACGGGCAGCAGCGTCTACTGATAGTATTATAACATCTACTGCGGTCACCAACACGCAGTGCCAAGCGCGGTGACTATGGCTAAAAAAAAAAAAACCCCCCAATGATAAGCACAAATTTATCTCGGCCCCCAGTCCCCGGCAGCCCTGCTATTCCTGGCTACGACAGCGGTCACGGTCACGGCGGGGCAGGGGGTGCTAAGAATCTCCGGCAGAGATTCGGCTGTCACAGACTCAAACGACCTCTGCACCTGGCAACATACAACACCAGGACACTGAGAACCGACGAGAAGATACACGAGCTGGAAGAAGAGATAGACAAGTTAAAGTGGAGCATTATAGGATTATCCGAAGTGCGAAGACAGGGGGAGGACACGGTAATCCTCAAATCCGGTAACTTGCTCTATCACCGGGAGGGCGAACATCTGTCCCAAGGTGGTGTCGGGTTTTTCGTTCACAAATCCCTCGTCAACAACGTGACGCAAGTCGAAAGTGTGTCAGCAAGGGTAGCGTACCTTATACTCAGAATATCGAAACGGTATTCGTTGAAGGTCATACAGGTATATGCACCGACCTCGACACACTCAGACGAGGAGGTTGAGGCTATGTATGAGGACGTCAGTAGAGCCATTCATACCTCAAAGACTCATTTCACGGTGGTGATGGGGGATTTCAATGCAAGACTGGGTACGCGAGACGGTGACGAGCGGAAGTTGGGCCCCTTTGGGTTCGGACAACGGAACCACCGAGGCCACTTGCTTGCTAACTTCTTGGAGAAGGAGAACTTATTTATGATGAACTCCTTCTTCAAGAAGAAGCCACACCGCAAGTGGACTTGGATAAGCCCTAACGGTTCCACGAAAAGCGAGATTGACTTCATACTGGCAGACAAACGGCACATATTTAATGATGTCTCTGTGATCAACAGGCTCAAAACCGGAAGTGATCACCGAATGGTAAGAGGCACATTAAATATAAATGTCAAGCTGGAACGGTCCCGCCTAATGAAGTCTACACTCCGACCAACATCTTTCCAAATCCAGGGCTCCGAGAACTTTCAGATGGAGTTGCGAAATCGTTTTGCGGGCCTAGAAGATTGCGAGTCTGTGGACGAAATTAACACCAGGATCATCCAAACCGTCCACGAGGTAGGGTCTAAGTTCTTTAAGACTCCCTCCAATGGTAAACCCCAAGTTCTCTCTGAACATACCCTCGGTCTCATGAAGGAAAGGCGCGAACTGTGTGTCCGGTCCCCGTCTTCAATGTCGAAATACAGGCGGCTCAATAAACAGATCTCTCGCAGTAGACGCCGTGATCTGCGTGCTCATAACACGGAGCGTATCAAAAACGCAATTGAGCGAAACCAAGGCTCCAAAGTGTTCTCGGGGGATCTGAGTATTGGGCAAATCCAATTGACGGGGTTGAAGGCGGGGTCTGGCTCTGGCTCTGGCTCTATGGTCACATCTAAGCCAGAAGTTCAGCGAGAAATTGAGAGGTACTACGGACGGTTATATACATCCTCTAAATCTCCCGTTAATATGGAGAACGACAAGAGAGCCAAATTAACCCGACACTATACCGAAGATATCCCGGACGTCAGCCTGTACGAAATCAGGAGAGCCCTTAGTCAGCTCAAAAACAATAAAGCACCGGGAGATGATGGTATCACATCAGAGCTGCTTAAAGCTGGAGGCAAACCCCTCCTAGTGGCGCTCCAAAAGCTTTTTGATACCGTCATCAGTAACGGAACTACCCCGGAGGCGTGGAGCAGAAGCGTGGTGGTTTTGTTCTTTAAGAAGGGCGATAGAGCCTTATTGAAGAACTATAGACCCATCGCGCTTCTGAGCCACGTCTATAAGCTGTTTTCGAGGGTCCTTACCAATCGCATTTCTCGCAGGTTAGACGACTTTCAGCCTCCCGAACAAGCTGGATTCCGAAAAGGCTACAGTACCATGGATCACATACATACGCTGCGGCAGGTTATACAGAAGACCGAGGAGTATAATCTGCCGCTGTGTATTGCGTATGTGGACTATGAAAAAGCCTTCGATTCTATCGAGACCTGGGCGGTGCTAGAGTCTCTCCAGCGGTGCCAGATTGACTACCGGTATATCGAGGTGTTAAAGTGTATATACAAAGCCGCAACCATGACAGTCCGAGTACACGATGGAAGCACTGAACCTATTCCACTGCAGCGCGGAGTTCGACAGGGTGATGTTATATCCCCGAAACTGTTTACCGCTGCACTGGAAGACGTGTTTAAGCTGATGGAGTGGAAAGGGCTTGGTATAAACATCAATGGCGAACACCTCACACACCTTCGATTTGCCGATGATATAGTAATCCTGGCAGAGTCCCTGGAAGAGCTCAACACTATGCTAGGTGACCTCCATAGCGCCTCACAACGGGTGGGTCTTAAAATGAATATGGAAAAGACGAAGATTATGTCTAATGCCCATGTCACACCCATACCCGTCGTTGTTGACGGTGCTACTCTCGAAGTTGTCGACGAGTACATCTACCTGGGACAAGTGATTCGTATGGGTAAGTCCAACTTCGAGAGAGAGGTAACTCGTAGAATCCAACTCGGTTGGGCAGCGTTCGGGAAATTACAAAATATCTTCTCGTCCAACATACCTCAGTGCCTGAAGTCAAAGGTATTTGAGCAGTGTGTGTTGCCAGTGATGACCTACGGCGCTGAGACGTGGTCTTTTACTGTTAGCCTTTTCCATCGGCTCAAGGTCACTCAGCGAGCGATGGAGAGAGCTATGCTTGGTATTTCGCTACGCGACAGAATTCGAAATGATGAAATCCGTAGACGAACGAAGGTCACCGACATAGCTCTCAGAATCTGCAAGCTGAAGTGGCAATGGGCAGGCCATATTGTAAGAAGAACCGACAACCGATGGGGAAGAAAGGTTCTTGAATGGCGACCACGTCTCGGCAAAAGAAGTACAGGCCGCCCTCCGACCAGGTGGACTGACGACCTACGGAAAACACCGGGAAACCGCTGGATTCAGAGGGCACAATACCGAATGGAGTGGCGAGCATTAGGGGAGGCCTACGTCCAGCAGTGGACTTGTAAGGGCTGATGGATGGATGGATGGATTCAATTAAAACTTTTTCCATTTTGTCACTAAATCGGAATTGCAAATCATTCTTTTACTCGGGGATGGAAAAAATAAAATTGGAATACTTCCGAACCTACTCTAATAATATAATAAACGTCTGTTCATATTAAAAATTTTGGAAACTTATCACATTATATTAATTTAGATTTAGATATATTAAATACTACAGCAAATTTAGCCGTGGCTGATATATCCAATATTACTTGGAAATCTTTCAAATAAATATTTTTCTTTATTTAAAAAATACGCCGATAATAAGGTCGAATGTAGTTGCATAACACTTCAACATAATAAGTACCTACCTAACTAGAATTTTCGAAAAATAATGCTTTATATGTGTATAATGTTGGCTAATATTGTATTCATTTGTAAATATTGCTGTGTGGTGCTTGTTGTGTGGCTACGGCTTAGAATTTAGCCTCCCCCTCTCTTCCCGTGGGTGTCGTAAGAGGCGACTAAGGGATAACATAGTTTCACTACCACCTTGGAACTTAAAAAGCCGACCGATGGCGGGATAACCATCCAACTGCTGGCTTTGAAGTACACAGGCCGAAGACAGGCAGCAGCGTCTTCGGTGCGACAAAGCCAGCCCTGCGGTCACCAACCCGCCTGCCCAGCGTGGTGACTATGGGTAAAACACATGAGTTCACGCCATTATTGGTGCGCACTTGTGGAGGCCTATGTCCAGCAGTGGACTGCGATAGGCTGAAATGATGATGAATGATGATGATGATGATTGTAAATATTTGTAGCCTTAACAAGGTTAGAACACCCATCTGCTTTTTATACATGGAGAAAGGCCTATACCAAGTAGTAGCAGAATATTGCAGGTTGAATCGTAACAAGATTAGAAAAGTTGACGGTAGCAAGAGTTTTTTCAATAGAAGGTTCTTCAAAGAACCATTGCGGGAATTTTTGTCTTGATTCTTATTCCAAGAAATGCAGCGGAGTCTGAATATACTGCCTTCCCGCACGGACATTTGTGTTCGTAGCATAGTGGTGCTCTCAATCGGAGACTTTTGTAATCTAAAATATAGAGCTCTTCCAACCTGACTGTTTATTTGATATTTATACAACAGCACAAACCTTCAATATCATATCACTGACCGTCTGTTTTTTAACCGACTTCCAAAAAAGGAGGAGGTTCTCAATTCGACTGTATTTTTTTATGTATGTTAGCTCAGAACTTTTGACTGGGTGGACCGATTTCGATCAATTTTGTTTTAATTGAAAGGTGTTGCGTGTCATGTGGTCCCATTTCCCATTTTTAAAAATAAGATCTGACAAGTACTTTTAGAGTTATATTGAATAATGCGTTTTTACTTGACTAATTTTTCGTCGACCTACGTTGTTTTATACTGCATAACTTTTTCCTCGGTATACCGATTTTGATGATTCTTACGTTAATCGAAAGCTAAAACTTGTCATGTAGTCTTCGTGAAATTAGATCGAGATCTGATTACAACTTTTTGAGTAATCTTTAATAGCGCGTATTTACTTGACATTTTTTCGTCTTATTACGTTGTATTACTTGTCGATGTAATTGAAGTCGGTTTTTTTTCGTTTGCGAGCAAACACAATTATTACTATTGTATTTTTAAGACGTAATAGGTAAGTTTGAAAGATCCCATACAAAAAAGGTTGTTTTTTTTTCGGGTGTTTTTAGCTCCAATGTAACAATGGTACCAAAATCCATAGCCGATTTACCTTCCATTTGAGTGGTATTTTCGTAAACACTGACTTGCATTCTCGCTTTAACACAATATGTTTTAGTCGAGTTCGAAGAGGTAGTTGTGCGCTTAAAAAAACGAAAAACTAAACTTAGTAATCACAAAAATATACCCCAAAAGCAAGTAAAACTATATCAATATTAATATCTAAAACCTCTATTCCTACATTATTAACTTAAAGTAATCTAATAGTTCGATATCAAAGTTTTATTCCCTAAGGGGATATAAGGGTCAGTCTCCTTTGTTTTAATCTTACAAGTGAAAATGTTAGAAAATACTCAATACTAAAGTGAACCTTAATTTAAAATTTGTGTAATATAAAAAGGTATCATTAATCACTTCCATCTGTACCAAGACTCATCAGTCGCGGAACAACAGAGGTATTTTAAAGTAAATTACGCGGATCACCCCATCTTGAGCCGAAACAAACAACCCTAAACCCGTGTTAAAAATTGCTGCTCTGTCAGGACTTATCTATTCTGTGATCCTTTAAAGAATTGTTTTTCTCTCTAGAGAATCTGTACGTGGTACAAACAAACACAAATTTCTTCAATGAATATTAAAGAACAATCAATGTTAAAATTAACTTTAGCTAAAAAAGGACCGAATAATGATAACGAAATGAATAGCGTTAATGAAAATTAAACAAATATTTTCGATAATAAGTAAGTTATTTAACAAAATTAAGTTTAAATATTGAGTCGGCGTACACTAATATGGAATATTTATATATGTATCTAAGATTTTACATTGTTTCATTATTATCAGCTAATTAGAAGTTTTTACATGTAATATAGTAGAGACTTATTGTTAAGTTAATTTGGAATATCAATATACATATAACCTAAATACAAATGATCGCTAAATGTGTTGCTAGGCGCAACACTCGATAACGGCTGGACCAATCACCTTTTTTAAATAATTTATTGAAGGTTTTTAACAAAAAAGAAGAAAACGTAAAGAAAATAGTACATAATTTTAAAAAAAGTTTCAGAAAATGTAATGATCGTTTAAACTGCATGCAGTTATAAAAATTAATTAACATTCATGAGCAAAATAACTTCCAGAGGTAACTAATCAAATCGCACTGTTCTCATCACTCACGCTACAAATACCCGTGAAGCAAGCGAACCTTCAAGTGACATTTGCCTTTCGTTTTACTACTCAAATAAAATCAATATTACCGATATACGGTGTGGGAAACGTTGACTTTAAATATATTTTTATTAATTGCCTCAATATTTCAATCGTGATTGAATGTTCGCTATTCAATCAATGCTGGTTCGTTGAGTGAATTAGAATGTTGTGGGTTTTATATAATTATTAGGTATTCAGTTTACGTAATAAAATCCTTACAAAGCAGAAAATATACAAATTAAACGTACGATATCTTGCAAAACAGAGTAAATCAATATTATTTGTATGGATTGTATGAATTTGTCATTGTAAAATTTTATTAAAAATGAAATGCCTTTCTGCGAGTGAGGGTAGCATAGAAATATTGTATTTATATATGTAATGAATTATCAAATCGTAGAGGTCTTTTTAAAAAGGAGAAGGGTTAGCTTATAAGCTTAATTCCCTACACTACTTCGCTACGGGTTGACGAAAAAAAATCCTACTTAACGATTTATCAACAAAGACGATACGTGGCTTTAAGTATTATGCTAAAAATGATATAGACTATAGACCAAAGGATTTAAACCCTCTGGTTTAAAATAGTACATAAGAGAAGTACCTATACAATAAAATAAATATCTGCTGGCTGTGGGTGACTCATTTAATTAATAAAAAATATTCATAAATTTTGTTTGCATTTTACGGTTCTCTTAAAAATCTAAAAAAAAAATTTTATTTACGTGGTTTTCAAATGTTTACATCTGTATTAATTTTTATTTATTTGAATGAGTATTACGCAACTATGTATTCCATTAAAAATATCTTTTTCTATAGTTACAATACTTAAAATAGAGTAAGGCTTACAAACTGTGTACAAAATATGTACATTGTCAAGTACCAAAAATTATGAAAGTAGTTCACTAATTTAATTATAATCAAAACTTGAATCTATGAAACCGCGTTTTTGAAGCATTTGAAAACAAATCAACATTAATATTACAAAATTTCATTAACAGTACGTTTGAACACGCGCCAGTATCAGTAATGTGTATAACAAGTGAAGCCGCAAAAGTAAATATTTAAGTGATAACGTTAATTAATTAAATTACGTATTTAAATGTTTTAACTATAAATCAACTTTGATTAAACGATCAAATATTTTATTTACTTTGATTTACATTTTAAATTATATTTAATAAATTAAAAGCAATTAAAGTGTGAAATTTTTGCTTTAATTAAATTCAAGAGTTTAATTTTATTTGACGACGATAGCCTTTCTTACCTTTTATCTTCGGTATGCAATGAATAGTAACAATAATAATTATCATTACTTATTTTAACTCCTTCTGTAAATCTAGTTGACAACCGATAGTAGTGTGTGTAATCTCTTATAACGCTGGCAGTCGCGAGTCCAATTCCCGCTTAGCAGTATAATAAATATTTATATTATTTTTTGTTTCGATCCATCAGCCGGAGTAAAGTAATTAGTGCCATTTGTAAAATACTCTCAGGCCGTTTGCGAGAATTAGAATTATCTTATATCGATATTCACATTCGCAAGTCATCCGGCTAGCTATCATAGAAAAGTACATGAAGTATTGGTTTTAAGATCGGGCAAACATCCGTCTTACATTCATAATTCAATAAACAGTAAGTAAATTAAGTATAACTGATGAGTTTAGTAGTCAGTGGTATAATCTTATTAACCTCAATTGTTTGATTAATCAAAATTTAAACGTAATTTTAAACCTGCCTACTTTCGCAAAGTTTATTTAATCGAATTTACAGTAACAATTCTAACAATTCTCTTCTATTCTATTCTAATATCTTTTTGTAGAATTCTGTTGTGTAACACATTTGACATTTTAATTTCCAACTGTTCTGTTATTTACTCTTTAAATACTAACAGTTCAGCCAACATTTTAATCAAATGTGATGTGATAAACTTTGGCAACGTTGCTTTGTGTGCGCGTTGAAACGGTTTAGTAAATGTTTTAGAGCCAAGCAAATATTCAGACATCGGGTGGACATCTTGTTTCTATTTGGAGACAGAATTAAACACACTCGTCTGTACATATAAGTAACATAGTTAAGGAGTCAAAGTCCGGTTTCGATATTCGAAAACCGATTCGTTTTGATTACAAGTCGTTCAATTTCGATTTTGTCGTCATCGAATCTGAAAGATTTTTCCACGAACATTCGCGTTTATTGTAACAGCTTGTATCCTACAGCTAAATAAAGACCTGCCTATCCTAGAAAGAATAGGCTTTTAGTTTGGTTCGCCACTCTTTTTTTTTAAATAATTTCACATAACATAATTATATTAACTTCACTTTAACACGCTAATTAAAGTTACGTCCAATTGAAAACATCTTTGATACCTGGTATCTGCCAAAGTAACCATGAGTTAAACTTCATATTTGGCCATTGCTTCAACCTGTGTTAGGAGCATGCGCTGAGAAACTTTCAGCTTTTATAAACTGATGAATGTTTGGCCCTCACGGATTCTTGGTTTATATGTATAGTACATCGTACTTTTTAGTTAGACATTTCACTATACTCCGTAGTGCCCTAGTTAATGTAACAAGTTTTGATTTGATTGAATTTATGTATTTTGTTATTTACTAGCCGACCCGTGCCCACTTCGTTGCGCATTAATTTTATTTTTAATATTTACTTCTAACGACGATATCTCAAAAACTATTCATCTAATTGATATAGTGTAAAGGATAATTTTAATCTGCATTAAATGCCTAAGCTAACTAATATATTCATTTGGATAAGGATTAATACTGAACTAAAGAAAATAGCTTTGAAAATAACGTTATGTTTTTAATTAAAAATATGAACATAAAAGTGGTTATTGTAAGTCAACCATAAGAGATAGAGATATGCTATCGCGGACTTTTTTGTAGCATTTTTATTGGTTTTCAATTTGCTAGTACATTACTCAACTATATCTTTGCTAGTTTACGCGGCGTTTGCGTGGAAAGCTCCCAGTTGGCGAGATTTTTTGCGACCTCTTCAACATTTATCGCCGTATTTCAGCTAATTTACGTAAAAGCATAATAAATTATATACCTAAACCTTCCTCAAGAATCACTGTTTCTATTGTTGAAAACCGTATAAAAATCCGTTTGGTGGTTTTCGAGTTTATCGCGTTCAGACAGACAGGAGGACAGACAGACAGGAGGACAGAAAGACGCGGCCGGGGGACTTCTTTTTATAATAAGTATAGATATTAGGTACTTATTTTTAATTTTTCATAATAATTTATCCTTTTGTTTTTTAGTTCTAGACGGTGTATCACAATGAAATCTCAGTACCTACTCAATCAAAGAAAGCATACCAAAAGATATAAATTCATATACATATTCTTGTATATAATACTAGCCGTCCCGTGCCCACTTCGTTGGGCGTTAATTATTTTTGTGATGTACTTTACTACTTATATCCCTGGGTTTTTGTCTTCATCTTGCATTAATTTGCTTTAATCGAAGCACGTCCAAAATGAAATGACAGAAATGAATGACATAACAACATGCTTGTACTGTCAACACTAAAAAAGGTTTCAATTTGACAGCAAAATCCCCATTAACAAAATGATCCCCCTTTGTTATAAAAAATGTGATAAATGAAGAACCGCTCGACCGATTTTGTGCAAACTTCACATAAACCATCTACTAAATTGTCCGAACAAAGCCTAAATATTTGGTTTGGATATGTAAGCCCGTTCTTGAGTTATAAAATTACAACGAAAAGTGGCATTGATTTTTATATATATAGATAATATTGTAATCATTTATGATATATAATTTTTATATTCTATCTGATAATAAAATATAACTAATCTGTATTATATTATATACCTGCAGAAAAATACATACCGGTAAGAAAACTTAAACAAAATACGCTTGACGTGCCCTTACGACGAAGCAATGTAAAATATGGAGCTATACACAAAGTTGTCATATTTATATTGTAGTATGTCAGAAGACGTAAATATTACGTGAATGAATTATAAATACAGACAAGTTTTGCTAACAAATACCTGTCACAAACTATACTAAACTAAATAAACTAAACGAAACGGAATGAGCACTTTAGTGAGCTACGCGTAGTTCGCATAGCGTTGGCATTCGCGGGATGGCTTTTTACTCAGAGCAGATACTTGTAAAAATATTTGCTTCTGATCTTTGTGTATGTTATGTAGGTCCCATCGTGTCTCGTAAAGCACGTAAAACCGTCGGTCCCGGTTTTTGTCATAGACATCTATGATCTAATCATGTTTTTTACTTGAGTGAATTTCTTGAGTGAATGCCAGGAGTGACGGAGTGGTATTTAATTCAAATTAAACATCACTTAAATTTCTCTATTTTTTGTTACCTAACAACATAAGTATGTATAATCTGAAAGAATCCTAAATTATTTATAGTTAAAATCTTGTCAAAAATGATAGAATCATAACCTATTTTAAAGGTTTTTCATTTTATTATACAACAGCTTTCAGTTAATATTTAAATTAAGTTCAATTTACTAAGTTGAGTGTCATTTATTCGCATTTCTTTAAAGCAAAAAAATAAATATAAAAATAATGTTTAGATAATGATATTTATGTAAATAAAATCTGTCTACGTTCTGAATAATCTCATTTTCTGGCTTTATAATGCGTTTGAAGATTAGCATGACAAATGCTAGTTTTATTTCTTAAACGTTCTATTATACAAACTAATTTAACGCAAGTAAATAAATTAGGAGCAAGTTTCTATTTTATTCAGAATAAAAATACCATTAGAGACGGCAAACGAGCCAAGTTCTTGCCCTGATAGTATAATTCAAGATTTGTATTCACTTTTTTTATCTCGACTGAGATTACTTTTAGGGTTATGTTAGACTTTAATTTTATTTAAATAGGAGTTGCGACCTTGTCTTTATACTTACGACTACGGGTTGGTGTGTTCCGTAATATGGCTAATAGCAGTTTGTATTAGGGTCTAATTGTGCCCATATATTAGACGACGTCGTTATTCTAGCCGAAGTTGGTTTCTACGACTCGAGGCATGAAAACTAGGTATATTTATACGTGTTAATAAATTCTCTTGATGTATTTTAGAACTGAAATGTTTTGCTCATATAATAAAAGATAATGACTTTATTCGAGGACGCGAAAAACTCAGAATCTTTCTTTTCGATTTCCATTTTCTTTACCACTCTCTTGAGGGAGTTTTATGTATGACGTACCTATGAACCCTGCTTAAGATGCCTGTAAATGTTCCACTTCTGAGTAAAAGTTTTTTTTTGAAGTGAAACTTCTTAAGGCGCACGAGGGGTAAAATTCGAGCGACCACTAACGCGCCAGCGTTAGGGACGGCCATACTTGGATGGTTGACCACCTGGAAACACCGCGTGACGTCGGTTTTTTGTTTTATTTTCAATTAGTTTTTTTTTTTTTTTTTAATAACATTTTAAGTATTTTTTTTATTACTTTTTTTAATTATGATACCGCCTACTTTTTCAATTAGTTTGCCATAGAAGTTTCACTTCTGTCATGTGTACTTTGTACGCACGCAATTTTTTCTGTATTAAAACTAATTCCGCATTGTTATTCCACTGCAGGTCACCATTTACAGAATAATTGACTATTAAAACGTTCAGATTTCGTTACTATTCGCGTTGTAACTTAAGATATTAACAATTTAAAGTATTGAACCCTATGTGCCCTATATTTACGACGAATTTCAGAACGTCCCGAATATAAATTCTATTGTACAGAAACGGACTCGTTTCAATTAAATTATCACATTTATCATTTTGTGGATATAAATTTAAATTTATGGTAATATTAAGTTTCATTATCTGGACTATAGTTATTATCGACATTTTAAAAGCTTTTCGTACACAATGAGTAACAATGGTGTTTATAGATATTTAATAATCTACGGCCATATTACAATACCACGAATAATGAGTTTCATACAATTTTTTAATATAAAAAAGTAATAAAAAGAAATGACAATACAAAATATATCATTATTTAGTATTCAGATGTAGCACAACATAAAATATCTTGTTCAGAATCTAAAATGGCCCAACTGGAGAAGTCCTGATAGTAAATAATATCTTATAACATTCACATTCGGTCGTCTGTTCCTAAGGTAGGCAACTTAATGGTTGTGTTATTTCACATTTTTGTTACAGCCGACTACTATAGCTATTTTTTTATAAACATATATGTAAATAATACATATACAATTATATAAACACAGTTATTAAGCCCGGACACAAGCAGGATTCGAACCCACAACCCACGGAGCACAATATCAGGGCACTACAAACCACGCTGATGGGCTAGTCAACCTTAAGAAATAATATATTATGTCAAAACCCGCAGTGGATCAGTGTGGATTACGCTCCAATTCTGGAGAAAGAGGCCTATTCCCAGCAGTAGAATGTTACGGGCTGAATTATACGATGAAATATTACAGAGAACTTAGTATTAAATGTTTTAAATCCAAATAACAATTTTAATGGTCCCCTGGAATAGCGTGGCGAATTATACTTCAATCTATTTCCTTAAGTTTCTTCCTTGATTAATGTGGACGACATCACATGCTTTTCTAGGCAAAATTATTGATACTTCAATAATTTTTTCAACATTTAAATTAGCAGTTTAGTTTTCAATTTGTATTGTATTATTTATTATTTCAAGTTGTATTGTATAGTAGGGGTTTGATGGACTTAAAAATAAAATAGGAATTTCGGTTGTGCGGTGACGGAAACAAAATTAAATGTACATAATAATAACTGAATACTTTCTCTCAATTATATATTAGGCAAAAAAAAAAACACCGAATAGAAAACAAGTGAAGCAGCGATGAAAAGATAACAAATAATTCAAATTCCTGAGGAAAAGCACAGCAGGAAATATATTGTTTTAAATTTGGAGTAACCGAACTGGGAAAGTACCTCAAAAGATATTCAGAGCCAAATAATACTTCTCTAGACAAGTGTTATATTCATGTGGTGAGTAAACGGTAAAGTGATCAGCTAGCCCGTAATTTGTGCAATTGCGGCAATGCGCTTGAAATACTCCTGGTTTTGCAGACTACATTCTGAAAGCTACATTAATCGCTTACCTTCGAGCGGATTGTACGCTTGTTTGCCTCCATTGTGGGCCATAAAAGTTAATGTTGAACATGTGCGTCACAGTGGATTGTGTTCTAATCAAAACCTTTTAGAATTTTTAACACTGTTGGTTTTTAAAAGGACGTGTTCAATTTATATCCATTACTGATTTCATGAAATATTAAATAATATTTGGCAGTTAAATATCATCATGACGATTGACGCGTTGGCACAGCGGTCACATCAACTGGCTGGTTCTATCCCGGTACATGACAAACGTTTTTATGAGTAATTTAGATGTTTGTCGTGGCGGTCGTTTGTGCTTATAAGTCATGTGACCTCTGATACAGTGTTCAAATACAACTGAAGGGCATTTATTCGTCTATTGTTTTTGTTCTCAGTATCACTTTATTAGCTCTCAAATAGACAATTGAAATACGACAAGATTGTGAGGTAATCGAATAATCTCAATACAGCATTCTTATAATATTCTAATATAATGCATCCTTTGTCTCTCATGACATTAACTAAATTTTTTTTTGTCATATTGGACCCAAAAATCATAAAAAGAGTAGATTTGATTTAACAATGACTCTTGATTTTAATTTTAAAAAATTATTGAAAGAAATGTCTCCCGAAACGTATTGAGGAGTCCTAATAACTTTTCACTTCATTAAAGCCTCTCTCAAATATAAAATTATATTTAAAAAAAATAACAATTATTACGAAACCAAGAGATTTCGATTCTTCAGCTAAGATCCACTTCAAACTAAGCACTGCTTAATTCATTTAATGCGCTGCTTCAGTATTACTTGACCTTTCAGTAAATTATACCTGAAGATCTTTGTACATAATAGAATTGCAAGAACATTAATTTTATTATAAAACTAGCTTCTGCGCGCGACTTCGTCGGCGTGGACGCCGCTCCTATTGGTCTTAGCGTGACGATATATAGCCTATAGCCTTCCTCGATAAATGGGCTATCTAACACTGAAAGAATTTTTCAAATCGGCCCAGTAGTTCCAGAGATTACCGCGTTCAAACAAACAAACAAACAAACAAACAAACAACCAAACAAACAAACTCTTCAGCTTTATATATTAGTATAGATGTTTTGATTTTAGCTGTGAATGAATATAAACTTTAATTGTAATTAAATCGGGCTATTTACGTTCCGACAGTCTCTCGGATTATGTACATTCTCGGATTATATAGTTCGTTACCATAAATAGAGGATACTTTCGGCACGTGCTATACTGATGCCTAGCCTGATAGCAGTGACAATTACGAAAATATGGAACAACGTAAATGGGAGCGATCGCTATCCAAACATATTTGCCTAACATGATTTTCGTGAAATAAAAATATAGTATGATATTATGAAACAGTATTTTGCAAGTTTGTTTATTTATTCTATTTATTTGTTAATTTATGTCTTAAATATATGTGGTGAACTACAACATTTAATTTTCTTCATTTCCTTTCTATTTAAAATTTTCATTGCATGACTTTTGTCACTAATACGATGCTGGAAATCATTTCAGGAAGGTGAAAATCTGTAATAAGTTAAGAAACTAATAAATCAATTTCTTTTACAACTTTAAACATATCCACCACCACCACTACAGCCTATCACAGTCCACTGTTGGACATAGGCCTCCACAAGTTCGTGCCCGACATTATGACGCGAAGTCATGTGTTTTGCCCATAGTCACCACGCTGGGCAGGCGGGTTGGTGACCGCAGGGCTGGCTTTGTCGCACCGAAGACGCTGCTGCCCGTCTTTGGCCTGTGTATATCAAAGCCAGCATGGATGGTTATCCCGCCATCCGTCGGCTTTTTAAGTTCCAAGGTGGTAGTAGAACTGTGTTATCCCTTAGTCGCCTCTTACGACACCCACGGGAAGAGAGAGGGTGGCTACATTCTTTAGTGCCGTAACCACACAGCACAGTGCCGTAACCACACAGCACTTTAAACATATACTTACGTAGATTTATTGTCATTGTCGTATTATATCAGGTTTGAAGATAGTTTCAACCTTTTTATTCTTGCTTACAAAGTAAACATTTCATGGTAAAATTACAAATCTGCTTTAAATAAAATATGTAAAGAAAAATAATGATTTTAAGCCACACGAACATTAGGAAATAAGAAGGTTAAGCGACTGAAAATTAGAAAATGGGTGAAATAAATGTAACAATCGCTTAAAAAGTCCATCGATCGAATTAACCTTTCGATAAAATTGTAGCATCGAACAACGTAAATTAAATTTACATTTTGTGAATAGGATTGTGTTTCGTTTTCAATTACAAATATTTAACTTAACTTTGTCTATATAATTATTAATTTAGACGATATTATCGTATTTCATTAATTATTATTAATATTTTAATAGTACTTATATTTAGAGAAGTTCTTTTTCGTAAAGCAATACTTGTTAAAAGTTTTAAATAAATGTAAAATTCGTTTCATATTATATCTCAATAAATAGTCGTACTAACAACCTAACCTAGGCAGAACCTAACTGTATTAATACCGGACAGTGTTTTGTGAGCGTCAAATTTGTATAGGTAGGTTTGGTTAGGTATTTTAGGAAACTATATGTGCGTGTTCAATGTAAATTTAATTTCTACTTAAGCGTCTTTATTTTTAATTCGCTATAAAAATAGCCTATAGTCTTTCTCAGTAAATATGCTGTTCAAAAAATAATTTCTCAATTCGAACCAGTACCTAGTTCCTGAAATTACCGCCTTTAAACAAACAGACAAAAAATCAAACAAACAAACCTTTCAGCTTTATAATATCAGTATAGATGTATAGATTTGCTCGAATGTTATCGTATTTTGTTTTGGTTATTTCATTTCTATCCGGGCGGTAGGTACTCGCGCGATATTCAAATTCAAAATATTTTATTCAGCATAAAATTATTACAATTTCTTACTGAATATCATGAGTCTACTACCAGTTCGGAAAGAAGAAGCCTTTGATCTTATATAACTACGATTAACATGATTTTTAAATATAAAGGTAAAAGTTTAGATTATAACTATACATAGTAAGTAAAGCCTATAGGTACGTTGCTCCACAATCAAATTCTAGTAAAAGTCTCATAAAAATTAATGCAGCCGTTACGAAGATTAGCCTGGATAAAGAGACTAGAAATAACTAAATGCACTTGATAAAACTCAGGTACTTTGAAATCACAGGCCGACACTTCAATTTTATTTATATATATATATATATATACATATATAGATGTATATATTGACATTTTCAAGACACATTAAAGCAAAAAACCGCAGCACCATTCAACCGCGTGTTATATTGAGTTGAAAAATGACAAAAATGGCAGTGTATCGTTTGATAAAGCACAAGTTGGGTAACCTTTAAAACATATAAAAGAACCGAACTTATATACTAAGAAGTTATAACAGGAATTAATCCCGCCGTAGCTTTTAACTGTACACACTTATTTCCACTACCTAATGATTACGCAAAATATTTTTTATGACTTAATACTAGAAAATCATGGTTTTACATAACTTATAATTATATTTTTAATTCCCTCTACTGGAACTTTAAGCCGGTGAACTAATTTATAAATTTTAACCGGCGGCTAAATTTCAATGTGCATAAGCTACACGTTTTTAATAAAGCGCCCGAAACAGCAGGTTCTGAGCACTGTTATGAATAAAAATAAAAATATTTATACTAAAATTATCATAAATTATCCGACGATGAAATCCATATTATAGTGTATTAATTTGTATGTTTTAAAATTTTAATTAATGTTCTTTTCATTTACGTATTTGCTTTTGTATTTTTAAATTTATGCGATGTATACTACATAATAATTTATTTTTTATTTTATTAAAACTTTATTGCATACAAAAAAAGTATAATTTAGAACCATTTGGTATAAACAAATAAATATTCAACGGCGTTCTTATCGCTTGCTCGCAACCTTCAATGATAGTAAATTAGGAAAACGTGCTGGGAAAAGTGCGCAAACAACAATGCAAGATTGTTACAGATACAGAAATGAACTTAAAATTTTAACATAGTTATATATATACGGTACATACATACATATAAACATACACATAAAACAATATACCAATAGTTTACATGTTTAAGACAATATAAGGGATAGATTAGTGTTAGTGAAAACGATTCTTAAAATATTTATTGACTCTGCTTATTTTGTATTCTTAAACTTTTCTCGTTATCCTTATAATGTTCACATTGTCTCCATCTTATTTTCACTGCTGGATTTACGATTCACTATACGACGACTCGTGGAAACTTTATAAAGTATAAGTTATAATAAATAAATAAAAACTTTACACCTATATTACTATAAAAATATTATTTAAATAATAAGTAATAGTTTTAAAAAAAACTAAAAAACACGCTTTAATAAATAAACCAAACTAAAAAGTAGAAAATCGATAAGTCTACCAAGTTTAAATGAAATCTGAACGTTAGAAGCGGGTCAAAATGAAGTCTAAAGGAGTCAGTTACAAACATATAAACAAACACACAGGTGAAGCTAATAAAAAGCGTGTAATAAGTTAAACTTATATGAAGTGTTACCTATCAGCTTTAACAATGTATTTTTTATGTAACTAGCGCGCAACAGCACACATCAATAATTCATGGTAATATGTCCGTATTTTTTGTTGGTAGAATTTTATACAGTATTTACAAAAAATAGTGAACAAATACATTTTGTAATTAAAATTTTATCAATCAACTTCTCTATACACATAACTACATGAATATTTTTTACTTTTTTTTAAATACTCGTTTATAATTATTAGAGCAAACTTTATCAAATCTTCTGAATCTAGATATTGAAGTAAATAATATATTTTCAAAATAAAAGTTGCAATAAAAAGATTGCCAACGCATTTTTGATACTTCAACTGTAACTGCTTACCGTCATATACGCAGTATGTGTGTTTGCCACCATAGTCGTATAAAAGCATTGTGTGTATTTCTTGTTTCGATGGCACTATTTAGGTACAAGTCCCTTATCTAACCTCATCAATATCGTCTCTTTAAGCTTTAAAACATCAATAATAAAAATTTCGAGTGGTATTAAGACCTAGTATTACTTTTCATTTACTGCACATTAAAACTTATTAACATTTCGCGTTCAACGTAAAAGGGTTGGCAGTAATAATCACATTATATCTAATTAATATCCGTATCAAAAGCGAGTTGAAAAAAGATGTTTACGTTATTATTTTTGATAGAGCCTTTGAGATGCTTTCAAAGAAATTACGGAACGTTGGTATCTATATTGAGATAAATCTTTAAGTTTTTGACGGAGCTAATGAATTAGAAGATATTTTTATCTGATTGCGTGAAATGAACCGTAGTCACAATTATTTTATGGTTTCATTTTGGAAATAGAGCTGCTTTGTTTGAATACTCTGTAAGTGATTACTATTTTTACTCTGTGTAATTTTCTTATATATGTTTTTAAATATAAGAAATAGTAATACTTGTTATTATGAGTAATGGATCTAAGGTAATTTTTTCGGCATTAATGGAATTTTCACCATGACTACTCCACACGAGAAAATCTTTATTGTACACGAAGAATTTAAAAATAATTGGACAAGCAGGAATTGAAAATAATGAACATCCTCATGGCTAATGATAACGATGTCATTGCTGTTACAGATCGATTTCTTTCTGGAAAAAAATATTACCAATTAAGAAAGTCATGAAAAAAAATTGCAGTTCAGAGGTACTACATATAGAAGAAGAGAATGTTATGTGAAAATGAGAATGAAATAAATTTAGATGAGAAAGAAAGAGCGATAAATAGATAAATAGAGTGTGTGATGAATAGGGAGAGAGATTTTACCGTAGGTACTTACACAACGTACTACCACACATATATTAATCTACTAGCTTCTGCGCGCGACTTCGTCGGCGTGGACTCCGCTCCTATTGGTCTTAGCGTGATGATACAAAGCCTATAGCCTTCCTCGATAAATGGGCTATCTAACACTGAAAGAATTTTTCAAATCGGCCCAGTAGTTCCAGAGATTACCGCGTTCAAACAAACAAACAAACAAACAAACAAACAAACAAACAAACAAACAAACAAACAAACAAACAAACAAACAAACAAACAAACAAACAACCAAACAAACAAACAACCAAACAAACAAACTCTTCAGCTTTATATATTAGTATAGATTTGCAATTCGTTGTTTTCAGAGATAATATATATAGTAAAGGCTCGGGTTCATACCCTTAATATAAACTAATATATTTATCATAAATATTTATTTAGTAGAACAAAAAATACGAGTATCTCATGGTGTATAAATTTGTTTAAACATCCTTGGTTACACAAAACACATATTGCTCAGTCCTCTGGCAAAATTATGTTATTTTTTTTCTTAAGAGAAAATTATCGGAACAAATAGGAAAAAAATACCATTAAGAAACGATTTCTTTTCTTTTCTTATTGAAGAGATTTTGTGTAAAGTTACATATAATAAAATCGTAACCTGCTGATTTTGTGTACACTAGATATAATTGGGGAAGGAAATTATAGGTGTCTTTATGTGAATAAATTAAGTTTTTGTCTGTCACGAAATCATCTTCATAAAATTCAATGCACTTTTCACAATTTTGTTTCTGGATATCTAACATAATTTTGTCTTAATAAGCCACATTGTAGTGAAGTTATTACTTTGCAACCAATTCATTTTATGCACACATTCATCGCAGGTGAAAACCACATGATACAACTAGTAGTCTGAATGACATATTCTATTATTTTGATTTCGAAATTTCCTTAGTACAAGATGTGTGATATAAGAGCTGCGGGGTTGTCCGCATCTTGAGACACAGCTTGAACAAAATAAAGCACATTGATTAGCAAGATCAAAGGCTTTAAGTATTGCATAAGATATGTGGCTAATGAGGCTGTATCAAAGAGAAGCAAAACAGATTCTTAGTAATAAGTCAATCATACTCTGAGGGACCTTGGTGACACCCTAGCAATATTTTGTAGTAGTCATGTTTTCTATTATATTATTTTCAATTATTTTATTTTGTATAATGGTTTTCCATAGTACCGAGGTAGTCAATATCAAAAGAAGATTGACAGTCGAGGTCACAATCTTAATAAAGTTTTGAGAGCGTATAAATATAGTTGTTTTATGGTTAACCTTTAATCTAAAACCACACAAAAATCAAATAAAGATAAATATAGTATTATTCAGTAATCTATGTTGTACTGTATTTGACTGTGTAGATTTACTAGATGTACGTTTGCTAGATGTATAGGTTTTATTATTGTAATTAAAATAATACGTATTTAGTTGTGTATTACAGCACAAAATAAAGCCTAAAGTTATTTTTGATTAACCTATATTCAATAGCGTGACATTGTTAGATAGACTGATAGACCACAGAAACCATGACCAAAGCAATTTTATCTTAAAAATTATATTTATAAAAATATCAATATATATGTATATAAATAGAACAGCGGATATAATCATGGGATTCTCTCCGAATAAATTGCCTATTGTGCTAACTAATTTACCCCCCAAGGTGGGCTCTCAGTTATATTACATTATCCCAGTTCCCGGGGGGTAAAGTATGAGAATATTCGACCGTTATATTTCGTTACCTTGTAAATTGGTCAGTCTATTCTCATGAAACCATATTCTATTACGTAACCGTAATGTAGTTAAACTATTTTTACCTGATTACAGGGAAGCATTAAAGCCATAATGGTTTTGCTTTCTGTTGGTACTATACCTATATTATTATGTGTAGTAAATGGCTGCATATTTTGTGCCTACAAAACTAATATAGAAGTACTAGCTTCTGCGCGCGACTTCGTCGGCGTGGACTCCTCTCCTATTGGTCTTAGCGTGATGATACATAGCCTATAGCCTTCCTCGATAAATGGGCTATCTAACACTGAAAGAATTTTTCAAATCGGCTCAGTAGTTCCAGAAATTACCGCGTTCAAACAAACAAACAAACAAACAAACAAACAAACAAACTCTTCAGCTTTATATATTAGTATAGATTAAAATGTTGGTGGTGGATGCAAGCAAGATTAGTTTAATTAAAACATATAAATTGCAATTAATAAAACATGTGATAGACATTGGAACTAACTACAGTGCTACTTCTATTTGATATTTTTATTTAATAAATCTTAAAATAATTTGGAAAATCCAAAAGTGCACGCCTCACACGCTCATTGTGTTACGAATTGAAATTAATAATAATTGCCTAAAAGAGAAATCAATTGAATAAAATATTATTATTTTTTGTGTCGATTTTGCAAGATAAAATCGTTCTTATATCCTTATTAGGAATTTGAGCAGAATAGATTCCACTATGTTTATTTCCAAGACAGCAGCTTTCAGGTTTATTCAGCTCAATCATAACATCATCTTTATAATTTTTCGAAAGACTCATAATTTTTATGACGTTCTCTTTTATAATCACGTTGTAAACTTGTAATTGATCACGTTTTCTTGCAGAGTTTTTATTTTCTTTTGGCATTTTATATTATCGAAAATCTGTCGACACGTCACGAAACATAGATACAATTTTAACTTCACTGCCAAAAATATCAATAATGTCGCTAGATGCAGCAGAAGTTATATAAAAAATAAATAATTCATGAAAAAGAAGAGAGGAAAAAAAATAGACGGTGATAATTTTTATGAAAGAAACCCAGAAAATCTTTCGAATTTCGTTAATATCTTTAAAACAGTTAAGAGTTCAGTCATAATAAGAAAAAGAGTTCATCCTTAGAGTGACTGGAGTATTATTCAAAAGGAATAATTACAATTAATTGGCGTCTCTACATATATAGACTTTTTATATAAATAATAATAAAAACCTCTTTTTATCATTTTAATAAAAATATTTTTTGATAGTTGTCAAAGACTTTGATTTTAAGCTCTTCTTGTTAATATTTTACATTTTGCTACTTGATTCATTTTTATATTATAACAAAATAACAATTCATTAATAAAAAGTCTGCGGAGTTAGCGAATATTTTATCATCCGCTCATCCATTCGCTAAACCGAGCTCATTTGCTAAACTGGTGGTCATTCGCTAAGCTGGTAACCTCGAGCTTGAACGGCAACGCAGGCTTCGCAAGCATCACCGCAGACAGTTCCAACTCACTGAGAGCTATGCAGCATCTGGTTCCACTGGCCCGCCAACCGGCTATTGACCTTCAGTCTCGGAGGAGAGTAATGTGGCGTGTTTTTGATAGTCGTCAAAGAATTTGATTTTAAATTCTTCTTGATAATTTGTTTTTCAATTTAGTAAGTAAACTTATGTAGGTACGTACCCGTAGCACGTTATCTTATAATGATATTTTATATTTTGCTACTTGAATGTATTGTTTTTCTATTCTATTATCTTATAATTATATTTTGTATTTTGCTACTTTTTTATATTTTGCTACTTGAATATTGTTTTTCTATCATTATTATTCTTCAATAAAGAGTCAGCGAAGATAGATATCATCTTATTATTTATCCGATCGTTCAATAGCTTATACGTTTCGCTAAAATTGTTTATATTTTTCTAAAACGAGAAGACAACTAAAAGTGCACATACCAACGAACAGCTGTAGATATATTATTGGATTACATTTTTTTGTTATATATATTAAAGGGCTTAATCCACCACGCTGCTCCAATGCGGGTTGGCGGATGCCTTACTATACATAATACGATACCTTACCATACACTTTCAATATCATTGAAGTAATACGGTACCAAATTTAGATCGATAGGACATATGGAAGGTAATTAGATTCCCTCATCAACTATTAAAGAGCTGATGATATTCGAACGGCTGATCAGGTCATGGTTACCCTACCATATACTTTCAATATCATTAAAGTAACACGGTACCAAATTTCGAATCGATAGGACATATGGAAGGTAGTCAGATCCCCTCATCAACTAGAAAAAAGTACCACAGACAGTTACACAGATACACAGACACGTTAAACTTATACCACCCCTCGTTTTGCGCCGGGGTTTAAAAAAGAAAAAATATTTATGAAAGAAACCCAGAAAATCTTTCGAATTTCGTTAATATCTTTAAAACGGTTAAGAGTTCAATCATAAAAAGATATACAGTTCATCCTTAGAGTGAATGAAGTATTATTCAAAAGAAATTATTACAATTAATTGTTTATATTTTTCTAAAACGTGAAGACAACAAAAGGGCACAGACCAACGGACAGCTGACATATCACTTTTTAATTACGTTTTTTTTGTTATAAATATTAAACAAAATGAAAAGAAAATACGCTGACTTTATAGATTAACATGTCTAGTTTCCGAAACAACCTTTTTTTTAAAAATTCAGTGCCTAACTTAACGTATAAGAACGATTTTATCTTGGAAAATGGACACAGAGCCGTCTTTCGATAGTAAAGCACACCCACACGCTTAAGCGTGTGACGCGTGCAAATGCATGTACAAGTATTTATGTAGGAGTATTAAGTTTAACTTAATGTCTCTCGTTTTTGTTTCCACCTTAGTAATATATATTATTGCAAGTAGGTACGTTTATATAATATTCATGGTGGTACTTATTTCTGTTAAAAATATTATTAAAACGTTTGTACCGCCATTTTATCGATCTTGCATGATATCTACCTAGCGGTAACTTTGTCACTTTATATTTTGATTTAAGTAAAAAAAATTACATTAGCCATTTAAGTATCGTTTACTAAATTAAAAATGGGCGTTGCTAAAACAGAACCTATACATAATAACACACGAAATGTCAGAACATGGGAAAATGTAAACGAGACAAAAACGCTGAAATTTCATTATTACGTGGTAAAAGGTAATAACAGAAAACGTAGAATTTGGTTATGTTGGAATTTCGTTTGTGATTATTATAATAAAGGATCTGATGAAAACGGCTTAAATATTAGTATTTGCGGGGTTTTAGACCAAAGGCTTCGTATTTTTGTTCACGATGCTGTTCTATAATACGGTGTGAGTGAGTCAATCATGACATCAACACAAAAATGAACTTATGATGTCATAAAATTTTAAATTAGGTTACCTTCAATATTTGAGTACCTAGATATATCGTTTTTTTTATTAAGTTTATGTTAAGGTGGAAAATATTTTTTGTTTAATACAAAAGTTTTAACTCTAGTAATAAATAGATTTTCTCTTTATAAGCCTTCTTGATATTATTATTTATTTATCTCATGTACTATATAAATTTGTAATACAAATTCAAACATTAGGCTGTTCCAGGCAGTCCTCGTGTTCGATCCACTGTGAAATAATGAATAAGAAACTAAGCTTTGACATCCATAATCACTGTACTTCTATTGAAAATGTTAAGAAACGTGAATTTATGCCTTGAAAAAAGTTAACTCAAAATAAGATAGTGAGAGCATAAAATAAGGCAGCTACTTGAAACTGTGACGATTTTCCCTATGCGTCACCAATGGCCGGTTCAAGACAATCTCTGTATCTTTTTAACCTTGGATTCTCAGGATTCTATATACATGACTGATTAGATAAATCGAAATCAGAATAGAAGTTACACCAAAAGTCATTTAATGCTTACAATAAATAAATGACTGTCTGTAATAAAAGCTTAATTTCATAAAGGAACGAATATCCCTCTTCAAGTACAAAACCAAATAAATGCAAGAATGTCGATTGGTTGAATGGTTTTGCGAGAAATCCGCGAAGGGACAACCCTAATAAGAATTCCTTATTGAAAGGGTTCGGAGACCCATCTGAATTTAAATGCGTTAGACATTTACTTTTGAATACGATTATGTTCCGACTTATAACAGTTTTATAATATTGAAAGGGCTTTGTAAAGGGTCTTCAATCGTCAAAGTTCAATAGGTTAATAAATTAAATTTTTTAAATAGTAAAGAAATAATTTTCTTTAACATATTATACACGGGGTCAATTGTTCTTAATATATAAACAACATATCTCCTGTGTAGCAGCCAACTAATAAAGCCAAAAATTATTGGATAGCTAAACTTATACACAGACTCGATGCAAGAATCAAACGCACAACCCCTGGAGCAAAAAAGAGTCACAGAAAACTGATAAAGATAACTGCTTTTTGAGTAATCTTTAATAACGCGCATTGACTTGACTATATTTTATTCGTCTACCTACGTTGTACTTGTCGATGTAATTGAAGTCGGTGTTTTTTGTTTGCGAGCAAACATAATGGGCATGACGACAGTATCAAAAAATCGTCAATTTAATAACTTCAGGGGAACACTCATATTAAAAAAATTCAAAATACTGGTTTAGTTTTATTTAAAATAATAAGATTATCGTGATTTTCAATAAAATAAAACATTAAAATACTGCAATCGGCCATTTTGATTAAAACACGAATTACAGCTCACGACGTCACGCTATAATACGCGTTCCACATAACGCTTACAACGCTATCGACCACGACCGCTGAAAACCACTCAGTAGTCTAGTAGACAAGTTGAAAATGGTTGAAAAATAGCCTGTAATTTATAGGCGTGAGCGTTCAAAAAGATAATAAACGAGATTGGACGGTGTATAGACCACTGAGCGGTTTTCAGCAGTCGTGGTCGATGGCGTTGTGGGCACTTGTGGGTCGTAGGTGGAACGAACTACTATACCGTGACGTCAGAGCCGACGCCATGACACCTGCAGCCGTTTTGTATCACTCGTTGAAAACATATTAGAAAAATAGTTTTAAACTTCCTTAAACTTAAGTATATTACCGAAATATAGGTATTTTCGTAAATAGTAAATGTGTACCCACATTACGGAATAGGTTTTCTAAATCTTTCGTCATGCCCATTATGTTTTTAATAGATTGATTATTTTAGCCTGTAACGTCTCACTGCTGAGCATAGGCCTATTTCTCCTTATAGTAGAAGGGTCGGAGCTGCTGCTCCGATGCGTGTAACAACCGAGACCGACAGCTTTAACTGTTCTTCGAGACACGATAGGAAGATTACCAGACCGGATATAAATATTATTTTGTACAAATCCCAATACATATAAAATGGTGCGTTTTACACCCGAGCGACTGTTTTTTGCTCCATGTGACTAGATATTTCAACATCTCGTCTAGACATGTCGTGATATATTGAGAAGAGATGTTGACGTTGAATACATGACAAAATTCAGTAATATTAGAGTAAACTTATATTCCTATTCTAAGTAATTTCGATTTCTGACCTGTCTACGTCATATGTAAGGAAATTAAATTCTGTATACCGTCCGATATTTCCGAAAGCGAGAAAACTAGAGGGTTATTGAAAAATAACTTACGTCCCCGGATTTTCTCGCCCGGATATACCCTGCTACATAATTCAAGATAGCTTTAAAAATATCACGAGATTGAAGTTTCGAGAATTGGAAATTGAGATTTGGTATTCGGTAAAGTATGAATTATAGAAATAAAATCATAATTAACAATTACTGATGGTTTTTGCGTGATGAGGCAAATATTTATAGTTAATGACTTTTCTTCAATAATAAGAAATATTGAGTATTTGATTGAGGAACATTTGACTTTTAATTTTGAAATTATTTTAACGTTTTGTTTAGATAAGCCTTTTGTTTTGTTCCATTTGGATGAATTATTTTTCTCATTTTCTGGTAAAAGTAATACCATTTTTAGTTTAATTAAAATAAAACAATTGTAGAGTTTTTTTGGTGAATTCTTATTATATTATACTTTATTGCACACAAAAATACATATAGAAAAATAAAATAATAGTAAGGTTTATAGCACAGGTAGACTTATGTCTTATTCTTGGGGTAGAATTCAAAGTATGCGTATCTGATATCTTATAAGTAGTGTAGTAATTAGCACTAATATATTTTTTCTTTTCAGTACGAAACCAGAGCGTTCAATAGTAGTGGAGTTTCCATCACGAACAGCTCCTGTGACTCTTTTTCCTGTGTCATCACGGTCAGACCAGAATCTGGAACAGCCAAGTACACATGTGAAGTATCCAGCGAAGGGCCAAGATTTGAAGTTAATAGAAAATCAGCCAATATGACGTTAGCTGGTAGGTTTTGATATTTTAATCTGACTTGAAAAGTTTCTTTACAAAAAAAAAGGAAGTTGCAAAAATAACGAAGTTAAGAGTATAAGACTTAAAAACAAAGAAACAACAAAAAGCGATAACTGATTTTAATAATTATTGTAATAATTTAACAACAAAACAGACATATTACTGCTCAACTAATTTGAAAATACATACCTGCAAATGTCCTATTGCTGGGCAAAGTCTTCTTTATTACAGCTAGAGTTTGGAGCTACCAATATACTATTATGCCATAAGTTTTATTTTGACTAACAAAGCTTTTTTGTACTAGTTACGTATTTTCTTATAATTAAAAAAAATAACGTCATAATATTTCCGAAAAAATAGGTTAACAATACCAAATTTACAAACGCCAGATGTGATTCGTGCAAATAAATCAACATTTAAAAATACTTGCTATGAAAATCATGACGGTGTAGAATGAATTGAAACGCAATTCCGATTTTTCGAGCGCAAAATAAACAAGCGCATAGTGAAAACTATGAGATTGGCCATTAGATATATTAAAATAACCGGTACACTACTAGGGTAAAGTGATATTATGTAAAAATATTATTATATTTAGATGTGTATATCATATTTATCTAATAAATATCCAAAAAAAAATATATGTTCATAAAGTAGTTTTAGCTTTAACATTTTATTTATATTAGGGTTATATTTTTGAAAATTTATTTGAATAATTTAGCCAACTAGCTTTTGTATTTAAATTAATTGTATTAAATGAAGTTGCTAAATTGCTTTGTCTCAAATTTTAGAGATCTGCAGGGCCTTGAACCTAATTATTCTATTAAATAGAATTATTGTTACGAAAACGTAAACCTAATAAATTGTAGGTGAAATAAAAAATTTAATACGTAGCCTGTTTTTTATATATTTACAAAAGTGAACTAACGATAAAAGATGGGCAAAGTTTACAGAAAGTGGACACATAAAGTATAGAATATGTCTAAATTAAAACTTTCGTTCGCAAACCAATAAATAATAATACACTAAACTCTAAAGTAATACACTAAAGTAGTGTAAATATAAATCGGCCGAGTGCGAGTCGGACTCGCGCACTAAGGGTTCCGTACCATTGACTAAACTAAAGGCTACATTTTATTGTTATTAAACAAAATACTTAGTACTTAAATAAAACCATATAAAAATGGAAAATAAACTAGTCAAATACACCATCTATCTATCGATCCATGCCGCAGCTATTGGAAAGCTATTATATTAGTCTATCGACGACGTTTTCTTGGTTTCTGGATAGTTAAATATTTATTTTACTTTGTTTTTAGTATTTGTTGTTAAAGCGGCAACAGAAATACATACTTTTTGAAAATTTCAAATGTCTAGCTATCGCCGTTCTTGAGAAACAGCCTGGTGACAGACGGACGGACGGACGGACGGACGGACGGACGGACAGCGAAGTCTTAGTAATAGGGTCCCGTTTTTACCCTTTGGGTACGGAACCCTAACAAAAACATTACATATAACAGGAATATATCAAATAGGTAAAGTAAGGTACGAAGAACGGTTATTTATCTAAGCAAACTTGGAATAGAAGAAATAGTCTTGTGTCTTTTTAGGCCTGAAAAATCAAATATTATAGTGAACAAAAACTGCGTGTAGAGCCCAAGCCAGTCTGGTAATAAAATGTGAAACTATCGCATGCATTCTTTCAACTATCAAAACCAAAATTATTAATAACTTATTTTTAAATGAAAAGCGTGCACGTCCCAAAAATACATAATTAAACATTTGACATGATCTTAATAATTTATTTGACAATTAAGTAATCATTGTGGATTGATAAATTTATTTTAATAATTTAAGTTAGATACATTATAATCAATTATTTCCAAACGCAGATCTTATATAAATATTTTTTTCAATATTCGAAGAGCAACATTTATACATTTTGATTTGAAGAAAAATGATGCATTGGTAAATGGAATACTAACAACGTACATATAAAAAAGTAAAGGAATGTAACGTACGTAATGTTTCACTTTAATTAATTAAAAAACAGTACGCAGTTACAGTTAATCTAAACATATCATGGTTAAATGAAGACATTATGGGTGTAATGTAAATTGTTATTTCAATCGCTTTCTTTTTTATATATTATTCTCATTGAATTTAATTTACAAGATTTAAAATAAATATACATATAATATGTTTAAATTTCCGTGTTAAAGGAGACAAAAAATTAAATACTAGTTTAAAAAAAAAATTAAATTATAAATGTTTAAACAACTTAATCCTTAATAAACTTCAAATTCTGTATATTTTAGTTTGTGGACGAGTATAAAGTTGTGCCACGTCACAATCGAAAAGGTTTTATGATATCTACAATATTTCCCCATATCCCACAGTGTAACTAAAACATTGGTGGAAACAAAAACTACTTCAGAAATCAAGAATACACGCTAGTCATCACAATCTCCACTGTATTTCTATTATTTAATTGTTGGTAAACGAAATTATTGTAATAAATTTATATAAAACTAGCTATGACAATATAATTTGTAACCATAACTTGCAAATTAACGATAGTGATAACCGTATCACTATCTCATCTGTTGTTATTATGAAGGAGTGTAACTGATGTTACGAGGTAAGCAATTTTATGTATTATTATTTTCGGTAACAATCGACTAATGTTTAAAGAGGTTTTTTTTTCGTTCCATACATGTATTTTACTCCCAGAATCGTGGTGAAAATCGTACCCCCAAACTTAAAACGGAAAATAGGATCACAGCTAACTGCGCAAACTAGCCAGTCTTACTCACGTTACTTTATGCATGTGGTCACTAGCAGAGGCGTGTGAGGATATTGTACCGAGTATTTTGTTTTTTTTTTACAAAAGCTATTTTTTTCACAGTTTTACCAGAATACGAACCGCTGATAACCGGTCTACCAACATTTGTAAACGCGGGAGAACAGGCGCTTGTCAACTGCACGTCTGACTACTCCCTACCAGCCGCTACAATAGAATGGTTCGTCGATTCAGAACTACAGGAGGTAAAATTATTTTTATGAATATTTTCATGTTAATTGATAAAAACTAACTAAGCCTTTAAAGCTTTGATTTAGTTTTAGAAGTAATGTAAATTTTTCAAATTATAAATATCATACTATAACTTTTTGGCTCATAATATATGAATGTACAGAAAGAGTGTCGATTTAGGTATTAAATGATGTAGCGCACAGCAGGAAATATCCTGCTCAAAATCTGGAGCAGCCCGACCGGGTAAGTACCTCGACCTTACAGAAAATCACAGTTACATAATACTGCTTTCAAGCAGTGTTGAGTTCCAGAGGTAAGTAGGGTGACCAGACCTCCTGGAGGGTACGGTTGTTCTGGTGTTGCAGAAGTGTAATAGGCTATGGTGATTGGTTACCATCGGGTGAGCCTTACGTTTGTTTGCCGACCTAGTTGTATATGAAAAAGCAATATACACAGGCACCCAAAAAAAACTAAAATTAAGTACCTCAAATGAAATTTCATTTACCCAAAAAATATCTTAAAACAAACTCTTTGAAAGAATATTGTTTCCGACCCCTTCCTAAATGATTGTTTGCTCAAATATTACGATAACATTACATTCGACCCGCCATTATCTTGTATGGATAAAAAAGCAGTTCCGAGAGAAATCTCGTTTGATAACATTGCCGTGAGCTGTGTGAAATTAAAGATCAAATGCTGGTTTTTCATTGCATACGATATTTTATAGAGCTGTAGCGCAAGTAAAATATAAATCTAAAATGCCATGAAATCTTATATTTTTTAAAAAGTTAATACTTTACGGTTAGATATTTATTACATTGAGTTCTGTTTATTTATTGGTAGAGGATTACAAAGCAGCAAGATGTATAAAAATGTTTACCGAACTACTGTCAGTGTATATTGCAAATCTTTACTAATTATTATTTTTATACTCCGGCCGCTCAGAGAATGCGTTTCTGACACCTGCCAATTCGTCATGACTAGTGATGTACAATAAATAACATTAATAATATATAGTTACGTTGTTTATTGCATTCATTATGCATATTAATTCAATTTAATTTATATGTTGTTATTTTTTATAGGATTTATATTTCAATATATTTGTTACTGTAAATGCGCGAATTACGGCAAATCCTAAGATTTAAGAGTAAAACCTAAGATTTAACAACTCTTAATGGTAAAAGCCTGAACAATTTTGCTATTCGAACTTTTACCACTATTCACTTGGTAAGTCATAGGATTTACATTAAAGGCACGGTAAATGTTAAAAAAGACACGTTATAAGTTTATAAGTTTATAACGTGTCTTTTTCAACATTTACCGTGTAATAAGTCTTTAGATTAAGACCCGCGTTAGTCTAATTTTGAAGTTAGATAGGTTAAGGTTTTTTTTTTGTAACGAAATTATGCCGATAACGGTCTACGGGTCTTAATCTAAAGACTTACCAATTTAAGTTTTTGACTGAAATATATGAATAAGAATTAATTTTTGTTTTATTCCCAAGACCAAATTTTACTAGCTGTCAGTGGTAAAACCTAGCATGTACTAAATTATAATAGTAAAAGCCCAAAAAAATGTCCCATTTTCATAAATCCTTACATTTACCAACTCATGTCGGTAAATCCTAAGACTTACTCTTAAATCTTAGGATTTACCGTAGTTCGAGCTTTTACAGTAAAATATTCAATAAATATTCAAAATATAGATAATTTTTAATGAATCAATTAATTGAATTGAATCGTAATTTCTGAAGGTAACGAAGAGAAAAAAATAAAAATGCTTTATTTATTGGAAAATATATGTTATGACTTGTGAAATACATTGTTTTAAGCCTTAAACAATGAAGACTATATATATCATTTTTTTACTAGAAATATATAGTAGTAAAGTAAGTAATTTTATTTTCAATGTTTTTTTTTAATTCATCTGACTGATATTGTGACACTATTTTTCTTAAGTTTTGTTTCGGCGTACCGTTATTATGTTATTAACTTTATTAAATACTAAGTACATTATGTATTATAAAATTATAACGTTTTATTTTATATTATATCGACAGATTTTATTAAGATTACAAAAATCTTCGATAACAATTGCCTCGTTATTTTGTCACATCACTACTATACAAAAACAAACAGTTGACATAACCTTGAAGCAGCGTCGTTTGACGTGGTTGGACTTTTAAAAGCTATTGATTTTATATTTTTTAATTAAGTAATTGTAATAATTTTAGGCCAAAATTAATACATTTATTGTAAGTTGGCAAAATTATTCGAATTTTAATGTTATCACTCGTTAATAAGGTAAAAAAAAGATATTTAAAATTTTGCCGTAAATTGTACGCCAGTTCAAAGTTACATCGCCCAATCAATCACGATCTGTCAGAAACGCATTCTTTCAGCGGCCGGACTATAGTTTTGTTATTTATTTTAGAACGTCAATCTAATTTTTGTAAATAAATTTAATTTCAATAAAAATATAAAACAATAGTATATTTTAATACCCACTCTAAGTTTTTCAAAATATTTGTTCATGTAAGTAGTTTTTTGGATAATAACCTATACCTATAGTATGGACAATAATCAAGTAGACAACCAGCCTTAAGGAAACAGGCATTGTCAAACATTATGTTGAATATAAAGTTAAAAAGAAAAACGCATTAGGGTGCTACCTCTAGTAGGTACCTCTAATGTATGCTTCAGATCATCATAATCATGTGCGTAAAAAATCACATGCTTTTGTTAGTAAAAATACTGTTGAATACGTCCATTTCTTTTCTTTAAAATTTGAAATTATATTTTGTCGTGTTTCAAACAAGAATTTATACTAAGAATAAGTTCACCTTATATCATATCTAAAGAATATTGCTCTCAAGTAATGATGATTTCAGTAGTAAGGTACACAGCACCCGTATGGAAGTGCTGTATTGACAGCCGATGTAGAGTTGAAATCACGTTTGTGATTCTCCTGCTGTTGTTGGCCGCCTTAGACTATGGTAACCGCTTACCAGCAGGAGTACCGTACGATTGTTTATTTTTTGTTATAAAAAATTGGATATAAAAAAAGATAAAAACTAGAAATTAATAATGTATTTTATAAGTCCACTTACACATACGCTGGCTCGCTAAGATTAGTTAATCTAAAAAAACATTTTTGATATAAATATCACAATTACTTTTCTGTACTCGAAATCAGAATGAAGCTCAGCGGTGTGTTTTACCTTTAATACTAGTACCTTAATATTATTATAAAAAAATTATATTATACTAGCTTCTGCGCGCGACTTCGTCCCCGTGGAATAGGACCAATTCTCTCATACATGATTTGAGCGAAACTTTAACTGTTTACACCGCGGAAGCTCTCAAAAGGAAAAAAACCCCGATTTTAAAACATTCTTCACTGGTGCTACGCTCCTTTGGTCTTAGCATGATGATATATAGCCTATAGCCTTTCTCGATAAATGGGCTATCTAACACTGAAGAATTTTTCGGCCTAGTAGATCCTGAGATTAGCGCGTTCAAACAAACAAACTCTTCAGCTTTATTATATTAGTATAGATTAAAACAGCTTATTACTAAGATAGCTCTAACTAGGTACATATAACTAAAATAAAATTAATTATGAATTACAAAAAATTACATCGTTCAGCTTAGTTTAATAATGTTCAATTTTATCATTTTTTACACGAAGGCAATAAGACTCACTTATTCATTTCTATAATCTATATTAGCCCTAACAGCAATAGTCCTTAAATTTTACGCTGTTGACCAAAATATTAGTGCCTAAGAAAGGTAATTTAATCTCGCTTCCTGATTGCGAGTTAGCAGATAATGTCAATATCAATCGGTAATCGTTTTTCCTGTTGGTAAAAAAATTACCTGTAACCCGACTCTGCGATAAAAATTTTAGGGACCAATCCAACATAGATACGTATCACTACGTACGTAACGTATCACTATAATATTACTTGTTCGAAGACAAAAATAGTTAAATATAAAATTATCAGATCAGCCACATAGATTCTAACTTAACCTAGAAAATTGCCTTAATATTTTTATTTTTATGTCTTTCACAACATACAAAACCTATTACACTGATATTTTCTTCGTAAGATCAGATCGCAGAGGAACCATTGTCCGCACAAATACGTTTATTATCAGCCAAAGTAGCTCTGAAACTAATGAAATGACTTCTAACTCCAATTATGGTTGCCGGGAATGAATTTTATTGCTAAAGTTCTGATAAAATAATATAATCAGACTTTCTGCGATAGGTATCAAATCGTACATAACGTGTTTATTAACAATAATTTATCTATATAATAATAAGACGATATATCTCATGTATTTTTATATTTTCATGTAGTATATTTACTTTTTTATAATTTATACTACCTGACCCTACGACGAACATCACTCTGATATAGTAGGGCGTGCACCGTGTCGACAGTCACACGCCAGCGATTGCGGGTTCGATTCCCGCTCGTGATGGATATTTGTACTTATATTTTTTGTACAAATATTTCTTCACTTTAGAAGAGAGCACTTTAAGAATCGCTCCCGGTTTATATCATAGACACCTGATGGCAATTGTTATTTATGGTAGGGAATATATCCGACATTAGTGCTTGGTGATAAATTATATCTAGCATATTAATAATTCATAGCCTTACCATCAGAAACCAAAACTTTGAGCCCATTTCACCTCAACCAATCAACTACTACTTTTGATTTACAGTTTGCGAACAGAACTATCCGACAGGTAAGTGAAATTTAATGATGAAAAAGAAAAATATATAATAAACTTTGATCTAATGGATACAGCATATGTTACATAGCTTTATGTACAAGCAGTGATACCAGTGAAATAGGCCCTTATTATGCCTTAAGCTGGTTCTTTCATATAATAATAAACACAATACCGTGCTCAAAACACTCTTTTGGCGTATTCGTCACATTAGTTCGTTTCCTTTTTGTCGGTTGATAAAAGAAAGTAGCAACGTTAAAAAAATCTTTTCCATAATCAAAATATAATGGTTTTCACTACACCTACCTCTTGCGACACAAAAGCATTATTTTTCCATTCATTCCATTCATTGTTCGCGGCTATTTTTAATTCTGACATGTCATCCGAACAACTATTATTTTTTTCGATATTTCGAAGAAATTAGAGCGCCAACACGGTTTATAAATGAACAATATAAATAAGAAATTAAAAGTACGTTTTGCCTCTGAAGGATTACGTGAAAGAACGGCGTGTAATAATATTTTTATTTAGTGTTAATTTTCTTTACATTTTTTCACGCAATCGTTAGCTTTATCCGATCATTTTTTATTGCGTGTCGTTTTCTTTTTAATAATAATAGAGTATTTTTTATACTTAATAAATCTTCTAGTTCTAAGTATTAGTATACTAAAAGTATGTGTATTTATATGATTTGTAATATTTTAAATAGTTTTTAATAGTCCTACTATAGCCCAAGAGCCCGCGAGGGTCAGACCTTCGTCATTTTATAAAAGCTGAAAGTTTCCCAGCACATGCTCCCAACAAAGGTAGAGGCAATGGACAAGTAAGAAGTCAAACTATAGTTGACTTTGGCAGATATCAAGCAGAAAAGGAGTACAAAATGCGAACTTACTTAGGTTATTTGATAAAGTGTAATTTTTTAAATATTGTATTCAAAGTAATATTAGAAATCACGGTAACCATTGCCCCAACATTATGTAACGAAACTTACGCCATAGTAACAAGCTGAACCCATACTAATATTATAATTACGAATATAACTCTGTCTGTCTGTCTATCTGTCGCGCTTTCACTCCAAAACTACTTAACAAATTTAAATGAAATTTGGTGAAATGAAATACACTTTAAGAAGACGGAAGGCTATTTTTTGCCTCAAATCAACGAGGGTGAAACCGTGGGGCACAGCTAGTTTCATATACATTACTCGGGTAGTAATAAAACACGCAACGACTCAACTAGTCATTTGTCAAATCCATGCTGATTTCAGTAAGTTCTAAATTTCAATCAATAACACTTATTCGTCCATACAAAATAATAACGTTCAAATAATCCCATCCTCAACCATAAATGAGAACGATTAGAGAAAATCTGCAAGTTTTGGAAGAAATACTTAGACGTGCATATTCGAGTATTGAAATAAGAGATTAATTATAACTGCATCAACAAGTTATGTAATAAAACAAATATTATACATTACAGTTTCTTTTCAAGAACTTGGTAAATATGAAGTTCATTAGTCCTATACAAGCGCTCAGTCATCAAAAATTCTCTCAGATACGGCTCGCTAACAGAAGTTAATATTGCATGTTTTAATAATGAAAGAGTCCGCAAAACTTATATCTTGTAATTTATATAGTTACTGCAATTTTTTTTCCAAATTCCATGTCAGTGCAAAACTAGTCAAATTATGCCATATTACCATATTTTAATTGCAGGTGAGGTAGGGTGTTATATTTATAGGTATCTCAATTTACAATTTTAGGCAATTAATTATATCACTAGAACAAAGTCACTGAGAAAAATTATATTTAAATCACATATTTATGTAATATATAACATTATTCTTCTTAACTGACTTCCAAAAAGTCGGAGGTTCTCAATTCGATTGTATTTTTTTATGTATGCTACTTCAGAACTTTTGACTGGTGGGACCGATTTCGATTATTCCTTTTTAGTCGAAAAGAAGTGCGTGTCATGTGGTCCCATTTAGTTTTAATAAGGATCTAACAAGTACTTTTCAAATGATATTATTACCTAATAATGCGTATGCAGTAATAAGAAACAAAGATGTACCAGGGTGATCTAATCGCTGAAAGAGCTATTACTTTCATAGTACAGTATAGATAGTACTGTATAGTAGCGACGGTTAGGAAGTGTTGAGGAAACACGAAAAGAAAAATAATAGTTTCGTATTTTCTATTTTAAAGAAGAATATTTAGCTTTATAAGAAAACTAATTAAAGTATTTCATTACCATGAAAGAAAGAATTATGTTGCATAGCCTAAAACTTCATTTTTTTAAACATACACCTTCACATATTAAGAGTGAAAGATTGGTTGGTAGTTCTGGTGTCAAAATTTATATTAAAGTCATTCTAAAAGCAGGAATTTGTATTTTTATAAATATTTCTCTCTGGTCTGGATTGATCTTCGATCATTCCCCTATTTCAGGAGAAGCAGCACTGACACGCTTGTAAAGTGTGTCAATTCAGATTTCAGCTCAGTTTTGAGTTGACCGTGTTCCTACAGAAACGTTCTGCATTATTATACAGGATGTCCCGCGATAAAGTGCAACCCCGAAAGGGGGTGAAACTAGACCATAAATTATCGACAAAAAACATAGAAAAATTTTTTTTTAAATATTTTATTTTTTATTGACCAATTAAGATTTTTATATCTTACGTAAACTCTAAGTACAAAAAATGATGATTTCTTCCAAAGCAGTGGGTCGATTACTTTAAAATAAAATAAAATATTACGCCACGTACTTGGCGGTAAGGATAAAATAACAATAAGCTCGCAAAAAGTGGCATTATGACTTTAACTATGCTTCTTGTGAAAAAAAAAATCCATTTTTCATGACTGTTTTTTTTCAATGATCTCTAATTTTCTCAGAATTGTGCCCCCAATACCAGGAAATTTTATGATTTATTATTATTTCTTGCCATATTGCCATTCAAATAAAATAAAATTTACGCCTGTATCCCAAAAACACGCACAGAAATCATCATTTTTTGTACATAGAGTCTACGTAAGACATATAAAATCTTAATTCGTCGATAAAAAATAAAATATATATTTTTTTATTTTATTTTTTGTTTTTTGTTGATAATTTATGATCTAGTTTCACCCCCTTTCGGGGTTGCTCTTTATCGCGGGACACCCTGTATTACTTTAAACGAGCAACGACCTTGAGTTTAATTTATTAAATTCAGTCATAGAGAAACATTATTTCGAAGGTTGTTCAGGGAAAATATTCGACGAATCTTTTGGGTATCAAAGTGAATTTTTGTACAAGGAAAGATTTTGAGCACGCAAATAATTCGTCACAAAAATATGTAATTTAACTAAGAGGACGAACACAGATAAAAAATTAATTTTAAAAAGGAACAAGACAAGTTATTTTGAGAGACAATTTGAATTGTCTTCTAAAATTAATTACATCTCTGAAACATTTTGATATAATTACAGTCCTTGAAATACTGAAAAATATTTTTAAAAAGTCTGTAGCGTTATAAAATACTAGTTTCTGCGCGCGACTTCGTCGGCGTGGACTCCGCTCCTGTTGGTACTAGCGTAATGATACATAGCTTATAGCCTACCTCGATAAATGGGCTATCTAACAATGAAAGAATTTTTCAAATCGGCCCAGTAGTTCCAGAGATTACCGCGTTCAAACAAACAAACAAACAAACAAACAACCAAACAAACAAACTCTTCAGCTTTATATATTAGTATAGAAGTATAGATAATCCAACCGCCATTTTTGATTTCCAGTGAGGACTAAGCCCTGATACTGGTTATAATTCAATCAATATATGGCTTCTCATAGTAACGTGCACATGGCAAATCGAATTTATCCATTCAGCGTTGGATGAGATTAAACCTACATAGCTTAATGTACACTAGTCACGAATAATTTATTAAGGGTTACTTTGAAACAATGTTTCGGTCAGAATTCATTCAAGAAAAGTTTTGTAGATATCGTTTATTTTATATTAAATATTTTTTTCTAGAATACAATTCACACTGAGCTTTGTCAAATTAAATACATTTATTTATTATAACTGAGGTAGGGCACAGCAGGAAATTTCCTGCTCAAAATATGGAGCAGCCCGACTGGGGTAGTACCTCGACCTTACAGAAGACCACAGCTAAATAATACTGTTTTCAAGCAGTTATTGTGTTCCTGTTGGTGAGTAAGGTGACCAGAGCTCCTGGGGGGATTGGGGATTGGGTCGGCAACGCGCTTGCGATGCTTCTGGTGTTGTAGGCGTCTATAGGCTACGGTCTTACCATCAGGTGAGCCGTACGCTTGTTTGCCAACCTAGTTACATTAAAAAAAAATTTTTTTTTCAACTACCACCAACTTTGATATTATTATCATGTTTATGGTATAAATTTTAGATGATCGTCAAACCTTTAAATAATAAATTATAATTAATATTCAATTTAATCACAATAATAAAACAAGCCAATAATTATTATTGAGAAAATTTAAATATTGACTGTATAGATAGAAAGTAATTTCTACCTGTGTTATAAAAAAAAGTTTTATTGCCAATAAAAACTAAATTATATCAGCCGGCAAGATCCATTACAGATGGCGTCAATAGTAATATGACTACTCACAAAGTAACAACCCGAGGAATAATTTTATGACAGCGTTACTTAATTAAAATAATATTATATTAATTGTTAGTAGCAAACTGCTTTTAATTTTATCACTCTTCTCAAAGAAACCGGTCATAATAGATGCCTTGATCGTTACTCATGGCAAAAAAAAAATCTATCAATAGTAGTTTAGTGGATTAAGCTCCGACTCCTGGCTTACCTAGTGATGAAACCTAACCGTGGTACGTTTACAGGCTGATTTAGAAAATGATTGGTTTCATTCATAAAGAAAAAGTCCGTTTTCAAGTTGTGTAAACTGAAACAATCAAACGATTTCATAAATTCCATTAGGCGTAGTACCATCCAATATATCCAGTGATCCGGAGGCTCGCTCCTAATGGACCGGAAGAGTCGACTGAGTGCCCGTAATATATTACTAAATTACCGCGTATTATCAGTGTTTTACGAGTGATTAGTGGATCAAACGTACCGATGATTACACGCTCTGACTGATCATATTATGATTTAGCGTTTGTTTTATCATTTATGAATCCGTTTGATTTGTTTTGTGTTAATATTATGTTTATTATATTATGATATTCAATGTATTGTTCATGAATTATTTTAGTTTTTTTATCTTTCTTACTTATAAATTGAATCTTAAGAATGTTAGGATTTTGTGATACTTAAGGTAAAGTAGTATTGCGTTACTCAAATAACCAAAAGTAGCACCAAACTTTAAACTTTATTTAGCAAATATTTAAATCTATACTAATATATAAAGCTGAAGAGTTTGTTTGTTTGATTGTTTGTTTGTTTGTTTGTTTGTTTGTTTGTTTGTTTGTTTGAACGCGGTAATCTCTGGTTCTACTGGGCCGATTTGAAAAATTCTTTCAGTGTTTGATAGCCCATTTATCGAGGAAATCTATAGGCTATGTATCATCACGCTAAGACCAATAGGAGCGGAGTCCACGCCGACGAAGTCGCGCGCAGAAGCTAGTAATACAATAAAAAAGAAATAAAAGTAAAAGTCTGCTCTCCGTGCAGAAAAAGAGCAAGTAACCCCCCAACTCTAAGCTGCTTTATTGCGGGAGGGCAAATAATGTCCTACAGGACGGAAGGATCGGGATGTATTTTGATTTTTTCTTTAAAAAAAATACAATTTCGAAAAGCACAATTACATACATAGTTAAATAAATCCCTTTTGTTTTGGATTTGATTAAAAAGTAAATGACTATTTTATCTTTAAAAAAAAGTTTTCGTTATAAAACATGCTACAAATTAATAATTGACTCAAATTATACACGCCAAAGAATAGAAGGATTACTCTAACAATAACACCTTTTTCGCTGTATTTTTGAGTAGATTAATTGTAACCAGCTCTTTATTTTTCATACGAAATAACACAGAACAATCGAAATAATTGATTAATCCATAACAAGTCTCATTAAGTATGGCACTCCGTCCGACGAATGCGACGGACGTCGGTCTTAAATGGGTCGGACGAGTCAATTGAGTGACTGTAATTATTGCGCAAGTATTGCTCGCATTTAGAATATGATAAAAGAAATGATTAACAAAAAACTAAGTAAAGAATTTTCTTTACTTACTTCGAGATAATGAATTAAGTGAAAATTAAGAAAAAAAATTAAGTATTGTTACACCATTTTAGTCGTTTTTAACGATTTAATTATCAGAAGTCTTATTAATATTATTTATAGGCACACTATTTCTCACTAAAACAACATTTGTTTATCTTTTGCCTTTATCACCTTTATATTATACATCTATTGAGTATAATAATTATGTTTTAAGCTTACCTAATGTAATTATGACTGTTTTATTTTATATGCCACTTTGTATGTACTTCATGTTACATATGAAGTATGTTTATTGTAATACATTCCAATTCACATGCAAATTAGTAAGTTGTCTGGAAAAGGTCGCTCTGGAAAAGCGCAATCGTACATCTGGTTTTGAATGTTACTATTTTTATTTATGTTTCTTTGTTAATAATGCATTATAAAGAGTGTATTAAATATGTTGTAGTTAAATACGACACTACCATCGTATTCGGAATAAAAATTCTGCTAAGAATTATTACAGAAATTAAACATCAACATTTTTACAAACTCTTTATACATTACTATTATTACGGATACTTAGATTCTAGAAAAGAATTAACATAAAAAAAGCATTAATTTTTAAAAATTATATGATGTACAATTGTACAGTAATTTGTCCTGTACAAAAGACATTAAAGCAACATATGATAGACATTTATTTATGGGTATTACATGTTATTACAATAAGCAAGAAATACCCGGTACCGTTTCATTAGGAAAATTATCCTCAAATATGCTTGGAGGTAGCGTAGCGGAATAATAGTACTTAAGAGGGAACAGAAGAAGATATTGCTCAGCAATGGAGCAATTCCAGGACATTCTACCATTCGACTTCAAATTTTCTCATCGTTTTTCAACTTACTTTGTATAAACTACACTAAAACGAATTAGCTGATATACGTCACACTGCTGGGCAAAGGATTCTTCTCCATATAAGAAGGAGCTACATGGAGAACTTCTTCTTGATTGAGCAATGAATTATTTTCCTTATTGCCTTAAAGCATTAGCTCATATATATGGGTTGGCGGATAGTTTCCCTACCATGAGTAAAAATGACTATCAGGTGTTTGTGATAATAAACAGTACCGACGGCTTTTCGTATACTCCAAGATATGTGAAGGAGGGGGGATCTCATGGACATGCAATGAAATTAGAAATAAATATTTTTGTACCATACAAACAACAACCTCTAGCGGGAATCGAAACTGCGACCACCTTAAAAACGTTTTGTTCTATAATGTTATTTGGAGAAAAAAAATTCGATTCAAGCAAATAATAATTGATTCGTTGATTCATAAACAGCTCCATTAAACGTATAACAATCTGACAAATGCGCCGGAATGCTTTCTGTAATGACCTAAATGCTTTAATTGAGTGTAATAATCACTCAGCTGGGAATAACAAGAGCAAATGTATGTTTTAAGTAAAAAATATTGAAACTATTCTTTTATTTTACAATAATACTCTTAAAAACTATTACAAAATTCAATTAAATATGAAAGTTACATTGAGGTAAATCAAACAAACAAAGAAAAGAAAAAGGAAGAGTAGTTTCATGTTTACTTTTTATCCGACTGCAAAGGAAGGGAAGAAGCAAACATGCATACAAAAATAATAAAAAACGTCCAATTACACTCAAATTTTAACAATACGCCCTGGGCATTTTAATGCCTGTATTTTCAATGTGAGCAAATAGTGTGTTAATAATATATTTTTGCATTACAATAGTGTTTCATTGTTTACCAGGATCCAGTTATAACTGGCGAGACCCACATCTCGGGTGCAGATGGTGACGGTCTCCGTGCATCGTGGAGGACACTACACGTCTATCCCGACGACTATTCCACGCATCGGGGCTACCTCGCGCTAGAGTGCCGCTCTACACTTGCTACGCGGCCACCGCATACGCGTAGCATGGCTGTGCGGCTCTACGTCGCGAGCCGCCCACACATATCATCTTATATGTTAAGTAAAAATAGTAAGTATGGTGTTATATTTGAATAATATTTAAATTCCATTTAGATCAGTCAAATCTACAAGTGATATAACACTGTATAAAAGTAAACTATAATTATAGCTATGGAAATCTAGTTGAAAAAAAACATACATATAAACTACTTTCACTTTGACAGAACATTTTAACTAAACAGTTTTTTTACTTAAAATACGGAGTGTAAATATTTAGTTATTCAGTTTTATTCCTTAGTGCAGATACATTTTGCATGTATTGATTTTATATCTAATTTAGATGATAGAATGTAATAAATATTTTAATAAATTGATCAGGTATGTCCATTGTAACTAACAATACTAAAAGACACCTGTGATCATAATACGTAATACTTCATACATTTCTATTTACACACTCAGTAAGATTTGGGAAGAAAAAATACTCTCAGGAGATTGAGGTGAAGACGCTTTCCATTTAGATGGCTGGATAAAGAAATAGAATATCGCGGTTAGTAAAACGTCTAAAGTCTAGAAATATTTTATTTATCTCGGCGCCGCGCCGGCAGTCTCAGAACAGAACGCGGTCGGACTGCAGTAAAGATATTGCCTGTATATGCAAATAGTATAAAATATTATGGCAATAAAGTTATTTAAGGCATATGAAGCGAAATGAATTCTTCTATTTTATTACTGTGCCTTTGAATTGTATTGCTTTGACGGTGTACGGTTATTATTAACTTTATTGCTTTAAGTTCTTTTACTTAGACAATTTGTCGAACATTAGATACATTTTTTACATTTGTTCCGATTTTGTTGAGTAAATTATTTTAAAATGTTATGATTTGTACTTGTCTTGAAGTTAATAAGTATAACTTTATATTTATGACTATGTGTCATGCTGTATATTTTTAATTTAAAAAGAAAAAAAATAGTCGGCACTTTACACGGGCGTTTTATCGTCTAGCTTAGTAATGGCGACTATGTGTATAAGTATAAAATATATGTCGGAGAATCAATACAGATAGTTATTAATGTCGGTACCTGCGCTGTTGTCGATATTCATCTACCCTCACTCATTCTATTATTCGAGTCATTCTGTCGTGTATAAAACGAACTATGCGACCGCGGCTAAGGCAGTCTTGGCTCTGGCTTGGCACGGTGCACTCGTTGTATCCTGCTACCTAAGAGGTAGCAGGTAAGGCAGGCAAGGTAAACAGGTAGCTTAACTTAAGACTCTTTCAATAATTAATTTGTGCACACGAATGAATTGTTACTTGTTTGGCTAGGCATTACGGGCAACTCGAACAGTGAAGGTGAGCGTTTATGCGCATTTTAAACGAGATCTCCCTAAACCTACACCCGTGGTTGCATGTCCCGGGCACTGCTCTGAGTTTGTCCCTCTGCCACGCGATAGATTCGGCACCCGCTCGGTGAATTCATCGTGTGCTGAGTAGTTCGGCCTCCACCCCGTTAACTAATCTGTGTAACTATCTTGTGTTAACTTACATTGTTAATAAACCAGTTCAGTCCATCGTCATCCGTCCACTTCTGATCCGATATATATTTATTTTACTAAACAGTAAATATTATCTCAGCTAAATCTAACAAAGTACGCAAATAAATAATATAAATCACGAAAGTATAAAATATATGTATGTTAAACATTGCAATATAGGAAATATAAACTATGCCACCGACACCGATTTCAGCTCAACCTTTAACCCTACGTCTATAAAACTACGAATAAAACACGCTCTTTTCGCAGTAAATTTAAAAGCCCTTCGCTCTATAAACTTCAGTCACCTTAGGGTCTACGAACTTTTATATCCCCAACTTAATGTTTTTAGTCAGCGTATTTTTTACGTTATTTTAGCTTATAATTAATGTAAGGCTTTGAAAGGTCATACGGTTTAAATGGCGTGTTTCAAAAACCCTTTTTCCTTTGGAGTTGTTTTACGTTAAACCAATTTGAAATTTGTTTCCGGCCGTATTTTATTATTATCCGACCTTTAGGAGTCAAGATGGAGCAATGAATAGAACATGTGAACAATAAATGTCAAGATTAAATCAAGATTGCTTTTTTAAGTTCTTACTATCTTAAAAATCGTCATTGAACCATCGGTGGTGAATAAATAGTGCTAATCGGCAAAGCCAAGTTCGAGGATTTGGCTTTCTTTAGTTTTGAATAAGAATGGACCTTTTCTAGTTATATCGGGAATTAACATATTTACTACACAGTACAGTCTACTTCATTAATTTCCAAGAAATGAAAATATAATACTCCAATTATTTGCTATCTATGTAAAATAATATCTATCAGACTCAACCTTAGTAAAATAAACCATTCGACATGAGAGTTCTAGCATGCTATAGAAGAGCTTCTGGTGTTGCAGGAGTCTATAAGCTACGGTAATCGCTTACCATCAGGTGTGCCGTAAGCTTGTTTGCCGACCTAGTTATGTATACAAAAAAAAAATTAAACGCTTAGCTTTACCTGTATGTTGTAACCAACTCATTTAGACTTCATTTTGACCTTTCTTAGTAGACTTATCGAGTAACGATGACAACATACTAATTTGATAAGATTATTCCTTTTTTGTTTGGTTGTTTATTTATAAAGCGTGTTTTTTTTACTATTATTTATTTTAACTTTATATAAATCACAGTTTGGCGTAAATTGCGTTCAATGTCAATCTAATTCTTATACACATAATTATGTAGTACCTGGGTGACCGAGCCCAGCTCGGTATTTTTATATTATTTTTTGTTTTTTTTTTTCGGTATTTTTATATTTTAATTTAATTTAAATAATAAATCACGAGTGAAATTAAAAAAAAAGAAAAAAAAATAATCTGGAGACTGAGATTCGAACCCGGGTCAAAACGATTTGAAATCCGTCGCTTTCCTAATTACGCTATTACCACTATATTAATAATGGTGAAATGAAGCTTCGTATTCTAATGATATTTTTTCATTGCCTAAAAACAGGGATAAAACGACATTTTTTTTAAATGTATCCTAGCTAGATCAATTTTTTGCCCCCGAAATCCCCTGCATACTAAATTTCACGAAAATCGTTGGAGCCGATTCCGAGATTCAGAAAATATATATATATATATATACAAGAATTGCTCGTTTAATAGTATAAGATATAGCTTATCAATAGACCTCCTGTGGTAACATTTCATGATCACTATAGACGGTGTATCAAACTCATTAGCTAAAAGCTTTTGTACGAGATATAAAACATAAAAGTATTTTCTATTAGCTATAATATTAACTAAGTAAAACGAAGATTTCCCTATGATCAGCTATCATGTGACAATAACAGCGCATATCAAATTCACGCTGATTTATCTTTTAAATAATCCTGCATATATGAATGCTTTAATGAAATTTATTTTATTAACTAATCAAAATATATAAATTTATCAAATAAACAAGGCACTACTTTGTCAATGTATATTATTTTGAAAACAGCAAATTAGAACTTAAAATCCATAGTTAAGACCTAATAATATATTCATCTATGCTAAACTGTAGTAAATGAGTAAGTGTTACTACCAGATAAAGACATTTTATCCTGATCAGAAAAGATACTCAAAGATTTGATACGCCGTTCACAAAATAATGTATATAAGAATTTCTTCCAAAACATGCAAGTTTTGGCACTGTGCTTCAACGACAGCTAAATATTGAGTTTTGAAATAAATTTATCATTTACTTTGTTGCTTAAAATGTACACAAGCACGCATGCAGTCACATATTTCTTTATAAATACCAGGAGTAATACAAGCGCGTTACCGACCCTATCCACAATTCTCCCCAGGAAAATACAGAAATACTTGAGCGCAGTATTAGTTAGCTGTGAACTTCTGTAAGGTAGTACTTCCCCAGTCTCTATGTATCCTAGTTAAACATTATACAAGCACTCGTGTATTATCTCATTATCTTGTAAGCATTTGTATTTGCTTGATAAATAAAACATTGAAACTCCATGTTTTTGAAGTGAAACTTCTTTAGGCGCATGAGAGGTAAAATTTGAGTGACCGCTAACGCGGCAACGCGTCACGCGTTCAGTACTTGGATGGGACTGTCTGGGAACACCGCGTGATGTTGTCTTTTTTTTGTATTTCCAAATTCTTTTTTTTTTATTAGTTTTTTTAATCAGTTTTTTTTAATTACATTGGCAAACCAAAGAAGTTTCACTTCTCACATGTGAACTTTGTACGCACGCAAATTTTTTTTCGCCTAATTATCGTTTATAAAATTACGTAAACATTATAAAAGGATAGTCTTTTATTTAAATATGACGATGCACGCGATTATAATTATCATAATTTTCACGTATATATAAACCACAGTCTTTGTCTCTTTTTACAAAATATTTAAACAAACTCTTACCACTCTCATAGATTGAATTTGTTTCGAAAATAATTATTGTTACGCGCTTATATAATGGTGGTCATAACAAAATGTGTATACCGGTGGTTGATCAATAACTTCGTTACATTAACTGAGGCACATCAGGAAATTTCCTTCTCAAAATATGGAGGAACCCGACTGGGGTAGGACCTTACAGAAGATCACAGCTAAATAACACTGTTTTCAAGCAGTGTTGTGAGTTCCTGTTGGTGAGTAAGGTGACCAGAGCTCTGGGGATGGGTTCGGTAACGCGCTTGCGATGCTTCTGGTGTTGCAGGCGTCTATAAGTTACGGCAATCGCTTACCATCAGGTGAGCCGTACGCTTGTTTGCCGATCTAGTTACATAAAAAAATACATTTCTGACACAGTAAATGCTTCAAAGTCATATCAATATTCTGTTAAAGTTGTGTTTGTATTTTATACAACATAGTGGTAAACAAGAGTACCATTTGCCTGATGTTTGATGATTATAATAGCCGTTAATATATTTACATAAATTAGATTTTTTTACATATTTATTCGAAATCTAAATCTAACCCCATTACGAGTGAAACTATGTGAAAAATTAAGTATTTCGTAAATTATTATGTTCTTTATTTTATTAATTTCACTATTTTCATGTCAGAACACAATTTAGCGGTCACGGAAAATAAATGACGGATTTAAATTTCCTTTACAAATACATTTTATAAAAAAACAGCCGAGATCGTTTATAGCGTAATAGGTTTTATGCTAATATTGTTTTATTAGCTTTTTCAATTTTTCTCTTTTTGAGATTCAAATTTAAAGCAATCACGACATTTTTTTTTTCAACCGCACTGCTAATTAATTGTCGGTTCTGTACATAATTCATCATTTTCTCTATAGAATGAAGAGGAGGATTAGACTTAAGAGAAGCTTAGTAAGCAATTTTATTCAATAAGTATTAGCAATATCCTTATCAAGAGTAACGACTGCTTTATAGCAATTCCATAAAACCTTTATAGGTTTTATGGAATCAACCGGCACCAACGGCCTTATGTGGTTTCCAAAAACGGTAAGGAGACAAATCCATACAGACAAAAAAAAAGCTGACAAGAAAAAATATTTACACAAGTATCCATTTTGAGTGAAATTTGTACTTGCGATCGTCAGCTTTAATGAAAAATTCGTAACTATTTTACAAATACGATCATCAAATATTTATATAATTGCTACTTAAATTAAAAACAAATAACTATAATTATGTTTACTAGCAAAAAAAAATGACTTCAATTACATCGATAAGTAAATAAAATGTAGTAAAACTTAGGTAGACGAATAAATATTCAGGGAAATACATATAAATAGGGATAACTTAAAAAATATTAATTATATCTAATATCTCCAACAAATTTAAATGGAACCACAAAACAAGTATCAGCTTTCGACAAAACTAAAAATTATCAAAATCAGTAATCCCAGTGATAATTTATGAGGTATATAATACAACGTAGGTTGACAAAATAGTCAAGTAAATTATAGATATAACTCGAAAATTACTTGCCAGATCTCATTTAAATTTAAATAGGACCACATGACACGAATTGCCTTTTGATGCAAAAAATAAAGACTGAAATCAGTCCAACCAGAAAAAGTTCTAAGTTAACATAAATAAAAAATACAGTCGAATTGAGAACCTCTTCCGTTTTTAAAAGTCGGTTAAATACAATGGTTATATGTATGTAGTTTGATCTGCGTTGTTAAAAATGTACTGAATTTTTGTAATTATTTCGTTGTCAGGGTTTTCACGTCGTTCCTGTTAGTCATGGAGTGATATTTTTATTTTGTAACCCTAACTAATATGTTATGTTGGCAACCATTCAAACCGGATTTGATTTTCACTTATGGCAAATTTTTGTTTTTAGTTTGGGTTAATATCCTTACTTATCTTTTTTTTCTTTCCACCGTATCTATCGATCAGTTTCAGGTGTTTTAACACCTGATAGCTATTGTTATTCATAATAGGAACATTATCCGCCAAACTGCAGATGCCTCTTGAATTAAATTCAAACACTTCTGTAAGTGAGTTACGTAATACAAAAACATACTTTCGAATAAAACTGCTCATATTTGAGATTGATGAATAAATATACAAACATGCTTACGTATGCTATACGTTGTTTTAAATTTTTTTTTTTGTTATTTTTTTCCACCCTCATGTCTGAATTTTTTCATCTGTGATAGCTCACAGACACAGGGGTATAAAAAATAATTTACTTCATTTCCTCTTGAAATGTTTCTGTAACTGACATCTCGTTCAGATTCAACCAGGTCGAGTTTAGATAACTTTCAGAATGATGGACATTTCAGTTAAATATTTCCGTCCTTCGCATTTCATCTTGATATTGTATAACTACCAAACGATGTGTTTGTAAAGTGTTTTTATTAACCATTATATAAGGGTTTGAATTTTTTTTTTAAATTAATAACTGTCACTCATTATCATCACATCACTTCAGCCTATCGCAGTTTACTACTGAACATATACTACGCGCCAAAAATGGAGTGAACTCATGTGTGTTGCCCATAGTCACCACGCTGGACTGGCGGGTTGGTAACCGCAGGGCTGGCTTTGTCTCACGGAAGACGCTGCTGCCCGTTTTCGGTCTGTGTATTTCAAAGCCAGCAGTTGGATGGATATCCCGCCATCGGTCGGCTTTTTATGTTTCAAGGAGTGGTGGAGGTAGTGGAACTGTGTTATTCCTTAGTCGCCTCTTACGATACCCACGGGAAGAGAAGGGGTGGCTATATTCTTAACTACTGTAATCACACAGCAGAACTTTAACTTTAAATTAATGCCTGTTTTAGGTAACAGCCAGCTCATATACATATTTTGCAGTACATATAACAGCCAGCTCATGCACCTATTTTGCAGTACATATACATGTACATAAGACTTGGATAAATAATACCATTCAGACTCGAGGGAATCTCGCTGTCTGCAGCGTAATGTTGGTTCACTGTAATTTGTATTAACTAGACAAACAAAATTTATAATTTTCGTATGAAACAGGTGCACCGTGATAATAGTGCCAAAATATTGAGAAGTCAAAATTGACAACAATCAATATATAGTAAACATAACGTTTTACATATTAGGTACTTATAGCGTTAGTGACGGTGAAAGTACACAAAAATCTAATAAATATTGTTCCTGGAGTAGAATATGACCATTATTCATTTTTGTGTTTTATTAAATGACGCCGCGTTGGCGCAGCGGTCACAGCACTGGATTGCGACTGGCTGTTGCGCGGGCGGTTGCGGGTTCGATCCCCGCACACGAACACATTTGTATTGGCCATACAGATGTTTGCCGTGGTCTGGGTGTTTGTGCAGTCCTTGTAGGTCTTCCCACCGTGCCTCGGAGAGCACGTTAAGCCGTCGGTCCCGGTTGTTATCATGTACACCTGATAGCGATCGTTACTCATAGTAGGGAATATATCCGCCAACCCGCTTTGGAGCAGCGTGGTGGATTAAGCTCCGATCCTTATCCTACATGGGGAAGAGGCCTATGCCCAACAGTGGGATATTACAGGCTGAATCGTCGTCGTCGTCGTCGTCATTAAATAGCTTCGCTGTTACTTTATTTCATGTACAAATAAATTCGTACGAACTCAAAAATGTCAATATTACATTTTATCTTACTGTGATGTGTCTAAACATAACTTTTATTTTCAGATGCAGTAGGAAAAAGTAACGCAATAAGACTACGAAACGAGGTGTGTCTGTGGACGTTTTTATTTTTCGGGAGAAGATTTGTGCCTTTTCTAGTAAAGTAAACTTATGACTGAGTAAATGAATTATTACGGACCTAAGTGACGTAACGCTGTGACGTAAAATATGTATAATACTAAGCGAAGTATGTGTATTAATAGTTATATTTATTAAAATTTGATATTTTTTTCTGGATTAATGAAGGATGTTTTCGGCTAAATTCTTAAACTCGAATAAAATATATTCAAATTTTAAATTAATATTTTTTAAACGAGATAACTAGGGTCTTTAATTTGAAATCAGGTTGCTAGAGAAAGTCACAAATGTAATGGTTAGGTAACTAATGGGTGCCGGGCATTATAAGAAAAGGTTGTAGGTGAAATAAAAAAAATCTTGATTAAAATAGAATTTTTTCTAGTTTGTCCAAGCAATTACTTCTATAGTAAAACTAAAACGAATAAACGATATGAATAAATCGCAAATACGTCAGACGATCTAACGCTAACCTTTAGAATATAAATTATTATTTTTTTTATTCTATATTGGCGAAATCAACTGTGATATTTTTACATCAATGAAAACAATTCAAATGAATTAATGAATGAAAACAGTTTTTTTCCGTGGATGGATGTTTTATATGAAAATTATATTTAATTCTATTTTATTTTAATTAATTCAAAACTAGTATATAAAAAAACAGATTCATTAAGTTTGTTGAATTTAGCCGATTACATAATACGTGTTAATTTCAAATAAATTAAGGTTTGTGTTCGTAGAAGGACTTGTTTTATTCCATCAAAAATATTACTTTAATAAATTAAAATATATGGGATTCTGTTTAGTAAGGATCTTGTTCTACTTTATTTAGTTACGATGCCAAGCTATGTAACTAGGAATATTACTGTATTATAAAAATAAATATAAAAATAAAATTTGAATTTTGTATACCAAAACCTTGGATGTTTGGTAAAAAAAAATGTTATATTATGTATGTGTGATTTTTGTAATTGAATTAAAGAGATATTTTAATTAAATAAAATCTTCAAAACACACTTCTATTGTAATAATGCACTTCGTATTGTACAGAGATTGTATTAGATAAAATCGTTTGTGTAACAACGGTATATAAATATTAATATTGTGAAGTTATTCGTTAGGTCAGTGATATTATATTTTATAAAAGGGTTTATGAATTTAAATGAGCAGGATAGATGTTTATAAATATAATTAGTGTAAAAGAGACAGCTATCTGACACTCATTCAATTTTTACGTAAATAAAGATATAATATCATTGATCAGAGTCAAACGGTGCAGTGTGATATTGTTTATTATTAAAATGATAGTCAATGTGCCAATTAGGGGTGATTTGATTTCATTATTGTTACAATAAATGTGTTTGTTCATTACAATTGAAAAATATCGTGTATGGGCAAAATAATAGCTTATTAATTTATTATCATTCCGCAGTAGAATAAATTTGTCCAGAGATATTTAATATTCTATCTAAAAAAATGTATGAGATTTTTTTTTAATCTATCCGAGAAGAAAAATTCTTACCTATCTATAATTTCTATCAATCTTTTTACCTTTTTATTCTAGTTTTCTTAATTATTGCTTATTCAAAGCGGAGAATCTGGTAAGAAATTTTAAATAGTTAACCTTGAAAAGTCTATTATAAAATACTAGCTTTCCATAGGCGGCTTCACATTTTAGGATTTTGAGTGATTGGTTTTCAGTGCCAAGGGAACATTCTAGTGGTGAAAATAATTTCATAGTCGGTCCAGTAGTTTTAAGCTTATGCATTAAAAAAAAACATATAAAAAATCTTTCGCAATAAGCACGGATAATCGGTTCGCATTACGCTAGGGACTTTTTGAAGAAATAGTCTGCTATTCATGGTTTGTCATCGTCGCAGTTTTCCGTTTCACTTGCTACGCTGTTACCTTATAGGCTGATTTGTAGCGTAAGCACGTTATTAGACCCAGTCGGCTAGAAACTTATCAACCATGGACAAAACTTGAACTCAACATAACTTCGCAGCAGAGTCAGGTAACATATAATTATAATTATGTATATACATATAGATGACAGTTACTTGCAAACCTATTCATTATCGATTCGCGGTCTTTCATTTTGTCTAACTAAACTTTTGATAAAATACTGTTAAATAAATCGTTTGGTTTGCAAATCTCAAACACTGTAAATTATTACTATTGAATTAGCGCTATTTGTATGACAAAGTAAGAATACTTTCTCAAATCTGGAGCAGCTCGACTGGAAAATATCGCTGGAGTAGCCAGAGCTCTCTAGCACTATTTCAATTTTTAAATGATCACGGATAAAATGTAATAAAAATAATGTAAAAACTCGGTAAAATCAAATAAAATGTCATTGTTACTTTATAAACTTAATTGAATTTGGAATTTCAAAGGACAGAGTAAAAAATATCGATATTGACGCAAAAAAAAATATGTTCATTATATTAAAATTGACCTGGTTAGGTTAGGAGCTGGTTTACGTAAATTACATTTAAAAAACAACAACATTATAAACATACAATTAAAATTAATTTTATTTTGTATTTAGATTATATTTAATTTTTAAATTTTAATTATTTAAATATCTAAAAAATCAAGCTTTACATAGCTTAAATTATCGTATCGTAGTGTGCAATCACTCTTAGAATATTCAACTCAGCACTGTAGACCCTTTGGAGTACTCTCAGTAAATTCGAAGTGGGTTTCTTTTCATTTAATATTTATTGGTTTAGGTTCACGCTGAATGTGAGATTTCTTCTCCTTTGTTAACTTAAGTAAATTGAGTTATTCAAATAAATTATAATAACCCTTAAAAGTTTGGTTACATAACCGCGGTATAAAGCGTCTATCTTTTTAAACTATAGCATCGTAAAGGTTTTGGAACGAATACTGAGTGCTCGGTGATAGAGTGGGGATCGCTTTGCGTATTGCACAGGGTTGCAACAGAAAATAGTTTTGTTCACTACGAAAATAATTCAATATTTTGTTTAAAATATTTTGTACTTATTAAATACCTGTAGATATTCTATATTCATAAAATGTTGAAGTAAATTTGAACGTTAGCGCTCAATAATCGTGCTAATAACTATACCGCTACTACTAGAAGCGTCCTATATATAATTACGTCACCGAAATCAACCAGAACGCTGGCATAATTTTTACTTATACCGAATTTTGATTTTTTATTTCATTAAAATATATAATTACTCAAAATGTTATTGTAACATTACATTTCTTTAAATATAATTAATTATTTAAATTTAATAGTGTGTATGGAATTCACAAATGGTAGAAGCGAAATCTCTGAAAAGTCGTAGGGAGGTAGACCGTTGCGATTTCTTCCATTGTAGACGTTCAAAGTCTCGTGAAAGAGATCGTAAGTGCCGTGCAAAACGCGTCGCCTATGCGTTTTGTGTAGTAATGTGTTCTGTCTCATTTCCTCCTATACTATATTGTGTTTGTTTTTTTATCGTGACTCATTTATGTTTCGAGTTTCAAATCACAACGATTGTAAAGAAGTTTCACTTCAAAAAGGACAAACACATTTACTGTTATATAAATTCCAATGTTTTTTGTACATAAACATTAGTAAGATATTACGTATATGTATGTATTAAAATATAAGTACATTGTGGTTGATATTTAATTTCGTTTCCAGTAATTATAATTTAATAAATAAAAAATATTGTAAATAATATATAAAATCTGAATGTCAATAATAAAATTATTGAAAGTGTAAACTGTTTTATTAATAATGTCCTTATCATGAGAAAGTATTTCTATTAAGTATCTGCAATAATAAATTGGGCATCAGTGACTTTAAATGATCTGGAAGGATGATGGGAAGACCTACAGACATACTCCCAGAAACAATTTTTTTTAAATACAATCAAATCTGAAACAGCCGGCCTTAAAGTATCTGTACTAAACACATCAGGATGGTCGTAATTTTTGTGCTTCAATGTATTAAAAATCTAAAGAGATATAACTACTAGGAATAATGTGATATACATGCCATAGAAAACGTCCGTTCTGTTATCTACATTATTAAAAAAGTATTTTAATTTTAGAAATTAAGGTCTGAAACAATACTGATATCTTCAGGGTACAGATAAACTAAGTTACAGTTTTGTGGAACAAAGGCTTTTATTATGCAAAGCACTGAATTGTTGTCGATAACCGTCTCCTTGAATATATTATTTGCTTAAAAATTATATTATTGACATATGTATTTATAAATCTGTACAATTATTCGATAAGATAGCCCATTGAAATTCGTTATTCATACATACAAAAAATGTAATGATCTATTATACAAGTTGATACCTTTTTGTTTTGTTTTTACTTATTACAAGCCTGATAACGTTACAAATATTAAGCTTAAGCAGAAAAAAGTTTCTTATCCTTATTTGGCGCTTAATGAGTTAAGCCGCTTTGTTCATTAAGAACCTGTAAATCTATTAGCAAATTTTCATGAATCTTGGCCATGTTGAGACGTGAAAAATAATTATTACTACTGATAAGCTCTAAGATACGCAGCCTGAAATTATTTTTTATTGACTATTTATAATTGCAACAAAATACATAATTAAGTTAGTCACGTAGGTAGAATCAAACCAGACTGTTACAGCAGTCCTACTATTCTAAATGCTGTGTATCATCTGAAAACAACGCCAACGTGCCAATTGATCAAGCATTAAAAGTCTTTTTTCCATGTCCTTGTTTTCGAGATTGTCTTCATTCTATCTTTCAATTTAAAGTTCCACTAGATTTTAGTTTTAAAGGTGCAATTATGTTTCTGTCATAATAAAAATATCATTGTAATAATAAAAATGGATAATCAATTACAACTTCGTAATACAACTTTAATAACCTCAGAAAAGTCATAAATAATTTTACTGTCATCTCATACCAGAGACACGATAAGAACTTATAATTCATAATAATTATCAAAGTAATCAATCAATATAATAAAAATGAATGTTGCTAAGCGCATAACTCGAGAAACGCTTGACCGATTCGGCTATTTTTTTTGTATGTTCCTTAAAAATCCCACGGAAGGTTTTTATACTACAAAAAAAAAATAACAACAGACAGAACGAAGTCTGTCCGGGCAGCTAGTAAGTCAATAAAATTTTTCTTATAAGTCTTTGTTTTCAATAAATATTTATTATAAATTTTTTGATATTTATGACTTTGTTTATAAATAGAAAATTAACTTTTAGACTTTTCGAAATTAAATTAATGATTAAATTTGCTTTAAGCACGATAAAAGATTTTTTAAATATATATCCAAACAGTTTTCTCTACACGTAAAAGATTTTTATGTAACTTTTTTTACTAATATCAGTGAGTTAACTGAAATGGACCTGGAAACAGAAAACTTGCTGTATAGTGACTTGTCCATAAACTCCTAAATTCAAATTCAAATTATTTTATTCAGCATAAAATTATTTAAATTTCTTACTGAACGTCATGAATCCACTACCAGTTCGAGCCTCTGACCTGAGAAGAACTGGCGGAAGAAACTCAAACTCAGCGAAAAAAAAGTGGACTGTTATAGGTGGACTTTAAGGGAGAATATTAAAATTAAGAGATTTAAATGTAGACTATAATTGAGAATAGACTAGAATTCGTTTTTTTTTTTAATTTGTGTAAGAGTAACAAACATCCATCCTCATAAAATTTATTATTTATAATGTTATAGACCTTTCTATCTTTCTCTCTAAAAAAAAGTAAATAAAAAAACATGCAATACGTACATGGGTTGACTATAAATATTACTAAGATATGAGAAGCTTAAGTAAACAAAAGATAATTTCTCACGTTACTCGAATCCTTTTCAAGTTGAACGTTGTGCTAACAAGATAACTTGAAGCTTGAAGTTATATTAAAAGTGAACAAAGAACGAAGTTGATGATAACGACAAGCAATTTATTTCGACAATAATTGGATCTTAAATATTACAGGATATTCAATTAAGTATTTGTATGCCTGACTGGAAAAGCTGTATTTAATAGTAACAGAAATACGACGTGGGCGATATTCTATCGTATTAAAAAGAAAATCAATGAACAAATCTTGAGGTCAAAATCAACGTTATTTCCACTACTACCACTACAGCCTATCACAGTCCACTGTTGGACATAGGCCTCCACAAGTTCGCGCCCGACATTATGACGCGAACTCATGTGTTTTGCCCATAGTCACCACGCTGGGCAGGCGGGTTGGTGACCGCAGGGCTGGCTTTGTCGCACCGAAGACGCTGCTGCCCGTCTTTGGCCTGTGTATTTCAAAGCCAGCATGGATGGTTATCCCGCCATCCGTCGGTTTTTTAAGTTCCAAGGTGGTAGTGGAACTGTGTTATCCCTTAGTCGCCTCTTACGACACCCACGGGAAGAGAGGGGGTGGCTACATTCTTTAGTGCCGTAACCACACAGCGCGAACGTTATTTACGTACATATATTTTAAAACTATGAAAAGCTACGTATATTTTTTATTATCGACATCAACAATATCGTGTTCTCAGTGGCTTTCCAGAAATCAAATTATCTCGCCTGAATTAAAATACGCGGGTACGGTTAAAATTCCTTAGCACGAGTAACGATCGATGTCGGATGTCTTTGACAAAAACGGGACCGACGGCTTTACATACTCTCTAAGACACGGTGCGTAGCTCCAAAAAGATATTAATATTATAAATAAAACAAAAAGATATGAATATTTAGACCAGAAACAAAATAATATTTTTACAAATACAGCTATCTGGCCTGAACCGAAATTGGATCCATGATTTTCGGTGTTTAAGCAATTGCACGCAATGCTACAATAGAAATTTTATAAATAAATATCTACACAATACACACACGGTCGTCTGTTCCTAAAGTAAGAACTCAATGCTTGTGTTATAGGTAACAGCCGAATCGTCTAGATACATAATTTGATCGAGATCTGACGAGTACTTTGAGAGTTATCTCTAATATGCAGTATTTAATTGACTATTTTTTCGACTACCTACCGTTGTATTAGTTTTTGATGAAAGTTGAAATCGGTGTTTTTAGGGTTCCGTACCCAAAGGGTAAAAACGGGACCCTATTACTAAGACTTCGCTGTCCGTCCGTCCGTCCGTCCGTCTGTCACCAGGCTGTATCTCAAGAACGGCGATAGCTAGAGAGTTGAAATTTTCACAAATTATGTATTTCTGTTGCCGCTATAACAACAAATACTAAAAACAAAACTAAATTAATATTTAAGGGGGGCTCCCATACAACAAACGCGATTTTCTTGCCCTTTTTTGCTCGATATCAATAATGGCAACAGGTAGGCACTTGAAATATTCACAAAATACTCAGTTGTATTTTTACTTTAATAATAAATAATAAAATTTAAATAAAATTAATATTTAAGGGGGGCTCCCATACAAAAAAACGTCATTCTTGCCTATTTTTGCTCTCATACAATTAAAGAGATTTTTAGCCGCTTTTTGCCCGTTATTACAATCAATGTACCTAGTCAATTTTACGGAACCCTTCGTGCGCGAGTCCGACTCGCACTTGGCCGATTTTTTATTTCATTTACGAGCACACACAATCATTGTTACCTATATATTTGTGGTGTGAGTTATATTAATATGGTCAGATTAAGTAGTATGTGATAATACTTCACCACAAGTCCTATTTGTGAGAGTATTTTTGTTATTATTTTCATTTTATTAATTAAATATCTCTTTATATTTATGCGTATTATCACTCAACTCTCAATGATATCTCAGTAGCTCCATACAATAAGTGCATTCAAAATGTGAATTTGTACATATTCAAGGAGTGAAGTAAATATAGCAGATATATTCCCTTGGGCCACTTTCATCATAGGTCACGTCCAGACGCGGTCAAATTATTCTCACACAGTACCCATGAGATATAGCTAAAATAGTGTTGAATTAAAATACAGTGTAAGTATATTATTTTGTGCATTAAGAAAGGAATTTGAAAAATATTAATTCCTTTAATAAAATATTTTATATTAAAATTTAATCTCAAATTTGTCTGTTTGTATGTTTGAGCCGTGACACGTGCAACCGACATTCGGTCTTTTTATTAGTCCTTGTATTAGATGAAAACACGAAAGCACATAATGGCAATACGAGTAAGTTCTATGTAATTTACAAATACACATTTGTAGTTTACAGTACCATATATAAGTATTGCTTATAATAACGTGTGCTTACTTAAAACAAAAAACTTAACATATTTACCGTTGGTCAATCTTAATTTTCAATAGCTTGGCACTGTTGCAAATGTCGGTTCAACAGTGTAGTACCTGTATCTTGTGAACATGGTAAGTAATGAATCATACGCCTTAATAGCAGTGACAATGAAAGTATAAAAAGTTAAAATTATTGTTAATTTGACTAAGATATACTTAAAGAAGCCACAATAATAAAACGTAGTTTTAGTTAATTATTACAGATATTAATCTAGTCTAAATAATCTTTATATGTCTAAACTGCTTTGCTACGAATAAAATTTTATTTTTACTGCAATTTTAAAAGTAGCCAAAGCTCTTATATAACTCTGACCGCATTTATTGTAACTGCCATTAGGGACCGGACGGTAGGTATAACTCATACGTCCCGTATCCGCCCGATACCGTACTAATGGCATGTTAAGCCTATTTGTGTGATCAAAGAAAAAGTATTATCTATTTTTTTTACATATTAATCATACTTATGAAATAATATTTGTGGTAAATGATGCTGGACTGGTTTAATTGATAAAAAATATACAAAATTTAATTGATAAAGCATACACGTAACGCAGGTGAAAAGGGAGCTGAGCAGCTACTTCATTTACCGTATATTGTAAGATTAAATATCTATACTTTTTGATACAATCAGTTTTTTGGGGGCCCCATAAACAGTAAGTCGAAAGCGAATTCCTTTTGTAATTATCGCTAGAGGAGAAGAGTTAATTTCTGCAAATACTTGAGCGTAATCAATTAAAACTCGTTGTAATTTTTTATACATACATAAAATAAACACAGATCGTCATTATTATTTACATTAATTCCCTGACTATGTGTTTATGTAGTATTTGTGTGTATATAATGTAGAATGTAACACCTTCATCTTGTAGAATCACAATATCTCAGCAATGGTGATTGTTATGGAAAAAAGTATTAGGATCAATTTTCGTATATAATTTTGTGATCTACAATTTTTAGCTTGTCTATATTTTTAATAAAACCTAACGTTTTCGGGGAAAATCCAAACGACCGAAAATTTTGAACTTTGACCTTAAATAACTTTTTTAGCACACACTGGATCAATGGGGGCTTTTGTCACTTTATTTTTAATGGTGTACCCTAGGTCTCTAGTAAAATTCAGGTCTGTCGAAATTTTGGTAATTTGAAATATCTATTTTGACTATTTGTGTTTTCATATATTTAATACTAGCTTCTGCGCGCGACTTCGTCGGCGTGGACTCCGCTCCTATTGGTCTTAGCGTGATGATACATAGCCTATAGCCTTCCTCGATAAATGGGCTATCTAACACTGAAAGAATTTTTCAAATCGGCCCAGTAGTTCCAGAGATTACCGCGTTCAAACAAACAAACAAACAAACAAACAACCAAACAAACAAACTCTTCAGCTTTATATATTAGTATAGATAACATTTTAATTTTTAAGTACCACGGTAACTTTACACGTATATTAAACTCGTTCAGTTTATCCCAGTCCACTGCTGGACATAGGATACATGGAGGAAGACATATCTACATCCCAGTTCTCCGCAATTGTCATCCAGTCTACACCCGCGATTTTACACAGATCATCAATCCAGCGTCCGGAGGGAGTCCCAGATTGCGTTTGCCAACACGCAGTCTCCACTCCAGAGCACATCTGCTCCAACGGCCATCGGTGTTGCAACGTGGGTGACCTGCCCATTCAAGTTGAACTTGCTGATTCTACGGGCTATGTCCGTTACTTCAACCACGCTAGGCGTGCTGTTGATCTTTAGGACCGAAGATGCTGCTGCCCATCTCCGGTCTGTGTATTTACAAGCCAGCTGGTTTATGGTTATTTCACCATCCACCGGGATCCACAGTTCCAAGTTGGTAGTGAAACTTTATTATAAGTATATAAAAGTAATTTATACAACTGTATTATATAGTCATGTTTCACGATTATGCACATAAATTAAAGGTTATCACAAAACTATATTAGTCATTCTAATCGGACATCAAGCTTGTTTGCTAAATCTACATTAAATGTGGTAATATTTCTTGTACTCAAACAACGAATTCTGCGAAGACGTCTGTACCTATATAATTATGTAAAAAAAAATTACATTTACCTATATACATTATTCTTACTACTTAATACTATTACGTATCGTTATAATATAGCTTAATTATTTTAATGTTTCTTCATTAAAATGCTAAATCAAAATAAGCTAAAATTATTATTACCGTCGCCCTCCACTTGAAAAACGATATAACAAAGGCAAAACAAATTAAATAAAAATGTAATAACTTGATGTCAGAAATATCTTGTTAAGTTATTCGCTGAGAAATGCTTTTGATGACTTTATATATCGTTTCGTAAGTTCCTACTTAAATCATTATTAGATTTTTGAAATAGGTTGGAAATGTACAAAGACGGTTATTTTTATTTACATTTTAATGAAATATAATATAAAGTGTATATAGGAATATCAACAACCATTAGTGTCGATGGACTTGTAGAATAATGGTATGTGTATGTAACAGTACACTTATGAATGAGGCTATGATAGTTGAGTTTTAAGTTTTAAAATAAGTGTTTAACTTTTATATTAAACTAGCAATAAAACTTGCGACGAAATCTGCATGTTTCAAAAGAAATTTTGTGACATGTGTAATTGCTTTTCCGCCAAGTTGCATTAGAATATTGAAAATTATTGAAGTAAAACTTCTTTACGCACGCATGACTTGGGGAGTAAGCTGGTACATATTTTTATTTTATTTTATTTATTCTTAATGTACACCGAAATACAGACACATATAAAGAAAGATACAATACAAGATGTACAAAGGCGATCTTATCGCTATAAAGAGCGATTTCTTCCAGATAACCTTTGGGCACAGGACACGATACAGTAGCAGCGGTTAGAAGTGTGCACATATTAAGGAGGAAAAAATCAATAATAAATAACATAAACTTAAAATACATACATGTAAACAAGTAAATATTTTAGAATAGAATATATAATACACATATACCTACATACATATATATATATATATATATATATACATATAAATATATACAAATAATTATATACAAATAATGTAAACTACAAATAACGACAGTTATGACTTAATGAGCGACAGATAATGATTTTTAAGACGTTGCTTGAAGCAAGCTTGCGTTTGAGCTTGTCTTATTGAGAGCGGAAGAGAGTTCCACAGGCGGACAGCATTAACAGTAAAGGAATTGGAGTAGAAGGAGGTAGAATGGGAAGGAGTTTTCAGAAGCAAGTTGGATTCAGATCTAAGAGAACGTTCATGGGAGTCGGAAAGAAACGTAAACCGTTCTTTAAGGTAATGAGGGGCATTAGGATTAAAAAGAACACAGTAGAGTAGTATAAGTACGTGGGTATTCCTGCGAAGGCGAATTGGGAGCCACTTGAGTTTACTGCGAAAATTGGAGACGTGGTCATATTTGCGAAGACCAAATATGAACCTTATACAGAGATTTTGAAGGCGCTCAAGCTTATTTAGTTGCTCCTCTTTGAGATCCAGGAAACACGTATCTGCATAGTCAAGGATTGGTAAAAGTAGTGATTGTGCTAACGCAATTTTGGTAGGCAAGGGAAGAAAGTACTGAAGTCGACGGAGTGAACCAATGGCTGCAAACAATTTCCGGCTAAGCTGAGTTAAATGAGGTGACCAAGAGAGATGTCGATCGAAAGTTATTCCTAGGTTTTTCACATTATCACTAAAATTCAAAACAGCATTGTTGAAAAGTACAGGAGGTACAAGTAGCCAATCAATGCTACTGACTAGTTTAGGGCTACCCACGATAATAACTTGAGACTTAGAAGGATTAACGCTTAACCCGTACGAGCTACTCCATTTAAAAATAAGGTCCAAGTCATTATTCAGTTGGTAAATACTTGTGGGTAGATCAGCCAGCTTAGAATGAGTGTATATTTGAAGGTCGTCTGCATACAGGTGATAGAGAGAAGATATGTTTGAAGTAACTGAATTTATAAATAAAGAAAAAAGAAGAGGAGACAACACGCCACCTTGCGGTACGCCAGCAAATACGTTAGCCCAGTCAGAGAAAGTATCTTGAACTTGCAAACGCTACATACGTGACGAGAGCGTTACGGATAGTGTGATCAGGCGAGGTGAATGGAGTAAGAGAGAGAGAGGTGCAAGCACACATTTTCTTTACCTCTTTCTCTCCTAGCCAGTTAAGTTTCGTATATCTAAGAGCCAGTGCAGGCCTATTGTGCAGGCCTATTGCTAAAAAGTTTTACTTCAGTCGTGTGGTATAAGCACACACGTTTTTTTTTTTTTATGAAGTATACCACCAAAAAGTATCTTACTCAATATCGAGGGAAAATCAACTTGGGAAGTAAGTACCATAATATTACAGAAGTTACAACTAAACAATACTGCTGTTGAGTAGTAAGTGTTATTGTGGTGAGTAAGGTAGTCAAGTAATATCTACATTTAATAGATATACGCTGTATCGATAGCAATGAAACATTAACAAACTTTTACATTGAAATACAATATAAAACAGTAGAATGGAATAATAAAAAGATACTATAACAAACTTTCATAACATGTTTATAAAAATATTAACGCCCACAAACACTTCTAAGCCCACACTTATGTATGGTTATACTATGCATTAATTATACACGTTAGGGATAGGATCTAGAACGGTAAAAAAGAAAAAACCTGTGGATATTGACTAAAAAGATACTTTAAGGCTTGTACTTCAAAAACCACGATTTCCAAAGCATTTATTCACCAGCAAGGCAAATAATATATTTATAATGAAGTCCAAAACAAGTTTATTCATCATTCCATAGTTTCGTACTAATTTCGGTTAAGCTCTAATCTGTCTTCTTAAGAAGAAAATGGGAAAATTACTGAATATTAGAATAATTTGCTAAGTATTGGTTCAGCTTCCATGGTATCAAATATTGGTATTAAATATTATAATTGTTATATGTTAAAGAAAAATGATAGCTACTTATCTATCTGAGCAACTTTCTACTCTCAATGGAGAACTCTTAAGTACTTTCATTTAATAAGAAATGGAAGGAAATGAATCTCTCCCAGGACAATGAGCTTAGCAAAAGAATAATCTTAAGTTTCATGACTGTTCAGCCTTCACAAATTGATTTATTCTTTCTTCTATTCTCTTAATAACTACTGGAGCGTACATCATGAAAGTTTACAACATTGTGTAACTTTGTTTTACAACATTATATAATTTTCGATGTAGTTAAACAACAAATCGTGTAAGACAGATTTCAATTTATAACGTATTTAACTTTAAGACGAATAAGATTTTACGAGTATAATCAGAATTGTTTTAAACAAAAATTTGTATGTAATCGAAGCAACCCGTCGAATAAAATACGCGAATTTGCAGCGAATGAAATTTTAATCACTTAGCGATAATAAGAAGTAACCAAATTAAGCACAGCATGAAATATCTTATTCAAAATTCATAGCAATCCGATTTCGAGCCCGAGTCGAGTAAGGCAGCCAGAGATCGTCGGAATACGCAGTGTTGTCAGCGGGAACGGGGTGGGTAGCGTTTGTGATAGGTACTTCTGATATTACTGATACCCTAGGATGTAAACGCTTACTATCAGGTGGATCGTACGCTTTTTTTTCCATCTCCGCCATCTTCTCCAAGTGGTATAAAAAGCAATGACTACGAAGAAATTGTGAGACATGCTTTACGACAACCTGAAATGAAATTGCTCTTCTTCATTGGAAAAAAGGTAAGGCGTTTGTAGAACATATTGGAGCTTTCAGTCTTACATTTTATTATGAGCAATTATAAACATCTATTATACTGCACTAATAAATTATCAAATGATACGCATTTTATTCTATATAATTTATACTTGTATTCAGTAGATGAATCACCGCGTGATAAATAAAATATCTATCATATATCTATATAATAAAACTGAATGTTGCTAAGCGCATAACTGGAGAATGGCTCGACCAATTCGTCTATTTTTTTTATATGTTCCTTAAATCCCACGGAAGGTTTTTATACAAAAAAGACATAACAGACAGAACAAAGTCTGTTCGGGCAGCTAGTTATAAATATAATTCTTCATTCAAATAAGAAAATACGTTTTAAAATGCAATGTTTATTTAACTATCTTACATAGCTTTTGAGCTATTTTATTGAACGTGTCAATCAGAAATTACTATTTTACTAATTTGCATACATAATGAAAACGCCAGAGAGAACAAATAAAGAACTTTTACTCAAAAATTCACTTACATTAGCAGTAGGAGTAACGGAAGATAAAAAATCGTATAGAAGGAAAAAGTATGTTTTTCCGTAATGCTTAATAAATGACCACAATTTACACACACTGAGGAAAGTATGTTTTTCTTATACTATATTACATGTTTTCAGGACGCTCCTAGTCCTGAACTAACTTTACATGCAAAGTATTTTAGGCGTAATAATTTTTATACTTATACTTTTATTTATTGTACGCAGTCTATTTCATAAATTAAATACGAGTAGTACAAAGAAAAAAGGAGATGGGGACTTTTGGGCCAAAACGTAATAAGTAGAGATATGGTTTAAAAAATTGGTCATATTTTTTTTATTTTAAAACATAAAATATCAGCTCTATTCTGAATCTGGAAGCTGAGAAAAATTAAAAAAACAGTTTTCGTTAAATTAATTGCGTATCGATTCAATTTTAATCGATTATAGAATTCAAAAAGAAAAGGTTTGCACCAGTTAATTAACTCAAAGTATTTAGATACACGATTGAAGTTGTAAACAATAAAGTATATTCAAATAAAGTTACATTAATATCGAAAATAAAAATTAATAGATCTATCTAATAAACCATTATCTAATTAACCATAAGCATATTTTTAATGATAGCTTTGACAGCTGACTGACATTGACACTGTGTGTCCCGTCAGTCGTCACTCGTTTCATGCATATTTAATTGTTTTATGTTTACACATACTGTTTTCCGATGCGTCCTGAGTCCATTCCTGATATTTATTTATCGTTACAAGTGATTGATATTTGTAATGAGTTTTCAAACATTATTCACTAAATATAATAATTATAACCATAAACATTAGTGCTTCAAGAACTTAGTGATCGGGTTTTTTATAGACATTAAAATAACCTCACTTTTACAAAACTGAAATCATCTAATAACTCCGCTCTCAGATAGCCAAAATATACAGAATTTTCGGCGAGGGATCAATAAACCTAAATACATTAATTGGTATCATTTTTATTTCATTACATTTTGGCCCAAGAATGCATGGAATCGTATTCCATTTGATGATACGTTCTCCGAGGAGGTTGATAACGTGCTCTCCGAGGCACGGTGGGGAGATCCTGGACTGCACAAGAACACTGCAAACATCTGTATGGCCAATACAAATTTTTGTTATGTGCGGGGATCGAGCCCGCAACTGCCAGCTCACACGCGCCAGCTCGCAGCACCACGTTAAGCCGTCAGTCCTGGTTGTTATCACGTGCACCTTATAGCGATCGTTACTCATAGTAGATAATATATCCGCCAACCCACATTGCAGCAGCGTGGTGGATTAAGCTCTAAACCTACTCCTACACAAGGAAAGAGGCCTATGTCCAGCTGTGGGATTGTCAATATTAACAGAAACTAAATTATTAAGCTTAAGAGAAACAAAAATAATAATAAAATTCAGTTGAACTGAAAACACTTCCTCTTTTTTAGTCAGTTAACAAATAATAGTCAATTTGCACCAATCGACAGTACAAATTATATTGAATAATAGCTGTAATTAATATTATTAAACACGTAATTAATCAAGTTCGTACAATAGATGATACTATATTTTATGGCAATCAATCTTTTCGACAGATCTCGAGTACTTTGAGATAAACGGTCAACTTTGCTGCTATAAATTAAATGTTAACTAATAATCTTGACGTTAAATGACAAGTTTTTTTACAACGATATCTGATTTATCGTTGGTTTTAAATTTTGATCACTAAACTTTTTTCTATTAGGTAATTCATAGACTTTTTAACCGACTTCCAAAAAAGGAGGAGGTTCTCAATTCGACACGTATGTTTTTTTTTTATGTATGTTAGCTCAGAACTTTTGACTGGGTGGACCGATTTCGATCGATTTTATTTTAATTGAAAGGTGTTGCGTGTCATGTGGTCCCATTTTAATTTAATTGAGATCTGAGAAGTACTTTTAGAGTTATATCTAATAATGCGTATTTACGTGACTACTTTTTCGTCGACCTACGTTATATTATACCGCATAACTTTTTACTCGGTGTACCGATTTCGATGATTCTTACTTTAATCGAAAGCTAATACTTGTATTGTAGTCTTCTTAAAATTAGATCGAAAACTGATTACAACTTTTTGAGTAATCTTTAATAGCGCGTATTTACTTGACTATTTTTTCGTCTTATTACGTTGTATTACTTGTCGATGTAATTGAAGTCGGTTTTTTTTCGTTTGCGAGCAAACACAATTATTATCATTAGTGCTCGACCATAATCTTGTATAATGAAATGAGATCTAGATTTGGGTGCGCTAACCCAGATTTTTTTAGGAACAGAAAAGGTGTTGTGACCTCTTTCTTTTAAGAACTATTTACTTAGTATACAAATAATTTCGAAACTAAACGTGGCACTAGCCATTTGTAACAATGTTTATTTAGTTTGGTTACATTATGATAGTGATTCAGCAGTAATTATAAAGTAAAATTCAACTATTCAAATTATATAAAACTTTAGATAGATAGAATAGATAGATAGAATATACTTTATTACACACCACTAAGATTTTTCTTACATAAAACAGTTATTTACACTTATTTATTTATTTTTTTATAATAATGCGCCAACAAGGTAGACACTAATACATTCACAATAATAAACACCATGGTACAAACGAATTGCGAGTGTTACCTCAATTATAGGCACATACCGCTTCTTACTTCATTACAAAAACACGTAACATCTGTTTGCATCTACTAATAATAAAAATAAAAATTAAAAATTCGAACCAATAAAATTAAGATTAATACAATACTATTTAAATCAATTAAAATAAAATTATTACTAAAGTTAAGAATAAAACAATAAAATTTATAAAAAAATAATAATAAAAATATAAATTAATAAAAAAAAATTAAAATTGATATGATAAATTTAAATTTGATACAATAAAATTAAAAATACAAATAATTAGAATTAAAACTAAATTCAAATTCAATTACATTAAAATACTTACCATATAATACAAAATACTTATGTAAAAAGGCGGTCTTATCGCTTAGTAAGTTAGTAGCGATCTCTTCTAGACAACCTTTAGAAATAGGAAAATATGTATAGAAAAGGTAGGTGCAGCAGCGTAATTAGCTGTATAATTTGTATATATATATATATATATACACAGAGTGGGGATGACAATAGAACGATAATTGAAAACACCGTTAGTACTAGTATAAAGAAGTATTTCAAAACCATCAGATAAGTCCTAACATCAAAATCAAAAAAAAAAAAATTTTTTCATACAAACTAATTCAATTTAATTTAATAAAATTTTATAACATCATTTTTGTAACTACAGGATCACTGACCTGTTACACGCGTCATCGCGCCGCCTTCGCGCGTGACCTTCTTTCTACGCGGCATAATCGCGTGGAAGTGGTTTGTGCTTGTACCTACAAAACTTCATTATTTTAATTGAATAAAAAATATTAAGTTAGAAAAGTAAATTAAAATAAATTGTTACGCATTTAAAATTAAATTGAATAAAAAACTATTTGATTTAAATTTTCTCAAACCATCAATTTTTTTTTAAATATGCTGAACTGATCAGTAGCCGATACTGAATAAGTTATTTTTTTTTAAACATTAGTTATTATAATATTATTTGGTCTGCGAACTGTCACTAAATGGCAATGATTAAAAATTGTGCCTTTTTGTGGCAGTCGATGCCATATCCATTTCTTAATCTATGATTTTAAAAATAATAATATATATTTATTTGTTTAGTTTAATTTGTAAATACCTATATAATCTTGTAATGTTCTTATAATAATGTTTTTCTTTCTTGAAATAATTGGCAAATAGTATATAAAAGTCCTACTGTGGTAAAAAGATTTTTTTTTTTTAGTAAAAGAATAATTTAGAAGTCTACCACTCTTAATCACACTTAATCTACCACTCTGTGCCACTTTGTTACTAACGGATGATCGCGTCTCAAATCTTTTTCTGATCCTTGTAATTTTTTCAGATTTGAATTGTTGGTGATTTCGTTATGGCTTAACGATAACCCACAGCTGACTCTCTCTTTCAATAAATCTAGATAAAACAAGAACGCTAGATTATTTTGTAGTTTTGGCATGATGCTTGGCCAAGATATAAACAAACACATAGACATACTAACAGACGAAAGTGATAAAAATACATTTTTTGTATTAGTATCAATTATAAAGGATACCGCGTTGGCGAAGCGGTCACAGCACTGGATTGCGATTGGCTGTTCCGCGGGCGACTGCGGGTTCGATTCACCACCCACACACGACAACATTTGTATTGGCCATACAGATGTTTGCCGTGGTCTGGGTGGTTGTGCAGTCCTTGGGTCTCCCCACCGTGTCTCGGAGAGCACGTTAAGCCGTCAGTCCCGGTTGGTATCATGTACACCTTATAGCGATCGTTACTCATAGTACCTAGGGAATATATCCGCCAACCCGTATTGGAGCAGCGTGGTGGATTAAGATCCGATCCTTCTCCTACATGGGGAAGAGGCCTATGCCCAACAGTGGGATATTACAGGCTGAAACGTAATCATGATCGATACTGGATACACTAAAAAAAAAGGTTAAAATATCTTCAATTTACAGAATTGGATTCGTTACAGTTTATTATAAGTATAGAAATTATTGCTTCATAATCACACGGTAACAGTTGGAACTAACCCGTGAGCTACTTTGGTATCTTATTACATACTCTAAAGTCTAAAGCAATCTGAATGAACATTATACAATACGTCACGAAGTTATTATCGTCCGTTACAAAAGTAAATTGTATTATCAAGTTTCTGTAATTTTATATAATAATAACTTTATATTTGAGACTGAATGCGGGTAATATATATAATTATAGTAATGTGTTTCTTAAAAAAAGCGTAAAGAATTTATTAGTTCTAAACGCGTTAATCTTACAGTGTTATGGTTTAACTTAAAATGTTTTCAAGTCGAAATACCTTAAAATATATTATATGGCTATGTACATATTATACACTTTACAAAATTGTTTAATTTAGGCTGTTAGAGACTTACAGAAAGTATTATTTATAAGGTTTTGTTAAGTATTATTACAGGTGAAATAGGTACTTACATAATCATGAACATGCTTTAAATATGTGCTAGACATCGAAAAGGCATAAGATTTGTATAATCCCGGACGTCATATCAGACGTGACAGTACTATGGATACAGAATGTAATATGCAGCATAACGAGTAGAGTGCGGCGTATAAATAAGGCAAGATATCATCTTCTGGGTTCAAGCCAACCACACCTGCATCTAGGGTGACCATAATACTGAAAAATTTACAAGGACTCGTGAATTAAAAAAAAGCCAGCTCAAGCTTGCTATTTTGCTCACCTGTGTGAAAGTGGTTTTTCTATCTTTGTTGTCTGTCTATATAAGAGTATATTGCACGATATCTCCTAAAATAGTTAAATCGATTCTTATTTTTCACTATTATGTTTAAAGAAAAAGAGCAAAACGTAAAAAAGCATGAAGTTATGTAAAAATGCGAATAAATATTTTCAAGTCTAGTTGTATTAAATTACACAGAAACATACGTACACATAACATGTAGTACAAAAAAAAAGGGTAGTACATTTTATAAACATATTTATAAAAGCCTTTTTAATGTAACATCCGATTTATTAAAATTTCATTTTCATTATATCTTTTTTTATCCTTTATTATTATAACCGCGTGGTACTCCTACGCCACACCTGTTATTATATGAGACCGAAGCAGAATCTAAACAATTAGTTAATATTATAAAAGTTATAGTAATAACGTACAATGAAAATCGCTACAACATTAACATTAATTATCTTTTGTCATTTTAATTAACTAATCTACTTTATTATTTTAGGACGCCGACGACTAATAAGTCTTTTAAAATGACTTCAAAAAACGAGGAGGTTCTTAATTCAACTGTATTTTTATATGTGATACCTCGTATCTTTTAACTAATGTATCGATTTTAATGATTTTTTTTTGTTCGAAATCTCGTACTTGTGATATGGTCATATTTAAATTTAATTGAGATCTTACAAGTACTTTTTGTGTGATCTCTGATAATCCGTATTTACTTGATTATTTTTTTGGCTATCAACGTTATTACTGGTCGATGTGATTGAAGTCGGTTTTTTTTCATTTACGTGCAAAAACTATTATCGATAAACATACATATAAATAAATATTTATATGTTACACAGACGCAGGGTGGGAATCAAACCCACAACCCCGGAGCAGAAAGCAAGGTGACTACAAAGTGCGGCAACGAGCTATTGTTAATTTATAATAGTGATTTTAATTATTGTAACCGGTATCAAAAGGTCAGGCTTCCCTAGTGTGGGGCCGACACATATTGTAATAATTGTAAATGTTTTGTTTTTAATAAATATTTTTAATTTTATTTTTTTTAAAAATAATAATACAACTGAATATCATAATATTTATCATATTCACCATACATTCATATTATTGATACAAAACCAATAGGTAGTTTTACAGTGCACCGTATTTCTAGAACAGTACCAGAATATAAAATGAAATAATTTTCTATTAAATTTTAGCTTTGTAATAAAGGTATTTAATACCATAAGATACTCTTGTTATTAATAATAAAACGCATTTTTCATTTATTTTGAAATATCTAAATATATTAAAAAGTTAGCATTTTATTTAGTATTTTTTATTATGATTCATATAGAAAGAAAAAATAGCATAGAAGGACATTTTGCATATTATTCGTTGGTAAATGAAGCCCACTTCCTATATTCACAAAGCAATTTTTTTTTCTCACGTTGCGTTTGAAATTGAACGGCTCGTTAACAATTTTTTTCTTTTTTTTTCATAAATTAACGAGCTTTGTACTTTCATTAGTAATTTAGTAATAGTACTATAAAAGAGTCGAAATATAAAAAACTCAAAATGACCAACACAACAAACATGTTAAAAATCTTGTTTTACATTTAAATTAGAATATTAATTACAAATGAAAGTATGAAATAAATATGTTGTATGTTATATCTCTTTCTAGTATATTTAACAACTCAGTAGGTACATAGATATAACGATGTTTAAATGTCGAGCCGAACCGCAAATTACTGTTGTTATGTCTAAATTGTAAAAGTTTTAAACAGTAATTTAGTCCCTTAAATCTAAAGTCAGAAACTCGAACGGAATATTTTTGCGTTAATTTTAGTTAATTTGCAAATACTTTTCACCGACTGCGATGAACTCAAAAGAAGGGCTATGTTGTAAGCTTAATAGTTTGTATGTTTTTCAGTGCCCTCGTAAGTAAAAAATGATATATATTTTTTTTTTGAATGAATGAAATGTAAAACTTAATATTTTTATTTTAATATCGTTATAATGTGACGACGTGAATCACCCTAATGCGAGATGTCTTGAGATAGATTCCCGCTCAAAAAAATTGTATTTGCACAAACTAATTTTTCTAGTCTTGGGTCTTCCCACCGTGCTTCTGAGAGCACGTTAAGACGTTGGTCCCGGTTCTTATAAATGACGCCTTTTATACTACTTTCCACCCAAATTTTTCAGAAAAATATAGCGGATCTCAGAATAAACCTTGTTAAGTATATAAACTATTAAATTAGGTGTAAGCATCTGTATGGCCAATACAAATGTTTGTAATGTGCGAGGATCGAACCCGCAACCGCCAGCGCAACAGACATAAACCAGTGCTGTGGCCGTTGCGCCAACGCGTCTGTGTGTCTGTTTCTTCGCGTGGTACCAGCATTATTAAGGAGCTGGGTAATAAATTTCCTTAGTCGCAGGATATTTATATCTTGTGTATTCCGCAGTTTGCAAAATATTATTTAATAAAATAATATCCACTAAATACATTTGTAGCTCATAGAAGGTAATAGTGTCAAACTGAGTCAACAGATTTCCGCAGGGATCAATATTTCATCATACGAACTACTAATACCCAAGGTATTATAATAAATATGTGCTTTCCGTAAATCCTTAATATCACAAACTAGTTTCCGCTGTTGGTTCAGTTTATTGGGTATAAAATTTATGAAATAATGTATAATCTAATAGACAAGATCTTAATAAAGGACATACTGCTACTCATCAAGGTGAACAAAGACAGTAGTATAATAAAACTACTATAAGTAACAAACTTGTAGAATACTTCCTATAACTATTTTTAATATTATACCTAATAAATTAATATAAAGAAGAAGGTTAATTATACATAAACAACCTTGGTGTATTATAATGTATATAGAACCAGATTATGTTGTATTATTATTTCTCATAGTAAATGTATCTATATAAGATTCACATGAAGCTCTGAGTACAGTACGAAAAGTTCGTCTAATCAAACACAAATATATAAAGAATGAAACGTAGAAATGGATGGGGGGTCTATCACAAATCTACAGTACAAGATTAATCAACCGTATAAGAGATGCTATCAATTATTATCGAAAGGTTCAATCGTAATAAATACAAACGAAGGTTTATGAATATGAATTGTTTCAGTTTATATTGTGAAATTTTATGTCTAAATATTTTAAGTGGTTTCTAGATATTTTAGGTCAAAATTGGAAATAGTTAAACAAAGTTTACTAATAACTTCTAAACACGTGTGCGAACACTTGTGTTATATTTATACATGCTTCAGGTTAAAATATAAAATCTTCTATAACAAAGTCCTGACAGACAAAAAGTTTATGTACAAATTACGGATTTTATTTTTATTTTTTAGAGTGGACATAAAGATATTTAATTAACAATTAAATAATTAATTAAGATAAAACAAAATTCAAGCTATTACTAGTTTAAACTACATAATGCTTTTTTCTACTATCTGTGTAAATTTTAACATACCTACCCATTACAGTTTAAAATAGTTATGCAGCCCACATGGCCACGCTAGCTTATGTACAGATCTTTAACAAATAGTGGTCGCGTAGTGGTCGAAATTCGACCATAAATAAAAATTTAAACTAAAAAAACCAAAAAATGTTTAAAATAAATTTAAGCGCGTTCAAACAAACAAACAAACTCTTCAGCTTTATAATATTAGTATAGATTTTGAGAAATAATTTGATTATAAACGTAAACCTAGGAGCTTTATTTTCATTTTATAAAATGTTATTTCGATATTTCAGAAAATCTTTTGCAGATTAGACGTAGCATGTTTATAGATTAAATAAAATAAATATTAAAACAGTAAATAAACTCTTTAACTTAATAAATAATAGATTTTATTTCGATAAAATATAAATAAAGATAAAAGTAAAATTACAATATAACACTACATTTGTTCAAATAGAATAATAATTATAATTTCAGTCTCATATAATATTAATATCAAGTCAACGGAATAACAATAACTAATCCTACCAAGTTTTCTCAATCAAACAATCACAAAATAAGAAAGAACGCAGAATTGTCTAAATAAGATTTGCTACCGAAACTCATCAAAACAAGCTTTGTCTCCTGAGATATCGGTTCGATATGGGCGGCGACAATTATGACAACTGCTCGTCATTCTGCTCCTAATCGCTCGTTATATATTAATGTGTTACACAAGCTATTACGTTATAATTTACATATTATATTATAGTTAATCTGTGTTCATACAACTAAAAAAATAATTTTAGGTCATCATCATCATCATCATTTCAGCCTATCGTAGTCCACTGCTGGACATAGGCCTCCACAAGTTCGCGCCAATAATGGCGTGAACTCATGTGTTTTACCCATAGTCACCACGCTGGGCAGGCGGGTTGGTGACCGCAGGGCTGGCTTTGTCGCACCGAAGACGCTGCTGCCCGTCTTTGGCCTGTGTATTTCAAAGCCAGCATGGATGGTTATCCCGCCATCGGTCGGCTTTTTAAGTTCCAAGGTGGTAGTGAAACTATGTTATCCCTTAGTCGCCTCTTACGACACCCACGGGAAGAAGGGGGAGGCTAAATTCTATGCCGTAGCCACACAGAAACAAATAATTTTAGGTACATGTAGTCAATTATTTATTAATCCGTTTTCGAACACAATAAAATATTTTCTTGCTCTAAGCTTTCCTCAACGAATATATATAGATACAGACTTTTTTTGTTGTTACTATATAGGTTATTATCTAATAACAACCAATTGTAGAACATTCGTATTTTCTTCTAATTATTGTAGTTATTGGTTTTGTATTGTAAATTAATTTTCACAGTCGCCACAATACTTTTTTCGATACATAATATGCCATTTTTTTAATTCTTATTTTTAGCGCTTACAAGTTGTAAAAAAATTACATACAACATTGTGTTGGTTTTGTAATATGTCTAATTCCAATGGTTTTTGTTGTGTGACTCCGGAGACTTTGAATTTGTTTCTGTTAAGAGAAAGTAAAATTATTATGTGTAAAACTGAATGTCATTTTCTGTATTTATAATCAAGTTATTGCTAATTGACGCCGCTTGACCGCGCACACGACAACATTTGTATTGGCCATACAGATGTTTGCCGTAGTCTGGGTGTTTGTGCAGTCCTTGTAGGTCCCCCACCGTGTTTCGGAGAGCACGTTAAGCCGACTCATAGTAGGGAATATATCTGCCAACTCGCATTCGAGCAGCGTGGTGGATTAAGCTCTGATCCTTCTCCTACATGGGGAAAGAGGCCTATGCCCAACAGTGGGATATTACAGGCTGAAGCGAAGCGTATTGCTAATTGTATATTAATATTTTTGTATATAGATGAAGTGTACGTACATTGCAAAGTAAATTTTTTTTTAATGATCTCTACATATTTACGATTAGTGTTTGTACCAATGATTGAAATATTTTGAAAGCATTTGACGCGTTTGAAAACTGACCGGGAACGTTTTAGATATTTCGGTTCAAATACAATTATAGAATTTTCGGAACATTAATTTATACGCTTACGGAAAAAAAGTTTTTCAGGAAAATTGAATAATCCCGCTGAAGAACTTAAATGTTCTTTAAAAAAAATGAAAATCATATTTAAATTGTACAAAATTATTATTAACATTTTTTCATACAAAGTATAATTGAATAAAAATTAATTTAACTAAAGTATTACTTTAAAAAAAGTCAAAAATATTTTATTTTTTTTAAAACACTAACGTAATTATCATCAATATAAAATCAACCATTAGCCTATAACACTTACGAGTATATTCATTGGATAAAATACGTCATTAAATTATTTTCCATAACAACATTTACAAATAGTACATGAATGCTAATTTCATGCATAACTTCACAAATATATATTTCACAAACTAGATTGCTATTGACAATTTTGTAACATTTCACTTGATGAAATATTCACCTAAAAACTGCGTTCAACTTTAAATAACAAACCGCGTAAACCCCGCGAGAGATCCGCGAACATAAATTGTGGACGTGAAAATTATCCCTTATCACGTCTCTCGGGCGTCAAACAATTTCTGATTAAAAGCGAGAAAAAAAATTTGAATGTTGGTACTGTTGTAAAGAGGAATCGTTAAATCTGTTGAGATTAAACGTTGATTACGTTTTTGTATTAAGTCTATTTCCGTTTTAGATGTTTAAAAAGATTTTTATTATTCATTATTTTTAGAAATGGATTTTTAGAAATTTGAATAGAAAATAAAACGATTTTTTTTTAGGTACGTAATATACGTTTATTTTGTTAGGTGATATAAATTAAAGAATTAGTACTAAATTTAATCAAAAAACAATTTTACATCAAGTAACAAGACCAAATATCATTCATTAATTACTTTACTGTCAAGTCAATCAGTGCATGTATTATGCTGGTGCTGCTGGTGATGCATGCGTCCAACCAAAACCAAAGGCTACGGTAACATCATAATATTAGCATAGCCTGTTATCCAATCTAGTCTATAAAATATTTCTATAAGACTAAATATAAAAAAATCTATGTATTATTATTGGCACATGTATATAAACAAATTAAAACCCAATTAGCCTAGTGTATAGAACGCGTGGCAGGTTTAAATTCGGTACTGGCATGAGTAAATAATTATAATATGCTTTTTGATAATAATAAAAAATGTTTCGGACCGGTCTCTTCGAATATCTATGCATATTCATAGAAATACTGTTTGTTTTTTGTGTAAAAGAAAAAGTTGAAACAGAGAATAATAATAAAAAAACACCATTTATTAGGTAAGACACCATTACAACAGCAGATTTTTCTTTAATGCTGGTACAAACATATAAACATTAAATATAGTTACGTAATAAGTAAGTACAACTTAATATAGGTAACAAGTCGAATACACGATCCTAAAACATTTGAATTTTTAAGTAGTAAATAAAATATGTCGTATTTCATTATAAACTTAAAATTAAAAGTTAATTTTTAATCACTCATCAGTTCATTTCTCAGTTCAGCTATAAGAAAAGGTATATTGAAGAAAGTTTCTTTATTTGAAAATTTTTTTTATCATGCGAAGCATGTACCTATGTAACTTAGTAAACACATTAATAATATGTACCTATATTACAACGCACGGCAAATAAAGTATCGACCCTTACCCTTTGTAGGCGAGTACGCCAGCTGTGGCACTCTAAGAGTCTATTACTATGCACTACATAATTAACAACAACAACACACACACTAAATTAAAAGACAACTACTACTAAAGTACAAAACAAGGAAACTATATGCAAAATATCTTTAACACATCCCGCAAACATTTGCTGTTACCCAAGTCCCAATTTGCATGCAGAATGGAATTCTCAAATAATTCTTGTAGATCTATAAATCCTGCCTACAAGTAGAACAAAACTTCACGGCAAGGTTTTTTTTTTTAAGTATACTGTATTCTGTCTGTAATTTGTAATGCACATTCTACAAGATGGTCAACGAATAGAGAATACAGCTTTTAAAAAAAAGTACTAGACGCGACTGGTGTTTACACCTTAAGAACGATTTTCGTGACATTTAAAATCAGAAAAGTTCTTTTAAATTAATCAAATTGTAATTGATTAAAACAATGAAACTCTAAAATCAAAGTACAAATTCACGCTTCGTATTCGTATCGGTGCAATAAATGATGGTGTACTGTTAATGCTGGTTTACATAGGTGTATATTGCTACTACTACAAGCGCTGTAAAATGCCACTCTCCGCGTTACTGCTATTTCGTTGTTCCACACAATTTCAGTCCCCATATTTTTTCATCCCCTGCACCTTATATCGTTTCTTAAGATGTAAACTCCAAAAGTAAAAATTGTAAATTTTCCAAATTTTGTCAACTTACGTCAAGGCAAAGGTCTCTTCTCTCGTTTAGAGGAGTTTTTTGTAGTTTTATCAATTGTGCTGCTATGCTGCAGCTTAGTGAATTTAACCCCTACCAAGAGTAATGAAAATTAGTAGGTGTTTATGATAACAATCGGTTATAAATCCATTTGGATCTTATAATGCCTTATAATATCATGTATCTATACTAATATATAAAGCTGAAGAGTTTGTTTGTATGTTTGTTTGTTTGTTTGTTTGAACGCGGTAATCTCTGGAACTACTGGGCCGATTTGAAAAATTCTTTCACTGTTAGATAGCCCATTTATCGAGGAAGGCTATAGGCTATGTATCATCACGCTAAGACCAATAGGAGCGGAGTCCACGCCGACGAAGTCGCGCGTAGAAGCTAGTATTTTAATACGAGCAATTTCTCAATTCTATACCATTCTGAAACATATTTTATGTAGAAATGAAATACGTGTGTTTGTTTAATATTGGGTATTTGAACTGTCAATGTATGTTGATTTTTGTTAGACTACAAAAAAATAAATAATTAAAAAAGATTACATTTATTTTAGTAAAAGTTATCATCATAAAAACTGTGTTGAACTGTGTTTGAAAACGGATTGATAATAGTTCAAAATTATAACTAAAATAAGCTTATTTAGTTATAAGAACAGAGATTAATAAGATTACATGTTAGTCAGAACGTAATTGTTTGTGTAACAGATTAATGTATAACGAACGATTAGAAGGAAGATTACTAGCAGTCATAATATTTCTCAGCGTCAATATTGAACAGATATCTCAGAAGACAAAGCTCGTTTAGACGAGTTTTGTAAACTAATCTTATGTCAATAATTCTGAGGTTCTGCTTCATTATACAATTGTTTAATTGCGGAAACTTGTGGGTATCAGTGTTAGTTACTCCATTAACTTGAAATAATATTTTGTTCTGTTTTATGAGACGCCGCGTTGGCGCAGCGGTCACAGCATTGAATTGCGATTGGCTGTTGCGCGGGCGGTTGCGGGTTCGATCCCCGCACACGACAACATTTGTATTGGCCATACAGATGTTTGTCGTGGTCTGGGTGTTTGTGCAGTCCCTTTGGGTCTCCCCACCGTGCCTCGGAGAGCACGTTAAGCCGTCGGTCCCGGTTGTTATCATGCACACCTGATAGCGATCGTTACTCATAGTAGGGAATATATCCGCCAACCCGCATTGGAGCAGCGTGGTGGATTAAGCTCCGATCCTTCTCCTACATGGGGAAGAGGCCTATTCCCAACAGTGGGATATTACAGGCTGAATCGTCGATCGTGACTGTTTTATGAGTCTGACGTTATGTTATTCTAATTTGATAAAATATGTCGAGCAATATTAGTGGAGTGTCCGGGGGTTTTTAACCCCAGACTTTTGTTACATTGAATGAATTATTGTTACTTGGCGATCTAGTATTAATTAACTTTAACTTATTAACTTAATTTAAATGGTCGAGGGGGGTTTTCTTTTTCATACTAATTATATTTATAAGCTAAACATTCCACTTTGAATTATATAATTTCATTCACTGTAACGGAAATCCGAGGTTTTCATGTTTTAACGCCCTAGGCACTCCACTATATTGTTATATTATATTTTTACTTTCTATTACCAGTTTGTATAGTATACAAGCTCTTACCCAATGTTTGCTTAAAATTTTATGAAATAAAATGGAATATTTATGAGAGAATAGAATTATCTCTATTATTTCTCCATCTATTTTTGTTATTCCAAGAATGAGCGTATGATGATAACGCGATTTTCGTAAAGATCACATAACAAAATAACATGAATTTCTTATTTCAGGTATACGCTGGTGTATGTTCCGTTCCGTCATGTTATAAAATAAATTCAAATATCCGTAAACAAAAATACGACTATTTATCATATAATTATTAAACTGTGACAATAGATATCGAAATGGAACGTGTTCTATTAATAACAGAATGTCGTACGAATACGGGCTTTACGCGATCATAAATTTTACAGATATTAAATTTAAACGATCAATCAATCATTGAATATGGAGCGGCTGTATAGCAAGCGAGGCGATAGCGTTAATTCGTTTCTTAATAAAGTGAATTTTAACATTTAAAGCTCTAAAGGTAAAAACATCATCATTTTATATGCATCAAGATCAAATAACAAATAAACTTAAGTCTCATTTATATATAAATGTTTCTTATGGTTTTATCACACCAAACGTGAAAGTATGACTCTAGTTCTTAGACTACGTCATACGTCACAGTTTTTTAAAACTGCAACTTTTAACTGTTCTTTAAAACTGTTTTTTTAAACTGTAACTGATACTTGATATAGTTACAAATTCGTAAAAGTATAATTATATAGTTACTAGCTTCTGCGCGTGACTTCGTCGGCGTAGACTCCGCTCCTATTGGTCTTAGCGTGATGATACATAGCCTATAGCCTTCCTCGATAAATGGGCTATCTAAAACTGAAACAATTTTTCAAATCGGCCCATAAAGTTCCAGAGATTACCGCGTTCAAACAAACAAACAAACAAACAAACTCTTCAGCTTTATATATTAGTATAGATTATACACAAAAGGTTCAATTACATGTACAGAAATAGAGTTCGTGGATATTTTCACTACACTTTATATCGTGTAATTATTAAATATTTAACGAGGGTACAAAGCACTTCAGGTGTGGGTATAGTTCCCCAAAAGTGAGTTTTTACACGTATCAATTAAGATTACATTAGCGAGTTCAGGTATTACACACTGAGCATTTAATAAAACTCCTGATATCTTTTGACTATATGATTTGCGAAAATTCAACCCCTTACTAACTGAATGTTAAATAATAATTTTTAATGTTAAGTAAATGTCGTCCCCTTCAGTACTTCTATTAAAAATTAAGATTTTTTTATATAGAGGTCTTAAATAAATACATTTTAAAGCTACATGCTACATGCTACATGGTTAACATGCTAAATAAGAAAGCTAGCTAATAATCCTTATAAATTATTAGTATCTTATTTCTTATATCATTATTTTAGTTATGCTTCGATTTTTACATGATACATTCATATAAATGCAACATAAAAATGGGTTTCCGGTGTATTTGTCAGCTGAGTCTAGGAGCTGGGTCTCACCAACGTGTTTTAGATAGCTTCGTGAAGACATTCTGATTGTCGTTATAAAAATTTGACAATGATCTGTCTGTATGGAAATTATCCACAAAATCTCTAAGCAAAGGAACTATATAAACCTAGACGGCAAATCTATAGATAAAAAGATTAGCGGTTTAGCGTATAGTCTCTTTTGCGTCATTTACGCTAGAAAAAAAACAAAGAAATAATTTATTATTTATAAATTTTTGATTAAAAACAAATTAAACTATCTGTACTGAAAATATTTTCGCTGTAAAAATCTCGTCGTTATAAAAACATTAATGAATAAAACAAACAAATAGTCACTCAGCTTGGAACAAATACCCTGAATACTTTACTTGGATTTAGAAGCGTAATTTATTGTGAATGTTAAGAACTAATTCAATGCAATTTCTTACACTTTCTACAAATTATGCAAGCGATCCTTACATACAAGCATTTGTTTTCATTTTAATTTAGAGAAAAGGAGAATTTGTTTTATTAGATTGTTTACCATTTATTTAAGACAAAAGTCTATACTTAATTTAAACATTAAAAACACTAAGAAATAGTAAGAAAAGGATGTAGAGCAAGTGGTCTTATTGCTAAACAAGTAATTTTTAATGCCGACCAAGACGAATTGGAAAATTCTATAAAGAAAAATTACTAAACAGTACTGATAAATTACATGAATTCTCGTGCATATGTAGGTAAATGTAACAATTGCGGTTAAAAAGAATGCAATTACGATAGGACGCTCTGAGGTTTCAATCGAATTAATAATATTAACTAAAAATTAAGTTACTAAGAACAACTAGCTTATTATTTTAAACATTTTCACAACACTACATTAAATTAGAGTGTCGTTGTGAGGGCGTTATCCAATAAAAAATATTATTCACATAAGCAAATCCGTTCTTACAACGGTCAGCGTGCGAATTTACACAATGGATAATAGATGACAAACCTAAGTAGTTAACGATTTAATTAAAACAACATTAGCGTATTATAGAAATTTATATAAATGCGTTGAGGTACTAAAATCAATATTATATTTATTAATTTAGATTAAAACTGTGTTTAATCAAACATAAGTTGTTGGATTATGGTGTTGATGGCGATGATACTTGTAATAGTTAAATTTAATATAACTATACAAGGACAAACAAGAAATACATTTAATATCTATTTCTTGTACATGTTACAGCAAAATATAGTTAAGTTATACTGAAGATGACAATTTACTTGCCGTGCTTGTTTAAATTGCATCAATGTCCTCTGCCCCAAATTTTCAAAAAAAAAAAAAAAGTGACACGACCAAAAAAGACTGGTTGTACATTTCAAAGAGCATAGTCGTAGCCTCGGTAGCGCAGTAGGCAGCGCGTAAGTCTCATAATCTTAAGGTCGTGAGTTCGATCCTCACCCGGGGCATATTTTTTGTATATTTTATGTAGGTACATGTGTGAATAAAATAATTTTGATTTTCATTTTTGCAACATAAAGTTTACTTATTAGTGAAAACATGAAGACAATAAGTTCTATCTACCGTGTTTAATTTTTTTTATAGTCACATATATACCAATATACTATATATATATATATATATGTATATATATATATACAAATAATCATGTAGCCCCAAACTGTTTGTTTTTGTTTGTTTATTGTGTTTATTTGTTTATGTTTGTTGTAATGGCGAACCCGAATCAAAAATTATTATTTGACAGTTAGAAGGCTTCATAAAATACCTATATATGTATATTGAGGTTATAAGAATTATGTATGGCTATTTCAAAAATGATCTTGTTTTGCTTTACTTCATATGAAACCAACAATGAATAATGAGAAATAATAATCGTGTAGAGACTTTTTTTTTGGAATAGATTATGATAATTTAGATTTTAAATTTTTAGGTACTTATTTTGTTAAGAATTTTATTTTTTGTTTATTTACCTCTTGACGAATTTATTACTAGTTTAATTGCCTTTTGTTTGATGTCAAAATGAAAGATAATTGTGAAGAAATAGACAGTTTCCTTGAAGTAAAAATAGGAAATAAATACTTATAAAAAAACTTTAGCGGGTCCAGTCTGGACATTGAAGATATTTTTGATTTTATTTTGATAACTTTACATAAGTGAACTGAATTCATACTTGTATTTTATTTTTATTTTTATCTGTCTCTCTACAGACGACTGAGAGGATTTTAAAATACCGTAACTTATTGTTAAAACTTGAAATCATTTTAGTTTTATTATGAACAAAGGGTACTTACTTTTCACTCCAAAATTATATACAGTTCCATGAACAAAGTCAAATATTTAATAGTGATCGAACTCGTGGGTCGGCTCGTCTATAATAAACAAAAAAAAGCTTTTATTATTCTATATTTGATCAACCGTCCTTTCATCGTTCAGTTCATCCATCAAAGACCTCAAAGCACAAAACTTTTACTCAGATAGACGAACAGTAGTTGTAATTAACAGTGTGAATAAAGTTACATGGATGGTCTTGTATTAAAAAATGATTTAGCTTTATTTTCTTACAATAATTCAAGTTAGACAAAATGTAAAAGAGCTTTCGTAAAAAAAGTTAATTGAATTTTCTCCTTAAAAAGATTTGTACTTAGGAGCCGAGCGAACGGTTTTCTTTAAATCGAACGCCTAACTTTAATTAAGATTTGGACTAAAATAGATTCAAAAGGAGAGCCTCGTTTTTATGAGACTTCTTTTTTCGTTACGAAGGAAAAACATTGTTTTAGTAATCGTTTCCGCAATTTATGTTGTCTTTGGTACGACTGAATTATTTAATGGATCAAGTTCCCGCTTCACTGGAACACTTAAATGTTAAGCCATGAATTATTATGTATATTATTTAGAATTTAAAATAAAGTACTCTTACTTTACAACATTTATTATACAACACAAACAAAAAGAAACTCGACGGAAAAGTTACAGTTAAATAGTCGACTATATATCGACACTTACTATAGGTATACAGGAGCTTTTAAAGAAAAAAAAATGATGATTTATACATAAGTAAAGCAATTTAATAAAATTTACGTAAAATTTTCGTAAAAGTCTTAGTAGCTGTAGTTATTAAATGTTATTATTATTTTATATAATTATGTTAATATATTTATATGTTATTCAAATCATACTTTTAGCAATTTACTTGACATCATAATTATCTAATTGTTTTCCGATGATAAAATTATTATTTATATGTAACATAAAAACTGTCCAACTTTTACAATAATTATTATTAAATAAGCGCTATAAATATATGAATCGCGCTATATATATATATATATCAATATATTTATATGCTGCTGGAAACCTAGTAATATATAATATACATACATATCTTGTATAATAATTTTATTACTAAGTACACCCTCTCCGCTTTTGTCACTTTAACTCCACGTCGGTTATCTGTAGACCGCAGTTTAGCAATAAGACCACTAGTTGCTCTTTTTTTATTTTGTTTGTAAACTGATTGTATTTTTTGTACAAAAAAAAAGAGTAAACAAATAAACGTAGAGTAGCTAAAGTACAAAAAATATGAGTCAAAACACATTTATCTGAAACATTAAATGTATTTTATGAGAATGTTGTAAAACCTAATCTCATATTAGACTTTTACATAATAAATTAATTACCTATCTATATACTAATATAATAAAGCTGAAGAGTTTGTTTGTTTGTTTGTTCGTTTGAACGCGCTAATCTCAGGAGCTACTGGTCCGATTTGAAAAATTATTTCAGTGTTAGATAGCCCATTTATCGAAGAAGGCTATAGGCTATATATCATCACGCTAAGACCAATAGGAGCATAGCACCAATGAAGAATGTTTCAAAATCGGGTTTTTTTTTCTTTTGAGAGCTTCCGCGGTAAACGGTTAAAGTTTCGCTTAAATCATGTATGACAGAATTGGTCCTATACCATGGGGACGAAGTCGCGCGCAGAAGCTAGTATACATATAAAGCCAACATCGTCTTATTAACCACAATAATTACCTTATAAATATGATAAACAAACATTTCACAGCATATTATCACTCGAGCCTAAAACAATTTCAGCGTTATTATAATGTAGCGGCGACTTGGCACGCTAGTACGTATATGTATAAGCGTGTTATAAATAGCGTCATTATAACCGGGCGACTCCCCGCGGCGCGGTATAATTTATTTTAACGCACGCCCACTGCAGTGGTATGTATAGTTTATAGCTTAAAGTAAGATGCAAACCTCTTTTTTTCTTTAATACTTGATTATTTTCGTTCCATTAATAAATTTGTTTATTTACCCGTGACTGGTATGTGTGTGCGTGCATAATTATGTGCTTTTGCATGTGTGTGTATGTGTATGTGTTCACATGTGTGCGTCTTTTACAATTTTTAAAGATCAGTTAGCGAGTGTTTTGAGGTGCGACGATAAGCAGTATAAAGCAAATATAGTCTGAGGGACTTTAGTTAATGTGACAACTTTGGACAGCTGTCAAAAGTTGTCGCTCACGTACGACAAATGGTGACAGAAACAGTTTGCGGTAATGCTTAAGGATCTATAAAAAGATGTTTTCGTTCTACCTGTTTGTGTGTGAATAAAATTTTAGGACGGTGAAGAATTTTTCTTGATTTTTCACTTTAATAGCGGTTTATTACACAATTAAACGGGAGTCATCCCATTCGCGCGCGGAGTCTTTTTTCATCTTTTTTTAACATATCCATCCATCAGGTTTTAACAATCCACTGCTGAACATAGGCCTCCCCTAATGTTCGCCACTCCATCCGGTTCTGCGCCCTCTGAATTTTTCAACACACACTCAATCAGCTCACAACATCGACGCGAGCGCCGTCGACTCATCTTTATGTGTTGTCCTTTTGTTCCCTCAGGCGAAGGTACTGTATAAAAGAGGAAAGGAGAGGAAGATACGGGAAGTGTAAAATTTGCGTTTCGAATGATAGATTTAATATTGTTTTCTAATGCTTAAGCGAATTTTATTCATTGAAATGATACAACTTTTTCGGATTTTATCGCGGTTTATTAAGTTTTTTAAATTCCCAACGTTTTGGATACTTTACAGCAACCATGGTCACGGGAGGACTAAGTCGAACAATTTGTTTCATTTCAATGATAGATTTAAAAAGAAAAAACCTATCCGTTATATCCCGCTAACGCTGCCTTACTTTTATTTACATAGAATATTATTCCGAAAACATTCCGGGCAGGAAAACGTCTGCCGGGTCCGCTAGGACAATATATAGAGATTGGCGAAATCATCTCTGCTTTATTGGTACAAGTGAAAGGCAATAGTTCTAATAAAATTATTAATTATACAGTTTAGACTCAGATTTGAGGTGGAACTCAAATCCACAACAATAGAGCAGAAAGCACCGTATATTACGCCATAGGGTCAGTCGTTTTTCTGTGCATAGAAATAACATTACTGAAAGTACTGGGCAATTATAAATACAGCTGTTCTATTTATGTTTTTGTCAGACCGAAGCAGTTTCAAAACATTTATACCCGAAGGATAGTCATTCATCAATTTGATGTGACGTTGCATGATTAATAGCGTACGTCGGATTTAAACTCTGAAATTATTTCTATGCATTTTGTATAATAAATTAAATATAATTCTTAATATTGATTTGATTGTAGCGCAAAAATGTGTACCTAAAAATTCATGTAAATATTCAAAGTAGTCTTTTGTTCTATCCTGGAAACATGAGCGACCTAAAAAAACTATGTTAGAGCCTTTTTTAAGACAGATAGAGCTGTAGCGCGTCTCGTCTAAGTTTGCAGATTGAAAAAAAACCTTAACTAGCCAGAATATTTTTTTAAAGTTTTGTTAAGTAGATTTCTTAAGTATTTGTTACTTATTTAATCTTTTACATGTCTTATAGATGATATTATACAATAATTATTTGGTAAATTACTGCTGCACTACATCCCCGTTTCGATTTGATTGTCAAAAGTTAAAACCTCTGAGATATACATTTGCGGTACAAAGCTTGCTGAAATCTCCAAATCGTTTCCATTAGATCTAAGTAGGTATATCACACTATTACAGCATCTTCCCTAAAAGCCTGTAACAAAGGACACAATAAAATTTTCAATTTCTCATCCAACTGCATTAACCCTAGACTATCCTACGAGTAACTTTTTTACTAAACATTTGTAAAAAATACGAAATTAAAATGAAACGAAAATAAGCAAGATAATCAAAACTTTTACTATATTAGAAGTTATAGTATCATTCTAATGGTTTGATACATCGCGTTATAATGAATATAAAATAATTAACTTATTCTACACGGCTGGGACACGTGCTCCAGTTATGCGCCGTACATATTTGATGCAAAATATGTTGTCATATTTCTTGACTGCGATGGACAAAAAAGATATTTTTTTAAATTAGGTTTTTCAATTTTTGCTGCTTCTGAAACAGGTTCAACATGCAATATACTTTTATGGTCTTCTTTTATTACTTTTTATTATTAATATTTATTTTCTCTTTCAGGTAAGGCTCCATAAGAGCATCAGCCATTTCCAAAACAAATTCGTATCTGGATTTGCTTTTCTTATTGTTCCTACAATTGTTACTAACGTAAATGACGTATGTGTTTATAGTAACAATGCAGATCAAGTTGTATAATCAAGCATAATTGTTCGTCATAGCAGTTCGGCGCAAATAGATGTCGCAATTCGGTGACTACTATAATATTTTATTTCATTCGAAATCTCTTGTTTGTTACTTCAAGTTCTTCTAAGGGTACCTAATTTAATACAAAATAAAAAAGAAAAATTAAAAGAACGATTTAATCCTAAAGTTAACAATATACATTAAAAATATTTCATATTCGAGTCTCTACAAGAAATTTCAAGTGTCAAATAAAAGTTTCTGAGAGCATACAATAGCAGTTGAGTACTTCGCCTCAGATGTAGGTCGTGTAAGTCACTGGAGCTACTCACGTCCCGTCACGGTTCGACAGTCGTACTGTACGGACGTTTAATTGGAAATAGTTCATCCCTGACGTATAAGATTTTTTTTAATTGGTAATCTTAGAGCCGACGACCCAAATGAAGAGACACGAATGATTCAGAAGCAGATTATTATGGCTAAATTTTCAAGCGCTTTTGCATTAATTCACTTCGATTTGCCACAATAAAGTAGTGTAGAGGATTTTGCTTACCTCATATCCTATAATATATCCCTTATATAAGAGACTAGCTTCTGCGCGCGACTTCGTCGGCGTGGACTCCGCTCTTATTGGTCTTAGCGTGATGACACATAGCCTATAGCCTTTCTTGATAAATGGGCTATCTAACACTGAAAGAATTTTTCAAATCGGCCCAGTAGTTCCAGAGATTACCGCGTCCAAACAAACAAACAAACAAACAAACTCTTCAGCTTTATACAGGGTGTGTCGTAAATCGTGGATAATCCGTTAACTGGGGGTAGCCCTGATGTCGACCTCCAAGAAAATGTACTTTTTATTTCAGGGTTGCCAACACTGTGAAAATTGTGAATATTTTTGTGTTTTTTCAAAAAATTCCTACCGCGACTAGTAATTTGGTCATAATGTTTACAAATTAAGGTATTTTAATGTAATTTTTATTTTATTTTACTCGGGAATACTTGTACTATCTAACGAAATTACTATTTCAGGCATAATTTATTCTAAACTTATGGAAATTAGCGTTAGAAGTTTTTTTTATTTTTATTCGTAACTTTTTGTCAATATTTAACCATTGATTGTGAAAAAAAAATGTATGGCACTAGAATTGCCCAGCATTTAAAAAGAATGCTTAGTTTGTGTAGTTTCTAAAAAGCTATAACAATTAGTGCTTGACAAGCAAAATTATTTTGTAGGAGCGAAAGAACTTATCACGGTCGGTAAGTTCGTTTTGTATCATTAGCATTTGTGTCACTTAAATGTTAGGATAAAGATAAAAAACTAAGATTTTTTTTAGTAGAAATGCATTTATTACATCAAACTAAATGTTCGAAATGTCCTCCATTGGCAGCAATGCAGGTTCGGCATCGCCTTATAAAAGATCTTTTGATACGGCGTGCATAGCCTGATACTTCAATTTCACGAGTGGCTAATTGCACACATGTGCGCAATTCTTCGATTGTCGACACTGCTTTAGTATAAACTTTTTCTTTAATGCATCCCCCAATAAGAAAAAGTCCAGGGGGTTCAGGTCAGGCGATCCTGGTGGCCATAAAATTATACAAAAGTGCCCAAACCTAGGTGGATTGGGCTCTGGGTATGTGTCGTTTAAATATTCCCGCACCCGAACAGCAAAATACGCGGGACACCCGTAATTTTGCAGCCTCATTCCTTCTCTTGTCTCCAGTGATAAATTTTGCAGCAGTTTGGTGAGAAAATAATAGGCCCATATGAGTTGCCAGCTACATTAAATGTTGAAATCTATTTAAATTTTAAAAAAAATTACCTGAGCTGCTGCAAAATTTATCACTGGAGACAAGAGAAGGAATGAGGCTGCAAAATGACGGGTGTCCCGCGCATTTTGCTGTTCGGGTGCGGGAATATTTAAACGACACATACCCAGAGCCCAATCCACCTAGGTTTGGGCACTTTTGTATAATTTTATGGCCACCAGGATCGCCTGACCTGAACCCCCTGGACTTTTTTTTATTGGGGGATGCATTAAAGAAAAAGTTTATACTAAAGCAGTGTCGACAATCGAAGAATTGCGCACATGTGTGCAATTAGCCACTCGTGAAATTGAAGTATCAGGCTATGCACGCCGTATCAAAAGATCTTTTATAAGGCGATGCCGAACCTGCATTGCTGCCAATGGAGGACATTTCGAACATTTAGTTTGATGTAATAAATGCATTTCTACTAAAAAAAATCTTAGTTTTTTATCTTTATCCTAACATTTAAGTGACACAAATGCTAATGATACAAAACGAACTTACCGACCGTGATAAGTTCTTTCGCTCCTACAAAATAATTTTGCTTGTCAAGCACTAATTGTTATACCTTTTTAAAAACTACACAAACTAAGCATTCTTTTTAAATGCTGGGCAATTCTAGTGCCATACATTTTTTTTTCACAATCAATGGTTAAATATTGACAAAAAGTTACGAATAAAAATAAAAAAAACTTCTAACGCTAATTTTCATAAGTTTAGAATAAATTATGCCTGAAATAGTAATTTCGTTAGATAGTACAAGTATTCCCGAGTAAAATAAAATAAAAATTACATTAAAATACCTTAATTTGTAAAAATTATGACCAAATTACTAGTCGTGGTAGGAATTTTTTGAAAAAACACAAAAATATTCACAATTTTCACAGTGTTGGCAACCCTGAAATAAAAAGTACATTTTCTTGGAGGTCGACATCAGGGCTACCCCCAGTTAACGGATTATCCACGATTTACGACACACCCTGTATATTAGTATAGATACTGTGTGGCTACTGCAGTAAAAAATATAGCCACCCCCTCTCTTCCCTTGGGTGTCGTAAGAGGTGACTAAGGGATAACACAGTTCCAATACCACCTTGGACCTTAAAAAGCCGACCGAAGGCTAAATAACAATCTAACTGCTGGTTTTGAAATACAGAGGCCGAAGACGGGCAGCAGCGTCTTCGGTGCAACAAAACCAGCCCTGCTGTCACCAACCCGCCTGCCCAGCGTGGCGACTATAGGCAACACACATGAGTTCACGCCATTTTTGGTGCGAACTTGTGGAAGCCTACGTCCAGCAGTGGACTAAGATAGGCTGAAGTGGGCCCTTTAATAGAAACCAAATTCTCTGTATAGAAAGAGAATATTTTATACTGGCGAAGTACTGCGGTAGTTAGTATGTAACTATGTACGGTTCATGATTTAATATGAGACAAGACATAATGACACTTGCGTATAAGGTCGTCCAATCGTTGCTATGTCATACAGAGACTTGAAATAGTAATAATAGGGGTATTATCACTATTTCTGTGAGTACTTTAATAGGAAGATATTCTCTAATATCACATAAAACTACAGTAACGCGTTTATGAAATCATGTATTCAAGATTTCATGTATTGCAAATTAATGAAAATAAAATTCATTACAGGTCATATTTTAAGATTTTCATTTCATAAATGGCGTACATAATAACCACAATAAATCAAACACTGTCACATTTTAAAAAGTACTGGACGCAATTGAATATTCAAAAGATCAGTGTTAAAATCTACCAGACGTTTAGTACGCTCATCGTATTGTGAATAGCAGCTTTAAGTCTCAGGGCTAGTACTGTTGAGACGAAAATAATCCATGTTTCCAAAATACAATGCGGTTTGTTTGTTTTGTTATGTGTATAATACGAAACCGGTTTCTTCATTTCTCTTATATATTTTTTTGACAGATTTTTGTCCAAATTCTCCATTTTGTTTTACAACGTTTTTAATTTAACACTTACTTGTGGCACTTCAGTCATCAATAATAATATTCTAAAAATATATATTTCACATAGTAGGTGAGGCGTTGTCGCAGCGGTTACAGCACTTCTTGTTGCAATTGCGATCGCAGGTTCGATCCTCTATGACAAACATTTGTATTAACCATAGATGTTTGTCGTGATCTGGGTGTTTGTCACTGTGTTTCATGTTTTCGGACTCCCGACTCCCGGCACAGGAAAAAATCTTCTGGGGCCGTAGAGTGTGAATCGTATATTTATTTATTTACTTATTATTATTCCAACTACTATTGCACTAGAGTTCGTTTAGTCGGTCGCTGTTCTTGACAATTATTTGTCATGACTTTATATGGCCATGGAAACTGTCTTGGCATTTGTGAGCGTGTTTGGTATATTTTAACCGACTTCCAAAAAAGGAGGAGATTCTCAATTCGATTGTAATTTTTTTTTGTATGTTACCTCAGAACTTTTGACTGGGTCAACCGATTTTGATGATTTTTATTTTAATCAAAAGGTGGTACGTGTCATGTAGTCCCATTTAAATTGATCGAGATCTGATGACTACTTTTTGAGTTATCTTTGATAACGCGGATTTACTTGACTATTTTGCGTCTACTTACGTTGTATCACTTGTCGATGTGATTGAAGTTGATTTTTTTTTCATTTGCGAGCAAACACAATTATCGATGCATAAAACATAAACCTATATATGTATAATCTTTAGGTATCTCGTTCTGAGCATCGTTGAGTTTAAGACGTTTTTTATTTATTGTTTCAGTTTTAATTGCACAAAAATTTTGTACCAAATGATAATGGAAATTTTCTCACATTTCTACAAGCTGTAACCATGATTTCATTCGCGATTACACATTTTAACTTTCATAACTCTCCCCATGGGAACCATACTGAATTTCAGAATAAAAGTATTGAGTGTGCACGTAGGATGAAAAAAGTAAAAAAAAAATATCATTTTTGCTTCAGTGTCTTTAATAGGATTCCAGAAAAAAGAAATCAGTACTCAATTGTCAAAGAATTTATCCCTGTTACAGTTTTTACAACAATAGATAATTATGGTATAAGATAATTATGATTTAAGATAATTTTTTTAAATATAATTTAAAACTGTGTTAAAAACTATACAAAACAGTTTTGTTTAATATTCCGTTATTAGTATCTTGTATATCGTTAGGGTGTAATTTATACTGTTATAGCAGCCAACAAACGTCTCACTGCCGGATGTCAGACATTGCCTGAATCTAGGCTTAGATACTGACAACAATTACTGAAAAGGATGAGACATAAATTCCTAGGCTACCCTTCTCCAGAGCAAGTTGGTTATCTCAAATTTCTGCCAAAACGTGCAAGTGCGTTCAACTGATGTAGGGCAGAATAGGAAATATCCTGCTCAAAATCTGGAGCAGCCTATTTGGGGAAGAACCTTGACGCTACAGAAGATCAAAGCTAAATAATATTGCTTTAAAGCAACTTTGTATTCCTGTGGTGAGTAAGGGCCCGGCCCCATGTCCACGACACGACGTCGTGCAGTTTTACGACACGGCGTCGTGCAGTTTTACGACACGGCGTCGTGACTTTCTACGGCACGACGTCGTGCAGTTTTACGACACGAAAACACGAAACATATTTTGATTTATGATAAGCTCGTTTTATTTCTCACCTTATAGTTAAACCAAGCATCTCCATAGGATCAATAGGTTTTTTGAACACAAATTGTTTTTGTAATCGAGGTGCTATCTTGGTAAGTAGTTCTTCAAAACTTGATATCGTCATTCTAAAATATTCAAAAGATTTCTCATGCCCACATATTTTTAGCGCTACGTATTTTCTTTTGAAATAATCTCCGTCTTGATTCATTGTATAAATATATATGGATTTACCCAAAATGTCCTCTGTTTCTGTTTCTTTTTCATTCGTCGTCTTAGTAACAACGGTAGATTACCTTTTTTGCGATCCATATCCAGACAAGCACGCCCGAGCACAAAAACTGCGAAATATCAAGTGTCAAGTTGCGCGGCGCACCTAGTGCGCACCGTCCACGGTATTGTGCTGAGGCACGACGCCATCGTTGTAAAACGGCACGACGTCGTGTCGTAAAACTGCACGACACCGTGTCGTAAAACTGCACGACGCCGTGTCGTAAAACTGCACGACGCCCGCGCCGTGTCGTAAAACTGCACGACGCCGTGTCGTAAAACTGCACGACGCCGTGTCGTAAAACTGCACGACGCCGTGTCGTAAAACTGCACGACGTCGTGTCGTGGACATGGGGCCGGGTTCTAAGGTGACCAGAGCTGCTGGGGATATTGGGGGTAAGGCTTACCATCAGGTGAGCCGTACGCTTGTTTGTCGACCTAGTTGTGGAAAAAATAGTTTTTTCTCAGAATATTTTTTTAATGAAATGTATATTTCCAAAAACAATTGTACACGGAACTTATACCACGAATATCGTTCATCGATTTGTGTATTCTATCCTCTAGGATATCTTAGCTTAAGCGATTTTTGAAAAGCAAATAATTTAACTAAATTATACGGTAAACAGAACTTTGATCTCTACTACAAAATTCAACCAGCAAACCTCATTAATTACTCAGTGACCTTAGTTCAGTATTTCTGATATTTGAAAATAGGTCAGCTCTTAACTCAGTTATACATTTTTAACGCCTAACGTGTTTTACACGAAGCCTTACCCGGGACTTGATTTAAGTATTTTGACCTTTAAGCCGATTGTCATGTATTAACAATTAATAATACAGTTGCTTCCAAAATAATCACATTCTAGTTTTAGCTTAGGATTAGATTATTAATTATTATCAAACATGTAATCTAAATTTATTACAGTAAGTGATCATTGATGATGTCAAAGATATAATGTAACAATACCATAAAACTATACATTTTTTCATCATTCTTTTTCACGCCTCTCCATAGGGATAAGCTATAGGGCTTATCGCTAAGTTTAATCTTCAGGTCTTATACATACGTGCGTACTTAATAATCGATAAATCTGAGCTTAAATTGAATTTAAATCTTTTATTGTTATGTATGATTAACTTTATAAATATTTTTATATATTTATGTATTTCATAAATTTTTAATGAACAAATTTATAGTAAGAAAGTTACATAAAAGTTAACCACTCGACGTGAAACACCGTCACGGCATCATTTCAAGAGCAGCGTTTCTTCATTACTTCTTGTAATTTGGGTAAAGAAAAACTGTAATATTTAAGACAAGTGCACTAGAAATTTGGCCTCATTTCTGCTTTCTATTAGGAAAGATTGTGATCAAACGAAGCCTAGAAAGTAAGCTTGCTACGTTTTAATAAAAAAATAAAGTGAACCTACGGATATACAAAAAATATATTTAAGAATAATAGAAAAGGTCCTGTTGAAATCTGAACATAGAAATTTTTCTTACTCCATATAAAAATAGAAAAAATAAATCAACGAGCGCAACCTAGTTAAATGATTGTACCCCTTTATCACCAACATTCCACGCTCGTGGAATATAAAACACAAGCGACACCGCATGATATCGCTAGCTCAATATAACTACGGGACATTTATTACTGTACAGCTTACTTACACACGTGAGCTATGTTCCTTTATGTCCTTTCACACGAGCAATACTAAAAGACTGCGTAAATAATCTAGAATCACTGTATGTATATTGTATAACTTGTTAAGCCCTGTTTCACCTCCTGCTGATTTTGTGATAGGCTATTAGTAACTAATATACGTTATTTTAGGCTTAGGTACAGGTTCCGAATCAAAATTTTATCAAAATATTTGATAGTTTTTGTGGAGTTTAATAACGTAACAGAATAAAAACATATAAGCGAGTTGTGTCAGTTGAGTACCGTTACAGGACAAGATGCTATTTTCAATTCTAATTTTTTAGCATGGTGTCGTCTCTTGTCAAAGAATTCATTGTAATATGAAACTTTGAATAGTTACGGGTGCTGTAAAGGACTCGCTATAGACGGCGTTACGGTCGCTTAAAACCGAAGAAAAAATCATCATATTAAAAATTTCGATCTAGCGGGTACATCTTTCCAAAGCTTAATTAGCTAGAGAACAGACACGGTCAGCCGGAGATGCGGGTTCGATCAACGCTGGAGCGAAGTTTTGATATGACATTAAAATAAGTCTAAATAAAAAAAAAACCTAATTAAGGAAATAAGGTCAAATAAACAACAAATTTCTTTATAAAGTATGGCGGCGAAAAAATTCACCAGTTTATTATACAAGTATCCGAAGAATAGAAAATTCCGAGGAAAAACTATTCGACGTCATAAAGTGCACACAAAGCTGATTTCAAAAGTACTCTACTACAGCTTCAAATATGATTTGCCAATTAGGTCATTCTTCCAACATTCGTCGTTTCTTGATTATGATCCTAGAAAATTCTTTAGAACGTGCAATTTTTAAATCTTAAGCCCAACTCCAAGCTAGTGAGAAGCGCCTCCCTTGGGAGGCACAAACAGATCTTCAGAGGGGACTGGAGTTATTTGAATTTTTCTAAATGACTTGATTCTTTCAGTAAAACTGAACAGATTTAGACAGGTGGAATAATTTTTTGTATGTGTGTGACTGACAAAATTTTGTAACAAGGACGTTCTTGTTAGAACATGAGATAATTTTGTATCAAAATCATGATACGTGTGATGATGAGTTTTTATTCTTTTGAGAATTCTCGTGACTGTGGGAATGCTATTTTTCTCATAAGGATCATACGTAATCGTTTCAGCCAGTAATATCCCACTGCTGAGCATAGGCACCCACACAGCCCACCATCACTCTCAGCATATTAAGCCGCCGGTCCCTGCAATCGATCTAGCAGTCGATAGCGGTCATTACCCATAGTAGGGAACATATCCGCCAACCCGCAGTGGAGCAGTGAGGTGGATTAAGCTCCAATCCTGCTACGTCTAGAAAGAGGCCTATGCCCAGCTGTGGGATGATACAGGCTGATATAGATTATAACCATTATGCAAAAGAGAGTTCAGAGACTAAACTTTATAATACGGAGATTGAAATTAAATCCGAAATTTATTTTACACGATATTTTTATGTATTACAAAATCGTGTCGCATTGTCGTAAGTATAACATTTATTTAATTTATGAAAAAAAAATTAGCTACTTTGCAAATATATTTACCACAACATAGTGAAGATCGTATCTTAAAATACACAAAAACATTTAGGGTTTTCGTATTCCAAAAAGAGATATGAGAGATTTACTTTAAAAAATGCCTAAGACCGATTTTTTTCTATCTTTTTTTTTAGAAAAAAGCGGTTTCAGTATGAAAGTCTTAAAGTGCGCAGGAAAAATGAGGCGCTAAGCGAGATATGCCCATGAATTATTTAACACACATCTACCGTGCGCGTATCTCCTGTACGCAGTTACGTATAGTTTAAACTTTTTATGAACTTATATAAATACATCAGAATGTGATAAGGATGTTTACATAACGTAGGTAAATGTTTAAAATTATGACATCAAAATAAATTTATTAAACATGAGTCATCTTCATGTTCGGAGTTCTAGACCGATTCATTATTTAGATAAAAATTTTAGTACCAATACTGATTTCAAATAAAAAAAGAAATTGTTTACTATACATATCATCACTATGCTAAGATAACAAACCAATACATTTTGATCTTATTATTTCGGTTAAAAGCTACTGAAACACATACTTTAGGCAATAACTAGTGTTGAATGAAATGAATAAATATAAACAATAAAATGAAATAAATATAACAAACATTTGCTTATTTCAAAAGTCACTATCAGTATTTATTTAATCACTACATATTATAAAACAAAGTCACTTCCCGCTGTCTGTCTGTCTGTCTGTATGTATGCTTAAATTTTAAAACTATGCAGTGGATTTTGATTCGGTTTTCTTTAGTAGATAGAGTGATTCAAGAGGAAGGTTTTTATGTATAATACATGCATAATATAGTAGAGGAACACTGATAGTTTGGGCAACGCGGGGCGGGTCGCTAGTTGTCTTTGTAAATTATTACAAAAGAATTTCATAAAATAGATTAAAGTAATCAAAAATTAAAGTGTAAGAAAATTAAACTTTAAGAGCCTTAAACAAAAATCATTCTACCTATCAATACTGCAATGAAAGAAAACTATACATATATAGAGAGAAAAGTGACTTACAAATTACTAACACTATTCTTGAAAATTCCTGTTCCAACTACTGGTCTGAAAGACGACAAGCTCATGAGATCAATTTAAAGACTATTGCCACGTCTCCAAATCACTTTTACATACTTACTTAATATTTCAGACACAAACTTACCACATAAATTATTGTTTAATCGACGTTGCAAAAGATTTAGTGAAACTAATAATTTGTATTAGTTAATTATGACCTTTTCCTGGATTTTTACTCACTTTATCATAAGATGTCATAGTATGTTATACGGTATTTTTTATCGGTCATCAGTCATTATTCGTACTCATCTCATTTTTCCTGCAATCCATCTTTTCCCTCACCGCTCTGACATCATATTTATCTACAGCCTTTCCTCACATTATTTCGGTCACCATATAGTCTTTCCACTTCATAACATTCCAAAATATTTCACTCTCTTATTACTACCACCATCTTCAACTACCTGTAAACTTGTTTTTAAATTTCACATCCCCATAAAATACATTTATGTGAATCTTTTGTCGACTTTTTAACATATATTTTCATACTGAACATCAACATGAAAGGCGCCGCGGGTACAGCGGACCGTAAATTATATTTCGTTGTGTTAGCTGTAACATAGATTAAATAAAACATTGTTATTCGAGCCACGCTCAAAACATACTTTGTACAAATGAGTGATATTGCTCTTTTGTTAGAAATTAACGCGTGTTTCACATTACAGCAAAACCATTACATACCTTAGTAATTACGTACCTATCAGAAATGGTACACTTCTTAAATTGCGATTTTTTTATCATAATTAAATTAAGTATTTGTAGCCTATATGTTAAAATAATTTATTTTTGAACACTCCTTATAAAGTATAAGGAGTGTTCAAAAATAAATTATTCTAGATATAATAATCTCTGCAAAAATTAAACAGTACTATGACTTAAAAACAACTAAACTGGGCATTTGATAACATGACGCATCGCTAGATAATTGTTTCGGAAAGCCACGGTTCATGTGGCTAGATTGGAACATGTGGTTGCTCATAAAAGAGAAAAGAAAAAGGCAGTATTGGGTACATGCAATATTAAGTGACCCACTAGTACATGGTCAGTTCGTAACATTATATTGCTAATCATCATCATCATCATCATCATCATATCAGCCTGTTGCAGTCCACTGCTGGACATAAGCCTCCCCAAGCTCGCGCCAGACATCCCGGTTTTCCGCAATCCCCGTCCAGCCTACACCAGCAATCTTACGTAGATCGTCGGTCCAGCGGGCCAGAGGGCGTCCTACACTGCGTTTGCCAATACGCGGTCTCCACTCCAGGACACGTCTGCTCCAACGGCCATCGGTCCTGCGACACAGATGACCAGCCCACTGCCACTTCAACTTGCTGATTCTGTGGGCTATGTCGGTTACTTTCGTTCTCTCACGGATAGTCTCATTTCTTATTCTGTCCTTGAGAGAAACCCCAAGCATAGCCCGTTCCATAGCACGTTGAGCGACTTTAAACTTGTGGACCAGTCCCTTCGTCAGTGTCCACGTCTCGGCTCCATATGTCAACACAGGCAGGACGCATTGCTCGAAGACTTTTGTCTTCAAGCATTGCGGAATTTTCGAAGTGAAGACTCGACGAAGCCTGCCAAATGCCGCCCAGCCCAACCGAATCCTCCTATCAGCTTCCTTCTCGAAGTTGTTTCGGCCCAGCTGAATGGTGTGGCCAAGGTAGACATAATCCTGAACAACTTCAAGAAGGATACCGTCAACCGATACCGGTCTCGGTATGACTTGGTTGTTAAACATAACTTTCGTTTTGTCCAAGTTCATACCGAGACCGACTCGTCGGGAGGACTCGTTTAGGTCGGCCAGCATTTGACCTAGCTCATCCAACGTCTCCGCAAAGATGACGATATCGTCAGCAAAACGAAGGTGAGAGATGTATTCGCCGTTGACGTTGATGCCTCGTTCCCCCCAATCCAAGGTCTTAAAGACATCCTCTAGCGCAGTGGTAAACAGTTTCGGTGATATTACATCTCCCTGTCTTACCCCACGCCGGAGGAAAATAGGTCTCGTTCTCTGGTCTTGGATATGAACGGTCATCGTCGCCGCGTCGTACATACATCTCAGTACCTCGATATATCGCCAGTCGATATGACATCTCTGCAGAGAGTCCAGGACAGCCCAAGTCTCTACAGAGTCAAAGGCTTTCTCGTAGTCCACAAATGCCATACACAGCGGCTGATTATATTCTTCTGTTTTTTGAATAATCTGCCGAACAGTATGGATGTGGTCTACGGTGCTGTAGCCATTTCGAAACCCAGCCTGCTCCGGTGGTTGAAATTCGTCGAGTCTTCTGGTGAGACGATTCGTAACAACCCTCGAAAACAGCTTATAGACGTGGCTCAGAAGTGAGATCGGTCTGTAATTCTTTAACAGAGACTTATCGCCTCTCTTAAAGAACAGCACCACCACACTCCTGGACCACGCCTCCGGTGTGGTACCTCGGTGGATGACGGCGTTAAAGAGTTTTGCCAAGGCTTTTAGAGCAGGTCGCCCTGCGGCTTTAAGGAGCTCAGTCGTAACTCCGTCATCCCCCGGGGCCTTTCCGTTTTTAAGCTGCCCGAGCGCTGCACTAATCTCATCTACTTCGATGTCCGGGATGTCCTCCGAATAATGGCGCACCAGTGGTGCACGTGGATCTTCGGTGTCCCAAGTCTCAGGCTTGCGTGCGCTCGACGAGTACAGCTGTCCATAAAATTTCTCAACCTCTTTCCGAATCTGAGGGCGAGAACAAACGGTTCTGCCATCCGCTGTTTTTAGCTTCGCAAGAAGGCTTCTCCCCAATGGTCTTTGGAAGACTTTGGACCCCCTATTCTGCTCAATAAGAGTAGTGATCTCTCTCGTATTTGAGCAGCGGAGGTCTCAGGTCTCGGCGTACAAGTTTTCGTATCCTCTTGGAAAGAGCCTTCTGTTCCGGCGAAGCTGCTTGAGCAGCGGGTAACTCGCGCCTCTGCCGCATCAGATCTAAGGCTTCGGGAGAAAGTTTGGACTGCATAGTTGACTTCGTCGGCGACCCAGTGTACGCACCGTTTTCACCACGTTATCGGTCATCTCGTCCACGTCGCTAGTAGTTTCCAGCGAATCGAATCGGTTTTGGAGTTCCAGTTGGAACTGCTCGGAACCACATAGTATTTGGGGCAGCGTAGGTCGGAGAGTAGATTTCATCAAGCGGGCCCGCTCTTTTCGGAGGCATATATTCAGAGTGCCCCGTAGTAGCCTGTGGTCGCTACCGGTATTAAACCTATTAACCACTGAGACATCTCTGAATATATGCCTTTTATCCGCTATGATGAAATCTATTTCGTTCCTCGTCACAGTATCGGGGCTTTGCCATGTCCACCGCCTTTGGGGCTTCTTCTCAAAAAATGAGTTCATCAAGAAGAGACCCTCCGATTCGAGGAAGTTGACAAGCATCTGCCCCCTGCGATTCCTGTGCCCCAATCCGTGTGGTCCGATTATCGATCCGTCGCGGTCTTGTACTCCCACTTTAGCGTTGAAGTCTCCCATAACAACGCTGTAGAATTAATATTGCTAATATTAATATTATAATGCTAACCGCGCGGTTCCCGCAACGCAACTGAACGCTGAAAAAAGACTCCATAGTAATAGAATCGCGCGGGCGACACGCGATTATTATTTTCTAGCGGTTGAGTGGCGGTAACCGCGCGGCTTGAATAATGGCGCGGTTATGTCTGAATGATTGCGAAATACTAGGTACAAATAAAAATCGCGCGGTTGCCGCGCGATTCTGAAACCTCGCGTTTCCCGTCGTGTCTGAACTAGCGCTTACTTCTAAAAGTACGGAACCTACTGTAATCTTTTTTATCTAATTTAAGCTGGATGAGGATTGCGAAAAGCCGGGATGTCTGGCGCAAACTTGGGGAGGTCTATGTCCAGCTGCAATAGGCTAAACTGACTGACTGACTAATAGAGAAATAGCAGAGTTTAATATTTTCTTTATCACAAACCTAAAAAAAATTTGTACTAATAACTTATTACGTGACTCACTTTTAGATTCAGTTAAAGTTTTTTTTTTTTGTACTGTATTCATGAATTACTTGAGCACACTTAACGATATTATGAGACTACCTCTAGATCTTTCGAGAGATCCTTAATATTGTATACAAATGAAAGTGGGATGTTACACTTATGACCTCATGCGGATCCATATGAGTATAGAGGGTCATGGTGTATGGGAAGACAGTAATTTAATTCCCTCTAGGGGTAGAGTGACCACATTTTTTACCATATGCTGATATTATTGAATAGTAATTTTACAAGTATTGTTTACGTGATACTGACGACGCGTTGGCGCAGCGGTCACAGATGCGATATCGGTCGCGGGTTCGATACCCGCATATGACAAACATGTGTAAAAGCCATATAGATGTTTATCGTGGTCTAGGTATTTGTGCTTGTGTATTGTGTGTGTTTCCCGACAAAGGAGAAAATCCTATTGGATTCGTTGAATGTGAAACGTTTGAGTCTGAAACGTTTATTTACTAGATTTAGTTGATTATTCATTTCTCATGATCCTAGTGTTAAGTTTATTTGTTCTCGAATTATTTCGTTCATCTAGATTTAGAAGTATAACGTTTTTATCTGGTTCTATTTGCTCCTTACTTGGTGTAGAAATTACTTGGAGTATTGATTTGCTAACTTGAATTGTTTAACAACCAAGAAGATAAAAAATAGTATTCTTGACATATTTGTCCTCACTTTAAAAAAAAATCACAACACTAAGGCGTCATTTACGGAGACACAGCGCGTGGCGTCGCGCGTGTGAAATATGTATGGGAATGAATGCGTATAAAATCGTTTCTCCGTAAACGCACTCATTCAACGCCCTACATTTAAATTTAGTGTGGGCCGCGCACTTTTGACAATTTTAATAGAACACCAAAACAAAGCCGTGTACTGAAATTCAGCTACACTTGAATTTTTCAAGGCTATACTTTTAAACAATACCTAATTTATGATTTAGTCACCTAAAAAGTAAAACATGTTTTTCTTTCCGAAACCTCGACACATTATTTTACTTGAAAGTCATTAAATGTAAAATACAAAAAAAAACATCGTTTTTTTAGATTTCATTTGAATAATCCGGAAGATATCATTTTATTATAAAAAGTTTGTCTCCTAAAATAAGTAGCAATAACTTATAATAAATAATAATTTACATAGAACACAAAAGACAAGGATTTTATCATAACATTCTTGTCAAACTAATAGTACTGGTCACTCTACTGCGAGATTGATCTCAGTGTTTGAATGGGTGTCCAGTGTCCACTTACGTGATTGATAGGCGGACCGCTGTATTATTATTCAAGATATTTACTAAACTATCTACATATTACATACTTGTTCGGGCTTACATAAAATTATGTAAAGATGACAAGTAGGTAAACTAAGTTAAGTAAGTTCTTCTAAGCACGAATTTGTTATACTTGGTTTAGTGAACTGAAAATCCTTTGCGTATCTTTTTGCAATGTACAAGCCTCCATTTTTATAGAGTGGTCTTGGAATTTCTACTTGATGAATTAACCTGTAATAGTTTAGACTTTAGGTTAAAAAATTTAGGGGTATACCTCGCTTTCATAGCAGTATTTATTATGCGTGATTTTGTTCAAACTTTTTCCTTGGCTGTAATGTCTGTCACATCCATGTATGAGATTATTTAAGACAAAAATCTTATAAATAACGAAAATGTTTTTTATTACCATATCAATTTTTTTTTTCGATCCAGTGGGATTCGAACCCACACCCCCGACGGTATGGTACGGTACGGTATGGTGGTTGATGGAGATTTTATTTATTTCGAGAGCATTTAGAAAACCTTCCTTGTTTACAGATAACGTTTACAAATATATAATATTTAAACGTTATAGGTGTTTAGTTTTCATTTTCCACTTTAAATCTTCATTTTATCTTACAAAAACTAGTTTTTATTTCTTTTATTTACTTTTAGCCTAATAAAACTTTGTTAATAACCAAAGTGTCATTATAAAACCCATTGCTTATTCCTTGCTGTAAAATTAAAATATAGATGTATAGTGTAGTGAAATGCAGATGCATATAATTAGTACCTACAGTTATGGTAGTACGCAGAAAAAAATGTGAGCGTGAGCATCCAAGTGGTGCCGTCCGTAGTTTATTCAATTATAGTGGACCATGTACATAATTATTGTTTAAGTACAACTAACACACATACACACACTTGGTGTTACACTATAAAAACTTAATTTTAATGCAAAAAATAAATATATGTTCAAAGTTAACAAATGAGATTACCTATATAATAAATGCCCATGATAGTTGATGATAAAATATTTGCTTGTCAGTTTTTACAAATAGATATTGAACAAATTGAATTTCAGTTGCATATTTGCTATAAATTACGTTTCAAAGTAAAACCAATGTATCTGTCCCCACAGATTAAAACAGCTTTGAAACCATGTCACGATCCACAGAAAATTAAATGCAAATTGAAAGTAAGCAATATAAATATTTAGCTTATATGTGAAATGTCACTAAAACACCTTTAAATTAAAATGTATTTGAATATCATAATAATAATTATTCTACGTTATGTACATACTAATTGAAAACATGCTTAGTTAAGTAAATTAAGATATTGGGATTGATGAATTACAATTCATTTCGAATACGTTAGAAATATATCCATAGTTTATTTACAAGTACGAGTATTTGTTTTACTAAAAGTATTAAACTAATATTAAACTGAGGTAGGACACAGCAGGAAATCCTGCTCAAAATATGGAGCCGCCCGACTGGGGTGGTACCTCGACCTTGCAGAAGACCACAGCTAAATAATACTGTTTTAAAGCAGTATTGTGTTCCTGTTGGTGAGCAAATTGACCAGAACTCCTGGGGGGGGGGATTGGGGATAGGGTCGGCAACGCGCTTGCAATGCTTATGGTGTTGCAGGTGTCTACAAGCTATGGTAATCACTTACCGTCAGGTGAGCCGTACGCTTGTTTGCCGACCTAGTTATATAACCAAAAAAAGTATTTGTAGCAAAAGTTGTTAAAATATAATAAATCAATAGTAATAATAATGAAGAGAAGATCATCATCAATGCTAATACTATGAATTTCAAAAACAATGGCATCATAATGCCAAGCACTTTTTTATTCAAAGTACTTAGAAATCACTTGAAAATGTCAATTAACTACTAAATAAAAACATTGTATTATTATCATTTTCAAACGATACAAAATATTGAAAATATAAAAATAGTCCATGATTATTTTTGTTTCGATATACATAAAGTGATTATAACAGAATTCATCGAAACATTAATTTATAAGTTATATAAATAATATATTCACAAGTATTGTACTCCACTTTTCTAACTTGTACACTTAGTAACGACTTCAACCTTCTGAAGTCCTAGTATTTAGGGCACTCAATAACATGAGTCCTATAATTTCATCGTTTTATTAACTCAAACTAAACCAAAACTGTTATTTATTAGTTATTATCAGAAATGACTTTATCTATCTGATATCTAATCTTTCTAAAAATACCAATTGACTATGAAACTCTGGATTAACTCGACAATAAATTTAATTAAATTAATTGTAACTAAAACGCATTATATAAAATGATCTCTCATTTCATACATTTTCATATATTTAAGCTGAACAATATGTGAAAAACGTCAACAGTAACCATATGTACCACCACAGTAAAATAGTCTAAGAGCTAGTAATATCAGAAAGTCAAACATTCCAGTTCCATTTAAAATATCATTATATTTTACAATTTAATATTTTTACTTATAATTGTGTTTACTAGAAAATGAACAATAAACCGACTTAATTTACATTGACAAGTAATATAAAGGTAGGTAGTCGAAAATATAGTGAATTAAAAATACGCCTTATTAGTGATAAGTCAAAAAGTACTCGTCAGATCTTGATCCAATTTTAATGGAACCAGCTTTTGATTAAAAAAGAATCATCGTAATTCATACACCCAAAAATATTTATTATATTATTAAACATTTTTAATTATTATACTTAAACAACATGATATAATATAAATAATAATAATTACTTACAACCATAATATTTTCTTAAGCTCCAACTATCACATAAGCCAGCCAGGTTATGACGATAAGGAACCATATCAGAGATTTTTTATAGATCAACACTATTTATGTGTAAATTTTACTTTTTTACTTCATTTAACTTTTACATTATTTTTAGACAAATAGAAGATCAAAAGCTACCTAATAAATTTATTGCTAAAATTTATTATTTTGAGCTCCTAGACTACAACAGGAGCTGGAACGCAGCCCAAACAAAGTATTGTTATTCGTGCAACGCTTAGCACGCACTTTGTTGCCAGAATAAATGCTATCTCCCCCTTTTGTTGTCAGAGTTCTCTTATCTGTTCAACAAAACAACAATATTCCATGTAATATACGACTATTTTTTTCTCTACTTTTGTCACTTTTTTTATTAAAGTACAGGTAGGTATATGAATCATTGTACAACTAGAATTTTTAGCAAAATATTTTAAAGTTCTTTATTAAACAATTGAAATCAAACTAACTTCACGTTTTCGTTCTTACTTTTTATTTTATAGTATCTCGACGATAACTGTGATACACAAGTAAGACAAATTTTACCAATGTTACAATAGTCATTTAATTTTTAATCCAAGTCAAAATAAAATCTATATTCAACAATATTCAATTATCAATAATTGCCTAAATAGCGCTTTTTTCAATATCACGTACTTCCGCTGTATTTCAACATTTAATTATTAGAAGTCAATAACATGTGTCAATTTCAAATAATATATTAAAAGATCGTACTTTGATGTCTACTTTTATAGGAATTTAAATCAATAATTTAAACGCTTAATCTTTGAAATGAGTATGATTCAATAAGTAGAATAAATGCTTTACGCTCGTATTTAAGGCTGTCGGTGCTTGCGTTAAACGAGCTTTATCTACTCACAATGTATGAAATACAATGATTTATCTGATAAACAATAAACATACTCGTATACAGCTAGCTATTTACAAAACGCAATATATTTATTTGATTGTTACACGAATATTAGCAAAAACGTATATACATATATAAGTATCATATTTTTATTTTTTTTTAATTTTTTTAATTTTTTTTTTTTATTTCACCCTAAAATAATAGTTAATAGTCTTAAAGTCGCCACACTTTCCGTTTTAACTGTAATAGCACAGGCCTATAAATTGTCGAGCTATATCGAACACCTTTATTTTTTTAACGACTTTAATAATTGCATGAATATAATAAAATTGTATTTTGTCATTCATAGCTCTATCTTGTTTTTAAAAACTTTCGTGATTTTATTCTGATCTGCTTGGTGTTTTTGGTTAGGAATCATCAATCATCTTTTATGAACCTTTTTTTTGCGTGTGGAAATGCGTAACGCATACCCGGCCACTGGGGAACCGGGTTATGTGGGACTCCCACCAGCAGTATGCCCACTAAAACCACACGGTACTCCGTCTCTCCGTCGCAGTGCTGAGCCACGGGAACGCGTTAACTGCTCCGCAACTCCGCTGACGCCGTCTGATCTGCATATGTTTTTATGAACCTATCTCGATATCAACATACACTGTTTTTTTTTTTATTTTAATAATTATGTTTATCTAAAGGATTTGCTCTATATATTTTCAATTAACTGTTGCATCCAACTTCTTTCGTATCTAAATTTGTTCCACGGGAACTGTATACTAGAGATAAAAATTAGCTTCGTGCTTTTTAGACTATGTCGAGGTCATTTTCTATTTTATATTAATTTTAACCGTTCAAATGTTATTAAGTAACAAACATCCGTCTAAATTTTAGCATTAATAATAATAAGATAGTACAATCATCTTCCTTTAATCAAAACTTAACGTACTCTATGTTATTTGATGTAGTTGCTTCAACAACTTAGTCATATTATATTTGAGATTTACAAACAACGAAATTATTGTGGTAAATTTCCTATACCACAAATAACAGCTAGATACTCTACGAATACTAAGTGTATACAGTGAAAATTGTAATTTAAATTATGCAGAGATTCATCTGTATAATAATTTATGAAAATTGTTGTACCTAGATTAGGACGCCGCGTTGGCGCAGCGGTCACTGCACTGGATTGCGATTGGTTGTTGCGCGGGCGGTTGCGGGTTCGATTCCCGCACACGACAATATTTGTATTGGCCATACGTGCCTCGGAGAGCACGTTAAGCCGTCGGTCCCGGTTGTTATCATGTACACCTGATAGCGATCGTTACTCATAGTAGGGAATATATCCACCAACCCGCATTGGAGCAGCGTGGTGGATTAAGCTCCGATCCTTCTCCTACATGGGAAAGAGGCCTATGCCCAACAGTGGGATATTACAAGCTGAATCGTGATCGTGACCGTTGTAGATTAATCGAATTACAATTACAAAATATCCCAGTGCCGGGCAAAGGCCCTCTACTCGAATTATTGGAACTTAATCTACCACACTGCTCCACGGCGAGTTGATGAATATAATTTTCCTACCACGACTAAGGATTTCTATCTATGTATGTATATGTGCATATGTATGTTGTATTAAACAGTATTCTGCCTTATCCATTTTCTGTTTTAACTCAATAATAAAAATATATATTTTACTCAGGGCTTTTATTTTTAAAAATAGTTTTAGATGAAATATGTGTTATTAAGGTGTAGTTTTGGATTTTCAACAAATGTCACAGGTAACAATGTGAAAGGTTTTATTATAAACTTACGTTTTAACTTTCTAGTTGTTCAATAAATCTTATACTATTAAACGAGCAATTCTTGTATATATATATATATATTTTCTGAATCTCGGAATCGGCTCCAACGATTTTCGTGAAATTTAGTATGCAGGGGATTTCGGGGGCGAAAAATTGATCTAGCTATGATTCATTTAAAAAAAATTCGTTTTATCCCTGTTTTTTAGGCAATTAAAAAATAGCATTAGAATACGAAGCTAAATTTCACAATTGATATCATAGTTCAAATAGCTCAGGTAGGAAATTGACCGGTACCGAATCGAGAGGTCCCGAGTTCAAATCCCACACCTCCAGATCAATCGTTTTTTTATCCTTTTTTTTTCTATTTGCACTCGTGATTTTTTATTTAAATAACGAGTTCATATTTTTTATTATTATGTCGGTAAGATAGAAAAATATTATTCATATTTTATCAATTATAATAGATAACCTATTTAGTAATACACTAGCCGACCCGCGCCCACTTCGTTGGGCGTTAATTATCTTTGTGATGCAATTATATTGTGTAGCTCTTAGTACTGTTTTATTAGGTTCATTGTTTAGAATTTGACTTATAAAATCGTAATAATATCGTGTATTTATTATTTTAAATCACAGAACCAAATAACATACTTTATAAATAAAATGTTGCTCCAACGCCATCTATCAAAAAGCGAAAAAACTTCGTCGTCGATTGACGTTGGTTAACTGAAATAAGAGTAAATAAAATAAGTAGACTAATAAATAGCGATAGATGGCGATCGTTTCTTTGTCATTTTGATAATATATTTTAATAATTTTCTTTTTTACTGAATTTTTTGTACAATTACAATAAAATATAGTCTATGTCACTCCTGAATAGTGTAGCTTTTTGTTAGTGAAAGAATTTTCATGATCGGATCAGTATTTGCGAAGATTATCCCCGATATACAAACAAAGTTATAAACTTTTCCTCTTTATAATATTAGTATAGATTAGTATAGATATTGAAATTTACGATAAAAATGAACTTCCGATCACTGCGGTCAAAATTTTCTCTTGATGAGAAAATTAAAATAAATTCTCGAAGAATTACATGTAGACCAATAACGGTAAAGAAAACAAATTGTTTTAGGGATATAGTAGCGCACAAAATATGTAAAGTAAATAATTATGATGGCGCAAGATCCAGATGTAATCTATAATTTAGTTTTCAAATTAATCTTAGAGGATATAACATTTTTAAAATTAAAACTGTAGATATAAATGTAAATTGTACATTTAGTGAATGGGCCCCTGAAGGTATTTGTAAGAGTAGAAATAGGTTTTACGACCTGTACCTACCTACAGTAAGAAGCAATGGAATCAGGAGACTTGATTTTTGGCTTACGTAAAACAATATTCTAAAACTTTTGAAGCTGTTCTGCTGTATGTATGGCTGCTAAATCAAAATATATCAAAGATTACCTAATATTATCTGTGGGAAACGTAATAAGCAAACTATAGATACCAATATAATATAATAATCAAACAACAGCAGCTCATCTGATGACAAGTTGGCATACGCCTTTGAAGCCTTTTTCGATAAAATACCCATTGACTTCTTTTCGACTGAATTCATCTTCAACTAATTCTACCCAACTTCTTAAAAATAACGTTAGCAAATGTAATGTTCATTTTTCATTCTCGCGGGTTGATTCTTTAGATATTTTAAAAGCGTTTAAGTCATAATTAAAAAAAAATTGCGTGCGTACAAAGTACGAAGTGAAACTTCTTTGGCAGACTAATTTAAAAAAAAAACTAATTGACAAAAAAAAACAAAAAGCCAACATCACGCGGAGTTCCCAGGCGGTCACCCATCCAAGTACTGACCGTGCCCGACGTTGCTTAACTTCGGTGATCGGACGAGATCCGGTGTATTTAACGTGACGCGTTTGATCCGTCAAAATTTTACCTTTCATGCGCTTAAGAGAAGTTTCACTTCAAAAACAATGCACAATGATCTGTGGAGCATTTCATTAAATTAATTAGTACTATCATTGATTACCTCGCTCCGTACTTATCTTTAACACTTAACAATGCTATTAAGGTGGGTTCTTTTTCAGATTTGGTTAAATATAGTAAAGTTTTACCAATTTTAACCGACTTAAACCGAAAGGAAGAGGTTCTCAATTGGATTGTATTTTTTTATGTATGTTACTTCAGAACTTTTGACTGGGTGGACCGATTTTGTTAAATTTTTTCTTTAATCGAAAAGTGGTGTGTGTCATTTGGTCCCATTTAAATTTATTTGAGATCTAACAAGTACTTTTCGGGTTATATCTATTAATGCATTTTACTTGACTATTTTTTCGTCGACTTACGTTGTATTATACCGCATAACTTTTTACTGGGTGTACCGATTTTGATGATTTTTAATTTAGTCGAAAGCTGATGCTTACCATGTTGTCAAATTTAAATTTCATCGAGATCTGATAACAACTTTTTGTGAAATCTTTGATAACGCGTATTTACTTGACTACTTTTTCGTCTACCTCAGTTGTCTTGTCGATGTAATTGAAGTCGGTTTTTTTTTCGTTTGCAAGCAAAGACAATTATTAAAAAGGCACATCGTAGTGATCCCAGTAATTGTAGACCCTTTTCAACCCTACCGTGCTTAAGTAAAACTTTTGAAAAAAATATACTAAATCAACTTCTTTTCCATTTTAAAGTTAATGGAATTTTTCATAGTGAACAATGTGGTTTCACTAGAGCTCTCTCAGTGCTCTTTGGTCCTATTTGAATAAAGTTTTTTTTGATTTTAATTCATATTTGAATATGATTTCCAAAAAACATGATTTACTAAAAATACCGAGCAAAGCTCGGTCACCCAGGTACTAAATAAAAAAGTGTGCGTACTTATGTCCGCACGTACGAAGTTATACTTCATTGGATAGCTTGCTTAACGTTGCTAATTTCTTCTTCGTTGACCAGCTAACATCAGGGTGTCGGTTTTTTCGTGACGGTGTGTGCGCGCATCGTAAAAACTAACTCTCATAATTTTTCCATAACGCTCTAAAAGAAGTATACCTTCAATAAATAAATATACTAAACATACCTATACCCAATTTTTATGTAAATTGTTCAACAAAAGTATGGAAAGCAGCTTCTGCTATTTTTTATCCATCCACATTGACTTACACATTTATATTAAATGAATAAATTAAATGTGTATTAATATACATGAAAGTTAATACTACGAGTACCTCACGCAGGTATCACCCCACCGTTTAAGTACTTCAAGATAAAATGCCTTTGATGCTGATTTTCCGATAATTGCGCACTTTACGACCGTTTCACGATTGCCAGTTCTAATAATCTGATCACAGTAGAAGTGACGTTTTTGAGGCTAACATAGTCCAGGAACATCGGAGCAGAAATAAGTACATTCAGTAATTGAATCGATAAAGAGGTGATACTTGGGTACAAACGGGTGCTTAATTACGACGAGTTTAGGAGAGGTACGTAAGTTAATGTACAAGATGGATTTTACTCAAACTGAAATCAACCAGTAACAATAATGTTGAAATATTGACTTAATTATGATATTCCTGATTTCATTGGAAGACAATAGTTCTGTGGTACGTGTCGTCGTCTCAACGATACGCGTTCGCGGGTTTGTTTTCCGTTAGGAGCAGAAATTTTTATTTGTCCAAATATTTCTTTCTATTCTAGATTCATCGTTTTGTAGGATTTATATTTCAGATATACTACTATTTTGATATTTTCTTCTGATTTCAATGTATGACTTCTGATCAGATCAAAAATAGGGACTCGTAGCTCACATATAATATACTAGCTTCTGCGCGCGACTTCGTCGGCGTGGACTCCGCTCCTATTGATCTTAGCGTGATGATACATAGCCTATAGCCTTCCTCGATAAATGGGCTATCTAACACTGAAAGAATTTTTCAAATCGGCCCAGTAGAACCAGAGATTACCGCGTTCAAACAAACAAACAAACAAACAAACAAACAAACAAACAAACAAACAAACTCTTCAGCTTTATATATTAGTATAGATGTATGTATACCTGAAATGAAATGAAATGAAAATATTTATTTCGTCATAAGGTGAGCCTCACACTTAACGAAAGTCAAAAAAAAGAAAAGTAAAAATGTCATTTACAAAAAAAAAACTAAACAATAATAATAATAATAAAAAAAAGTTAAGGCAGCAAAATAAAATAAAAATGTATACTTAACATTAACATTGGGTACATTACAAACTTACGTAACGTACCCAGTGTTATAAGCAACCTTAACTTAGTCAATATTACTAATGTCTCGGTAGACATCACCTACCTACTTTTACCTCGGCTTTATTAGATATTACAGTAACATAAAGTAAGTTCCTAGTGTAGGCCGAGAGAAAAAAAGCCGGCGGAAAAAAAACTCTCGGTACTCTTTTAAAAATTTAAGGTTAAATACAATATAAAAACGCAGTAATGGACCATGAAATGATAAGGACAAACACGAGACAGCCAATCGTGCATGCCGAAACCATCACATGCCACCTGCTCACAATATTTATATACAAAGCGAGTCACAGACATAGCCTGGTCGAGCTTTATTCAATCCCATGCCTTTTCATCATTAAGGTATTCCTTGATGGTGTAATAGGCTTTACTGCATAATGTTCGCTTAATAATTTTTTTAAACTTCAGTAAAGGCAGAGATTGAAGCGCAGCCGGAATCTTATTATATATTAAGATAGACGTTCCTATAAAGGAACTGCTTTTCTTCTTGAGCCGGCATTTAGGAAATATTAATTTGTGGTCGTTTCTGAGTGTTACATCATTTGAGGCATTTCGATCACTACGACTAACAAATAAATGCCTGTTTTTCCGTATGTACATTATATTTTCATAAATATACTGCGATGCAAAGGTCAGGATGTTGATCTCTTTAAACTTCTCTCTCAGAGATTCTTTACATCCCATTTTATAAATAGTACCTGGGTGACCGAGCTTTGCTCGGTATTTTTAGTAAATCATGTTTTTTGGAAATCATATTCAAATATGAATTAAAATAAAAAAAAACTTTATTCAAATAGGACCAAAGAGCACTGAGAGAGCTCTAGTGAAACCACATTGTTCACTATGAAAAATTCGAATTTATCGTCCTCTTCGTCACTTTCGTGAATACACTCCATCTCCTAAAATGAAATTTTTAAAATGTATCTTATTCAAAAACAAACATTTCTTTCGGGCGACAATAAGATATCCAAAATCACTCCAAGTATTGCGGCTGTGCTATTACAATGACCCCTCTGTGTTTTAGCCCTACCCCTGCCACGCCAGTCATAGTGCTAAATCGTTGGTTGGTTTGGCTTAGGGTAAGTTTTTACCACTGCAGACAGTTCTGCGGTGGTGGAAAAAGCGAGGAACAGCGAAAGCTGAATGTTACGGAAATTACGACACATGTGCAACCACCGATTTACAACGAATAATAAGCTCTAATAAATCTAAAACGAGAAGATGCAGACATCATGCACCCAGCCTGCCATCAATTATAATAATATAATTTACGCAAATACTATGGTGGATTCTTAATTCAATTATTATTACTTTCAGGCAAACAAACCTATTTTTTTTAATTATCTATACAATTTTGTCAAAAATCATATTCAAATATGAATTAAAATAAAAAAAAACTTTATTCAAATAGGACCAAAGAGCACTGAGAGAGCTCTAGTGAAACCACATTGTTCACTATGAAAAATTCCATTAACTTTAAAATGGAAAAGAAGTTGATTTAGTATATTTTTTTCAAAAGTTTTACTTAAGCACGGTAGGGTTGAAAAGGGTCTACAATTACTGGGATCACTACGATGTGCCTTTTTAATAATTGTCTTTGCTTGCAAACGAAAAAAAACCGACTTCAATTACATCGACAAGACAACTGAGGTAGACGAAAAAGTAGTCAAGTAAATACGCGTTATCAAAGATTTCACAAAAAGTTGTTATCAGATCTCGATGAAATTTAAATTTGACAACATGGTAAGCATCAGCTTTCGACTAAATTAAAAATCATCAAAATCGGTACACCCAGTAAAAAGTTATGCGGTATAATACAACGTAAGTCGACAAAAAAATAGTCAAGTAAAAATGCATTAATAGATATAACCCGAAAAGTACTTGTTAGATCTCAAATAAATTTAAATGGGACCAAATGACACACACCACCTTTCGATTAAAGAAAAAATTTAACAAAATCGGTCCACCCAGTCAAAAGTTCTGAAGTAACATACATAAAAAAATACAATCCAATTGAGAACCTCTTCCTTTCGGTTTAAGTCGGTTAAAATTGGTAAAACTTTACTATATTTAACCAAATCTGAAAAAGAACCCACCTTAATAGCATTGTTAAGTGTTAAAGATAAGTACGGAGCGAGGTAATCAATGATAGTACTAATTAATTTAATGAAATGCTCCACAGATCATTGTGCATTGTTTTTGAAGTGAAACTTCTCTTTAGCGCATGAAAGGTTTTTGACGGATCAAACGCGTCACGTTAAATACACCGGATCTCGTCCGATCACCGAAGTTAAGCAACGTCGGGCACGGTCAGTACTTGGATGGGTGACCGCCTGGGAACTCCGCGTGATGGTGGCTTTTTGTTTTTTTTGTCAATTAGTTTTTTTTTTAAATTAGTCTGCCAAAGAAGTTTCACTTCGTACTTTGTACGCACGCAATTTTTTTTTAATTATGACTTAAACGCTTTTAAAATATCTAAAGAATCAACCCGCGAGAATGAAAAATGAACATTACATTTGCTAACGTTATTTTTAAGAAGTTGGGTAGAATTAGTTGAAGATGAATTCAGTCGAAAAGAAGTCAATGGGTATTTTATCGAAAAAGGCTTCAAAGGCGTATGCCAACTTGTCATCAGATGAGCTGCTGTTGTTTGATTATTATATTATATTGGTATCTATAGTTTGCTTATTACGTTTCCCACAGATACTATTAGGTAATCTTTGATATATTTTGATTTAGCAGCCATACATACAGCAGAACAGCTTCAAAAGTTTTAGAATATTGTTTTACGTAAGCCAAAAATCTAGTCTCCTGATGCCATTGTTTCTTACTGTAGGTAGGTACAGGTCGTAAAACCTATTTCTACTCTTACAAATACCTTCAGAGGCCCATTCACTAAATGTACAATTTACATTTATATCTACAGTTTTAATTTTAAAAATGTTATATCCTCTAAGATTAATTTGAAAACTAAATTATAGATTACATCTGGATCTTGCGCCATCATAATTATTTACTTTACATATTTTGTGCGCTACTATATCCCTAAAACAATTTGTTTTCTTTACCGTTATTGGTCTACATGTAATTCTTCGAGAATTTATTTTAATTTTCTCATCAAGAGAAAATTTTGACCGCAGTGATCGGAAGTTCATTTTTATTTTTTATCGTAAATTTCAATATCTACCTATACTAATCTATACTAATATTATAAAGAGGAAAAGTTTATAACTTTGTTTGTATATCGGGGATAATCTTCGCAAATACTGATCCGATCATGAAAATTCTTTCACTAACAAAAAGCTACACTATTCAGGAGTGACATAGACTATATTTTATTGTAATTGTACAAAAAATTCAGTAAAAAAGAAAAATATTAAAATATATTATCAAAATGACAAAGAAACGATCGCCATCTATCGCTATTTATTAGTCTACTTATTTTATTTACTCTTATTTCAGTTAACCAACGTCAATCGACGACGAAGTTTTTTCGCTTTTTGATAGATGGCGTTGGAGCAACATTTTATTTATAAAGTATGTTATTTGGTTCTGTGATTTAAAATAATAAATACACGATATTATTACGATTTTATAAGTCAAATTCTAAACAATGAACCTAATAAAACAGTACTAAGAGCTACACAATATAATTGCATCACAAAGATAATTAACGCCCAACGAAGTGGGCGCGGGTCGGCTAGTGTATTACTAAATAGGTTATCTATTATAATTGATAAAATATGAATAATATTTTTCTATCTTACCGACATAATAATAAAAAATATGAACTCGTTATTTAAATAAAAAATCACGAGTGCAAATAGAAAAAAAAAGGATAAAAAAACGATTGTAAGGTGTGGGATTTGAACTCGGGACCTCTCGATTCGGTACCGGTCAGTTTCCTACCTGAGCTATTTGAACTATGATATCAATTGTGAAATTTAGCTTCGTATTCTAATGCTATTTTTTAATTGCCTAAAAAACAGGGATAAAACGAATTTTTTTTAAATGAATCATAGCTAGATCAATTTTTCGCCCCCGAAATCCCCTGCATACTAAATTTCACGAAAATCGTTATATATAAATTTCACGAGAATCGTATATATATATATATATATATATATATATTTTCTGAATCTCGGAATCGGCTCCAACGATTTTCGTGAAATTTAGTATGCAGGGGATTTCGGGGGCGAAAAATTGATCTAGCTATGATTCATTTAAAAAAAAATCGTTTTATCCCTGTTTTTTAGGCAATTAAAAAATAGCATTAGAATACGAAGCTAAATTTCACAATTGATATCATAGTTCAAATAGCTCAGGTAGGAAACTGACCGGTACCGAATCGAGAGGTCCCGAGTTCAAATCCCACACCTTACAATCGTTTTTTTATCCTTTTTTTTTCTATTTGCACTCGTGATTTTTTATTTAAATAACGAGTTCATATTTTTTATTATTATGTCGGTAAGATAGAAAAATATTATTCATATTTTATCAATTATAATAGATAACCTATTTAGTAATACACTAGCCGACCCGCGCCCACTTCGTTGGGCGTTAATTATCTTTGTGATGCAATTATATTGTGTAGCTCTTAGTACTGTTTTATTAGGTTCATTGTTTAGAATTTGACTTATAAAATCGTAATAATATCGTGTATTTATTATTTTAAATCACAGAACCAAATAACATACTTTATAAATAAAATGTTGCTCCAACGCCATCTATCAAAAAGCGAAAAAACTTCGTCGTCGATTGACGTTGGTTAACTGAAATAAGAGTAAATAAAATAAGTAGACTAATAAATAGCGATAGATGGCGATCGTTTCTTTGTCATTTTGATAATATATTTTAATATTTTTCTTTTTTACTGAATTTTTTGTACAATTACAATAAAATATAGTCTATGTCACTCCTGAATAGTGTAGCTTTTTGTTAGTGAAAGAATTTTCATGATCGGATCAGTATTTGCGAAGATTATCCCCGATATACAAACAAAGTTATAAACTTTTCCTCTTTATAATATTAGTATAGATTAGTATAGGTAGATATTGAAATTTACGATAAAAAATAAAAATGAACTTCCGATCACTGCGGTCAAAATTTTCTCTTGATGAGAAAATTAAAATAAATTCTCGAAGAATTACATGTAGACCAATAACGGTAAAGAAAACAAATTGTTTTAGGGATATAGTAGCGCACAAAATATGTAAAGTAAATAATTATGATGGCGCAAGATCCAGATGTAATCTATAATTTAGTTTTCAAATTAATCTTAGAGGATATAACATTTTTAAAATTAAAACTGTAGATATAAATGTAAATTGTACATTTAGTGAATGGGCCTCTGAAGGTATTTGTAAGAGTAGAAATAGGTTTTACGACCTGTACCTACCTACAGTAAGAAACAATGGCATCAGGAGACTAGATTTTTGGCTTACGTAAAACAATATTCTAAAACTTTTGAAGCTGTTCTGCTGTATGTATGGCTGCTAAATCAAAATATATCAAAGATTACCTAATAGTATCTGTGGGAAACGTAATAAGCAAACTATAGATACCAATATAATATAATAATCAAACAACAGCAGCTCATCTGATGACAAGTTGGCATACGCCTTTGAAGCCTTTTTCGATAAAATACCCATTGACTTCTTTTCGACTGAATTCATCTTCAACTAATTCTACCCAACTTCTTAAAAATAACGTTAGCAAATGTAATGTTCATTTTTCATTCTCGCGGGTTGATTCTTTAGATATTTTAAAAGCGTTTAAGTCATAATTAAAAAAAAATTGCGTGCGTACAAAGTACGAAGTGAAACTTCTTTGGCAGACTAATTTAAAAAAAAAACTAATTGACAAAAAAAACAAAAAGCCACCATCACGCGGAGTTCCCAGGCGGTCACCCATCCAAGTACTGACCGTGCCCGACGTTGCTTAACTTCGGTGATCGGACGAGATCCGGTGTATTTAACGTGACGCGTTTGATCCGTCAAAAACCTTTCATGCGCTAAAGAGAAGTTTCACTTCAAAAACAATGCACAATGATCTGTGGAGCATTTCATTAAATTAATTAGTACTATCATTGATTACCTCGCTCCGTACTTATCTTTAACACTTAACAATGCTATTAAGGTGGGTTCTTTTTCAGATTTGGTTAAATATAGTAAAGTTTTACCAATTTTAACCGACTTAAACCGAAAGGAAGAGGTTCTCAATTGGATTGTATTTTTTTATGTATGTTACTTCAGAACTTTTGACTGGGTGGACCGATTTTGTTAAATTTTTTCTTTAATCGAAAGGTGGTGTGTGTCATTTGGTCCCATTTAAATTTATTTGAGATCTAACAAGTACTTTTCGGGTTATATCTATTAATGCATTTTTACTTGACTATTTTTTTGTCGACTTACGTTGTATTATACCGCATAACTTTTTACTGGGTGTACCGATTTTGATGATTTTTAATTTAGTCGAAAGCTGATGCTTACCATGTTGTCAAATTTAAATTTCATCGAGATCTGATAACAACTTTTTGTGAAATCTTTGATAACGCGTATTTACTTGACTACTTTTTCGTCTACCTCAGTTGTCTTGTCGATGTAATTGAAGTCGGTTTTTTTTCGTTTGCAAGCAAAGACAATTATTAAAAAGGCACATCGTAGTGATCCCAGTAATTGTAGACCCTTTTCAACCCTACCGTGCTTAAGTAAAACTTTTGAAAAAAATATACTAAATCAACTTCTTTTCCATTTTAAAGTTAATGGAATTTTTCATAGTGAACAATGTGGTTTCACTAGAGCTCTCTCAGTGCTCTTTGGTCCTATTTGAATAAAGTTTTTTTTTATTTTAATTCATATTTGAATATGATTTTTGACAAAATTGTATAGATAATTAAAAAAAATAGGTTTGTTTGCCTGAAAGTAATAATAATTGAATTAAGAATCCACCATAGTATTTGCGTAAATTATATTATTATAATTGATGGCAGGCTGGGTGCATGATGTCTGCATCTTCTCGTTTTAGATTTATTAGAGCTTATTATTCGTTGTAAATCGGTGGTTGCACATGTGTCGTAATTTCCGTAACATTCAGCTTTCGCTGTTCCTCGCTTTTTCCACCACCGCAGAACTGTCTGCAGTGGTAAAAACTTACCCTAAGCCAAACCAACCAACGATTTAGCACTATGACTGGCGTGGCAGGGGTAGGGCTAAAACACAGAGGGGTCATTGTAATAGCACAGCCGCAATACTTGGAGTGATTTTGGATATCTTATTGTCGCCCGAAAGAAATGTTTGTTTTTGAATAAGATACATTTTAAAAATTTCATTTTAGGAGATGGAGTGTATTCACGAAAGTGACGAAGAGGACGATAAATTCGAATTTTTCATAGTGAACAATGTGGTTTCACTAGAGCTCTCTCAGTGCTCTTTGGTCCTATTTGAATAAAGTTTTTTTTGATTTTAATTCATATTTGAATATGATTTCCAAAAAACATGATTTACTAAAAATACCGAGCAAAGCTCGGTCACCCAGGTACTAAATAAAAAAGTGTGCGTACTTATGTCCGCACGTACGAAGTTATACTTCATTGGATAGCTTGCTTAACGTTGCTAATTTCTTCTTCGTTGACCAGCTAACATCAGGGTGTCGGTTTTTTCGTGACGGTGTGTGCGCGCATCGTAAAAACTAACTCTCATAATTTTTCCATAACGCTCTAAAAGAAGTATACCTTCAATAAATAAATATACTAAACATACCTATACCCAATTTTTATGTAAATTGTTCAACAAAAGTATGGAAAGCAGCTTCTGCTATTTTTTATCCATCCACATTGACTTACACATTTATATTAAATGAATAAATTAAATGTGTATTAATATACATGAAAGTTAATACTACGAGTACCTCACGCAGGTATCACCCCACCGTTTAAGTACTTCAAGATAAAATGCCTTTGATGCTGATTTTCCGATAATTGCGCACTTTACGACCGTTTCACGATTGCCAGTTCTAATAATCTGATCACAGTAGAAGTGACGTTTTTGAGGCTAACATAGTCCAGGAACATCGGAGCAGAAATAAGTACATTCAGTAATTGAATCGATAAAGAGGTGATACTTGGGTACAAACGGGTGCTTAATTACGACGAGTTTAGGAGAGGTACGTAAGTTAATGTACAAGATGGATTTTACTCAAACTGAAATCAACCAGTAACAATAATGTTGAAATATTGACTTAATTATGATATTCCTGATTTCATTGGAAGACAATAGTTCTGTGGTACGTGTCGTCGTCTCAACGATACGCGTTCGCGGGTTTGTTTTCCGTTAGGAGCAGAAATTTTTATTTGTCCAAATATTTCTTTCTATTCTAGATTCATCGTTTTGTAGGATTTATATTTCAGATATACTACTATTTTGATATTTTCTTCTGATTTCAATGTATGACTTCTGATCAGATCAAAAATAGGGACTCGTAGCTCACATATAATATACTAGCTTCTGCGCGCGACTTCGTCGGCGTGGACTCCGCTCCTATTGATCTTAGCGTGATGATACATAGCCTATAGCCTTCCTCGATAAATGGGCTATCTAACACTGAAAGAATTTTTCAAATCGGCCCAGTAGAACCAGAGATTACCGCGTTCAAACAAACAAACAAACAAACAAACAAACAAACAAACAAACTCTTCAGCTTTATATATTAGTATAGATGTATGTATACCTGAAATGAAATGAAATGAAAATATTTATTTCGTCATAAGGTGAGCCTCACACTTAACGAAAGTCAAAAAAAAGAAAAGTAAAAATGTCATTTACAAAAAAAAAACTAAACAATAATAATAATAATAAAAAAAAGTTAAGGCAGCAAAATAAAATAAAAATGTATACTTAACATTAACATTGGGTACATTACAAACTTACGTAACGTACCCAGTGTTATAAGCAACCTTAACTTAGTCAATATTACTAATGTCTCGGTAGACATCACCTACCTACTTTTACCTCGGCTTTATTAGATATTACAGTAACATAAAGTAAGTTCCTAGTGTAGGCCGAGAGAAAAAAAGCCGGCGGAAAAAAAACTCTCGGTACTCTTTTAAAAATTTAAGGTTAAATACAATATAAAAACGCAGTAATGGACCATGAAATGATAAGGACAAACACGAGACAGCCAATCGTGCATGCCGAAACCATCACATGCCACCTGCTCACAATATTTATATACAAAGCGAGTCACAGACATAGCCTGGTCGAGCTTTATTCAATCCCATGCCTTTTCATCATTAAGGTATTCCTTGATGGTGTAATAGGCTTTACTGCATAATGTTCGCTTAATAATTTTTTTAAACTTCAGTAAAGGCAGAGATTGAAGCGCAGCCGGAATCTTATTATATATTAAGATAGACGTTCCTATAAAGGAACTGCTTTTCTTCTTGAGCCGGCATTTAGGAAATATTAATTTGTGGTCGTTTCTGAGTGTTACATCATTTGAGGCATTTCGATCACTACGACTAACAAATAAATGCCTGTTTTTCCGTATGTACATTATATTTTCATAAATATACTGCGATGCAAAGGTCAGGATGTTGATCTCTTTAAACTTCTCTCTCAGAGATTCTTTACATCCCATTTTATAAATAGTACCTGGGTGACCGAGCTTTGCTCGGTATTTTTAGTAAATCATGTTTTTTGGAAATCATATTCAAATATGAATTAAAATAAAAAAAAACTTTATTCAAATAGGACCAAAGAGCACTGAGAGAGCTCTAGTGAAACCACATTGTTCACTATGAAAAATTCGAATTTATCGTCCTCTTCGTCACTTTCGTGAATACACTCCATCTCCTAAAATGAAATTTTTAAAATGTATCTTATTCAAAAACAAACATTTCTTTCGGGCGACAATAAGATATCCAAAATCACTCCAAGTATTGCGGCTGTGCTATTACAATGACCCCTCTGTGTTTTAGCCCTACCCCTGCCACGCCAGTCATAGTGCTAAATCGTTGGTTGGTTTGGCTTAGGGTAAGTTTTTACCACTGCAGACAGTTCTGCGGTGGTGGAAAAAGCGAGGAACAGCGAAAGCTGAATGTTACGGAAATTACGACACATGTGCAACCACCGATTTACAACGAATAATAAGCTCTAATAAATCTAAAACGAGAAGATGCAGACATCATGCACCCAGCCTGCCATCAATTATAATAATATAATTTACGCAAATACTATGGTGGATTCTTAATTCAATTATTATTACTTTCAGGCAAACAAACCTATTTTTTTTAATTATCTATACAATTTTGTCAAAAATCATATTCAAATATGAATTAAAATAAAAAAAAACTTTATTCAAATAGGACCAAAGAGCACTGAGAGAGCTCTAGTGAAACCACATTGTTCACTATGAAAAATTCCATTAACTTTAAAATGGAAAAGAAGTTGATTTAGTATATTTTTTTCAAAAGTTTTACTTAAGCACGGTAGGGTTGAAAAGGGTCTACAATTACTGGGATCACTACGATGTGCCTTTTTAATAATTGTCTTTGCTTGCAAACGAAAAAAAACCGACTTCAATTACATCGACAAGACAACTGAGGTAGACGAAAAAGTAGTCAAGTAAATACGCGTTATCAAAGATTTCACAAAAAGTTGTTATCAGATCTCGATGAAATTTAAATTTGACAACATGGTAAGCATCAGCTTTCGACTAAATTAAAAATCATCAAAATCGGTACACCCAGTAAAAAGTTATGCGGTATAATACAACGTAAGTCGACAAAAAAATAGTCAAGTAAAAATGCATTAATAGATATAACCCGAAAAGTACTTGTTAGATCTCAAATAAATTTAAATGGGACCAAATGACACACACCACCTTTCGATTAAAGAAAAAATTTAACAAAATCGGTCCACCCAGTCAAAAGTTCTGAAGTAACATACATAAAAAAATACAATCCAATTGAGAACCTCTTCCTTTCGGTTTAAGTCGGTTAAAATTGGTAAAACTTTACTATATTTAACCAAATCTGAAAAAGAACCCACCTTAATAGCATTGTTAAGTGTTAAAGATAAGTACGGAGCGAGGTAATCAATGATAGTACTAATTAATTTAATGAAATGCTCCACAGATCATTGTGCATTGTTTTTGAAGTGAAACTTCTCTTTAGCGCATGAAAGGTTTTTGACGGATCAAACGCGTCACGTTAAATACACCGGATCTCGTCCGATCACCGAAGTTAAGCAACGTCGGGCACGGTCAGTACTTGGATGGGTGACCGCCTGGGAACTCCGCGTGATGGTGGCTTTTTGTTTTTTTTGTCAATTAGTTTTTTTTTTAAATTAGTCTGCCAAAGAAGTTTCACTTCGTACTTTGTACGCACGCAATTTTTTTTTAATTATGACTTAAACGCTTTTAAAATATCTAAAGAATCAACCCGCGAGAATGAAAAATGAACATTACATTTGCTAACGTTATTTTTAAGAAGTTGGGTAGAATTAGTTGAAGATGAATTCAGTCGAAAAGAAGTCAATGGGTATTTTATCGAAAAAGGCTTCAAAGGCGTATGCCAACTTGTCATCAGATGAGCTGCTGTTGTTTGATTATTATATTATATTGGTATCTATAGTTTGCTTATTACGTTTCCCACAGATACTATTAGGTAATCTTTGATATATTTTGATTTAGCAGCCATACATACAGCAGAACAGCTTCAAAAGTTTTAGAATATTGTTTTACGTAAGCCAAAAATCTAGTCTCCTGATGCCATTGTTTCTTACTGTAGGTAGGTACAGGTCGTAAAACCTATTTCTACTCTTACAAATACCTTCAGAGGCCCATTCACTAAATGTACAATTTACATTTATATCTACAGTTTTAATTTTAAAAATGTTATATCCTCTAAGATTAATTTGAAAACTAAATTATAGATTACATCTGGATCTTGCGCCATCATAATTATTTACTTTACATATTTTGTGCGCTACTATATCCCTAAAACAATTTGTTTTCTTTACCGTTATTGGTCTACATGTAATTCTTCGAGAATTTATTTTAATTTTCTCATCAAGAGAAAATTTTGACCGCAGTGATCGGAAGTTCATTTTTATTTTTTATCGTAAATTTCAATATCTACCTATACTAATCTATACTAATATTATAAAGAGGAAAAGTTTATAACTTTGTTTGTATATCGGGGATAATCTTCGCAAATACTGATCCGATCATGAAAATTCTTTCACTAACAAAAAGCTACACTATTCAGGAGTGACATAGACTATATTTTATTGTAATTGTACAAAAAATTCAGTAAAAAAGAAAAATATTAAAATATATTATCAAAATGACAAAGAAACGATCGCCATCTATCGCTATTTATTAGTCTACTTATTTTATTTACTCTTATTTCAGTTAACCAACGTCAATCGACGACGAAGTTTTTTCGCTTTTTGATAGATGGCGTTGGAGCAACATTTTATTTATAAAGTATGTTATTTGGTTCTGTGATTTAAAATAATAAATACACGATATTATTACGATTTTATAAGTCAAATTCTAAACAATGAACCTAATAAAACAGTACTAAGAGCTACACAATATAATTGCATCACAAAGATAATTAACGCCCAACGAAGTGGGCGCGGGTCGGCTAGTGTATTACTAAATAGGTTATCTATTATAATTGATAAAATATGAATAATATTTTTCTATCTTACCGACATAATAATAAAAAATATGAACTCGTTATTTAAATAAAAAATCACGAGTGCAAATAGAAAAAAAAAGGATAAAAAAACGATTGTAAGGTGTGGGATTTGAACTCGGGACCTCTCGATTCGGTACCGGTCAGTTTCCTACCTGAGCTATTTGAACTATGATATCAATTGTGAAATTTAGCTTCGTATTCTAATGCTATTTTTTAATTGCCTAAAAAACAGGGATAAAACGATTTTTTTTTAAATGAATCATAGCTAGATCAATTTTTCGCCCCCGAAATCCCCTACATACTAAATTTCACGAAAATCGTTGGAGCCGATTCCGAGATTCAGAAAATATATATATATATATATATATATATATATATATATATATATATATATATATATATATATATATATACAAGAATTGCTCGTTTAATAGTATAAGATAACGGATAGCCCTTTTCTGCAGAATAAAAATGACATTAATATCAGCCGCATTGCCCCACAGTAAAATGCCATAGGACATTATACTATGGAAGTAGCTGAAATAAACTAATCTAGCTGTATCGACATCCGTTAATAACCGTATTCTTTTGACCGCGTATGCTGCAGAACTCAGTCTATCCGTCAACTTACAGATATGGGGTCCCCACTGTAACTTTGAATCAATGGTGATTCCAAGGAAGACAGTTGAGTTAACTAAGTTCAGTTTATCACCATTGAGTTCTGGTTGCATATCTACTTGTTTTACATTTGGAGCAGAAAATTTAATACAATTAGTTTTCTTACTATTGAGAAGTAAGTTATTTACGCTAAACCAATGCACAAGTTCAGAGAGAGCATTGTTTACATCGTCATAGTTAGTTTCTTGTCTACGCAATTTAAACATTAATGAAGTATCATCAGCAAACAATACAATCTCGTGCTTCTTCTCTACTAAATATGGTAGGTCGTTAATATATATTAAAAATAAAAATGGACCAAGAATTGAACCTATACAATAACCCGAAAAATAGACGTTCCTTCATATTCTATGATATTTGCTTTGAAACCCAAATTCATGCTGGACTTGTTATCAACTACTTCTGTATGTATGTCACGTAAACCTAACTAAAAGTTTTAAATTGAATTTTAGTTTGTCCGTCCCAGGGGTCTTTTTCAAAATATATTTATCAGACCCAATCAGCGGCGTTATTCCAAAGTAAAAATTTTCAAATGAATATCAACTGTAAAGGTCATTGGAGTATTAAGTTATATTATGTTACGTACACGCAAAAAAAAAATAGTACAATAAACTCCTATGTGTATGATTTTTTTATTCAGTGTTCATAACAACAAATAACTTTTATCGTATAGTAAAAAAACACTAATAATGGCAAAAATAAGTTATCTTTACGATTACTACCAAGGCAAAGGGACATCACATTCCGTACTGACTGGAGAAGCCTCTCAAACTTAAAGATTATAACCAAGCAATACTGCTAATAAGTAGTGTTGTGAACCTTCTGAGGAATAAGGTAGGCAGAGCTCCTGGGAAGAGTCGAAAGTAAGGTCAGAAATCGACATGTCCTATGTATAAGGGCCAATGTGAAAAATGACAATTTTTCAGTAGAGGCTCCCAAAGTTTCAATTTGCTATAATTTTTACATGCTTCAACTTATGTTATTGAAATTTTGCATAGTTACTATGACACCTAATGTTAATTTTTCTAGCTATATTGACTTATTTGTATAATATTAGTTTTTTACCTAATGTAGATATGCCTATATACGCGACTTTTTCACTTTGATTATATTGAAAAAATAATAATAAAAAGGCCAATGAGTGATTTTGGTCAATAAACTCTGCAAAACTAATTTTAAAAGAACATTTGTTTTATAACAAATATTTAACGTAAATAAATAACAAATAAAATGATAATAATATAATTTTTATATGACATATTATTTCACATTGACACTTATACGTTATCCGGGAGACCGAGACGCGGGATTCCCCCGCGTACAAGTCTCGAAATAACTGTTTGGCCTTTATACGTCAAAAATTATGTCAAATAAGCCCTTATACTGCAGAAAAAATAGTATTTGCACCCATAAATGTCTTTTTTTTTTAATGCAACTTGTAAACTAGACTAAAAGGAAGCATTTAAAACAAAAAAGTGAAAATGCTTAAATTGTTGCTTTGGCCCTTATACATAGGACATGTCGAAATACGCTTATAGTGTGTAATCCTGGTACCAACTAGGACGCCTGCATTACCAGGAGCACCAGCTCCTACCTGGTTGGTTGGTTGGACGCTAAGGTAACCGCTTCTAATAGGTAGACCACAAAATATATATTTTGAAGTACCTACTTTGTTTTGTGCTAACTTTGACCAGATACAAGCTGGTATTTGACATATTTAAAAAAATAAACATTAACCACAAACTAAAGAACTTTCAAAAGTTGGCGCAGTCTCGTATTGTGTCAATTAAAACACGTCAATTCTGATGTGTTGATATAATTCATATTTTAATCTAAAACCTAAGATCTATTTTCTATTATTTTAAATTAAATAAAAGTTTACTGTTAAGTTGTGTTAAGTTAGTGAAAACAAACTGTCTAAGGAAATGTGTACCTTAATCCACTATGTTACTCATTAGATTTGTAGGATTACAAAACCCAGAATTTCTTGCGTCACAGGCAATATACCTTACCTTAGCTTATCTTACTTACTTTGTAGCTTTATTTCCCGTATTAACCATTTCAGTCGACCGGTAATACGCTAAGATAATTTTAAGCGGATATAATATCTACCTATTTATTTCAGTAAAAGTAACAGCATTACGGAATAGAAAACAAATAAAAAGGAACCAAAAAAATCATGTATTATATTTTAATTAAAATCATAACCACGTAAATGGTGGTAGAATGTTATCAGCATTTGCCGTTGATTCACGTTTTTTGAACAACAAATGAAAAAAAATCAATCAAATGATTTCTAGTCACAAAAGAGACGAAATATCGATTCCTTTAGATTTTTTAACACAGCTACTTCAAGATCTAAGTACTGTGATTGCAAAGTGCAAGCGGCACAAATATACAATTTAGCACAAGTAACGAATATTTGTACCTACTGTTAATACTACTTTCTTAAGAGTCATCGCTCTTGACCCTTTCTCTCTAAGTGGATGAGCTAATATGTCAAGGTAAGTTGCTTCCTTTAAAAGCTCTTCACATTTCCCAGGGAACCAGCGTCGATCCATCAATTCCCTTGTGGCTGTCGTGACATATTCCAGTAGGCACAATCAGAACAGAAATATCGATATAAACAAGATTTCCTTTCGTAGTTTCATTAAGGGATTCGTGGCGCGACAGCCTATTTGAAATCTATATATATAAAAGAGATTTCCACCCATTGACTCATCACGATATCTCTGGAACCATAAGGCGTAGAGACTTGAAATTTGGTAGGAATATTCCTTTAGCCGAGTAGAGGTCAGCTAAGAACGGATTTTACATAATTTCACCCACAAGATGGGGGTCGGGGGTTAATATCATATATGGCAAAACAACGTTTGCGGGGTCAGGTAGTAACACTATAAAGGAATAAATAAATTAAAAATGTTGCTAAAATTAAGCCAACATTTCTAGTTTATTTATTGCCCCCAAATACCGTGGCCGGCCTAAGACATAATGTGGCGTAGCTAGTAACTTTTCTCTGCTATTCTTTGGACGAAGTAATCTGCTATATCATTACAAAATCAGACATGTATAACAATTATAATTTCTCTGCTCAAAACAAGTATTTCATTAACATCAACGAATTCTTTTCTCGTCGAGAATGTATAAAATAATAAATATTGTATGCGAATTGTGAAAATATTTTAATACAGAAATATCGAGCGTAGAATGAGAATGTAAAATATTTGTACGTATATTTATAACTGCAAACGCAGAAGGGACATACCAAATTTAGGAGATATATTTTTGCATAGCGCATATAAATCAACGAACAGAAAACATGTCAATACGGACGCTCGGACCGAAATAAATCTTTGAGATTAGGGGTTCAGTACATGGCCCATGTTCCCTTTATAATTTATGTGGTGACCATGTGATACGTCTTTTTAATAATTTATAATTTTGGGTTGCTTTTTAGTCACATTCCTTGATGATAAAGCATTGACGAGGCATATGTTGTAATTTATCTCCTATAAAATGTATATTAATTAATAAAAACGTATTGTTAATAGTGCGTCATAAAATTTTCGGCAACATAAATTACTCAACATTTGTATTTCAGCTTAGGACCTAGGGTTTCGTGATATCCATCATAGACTAACACTATTTTTTTTAAATTACAATACACCATTTGATGTCTCTATAAAAAGTTTTAAAAGTTGTAACAGTAATAAAATCTTCAATTCTTTTCCTTTTTTTCTGTAATGAAATACCATTTCTTGTAATAGCAAAGTATTTTGTTGGAGACTCATATAAAACAATAACACGAATACGACCAGAAAACAATTGACATATCAAGCTAATCTTGGAGACATTTCAATCAAACATCGTACAAGTGTAGCGACAATAGATTTCAGTTTTTTTTTTGTATTTTTTGTTTGTATTAATCTATAAATTAACAAAAACATCTGTTTGTATATTTATGTATGCCTACGTATATGTACTTGTATAGTTAACATGAACAATTATATCAAAATTTGTACACCTATATATATATCAAAAACAAAACCGTTTTCTTTACACAAAGCTTGACCGGATTGCTTTTCAGAAGCATAAGATTCATAGAATTGCATATTCTTTTTCGATTACAATTAATGTGATTTACCTAAGTGTTCGAAATAAAGTATCATTATTATTACGAACATAAAAATGCACTGATGTTTTTCATTTACTACACAAACCTATTTATTATACACATAGTCACCCTACAGGCGAACGAAGAGCAATAGTTACAAGCGTTCGGTGATAACACATCACATAAAACGATTTATTTGATGACGTTACGTTTGGCCAATCTGTAGGAAAGATACTGATAATAGCAAGAGAGTGACGTTGATGATCGTATCTCGATTTATATGTGGCATCGTGTTTACTGAATTTTTTTTTTTCGTATATTGAAAATCAAATCTCTTGTGTCGGGCGACATTTTATTTTTACGTCAGTATCAAGATAAAATAGACCTGAATTTTGTTCCAGTTGTTGTGATCGTTTACAAATTTTATTGGAACGAATTTCCTTATCGTATGGTACACGCACTGAGTGGGATTTGATCGAGCTCAAAAAAAGCGTAACAAGACTTTTTCTCGACACTTCTTTCTATAGTACTCAAAAATATGTAGGTACCTGTCATATTTTAGTTACCACAAAACCAATTATTACTGTAATTGAAAATAATGATCAAATATAACTTAACCTATTTTTTATTTTTACAATAAATAATGATTAATGTTTAATTCTAAAGTTAAAAAACTATAATCTATACTAATATTATAAAGCTGAAGAGTTTGTTTGTTTTTTTGTTTGTTTGAACGCGCTAATCTCAGAAACTACTGATCCGATTTGAAAAATTATTTCAGTGTCAGATAGCCCATTTATCGAGGAAGGCTTTGGGCTATTTTTTTCTTCGAATTACTGCGTGTGAAACGGCGGGGCATAGCTAGTTAATAAAATAAAATTTATACAGTTACTAAATTTTTAATATTTTAATTAATTATTCTCCATTATTCAGTGTTTAATTTAAATTTATCATTGTTGTTTTGTTAATTTTATTTATTTATTCCATATATAGCTTTGTGCTTTTTACATACATATACCCTTTACTCTATAAATTAATCATTAAATAGAAATAAAGAGGTAGGTATATTTTATTAGAATTTTTGCAATTTAACTGTATTGATATTTACTATATTAATTATGACTCCCGAGGGTCAAAATTAAAATACAGTTATTGCTATATTTTACTAAGAACAATATTTACAATTTGGTTGAAACAAAGACTAAAACAATCGAAAATTAATGTAAATTATCTATGAGCAGAATTGCGTACCTGTCCCACCAACTGTTCCACTTGTTATTAACCTAAATTAGTTTCGAAATGAAATGTAATGGACGGGGTCCCGTCGCGACGACAAAAACTATAACAGAGTACAGTTCGGAAACTATTAGTGAAGTGAGTAAACTTCATGACAATCTAGTTCGAAGTTTCGTTACATTTCGACACAGATGCTCGGCATGGACTGGAAAACTTTCGTTATTGTTTTGAATATAAAATAAATTGTTACATCTAATAAAGGGATATTTTACAAACTCTCGTTTTGGTTAAGTCCTCTATTATAATTATGTTTAGCTTAGAATCACTAATGAATATTCTTGTTAGCTTAATTGATTAATGTGCTTATCTTAAAGATAACAATTTCTAAAATTTAGTTTGTATAGGACTAGTCTATTTACTTATTCTTAGCGAAGACATAGGCTATAAACATCATGCTATGAATTCTGAAACTGAAACGCAAATTTAATGGTACTAACCATTACTACATTTTGTATTTCACACTTAGTATAAAAACTCAACTATAGTGAACCGTGTTTGCCTCAATAATAAACATGAAGTTAATTTAACACTTTTTAAAATCAATTTCATAATTTAATTACGCACATATAATAAGTTGATAGAAATAAGTACTACTCATTCACTTTTTATTTTCTCGTCTACTACTGGATACTACTTTCTTGCAAGAATTTAACGCTTTGAAGCATAAAGCCACCAAGAACATCTCACCTTTTTTATGTATTAAAAGATGGAAAACAAGTACACGGTCTGCTCGATGTTGAGCGATATCATAGCCAAGTAAGCACGTTGCCTATCCTACCACATCCCTAAAAGCCGACTGTATTGCTCACCACAGGAAAACAACTCTAATTTAAGAGCAGTATCTGTGTTCTTATATATAATGTCCTAATTGATACTAGTTTAAGTTTTTTTTGTACCTACTTGTTGTGAGTTTACTCATATCATACTTTTCTTTGTCTTATTTTATCTGTCTCTTCTTTATATATTTCTTTTTATATTTTTAATTGTCATTCCAGCATTTTGGGTATCCAATAACATATGCATTATATGTGCCCAGCGTTCTTATTATTCAAAAACTTTCCACAATTCAATGTGTCTTTAGTGACTTAAAGACGGTCCAATGTTTCATTACATATAAGACTAACTCTTAATTTATTCTGACGGGTCTAATTTTAGATCCATCTTGCCATATATTATGTACGTTTCTTTCATTGTATCTTGCGTCTACGATGACAGAAAAAGCGTTACTTCATCCTTTGTTTATAAATCTACAGAAATGCATTCCAGTAGACAAACAAATTAATTTTGTAGTTCTAGGGTAAAATTGTCGAGGTTTCGAATATACATCTTTTTATAGTTTTGTTTTTATATTATAGCTTTAAACTAACCTAGCACACTATATTTAAATCTAACGCTTAAGCAATGTCTTGGCTGAGTAAATTGTTATGCTGCTTATTTTTTTTTAGCTTTTTTGGGAGTGAGCTCTACAACTGGCAAACGTATCTAAAAACACTAATAACAATTCATTACATATCGTACACTACAAAAATAAAAACAAAAACGGAACCCAACAAAAACAAAAGCGCGTAAATCGTCCGGCTACTTACTTCATACAAGTAATGAGTAACGAAAAGGAATAAAAGAAAAATTAAGACATTTACATGCTTACATGGTAGTTAAATAATAAAGCCATGCTGTATAGGTAATCACATAATAACATAATTACATTCTCGTAACAAGAATATATGTACGACAAAATAAAGACAAATATACGATTTCCTATATAATAGTTCGTTTTCTATTCAATTCAAGGCTAAGCCTGCTTACGTAAAACATAAATTAAGGTTTCGACTACGCTATCCAGGCTAAAGCGAATCGGAACGAATCGGAGCGAATTAATATCTGAAACGCTAAATTATAGTAATAATTAAATATACAGGTTTTCAATAATAAAATAACGCACGCAGAGTCTATGTTAACAACAACAACATTCCGGTCTTGTAAAGGTTTTACTTTTTTATGAATGCAAATAGGTATCTTACTTATGTATTACGAGGAGAAATCACTTATAACTAGCTGTGACTTATAACTTACTGTTATTCCTATAGATACAATCTAGTTTTTGTACTAGCTGAACGCTTTTGTGGATCACAATAAAATACAATAAAATGTAGTCAGATTTTCAAAGCATATTTTTATTCAAGTGTAAAAAGTAAAGCTTAGCGTGATTTTCAGTGAAGAACTACCTTTAACTTCTAAGGCAACTGCCCATTCAGGCATAACGTGGCAGGCAGGAGGAGCATACGATATCGCTATTAGTTCGTGCGTAGAGCGGTCACGTGCTGTATAAATCTCGTGAAAGATTGTTTTTGCTGAGAGCTTAGTTTAGTGAATTAAGTTTTAGTTTTCGATAGGAGTAAAAATAGAAGTTTTGAAAACGGAATTGAAAATGCAGAATAAGCTTACCAAATTTTTGAATCTAAACAACTTCTACTCTTCCAATCTTTGTCTGTTTCTTAAGTAATATCATAATAAAAATTAAGAAAAAGATATGAAAATTATATTACGCTTATCTTACTAAATCTTTCTGTAACACAATATGTATACACATACATACATTCCTTACATAAATACATTACACTGAGCTAGGTATAGCAGGAATTTTAATGCTTTAAACTATGTGTATAAACAGTTTGAAATAACATTTAAAGCTGCCGGACTGGGAATGTATCTTACAGAAAACTATGTCTAAATAACACTGCTCTGAAGTAGTGTTGTGTTCCCGTGTTGACTGTTGAGTAATGTGACCAGAGCTACTGGAAGGGTCGAACATAGGATCAACAGCGCGTTGGCGCAGCGGTCACAGCTGGCTCATGGCTGTTGCGCTAGCGATCGCGTATTCAATGCACATAACAAGCATTTGTATTGTTTCCGGACCCTCGACACAGTAGAAAATTCTACTGGAAGGAGGGGGGGGGTATTGAGTGTGAAAGCCTTTATTTAATTATTTTACTATTGCGATGCTTCTGGTTTTGCAGGCATCCATAGGTTATGGTAATCACTTAGTATCAGATGTGCCGTACATTTGTTTGCCACCCTTAAGGTATGAAAAAACAACACACGTATAGGCATGCAATTACAAATTATCATTAAACTTTCAGTTTCAACAATAAATTACCATATCTTAAATTACTATTCACAACGCAATAATTACCTTAACAGATATTAATCGCTTGACAAAACGATAAAACTCTAAAAAAAATCCCCTGTCCCGAATCACAAATCCGATTTCATTGTCAAACGGAAATTGCATCTGTTCTAGGAAAACCGCGAGAAGTGTAATTTTGATATAAAGAAGAAATATTACAGAAAAACTACAATTTCTTCTTGTTATTTTCATTTTATATTTGTTTTATTTTATTAAACCTTTATTGCACGCGAAAAAAAAAACATTCGATATAGAACTATTGGATACAAAACAATTACTTCATAGGCTTGAAACGATCTTATTGCTATGGGGTGTGATGAGAAAGACCCCAACATATATAAAATTATAACATCCTGGTCACGAAGACCAGTTTGTAACACTATCATGGTAGTGGCGTTACAAGCTAATATTAAGCTTAAGAGGACATTAAATGTCTTTGGCCTTATAATTGTGATCGTCTAGTATAAAGGAAGGACTCTACGTTGTGTTTGATTTTTGTTTCAGAGTAGCTTCAGTTCTTTTTATGGTATGCCGAAGGAAAGACATAGTATATGTTATTAGAAGCCTTGATTTCTATATAAACTCTAACTAACATCCTACCTAGCCATTAATTTAAAATAACATCTCTGCACAATGACATTAAATTACTGAAATTAATTTATCCTAAGATTTAATTGAAAGATATTTACTCTTACCAGTGATATAATTACTATAGATAACCAACTTCTGGAATACTATTAAAAGGAAAGAAAGATATAACACCTTATAATTAACTTATTTAGAATTAATAAGACTTAGTAAATTACACTTACCAGTGATATAAATACTAAAGATAGCTAACTTCTGGAATGCTGTTAAAAAGGAAAGAAAGATATAACACCTTATAATTAACTTATTTAGAATTAATAAGATTTAGTATCCTAAAATTTAATTATAAAGATATTTACACTTACCAGTGATATAAACACTATAAATAACTAGCTTCAGGAAAATTATTATGAAAAGGAAAGGAAGATATTAAACTTTATAACACCTTATAAGTAACTTATTTAAAATTAATTAAGATTTAGTAAATTTGAACCATTAAGAATAAATAGGAATAAACTAATTTATTTAGGAATAACTATCACCTACTGTTTAACTAAAAGTTCTGACGTTTCCTTAAGAATGTGTAAATTATAATTGTTAATATTTTAGTGAATCTAAATAGCTAAAATAGAAATAAAGTTAAATATTTATATTCAGGATATCCTATAATGACATTGATTAATTGAATAGTGTCTAAGTTTCTTTTACATGTATTTTTAGTTCAAACTTGATATAATAGATAGATTCTAATAACTCTAAACAAATGAAATAAATAAAAAATAAATAAGTAAATGAAATAATGATTAAATACATATTATGTAGTTATTAATTATCTTGAAATAATTCATTCAGTTAATAAATTATCTCAGATAATTGTGAAAAATAATGTGTAGTGTTTGTTTGTATGTGTTATTCTGTTAGGATAGGATTTATAGGTATTAAGGAATTAAAAGGCCGGGTTCAATTGAACCCGGGGGGTCGCAACCACCATTCCCCTCCGACCCCAATCCAATCCACACCGTGCTGAAAGCACTAAATTAAATTAGGCACAACGTTGGTGCTATCAAATCAAAAGGGTAGTAGGTAGGAAATGAGAGTACCCAATTTCTACAGTAAGTTAGACGGAAATATATCCTGTCTAACAAATGCTTGTTTCATACCGCTGCAACACAATCATGCAATGACTGTATTTGAGTAATCCCTTGGGACGTCATATAGACATAACCAGTGAATTACTAGAGTTGATGTAAATACCAAGCTGTAATCAGACATGGTATTAAGATGTGTTCCACGTGAACAAAAGGAGATCGTGTCTACTGATCTTTTCATTGTGTGCTTACTAGCCCATACGGGAACTTCGGTCACACAACTACTTTGAAATTCGATCACGAAACCTAACACTTTTGCCACAATTGGATTGTGTAGTGTAATTTCCCATAGGAAAGACCTACTGAGTTACGGGTCTATAGTCAGCTATATTGTCAAGCCTCGCCACCATTGTGAGATGGGTCGTCGGCGACTAGCGACTGGCGACAGCGCAACCTTTCGAGTGTCCTATAAGGAAAATAAGAATAATTAAAGGTATAAGACCAACGTGTAGAGTAGGTGTATTGTATAGGTTTGTCTTTGCATGACTCACAGCATTCAATGAAACAGCATTCATTAACCAGAATAGGTTGTTCAATTGAAACATTGAACCAGTAATTAAGTTGTTAAACATTTGAATATATCAGGCTCTCTTAGGAACTGAATGGATTTATCAAAGGACATAGTAGTGTCGAGAGATAAATAAAACAACTAAATATAACATATTCATTTACTCAATCAGAATCTCTGAGAGTATCTCATTTTCACAAGGAAGAGAGAATGTATATTTAATAGGTTTTATGATCCATCAATGTTTGTATGTTTGAAAAACACAAGAGGACTTGATTAAGGCTTGGCTTAAATCTCAGTAAATCCGCCTTAGGACTTAACAGAGACTGTCCACAAAAATTAGCAATAAATTAATTGGAAAAGTGAATATGTTTCTCTATTAGTCTAAAATAGAACTTCATACCACTGTCCAAAACTAAATTACTAATCTTTGTTGCAGTTCAAACATCGACCATACACTAAGTGTTTGGTGGAGTTTGTCCAATGTCTCTCATCAAAGATGAGGAATTCTTATCAAAGATAAGCAAACATACGTATAGTATTTACCAAGAACATAGTTCAGTTAGGCAAACACAAACGCAGAGGTTGGTAGGAAGTACTCGCAACTTTCTTTACTAGATAGACCTAGATTAGGAACTACCTAGCATCGATGACGCGAAGAACTGTGGCTTAGACAGGCCTTGCCTTATAGGGGAAACCTATAATAAAACACTGGCGAATACAAACATTCATGGATTCACCTTAACATAGTTTATATAGTTCAATGAAAGTCATCGTGAAATTGAGACACTCCAGTCTACCAGATACCTCGTTTTGACACTTATTTAAGAACATAAGTTCTTAGATCAATGTTCAAAACTACAATAGTTGTGTAATGTCATAGTTCAGTGTGTAATTACCTCATCTTAGAATGTATTCAAGAGCTAAAAGTATCCTTGAACTCATTCAAGACTACAAACCACCTGTGTTACCTCGCTCCAACATATATTTAAGATCTACAAATTCTTAAATTAATGTTTGAACTACAAAGTTTGTGTAATGTCAAAATGAAGTCAAATACACACATATATATATATATATACATATATACATATACATACAATAGAAGCATATTTATATGTAGAGAATATTCAATAAGATACGACAACTAATCATTAGTTTGTTTATAGGTCATATTTTCCTAGAATTATTCACCACTCTATTTACTTCCAAAGTAATGACATAGTAAAATCTCATTTCATTATTTAAATACACCCTAACGAAAATCTATTTAACCCTTAATATCTAATATGATAGTTTTAACCAAGATTCATTCAATTTATATATGTACTTTAAAGTATAACGGATGTAATTTCATTTTATTCTAACAACATCATATTGTGGTTATGTACTTAAGTTAGATTTTATTTTATTAGTTAAATTCAATATAATTATGGTCATAAGGCTTATTTCATAATAATTCCATTCATTAATCAATCAATAATTAATATTATCAATGTAACCTTTTCATAATAATTTCATTCAGTAATTAATCAATAGTTAATATCAATGTAAACCTAGATAATAATTCCTTTCAATAATTAATCAATAATTAATAGTTTCAACGTAAACCTAACTAATAATTCATTAGATATCTTAATTCATTAGATATATTTTATTCAATAATCAATTGATAATTAATAATATCAATGTAACCTTTTCATAATAATTTCATTCAGTAAATAATCAATAGTTAATATCAATGTAAACCTAGATAATAATTCCTTTCAATAATCAATAATTAATAGTTTCGATGTAAACCTAACTAATAATTCATTAGATATATTTTATTCAATAATCAATTGATAATTAATAATATCAATGTAAACCTAGATAATAATTCCTTTTCAATAATCAATAATTAATAGTTTCGATGTAAACCTAACTAATAATTCATTAGATATATTTTATTCAATAATCAATTGATAATTAATAATATCAATGTAAACCTAGATAATAATTCCTTTTCAATAATCAATAATTAATAGTTTCGATGTAAACCTAACTAATAATTCATTAGATATCTTTTATTAAAAATCTCCGTAAAAGTTATAAAAATCAGAAAAAAAAACACAACATGCAGAAACCCAAACATGCAAATAAATAAAAAAATTAATGCATTCGAACCAATCAGGAGCGCTTCATCACAGGTCTTTCACTGAATTTATTTAGCGGATTACAATTAAAATTTTATAATAAAGAATTGCACCTAATATTAATCAGTAAAATTAAATTAAAACTATTTCGCGGACTAAACTGAAGCTACATAGCCACTCGGCCAGCTTACGCTAAAGAAATCCCTGAATCAGATCTAAAAAATACTTTTTAGGTATTTCTATCTTTAATCTAAGTCAGAAGTTCCATAGCTTCGCTGGCCAAGAGGCCGCGGCGGCCGCGGAGGCCTACCGCTTCGAACTCCCGAATTCAAATTTGAATGTCAAACTGACTGCCCTCAAATTGACTGCCCATCGTATATATTGAAATCTCGCGTCTGTTTTTCCCCCACCCTAATACGTCCACCAATGCGCTCTGCAGTGATACCATACTCACAGCAATTCCCGTGTTTTACGGAAATTCGGTGATCCCCGCGGTACATTTCCGTATTCAAAAAAAAATACGGCAATCCCATGTGTAATTGTTCTTTCCCGATAGTTTATAAGTCATTATAGTGCAACACAAAACAAGAACAAGAAATAAAATTATTACAAAAACAAGGAATAAAGTTATTACTTCCTCAATAATTTGAACTTTACTGGCTGTGAGCACTTTTATCCGATCCAAAGGAAATTGCGTAAATCAATTAAACAAAAACACAACAAAGATAAACAATAAAAGGGAAAAACAAATATACATTGAATAAAGCCGAAGAAAACAATGTTAGTTATAATAAATTTGTATGACGGTTGTGAAGAATAATGTATTATTCAACCGATTTCAAAAGGAAGTTATTTAACCGATTATCGTCATTTTTAACCTTACGTGTTAATGTAAAGTAAATACACGTCAATTTTGTAGTTTTTAATCCAAACAAGGTAACTCAAAACTTTGTGATGGCAACCCCGGCGTCCTGTAATTACAGCAAAAAACCCACTCATACGCCGGGTCGAACTCTTAGGCCCGGGTTCCACCGCTTAACAGAATTATGCTTTGCTTAATCGAATTTATAGTTCGATTCTAACCTTGCTTTCGTTTAATTATTATTACGAATTATTTGTATGAGAACATAGCAAAGTGCTGTTTTAAGGCTTTTTCAGGCAATCCCTTTAAAATTCCTCTCTGTAACAAACATCCTCATACTTCAAGGAACACAAAAAAAAAAAAAAGAATTAGTGCAATCGGTTCAGCCGTTATTCTCTAACTGCGTTTAGTTTATGTTAGTGAAATGCAATTTCCAGCTCTAAACTTTGTTAAATGCGTAAACCGACTTTATGTCGAACTAATCGCGATTATATCAATCAGTGGAAACTGGCCCTTAGAACATTCCCTCGCATCTGTCAACACAAAATTTTAAGCCTGTCTCGAATATAAAATTTATCGTCTAATATTTCAACAGAACAGCCAAACTGTTTGAGTTCCCAGCCAATAATTTCTATTCTTAAGTACAACTTAAAACTTGAACCCTTAATGGATTAGAGCAATTTTTGTACATTAACTTGACTGTTTTATGTTTACGTGTCAACTCACATTTCAATTTATGCGCTTGTTATCTCAAGTATAACTAAAATTTATAGACTAATAATTTAGAACCATATACGTTCACTAAAACAGCTGAATTGTGTTTTTTGTTACGTTACAATCGCCCCTTAATTATATAATGTAGTTTATCGTAATTATTAATTAATCACAACAACGTAATCAAATAACACAATTCTGTATCTCGTTACCTCTCAACTGAAGGAGACACTCATGACTCTTTACATTCAGCCTCAATCAGCAGCACATAGAAGCATACTCTTCTCCCAAACATCCAATCTCTCATCAATCATACTACTAGAGTTACATTCAATGGTTAAAATCAAAGTAATCAATTCCAACCAACCATTCCAGCTCCTTCACCCACTCTCACACTCACATAGATCCAATCTGATTTGAATTCCTGCATCTAGGGCTCAATTTCATCTTAAAACAATACACATATTGTTTTAAAAATAAAAAATCCGGCTCTTCATTGTTAAATATACAACTTAACAGAGTGCAGTTCATCTTATTTTAAAGGAGATGGAGACTTTTAGGCTAAAATGTATTAAATACAGATATGTTTTTTTTTAAAAATTGGTCATATATATGTATATTTTTTTTTTATAAAATATAAAATATCAGCTCAATTCTGAATCTGGAAGCTGAGAAAAATGAAAAAGATAGTTTTCGTCAAATTAATTGGGTATCGATTTAACTATAATCGATTATAGCATTTAAAAAAATTTGCACTAGTTAATTAACTCAAAGTATTCAGATACACAATTGAAGCTATAAACAATAAAGTGTATTTAAATAAAGCCACATTAATATCGAAAATAAAAATTAATATCTGATAAACCCAAATTATTATCGATTTCGTATCGATTGAAAATAAATCATATCGATTTAACTATAATCGAATATAGAATTTTAAAAAAATTTGCACTAGTTAATAAACTCAAAGTATTCAGATACACAATTAAAGTTATAAACAATAAAGTGTATTTAAATAAAGTTACATTAATATCGAAAATAAAAATTAATATCTGATAAACCCAAATTATTATCGATTTCGTATCGATTAAAAATAAATCATAATTATTTTTAATAACAGCTTTGACAGCTGACTGATATTGAAACTGTGTGCCCCGTCATGGTCCCGTCACTGTCACTTGTTTCATGTAATCATGTTTATAATTGTTTAATGTTTTCAGTGTATTCAGATGCATCCTGAGTCCATTCCTGATATTTATTTATGGTTTCAAGTGATTGATATTTGTAATGATATAACATGATAACCTTTAGTGCTTCAGGAACTTAGTGATTTTCCATAGACATTGTAACATAACCTCAATTTTACAAAACGTCTAATAACTCCGCTCTTAAATAGCCAAAATGTACAGAATTTCAGCAAGGAATCAATAAGCGTAAATACATTAATTGGTACTATTTCATTACGTTATATTTTACATTGCATTTCGGCCCAAGAATGTATGGAATCGTATCCGTTTCCTTTCAGAATGAATAAATTAAAATATTTGAATACAGTTGCACAATTCATATCTAATACTAATATGAATTGGTGATATGTTGTTTAGTATATTGCAGTACTTGGACAACTCGTATTGCAAACAGTCAAACTTTAAGGTCTGACCTATATTTTTGCAATTCAATTTAGATTGAATATAACTTAAAATGTTCAGTTAATTTTGTGAAGAAATGACCGCCCTACTCCCCACCAACTATTTTTATTAAGCTAGCGCTTAATAAGTATTTGATGAAGAAAAAAAATTTATATATGACTTAGTAGTCCGTTGAAAATTAAATTATTATTTCTATTAAGCTAGCGCTTAATAGGTTAAGTAATAATGAAAAAAAAATTAATATATGACTTAATAGTCAATTGAAAATTAAATTGTTATATAATTATGTGAGAACTTTTAAGCGCTCCAATAAAATTAGTTGAGTCATTTCCCTGACCCATCATTCCCTAATTTTTATTTATATTCATAACTAAACCTAATTACAATTACACTTATCTAACTTATTACTATCTATTTTAATTATCTAATTACTATCTTAATAACCTAATCTTTTACTTATATATCTAACTTATTTAAGTGCAATTCATTTTATAAAATCATCTATAGTTTCGACATTAAATTATTGTGAAAATATAATAAATCTTCATTAAAGTTTATTGATATTCTAAATTTTAAAATCTATCCTTTTCAATTCTACATTATTAATTCTAATGTTTGTATCAACAGTTAAACATTGATAACATCTATAATTGATCGTGATCAATTTATTAATGATAATATCTATTTAGATGTATTGTATTAAAGTTTCCTCTAATTTCTTTAGTTATAGGGTCCATTAATGTGTAAACATTTGCAAATGGAATCGCACTAACTACATAAGGTCCTTCATACAGCAATTGAAACTTTTTTATAAGTTTCTTTTGAGCCTCTGACTTATTTACCTTACGAATCTTTACATAATCTCCAATCTGAAATTCAATTAAACGATGGGACCTATTAAATTTAGTTTGTCGTTTAATACTGTTATCTTTTAAATTTTTCCTAACTTGAATTCTAATTTGATTAATATCTCTAGACTTATTTAATTGAGGCAAACAACTATCAAATGACATGTCATTACTCAATCCATATAATATTTCATTAGGAGTAAATCCCGTACTTTCATGAAATGTGTTGTTATATAATGTTTCGATTTTATTTAATATTGTTACCCAACTCTTATGATTTTTATGGCAATATGTTCGAAATAAACGTCCTAGTTCTCTGTTAACCCTCTCTGTCGTATTAGGTCGAGGATTTCTTACAGTTGTAAATATAGGTTTTATACCCATATCTTTTAAAGTTTGTTTCCAACTTTCAGATGAAAATTGACTACCATTATCAGTCATAATTACTTTAGGCTTAATTATTTTAACAAATTGTTTTAACTTTGTAATAACTGAACGAGAAGTGGCTTTAGACAAATCATATAATTTAACAAATTTACTAAATGAATCCTGAACTACAAGTATATAAGCAGAACCAAACCGTCCTTTCGGCAATGGTCCATATAAGTCTGCCATAACTAAGTCACCTATTTCTTCTGTCACAATAGATTTACATTTGCCTACATATTTTATATTATCACTTTTAGAAACTTGACAGAGATGACAAGTCTTTAATAATACTTTAACTGTTCTATGCATATTAGGAAAATAAAATCTATCTTTAAGATATTTGAGTACCTTAAAAACCCCTTGATGTCCCATTTCTTTATGAATTTGAGAAATTACTTCCTCTCGTAACTGAGAGGGTAAATAAATTACATGTTTATTTGAATCGATTTTAAAATATAACACTCCATCCTTGATATAACAACGCTTAGCAATATTATTTATTCTACCACCATGATTATTACTAATGTTATTTATAATATCCATTATCAACTGTACTTCATTATCGTTAGATTGGAAACTAGATATATTTTTTAAGTTTGTTATTAATGTTTTATTCTTTTTAATTTCCATATAATGTATTTCAGGACAATAGATTCTATCTTCTTGTATCATTGATGAATCAGGTGGGAACCTAGATAACACATCAACAGCGACATTATCTCTACCTTTTATATGTTCAATACTATAATCGAATTGTTCAAGAAACAATATCCACCTAATTATTCGACTATTATACAATTTCCATGTCCTAACAAACGTCAATGCTTTGTGATCAGTTCTAATTATAAGCTTTGCGCCCCTCAAATAGGTTTCAAACTTCCTTAAACAATAGATTATAGCCCAAAACTCTTGTTCAGTAACAGTCCATCTTAATTCGGCGCCCCTAAGAGATCTGCTACAATAGCCTAATATTTTCATTTCCCTTTGTTCATCGTACTGAAATAAAACCCCCGCAAGACCTACTCCCGAACTATCTGTTTGTAAATAAAAAGGTTTAGACATATCCGGATGATGCAACATTATTGTCTTTAAAAAACTGTTTTTCAATTTTTCAAAGGCTACTTGTGCTTCTGAAGTCCATGTCCATCCTTTACTCTTTTTTAATAATTGGCATAAAGGTTGAATCATACTATTATAATCAGGAATGAACCGCCTATAATAATTACAAAGTCCTAAAAATGCTCTTAAATGTTTTATTTTCTTGGGAACTGGGAAATTCTTAATTGACTCTATTTTCTCTGGGTCAGTTTTAATTCCTTCGGTAGAAATAATATGTCCTAACATTTTAACTTCTTTACATATGAATTTACATTTTTCAAGATTACATGTTAACCCCGCTGACTTTAATTTGTTTAGTATTATATCGATATGTTCTAAATGTTCATTTAACGTTCCTTGAGTTAAGATAGCAAGGTCATCTAGATAATTCACGCAAAAATGTCTAACTTCAGTCCCTAATATTAAGTCCATAGCTCTACTGAAACTACCTACTGAAGTCTTAAGTCCTTGTGGTAAAACATTGTACATATAAGATTTTCCATTAAATGTGAACCCGGTATACTTTTTACTATCCTCAGAAATGGCAATTTGAAAATATGCATTATTCAAATCTATTATACTAATATAATTAACCCCGTGAAATGAATTTAAAACATCTATTTGCATTGGAGGTGCTTCCGACTCAGCTATCATGTATTTATTGATTTCACGTGCATCTAGTAAAACTCTAATTGAACCATCAGTTTTTAAAGTGTAAGTTAACGGACTACAATACGGTGTTGAACCTCTAGATATTATTCCCATATCGACCATTTCGGCTAATTTTTCTTCCATTTTTTGTCTATATGCGTACGGAACGGGATAAGACCGTTTAATTATTGGACTATGGTCCATCATTTTGATAATATGTTGATAACAATTAGCTCTACCTAACCTTTTAACAAATACTTCGCTATATTTAATTAGAATCTGTTTTAATTTATTTAATTGAGTTCCTTTAAGAGGTGTACCCGTCTTTATTTCTTGTAAATATTTATTGAAATCAAAACTATTATCTACCTTTGTAATATCACAAATTCTCCTTTCCTCAAAATTATATTTAATAAACGGAATTAATACTCGTTGATCTCTATGTTCGATAACTAACCCTATGGATGGCTCTTGTAATTTAATATTAACATTATTTGCCATAAGCCAGTCAAATCCTAATATCATTGAATGAACTAATTTTGGTACTATAAAAAATCTAATCTCTAAATCAATTACCCCAAATCTTACAGGTAATAAAACCATTTGTTGTATTTTAGCACTCTTTTGTCCTACTGCTCCACGTATCTGAATCGGCTTAACAGGTAACATATCTAATTTGTTCCCAGTTAATGATTTTAAAGATTCCCAAAATGATTCTGAAATACAGGTTATGTCACTCCCTGTATCGATTAAACATATGACTCGTTTACCAGATACTATCACTTCAATCTCAGATTTAATTATTTCTAATTTATCCGCGGTAATATTATCTTCCTCGTCAAATAATGAAAAGACTGCTTCGGTTTGCACTAACGACTCATTATCTATTTCCGATTGATTTTTTAATGTTTGTATGATTTTATACTTAAAATCTGTTGAATTATTTTTATTTAATCCTGAGCCTAACCCTGATTTACAATATTGTCCCTTAGCTATGATTGGTTTACGTATACCATTATTATGTCTACCTAATGTCTGTCCAGGTTCCCACCCGAGTTTAAGCATAATTCTTAAAGCTACTGATGTACTGTTCGCCCCTACTAACGTTGATGTACCGGGGTCTGTCACATCAACACTTATTAGTTTAAATTCTCTGTTGATACAGAGTTTTCTATAGAAACATTGTTATCATTATCTACTCTATTTGTACCATTAATGCTATTCTTCTTGTTTGGTATCACCTTACTCATTGATCTAGTGTTCATAATTCGCTTCCGGTTGAGACCGCCTCTGCCATTCTGCTGTTGAACTGCCTTATCAGATCTTTGAACGCTGCTAGAATGGGCATTAATGCCACTACTGAAGTTATTTTGCTTATTAATGTTATCTAACTTTCGTAGAAACTCCGTAGCTTGAAGAATCGATGTGTAATTACTTGTTGACCAAGCATATTGAACATCCTTAGGAAAATGATTCATAATGTCGTTTATTAATTGTCTCTCTTGAATAGGATACGTCAACATCTTCGCTTGTCCACATAAAGTAATGAAATGGCTTAACATAGACTGGACTCCGTCCCACGAATTCTGACTGATTCGTCTTCTTAATTCATTCTGCTCAGCCTCGCCCCAATATGTGTCTAAAAAATCCCTTTTGAAGTCTTCAAACACTGTCCATCTATCTCTATAAATACGCGCCCAATTTCGCGATTCATTTTCAAGACAATCTATGACAATGTCTATTATATCTCTCGCCTCTGGTGCAGACCTTCTTAAATAAGCAGTCAGGTCTTCGATGAACGTCACAGGATGTTTTCCTTTAAATGGAAACTTAGGTCTTTCCGTAGGCATCTGCGCCACTGGATAGTATACCGTTGATGTTCCCGGCTGTATGATAGGTTGAATACAATTTTCTCTCGGCATAACATTGTCCGATGATCCACTAGAAGTAGACATTCTATTTTCCAACTCCGAGATTCTATTATTGATGTTATTCATTGCCTTTTCCACCATTCGAGATATGTATCGTAAAGAATTAATCTTCCTTACTTTAGTAGCAGGTCTAACTGCAGACACTCGCTTGTTATTAGAGTTGGTTGACTTGGTTCCAACAGGACTAGCTTTAGATTGACGCCTAGGCATTGTTATAGATTTAATTTGCTTCAAATGTAACACTGATAATGTTTATCTAAATTTTAATTAATTTATTCTAATTCAAAAAAAAGATTCACTGCACTCTTATTTAATTTGAGTTTAATTTAAATAAACTTTCCAAATGTTCACACAAAACTATCTCTTTCTAATCACCTTTTAAACTTCTAATATTTTATTGAAATTTTATCAAGTCGACCGGATTCTGCAAATGTTAAACTTAGTTTTAATTTTAAAATATTAAATGTTTACAAGTTTAATTAAAATTCAACTATCATACTTCAAATGAAATATGACAACTTCATTTCTTCTCTAGTATTCATTGATAACATTCTTAACAAACATCAATTCCATTCCATTCACACCAAACAATACATCCATCAACAAAAAAATAATAAAACTATCACAGTGAAATCATAATAATTAGAAAATATCTCAAATCCTCATAAATGTTAACTGCCAAATTCATACTATCCCTAATCGTCCTTTTCTATAATAAATACTACAGTATATATTTTTAAAACTACAGTATATATTTTTAAATTGAAATTCAATTTACTCGGATTGAACTTTCCACCTTGCATATGACATTCAATTCCCTCATCCACTGAACCATTGTATATAACTTATAAGATCACAACCACGCCATCTTTGTTTCACAATAAACACTTCCATATCTACACTCGATACTACGCCATTTCTATTTCAAAGCCTACCTTTCAATACCACTCACTCTCAACAGATGGCGTTACTGATATGAAACATTTTGAAATTCTTTCAGCGCCATCTACGAACACATAGCACAACCATCCATAACTTCCGTAAGCAACTCGATATTAATTCACGTTTGTCCACCAGATGTCGCTACCAACCCTACTACAATTTTACTGTCGCTATTAATTCACGCTTGTTCAATACATTTAAAACCACACATCCTCTGATATAAATACTAATAATTAACAAGGTTAATATAAAATTCTATTCAATTCAAATTTGAAATAAAAGTTTTCTCCCTTTGACAATTGACAGTTCAAAATTCGAGGAAAGCTAACAAAAAAAAATAATAATAAATTAAAATAAATAAAATGTAATAATAATGTTCATAAAAAAAAATGTTCTAAATTTTTTTCCAGTAATGTCTTATTAATATTTAAAACAAGAACTTTTTCAAAAGATTTTATTGTAGTTGTTTTTAGAACGCAATTTCTAATGTCACATAAGAAATTATCCTGTTTTTTTTTCTATAAGTAACAACTTAAATATTTGAATCGATATAAGTTTATATCGAAACAGCACGTAAAATATATATAATTTAATTAAATGTGTGAATTGGATCATTTTTCCGTGGTTGGTATTTTAAACTTGTTTGTTGTCAAGAATTGAAAAAATATACAAATTCAGACTAGGCTGTATGGATTATAGACTTTTGCCTTTTCCTATTGGGGATAAATTTTAAAACAACAACATTGTTTGCTGTCAAATCAAGCCAAAATAAAATAGACAATTAGACATTTTAAAATTTAACCTTGTTTGTATTTTAACTTGTGAATGCTAAGTCATTCGGTAAGCTATACTCTTTTTTACAAATAAAATTATCTTAAACAGTTGCAGTCAATTCCTAAAATTCAAGGTCAAAATAACCCTGTTACCTTCATAACCTAATTCAATTTCTATTTAGCCAGTACATTCTCGCACACATGACTAAAATGCACTGAATTTCTATACTTTAAAATCTGTTATTTAAACTAAGTATAATTTGCTATGATGGCAATGACTACGCTTAATTATTTTTAAAATCTAACATTAAAATGAATAAATATACCAAAATACATAGTTTTTCCTGTACAGTCTTTGCAAATAAATGAATAAAAGTTAATTCCACAGTTAGTTAATATTATAATTAATTTCCAATTTGCACTAACTATAATATTAATACATTCTATCTTCACATTATGTGTGCATATTTTTAATACCATTAAATACTATTATTTCAGTCCGACTTCCACGTACATCTAACCAGCCCCTGAGGATGTCCAACGCATAACTATTGGGACCAATTTCAACAAAGAAGGAAATTACTTCAGCGTCAGTGACTAAATGTGACAAAAAAATGTTTAAATTGTACATAACCTAGAATAATTTGTATCTGTAAGTAATATTAAAATTTACTGCAGGCTTTTATTTAAAAATTCCCTAACAATATTTAATTAATACAATCTAAATTTTATTAACTATCCTAACAATGTCTATTGATTGACGTTAATATAATAATAATCAGATAATAATTAGATGTACTTGAGACACACTTCAATATACTACTAGTCAATTTTAGTAATGTTGTGTAGGTAGATACTTTCATGTAATTTCATGAATAAATAATTATTTAAATATGTAACTATCCATCATTAGTAATAATACATGAGACAGTAGGCTGCTATGGTCTGGCCATTTAAATTTTATTACTGAGAAACTTAATGCAACTTTTAAGTATTAAACATCTCTTCAATATTACTCTTAAAACAGATTTATTTAGATTTATGTACCTAACTGTAATTCTAACTGCGCCAAGATGCTATATACCTATAGATCCATTCTTAGATTGTCTAAAACAAGTTAATGTGCTTATATAATATAAATTTAATAGGTTTAGCTTATTTTGTGTAAAATGAACTTTAAAGAATTATTAAGTAATATGTTTTGTGTCTTCTTCAAGATGCAATCAATAAGTACATGTATATTCTTGTTATCTATCAGTACGGTTGTGCAACTATTATCATTTTATCACTGACATTACATTTATTCACTGTAAATGCTTTGAAAAGTTACTTTAAAGCTTCTAAGATACTCGCTTACTCCGGCATTTGTGCAACCATAAATATCCTGGTCACGGCACCAATTGAAACGGATCTCCCTATGCTATGGGGTGCGATGAGAAAGACCCCAACATATATAAATTTATAACATCCTGGTCACGGCACCATTTGAAACGATACTCCTATATGGTATGGGGTGTGATGAGAAAGACCCCAACATATATAAAATTATAACATCCTGGTCACGAAGACCAGTTTGTAACACTATCATGGTAGTGGCGTTACAAGCTAATATTAAGCTTAAGAGGACATTAAATGTCTTTGGCCTTATAATTGTGATCGTCTAGTATAAAGGAAGGACTCTACGTTGTGTTTGATTTTTGTTTCAGAGTAGCTTCAGTTCTTTTTATGGTATGCCGAAGGAAAGACATAGTATATGTTATTAGAAGCCTTGATTTCTATATAAACTCTAACTAACATCCTACCTAGCCATTAATTTAAAATAACATCTCTGCACAATGACATTAAATTACTGAAATTAATTTATCCTAAGATTTAATTGAAAGATATTTACTCTTACCAGTGATATAATTACTATAGATAACCAACTTCTGGAATACTATTAAAAGGAAAGAAAGATATAACACCTTATAATTAACTTATTTAGAATTAATAAGACTTAGTAAATTACACTTACCAGTGATATAAATACTAAAGATAGCTAACTTCTGGAATGCTGTTAAAAAGGAAAGAAAGATATAACACCTTATAATTAACTTATTTAGAATTAATAAGATTTAGTATCCTAAAATTTAATTATAAAGATATTTACACTTACCAGTGATATAAACACTATAAATAACTAGCTTCAGGAAAATTATTATGAAAAGGAAAGGAAGATATTAAACTTTATAACACCTTATAAGTAACTTATTTAAAATTAATTAAGATTTAGTAAATTTGAACCATTAAGAATAAATAGGAATAAACTAATTTATTTAGGAATAACTATCACCTACTGTTTAACTAAAAGTTCTGACGTTTCCTTAAGAATGTGTAAATTATAATTGTTAATATTTTAGTGAATCTAAATAGCTAAAATAGAAATAAAGTTAAATATTTATATTCAGGATATCCTATAATGACATTGATTAATTGAATAGTGTCTAAGTTTCTTTTACATGTATTTTTAGTTCAAACTTGATATAATAGATAGATTCTAATAACTCTAAACAAATGAAATAAATAAAAAATAAATAAGTAAATGAAATAATGATTAAATACATATTATGTAGTTATTAATTATCTTGAAATAATTCATTCAGTTAATAAATTATCTCAGATAATTGTGAAAAATAATGTGTAGTGTTTGTTTGTATGTGTTATTCTGTTAGGATAGGATTTATAGGTATTAAGGAATTAAAAGGCCGGGTTCAATTGAACCCGGGGGGTCGCAACCACCATTCCCCTCCGACCCCAATCCAATCCACACCGTGCTGAAAGCACTAAATTAAATTAGGCACAACGTTGGTGCTATCAAATCAAAAGGGTAGTAGGTAGGAAATGAGAGTACCCAATTTCTACAGTAAGTTAGACGGAAATATATCCTGTCTAACAAATGCTTGTTTCATACCGCTGCAACACAATCATGCAATGACTGTATTTGAGTAATCCCTTGGGACGTCATATAGACATAACCAGTGAATTACTAGAGTTGATGTAAATACCAAGCTGTAATCAGACATGGTATTAAGATGTGTTCCACGTGAACAAAAGGAGATCGTGTCTACTGATCTTTTCATTGTGTGCTTACTAGCCCATACGGGAACTTCGGTCACACAACTACTTTGAAATTCGATCACGAAACCTAACACTTTTGCCACAATTGGATTGTGTAGTGTAATTTCCCATAGGAAAGACCTACTGAGTTACGGGTCTATAGTCAGCTATATTGTCAAGCCTCGCCACCATTGTGAGATGGGTCGTCGGCGACTAGCGACTGGCGACAGCGCAACCTTTCGAGTGTCCTATAAGGAAAATAAGAATAATTAAAGGTATAAGACCAACGTGTAGAGTAGGTGTATTGTATAGGTTTGTCTTTGCATGACTCACAGCATTCAATGAAACAGCATTCATTAACCAGAATAGGTTGTTCAATTGAAACATTGAACCAGTAATTAAGTTGTTAAACATTTGAATATATCAGGCTCTCTTAGGAACTGAATGGATTTATCAAAGGACATAGTAGTGTCGAGAGATAAATAAAACAACTAAATATAACATATTCATTTACTCAATCAGAATCTCTGAGAGTATCTCATTTTCACAAGGAAGAGAGAATGTATATTTAATAGGTTTTATGATCCATCAATGTTTGTATGTTTGAAAAACACAAGAGGACTTGATTAAGGCTTGGCTTAAATCTCAGTAAATCCGCCTTAGGACTTAACAGAGACTGTCCACAAAAATTAGCAATAAATTAATTGGAAAAGTGAATATGTCTCTCTATTAGTCTAAAATAGAACTTCATACCACTGTCCAAAACTAAATTACTAATCTTTGTTGCAGTTCAAACATCGACCATACACTAAGTGTTTGGTGGAGTTTGTCCAATGTCTCTCATCAAAGATGAGGAATTCTTATCAAAGATAAGCAAACATACGTATAGTATTTACCAAGAACATAGTTCAGTTAGGCAAACACAAACGCAGAGGTTGGTAGGAAGTACTCGCAACTTTCTTTACTAGATAGACCTAGATTAGGAACTACCTAGCATCGATGACGCGAAGAACTGTGGCTTAGACAGGCCTTGCCTTATAGGGGAAACCTATAATAAAACACTGGCGAATACAAACATTCATGGATTCACCTTAACATAGTTTATATAGTTCAATGAAAGTCATCGTGAAATTGAGACACTCCAGTCTACCAGATACCTCGTTTTGACACTTATTTAAGAACATAAGTTCTTAGATCAATGTTCAAAACTACAATAGTTGTGTAATGTCATAGTTCAGTGTGTAATTACCTCATCTTAGAATGTATTCAAGAGCTAAAAGTATCCTTGAACTCATTCAAGACTACAAACCACCTGTGTTACCTCGCTCCAACATATATTTAAGATCTACAAATTCTTAAATTAATGTTTGAACTACAAAGTTTGTGTAATGTCAAAATGAAGTCAAATACACACATATATATATATATATATACATATATACATATACATACAATAGAAGCATATTTATATGTAGAGAATATTCAATAAGATACGACAACTAATCATTAGTTTGTTTATAGGTCATATTTTCCTAGAATTATTCACCACTCTATTTACTTCCAAAGTAATGACATAGTAAAATCTCATTTCATTATTTAAATACACCCTAACGAAAATCTATTTAACCCTTAATATCTAATATGATAGTTTTAACCAAGATTCATTCAATTTATATATGTACTTTAAAGTATAACGGATGTAATTTCATTTTATTCTAACAACATCATATTGTGGTTATGTACTTAAGTTAGATTTTATTTTATTAGTTAAATTCAATATAATTATGGTCATAAGGCTTATTTCATAATAATTCCATTCATTAATCAATCAATAATTAATATTATCAATGTAACCTTTTCATAATAATTTCATTCAGTAATTAATCAATAGTTAATATCAATGTAAACCTAGATAATAATTCCTTTCAATAATTAATCAATAATTAATAGTTTCAACGTAAACCTAACTAATAATTCATTAGATATCTTAATTCATTAGATATATTTTATTCAATAATCAATTGATAATTAATAATATCAATGTAACCTTTTCATAATAATTTCATTCAGTAAATAATCAATAGTTAATATCAATGTAAACCTAGATAATAATTCCTTTCAATAATCAATAATTAATAGTTTCGATGTAAACCTAACTAATAATTCATTAGATATATTTTATTCAATAATCAATTGATAATTAATAATATCAATGTAAACCTAGATAATAATTCCTTTTCAATAATCAATAATTAATAGTTTCGATGTAAACCTAACTAATAATTCATTAGATATATTTTATTCAATAATCAATTGATAATTAATAATATCAATGTAAACCTAGATAATAATTCCTTTTCAATAATCAATAATTAATAGTTTCGATGTAAACCTAACTAATAATTCATTAGATATCTTTTATTAAAAATCTCCGTAAAAGTTATAAAAATCAGAAAAAAAAACACAACATGCAGAAACCCAAACATGCAAATAAATAAAAAAATTAATGCATTCGAACCAATCAGGAGCGCTTCATCACAGGTCTTTCACTGAATTTATTTAGCGGATTACAATTAAAATTTTATAATAAAGAATTGCACCTAATATTAATCAGTAAAATTAAATTAAAACTATTTCGCGGACTAAACTGAAGCTACATAGCCACTCGGCCAGCTTACGCTAAAGAAATCCCTGAATCAGATCTAAAAAATACTTTTTAGGTATTTCTATCTTTAATCTAAGTCAGAAGTTCCATAGCTTCGCTGGCCAAGAGGCCGCGGCGGCCGCGGAGGCCTACCGCTTCGAACTCCCGAATTCAAATTTGAATGTCAAACTGACTGCCCTCAAATTGACTGCCCATCGTATATATTGAAATCTCGCGTCTGTTTTTCCCCCACCCTAATACGTCCACCAATGCGCTCTGCAGTGATACCATACTCACAGCAATTCCCGTGTTTTACGGAAATTCGGTGATCCCCGCGGTACATTTCCGTATTCAAAAAAAAATACGGCAATCCCATGTGTAATTGTTCTTTCCCGATAGTTTATAAGTCATTATAGTGCAACACAAAACAAGAACAAGAAATAAAATTATTACAAAAACAAGGAATAAAGTTATTACTTCCTCAATAATTTGAACTTTACTGGCTGTGAGCACTTTTATCCGATCCAAAGGAAATTGCGTAAATCAATTAAACAAAAACACAACAAAGATAAACAATAAAAGGGAAAAACAAATATACATTGAATAAAGCCGAAGAAAACAATGTTAGTTATAATAAATTTGTATGACGGTTGTGAAGAATAATGTATTATTCAACCGATTTCAAAAGGAAGTTATTTAACCGATTATCGTCATTTTTAACCTTACGTGTTAATGTAAAGTAAATACACGTCAATTTTGTAGTTTTTAATCCAAACAAGGTAACTCAAAACTTTGTGATGGCAACCCCGGCGTCCTGTAATTACAGCAAAAAACCCACTCATACGCCGGGTCGAACTCTTAGGCCCGGGTTCCACCGCTTAACAGAATTATGCTTTGCTTAATCGAATTTATAGTTCGATTCTAACCTTGCTTTCGTTTAATTATTATTACGAATTATTTGTATGAGAACATAGCAAAGTGCTGTTTTAAGGCTTTTTCAGGCAATCCCTTTAAAATTCCTCTCTGTAACAAACATCCTCATACTTCAAGGAACACAAAAAAAAAAAAAAGAATTAGTGCAATCGGTTCAGCCGTTATTCTCTAACTGCGTTTAGTTTATGTTAGTGAAATGCAATTTCCAGCTCTAAACTTTGTTAAATGCGTAAACCGACTTTATGTCGAACTAATCGCGATTATATCAATCAGTGGAAACTGGCCCTTAGAACATTCCCTCGCATCTGTCAACACAAAATTTTAAGCCTGTCTCGAATATAAAATTTATCGTCTAATATTTCAACAGAACAGCCAAACTGTTTGAGTTCCCAGCCAATAATTTCTATTCTTAAGTACAACTTAAAACTTGAACCCTTAATGGATTAGAGCAATTTTTGTACATTAACTTGACTGTTTTATGTTTACGTGTCAACTCACATTTCAATTTATGCGCTTGTTATCTCAAGTATAACTAAAATTTATAGACTAATAATTTAGAACCATATACGTTCACTAAAACAGCTGAATTGTGTTTTTTGTTACGTTACAGGCTATTTACGTTTTTGAAAATCAAACAACTCCATCACGGTTCTCCTGGTTTAAGTACGGATTTGACTATGCTACTGTCTGCTAACATGTAAATATTTTTTTCCGTTACGTCTTGATTTTTCTCCTCGTAGATTTCTTCATCGTCCTCTCAGAGCAGGCAAATATGTTGACTCTTCTTAGCATAACATCATGCTATCAATCATCACTCTGAGTAGGAATATATTTCGCCTACCGGCAATGAATCCAATGTTTTTAATTAGCAGACAACTTTTACACGCAGAAAAATATAAAAAAGAAACTTTATCACTTCATCATAACGAATAAACCTCAAAAGCTCCAGTCGAAATACGAGCACACAGTTTCATCGCTCGTGTACTGAGAGCTCGTAATCAAAGGCTTGATGGGGCTTCCGAATGCTTGCACTTTCATTAACAAAGTGTTCGCCCTCTGTGTGGATTTAAGAACCGTTCAGTGAAAGAGATACGTACTCGTATGCAAGCCAAAATTCCAATAACCTAATGTTCGAAATGTCGTTGACGTGACACGCCTGTATGTCGAGATGTAGGCGAGATATTATATTTTTCACTAGTTATTTTTTATTCATCTATTTATATACATATATTTTTGAAGTGAAACTTCTTTAGGCGCATGAGGGGTACCTATCCAGAGTAAACAATATGATAGAAGTTTCACGTGCCCAACGATTTTATATTTGTCTGATCAATACCCCAGATTGATGAGAAGATTGGTGCGATCTGGTAGCTAGGACTTACCGACCTATTTTTTAACTTTTAGTACAGAACCTAACAACATCATTTTTATTTTAATAAAACCGTTTAACATAAAAAAATTGGTTTATTTTATTTTCATGTTTTTAGTTTTGTTGATTAGTTTCGAGATTATTAAGGCCTTAATCAAGCCCTTTCATTTGATACCCATATTGGGGCGTTTGTGGAAAATATGTGATCCGCCATTTTGTAGCGGTGGCCATCTTGGATTTTTTATAGTAAGCTCTATTCTACCAATCAAGTTCTTTCATTTGATACCAATATTGAGGTTGTTGTGAAGTAATATGTGATCCCTCATTTTGTATCGGCGGCCATCTTGGATTTACAATCATAAGGAATATATCATGTTGTATTGTCATCAAGATTGAGAGTGTGTACCAAATATCAGATTAATTTGTCATCCGGAAAGGGGTAAAATTCCAATTACTAAATTTGACACAAATAAATACATACAGAAAAAAAAATAATAATAAAAAATAAATTAATAAACTGGTCGAGCTAAATAAAACCGTTTAACTAGTTTTTTTTTTCTTCTTCTTTTAATTGCCCTAATTTAAGTTAAAGTTACCAGTACAAGACTAAGAGGAAAAGTCCTTTATTCATGATCACGATTATATCTCAAAGTATAAATCATTACTAAACGTCATGGCGAACGAAACTCTAGAATAATAGATAGGTTAATGTACTAAACATTCAGTTAAGGCGAGTTTTCTATTAAGCAAACTCATTGAAGTTTTATGAGTTATGCTTACATGAAAATTACTAAAAATACTCAGTAATCATTTAAATATTATTCGTTTTACAAATTTAATGCACAAATTTTATTGAAATAACGTTAAAAATGAAATCTCTTTTTGGGTGTAGAAATTGCTTCATTTGCCTTTTTGCCGCCATTAGAGCGAGGGTGAATGACGCTAAAAAGAGAACTGAAAATTACAACGTGGAAATAATTATGACTAAAATAATTTGAAGATGAATATAAACTAGATTGCTGATGAAGTGAATTTAGGGTTAGCGTCTGTTCGTATACATTTTTGTTTATTTATTTTTTATATTTGTGTTTATATTATGTAATCACATGATGTTTTTGTTGGGGTAAAGATATCAACAACCAAAATATACTGAAGAAAGATTAAATAATTCTCACAACATATAAATTAAAAGTAAAAACCTTTTTAAAAAACAAGCTTTTATTTGAATGCGCTAAAACGAAAAAAATATTTTTTTTACTTTAAAACCTTTACTAACTACTTATAAAGTCATTACACATAATCTATATGATATCAAAGCTTGTCGCGAGATATGAGTACTCGTATTTCTTTACTTTGATAATTTTAATAGTTAAAATCAATCACATCAATTTATTTAATTTACTTGTTTACAAGCAAATCTCGCTTTAATATATCAAACATCTCGTTCATTACTCCGGTTTCGATAATTTTAAGCAGCTGGTCGTTCGAGGATTTTTTACTAATATTTATGATGTTAACATTACATAATTTGTATAAGAATACGCGTATACGGGTAAACAGAAGGTTAGATAAATTTTGATTCAAACATTATGTGGTGTCGATAAATTCTGGTTATTTTGGCTCGGCCGCGAGACCCGACCTTATACGTCAGTTTTATTACCGATTATCTGATCCGACTTTTTTATCGGATAGGTATAAACCCTTCGTTGGAATGGACTAAATTGAAAATTACATTCTCTTACAGAAGAACGTTGGAAAAAAAATAACAACGCAGCTCCACCGGGATATCTAGGAAAAAAATCGAGGGTGGCATTTACATGCTCTCCTATAATATAATGATAACACGTGCAAGACACTATACCTAAGTCAGAGTCAAGTAAGGTTTTTTTTAACCGACTTCAAAAAAGGAGTTCGGGGATAACTTCGTCGTTTATGAGCCGATTTTGATAATTCTTTTTTTGTTGGAAAGGAGATATCCCAACTTAGGTCCCATGATAAGGAAACCAGGATCTGATGATGGGATCCCAGAAAAATCGAGGGGAACCCTCGAAAATCGTAGTGACGACTAGTGCGTTTGTTAATTTATTTATTATTTGTCGATGTAATTGAAATCGGTTCTTTTTCGTTTGCTAGCAAACACAATTATTAGAATTTTTATCTGTCTGTCTGTACCTTTGTCCGTATTCGTATCACGCAAATTGGTTGCACCAACTTAAATACGGTTTTCACATGTACATTCCTGGAGGTCTAAATCAAAATCTACTAAAATAACCCCATCCATTTTTAACCGACTTCAAAAAAGGAGGACGTTTCTCAATTCGACTGTATATTTATATTTTTAATGTTTCTTCGCGGATAACTTCGTCGCGTTTATAAACCAATTTTGATGATTCTTTATTTGTTGGAAAGGAGAAGAGATATCCCTGGGTGGTACCGTGATAAGGAGACCAGGATATGATGATGGCATCTCATAGAAATCGAGGGAAAACTTGGAAAATAGTAGTCGCGACTAGTGCGTTTGTTAATTTTTTTCGTCTACTTGCGTTGTATTACTTATCGATGTAATTGAAGTCGGTTTTTTTCGTTTGCTAGCAAACACAATTATTTATTACAATGGTGGCAAACAAGCGTACAGTCTGCCTGATAGTAAGTGTGTTATGACCTATGGACACTAGCAACAACAGGAGCGTTGCCAGCGCGTTACCGATCTTATCCCCGACCCTCCCCAGGTTCTCTGGCTACCTTACTCACCACAAAAACACAACACTACTTAAAAATAATAAACAAATGTACTTTAGCATGACAAAAGTAAAATTTTTGTACAATAGACCTGCACTGTGTCTTACATATACGAAACGAAACTTGGTTATGAGAGAAAGAAAATGTGTGCTCACACCTCTCTCTCTCTCTTGCTGCGTTCGCCTTACCCGATAATACCTACTTTTCGTGACACTCTCGTCACGCATTCACCAGCTTACTCCCCGAGTCAAGCGTGAGTAAAGAAGTTTTACTTCAAAAAGTAGGAGTATTTGTTTTTGGTCTAGATGTCTGTCCCTGTAGGTCTCCTCACCATACCTCGGAGACTACGTAAAGTTGTCGATCCCAGTTATTATCATAGGCACCAGTAATTGATCGTCGTTGTCATAGGAAAATTATCCGCAAACCCGAAGTGTAGCAGCATAGTGGATTAAACACCGATTTTCTCCTATATATATCCGATTTTTCTCCTATGAGGATTTAAAGCATTTGCCCAGCAATCGAACGTTACATACTGAAATAATTAAAAAGCGATAGTAATATACTTGCGTTCGGAAATCGTTACAGATTCTCCAACGTGCCCTTCTGATTTTTACTGTAATTATTATTAAAAAAAAAAAACAATTTGCTAACATGTAAAATATATATTCGGACGCGTAGCTTCAAAACATTGCCCGAGATACCGGGCCGTTCGAGCTCGGGTTGTGGTTTTTGCATTTTTGATACGTTCCGGTAATCGGTTCTGAATACTGTATGTATTGGTATAGTGGGAATTGTTCGTATTTCCCTCAACTAGCTTTTACTTTCTTCAAGTTTATGCTTGGAGAGGATAAAACTATTCACGGTTTAAATATAGTTATTCCTTTTGTATCTTATTACAAGTGACTTGACTCAGTTTCCCAAACATCCTCGATGTGAACGTTAAAAGTACTTAATAACCAAAGTGTTATCCATTACCAGATAATTAAAGCAAATCGTAGAGATTTATTGATTTAGTTACGTTAGCTTTTATGGAAAACATATGGCTAGATATATCATTATGTAAAATAGTATATTTATAATTTAAAAATTGTTAAGTTTCTTGTCGGTTTATCTCGCCAGATTTAACTTTCCGGAATTCCGGATATCACATCCATAGTAACATTAACTATAATAAATAATTGTACAATGGCGATTCAAAAGTACTTTAAACCTCTATTTAAGTAAAAATATATTTCAATCGGCTTCGATTAGACTGAGTAATTTAATGATGAAAACTCGTAAAATATTAAGAATAAAAAAAAACAATGTATGTACTTTATTTACAACATTTTGTCACTACAATCAGTAACACCAACTGCTATAAACTTAATATTTTTTGAAACATAATAATATTAGGTCGGGGAAAAAGTTTATTTTTATTTTATATAGAAATACAAGGTATAATTTTACAAATTTTATTTACATTAATTATAAAATATATGTACCATTTTGTTCGATAACTTGGCGCCATTTCGTAGGTAATGACAGGATTCCGTTGCTGTAAATTTTGGGACTTCTCATTAAAAAACCAACAACAGAACACACAACAACAACACAAGCAGTTTTGACAGTCATTTGATGATGTTAAGTTTATACTACCTAAAGAATTATAAAAAGACTGAAAGAGATGGAAATCTGAGGGTGCAAGATCGGGGCTACATGGTGGATGCTTTAAGACTTCCCAGTCAAACTCTCTCAGTTTTCGTTGAATGGCTAAAGACGTATGTGGTAGGCGTTGTATTGATAAAAGACCACACCTTTTCTGTTGATCAATTCTGGAAAATGAGAATAAGCATTCTCAATTTCTTGCTTAAGTCCGATCAGCTTTGACAGTAGAAATCCGAATCTATAGTTTTGCCCAACATTAAAAGCTCATAATGAATGATGCCCTTTCAATCCCACCATACACTCGAAATCACCTGATTGCGTGTCAACCCAGGTTTCGCGGTACTCTGTGCAGTTTGATCGACCTTTGAATACGATCTCTTTCGTACATTCTTATCGTAGGTAATCCACTTTTCATCACCAGTGATCAATATCTTCAAAAATGGTTCGATATAATTACGTATTAAGAGAGAATTGCAAAAAAAAGTACACATTAGGTTTTTTCAATGAGTTCATGTGGCACCCATATATCGACCTTTCTTGTAAGTGAAATTGTTGATGATATTAATATAATGGAACTACTTTCATGTCACTAGTTTCGTGATGTAAATTCGACTTAATTTCCGTCTTATCATTATAAACGTCAAGATCACTTGAAGATCGTTTCTTAAGTATCGTCGCTTAAATATTAAAGTGACTTCCTGAAGAAATCGACTACTCGAAAGATGGAATATTTAGGAACGCCAATGAAAATTAATCTACGAGCTCCATAATATAGATTGAAATGAAAAAATGTCTTATTAAAGAATAGAATTATGATTCCATGATCACACATTTTGCTTCATACTTCATTAAAACGCTTAAAAGCTGTTTATAAAGTGTTTGTTATTTTATGTTACCGTCGTGATGCGGTTCGGTGACCAATAGTTGTTTTTTATGCTATTTTCGAGGCCTGCAACCATTAGAAGGATCGCAACCGCATCATCGACCCTATCCCCAACCCTCCCTAGAGTATAAATAATCTGTAAATGTTTACTGCTAAATAAAGTTTTCATCTTGTATACCAAATATAAGTAATATTTGCATTTTATTGTATAAAACATATAATTTAATATAAAATACCATGCAAAATCCGAATAAAGTATATGATAAATTCCACCTCATAAATGTGTAATTTATTAAAAAAACAACTTTAATGAATAAATATAGTAAAATACCGCTAGTAATAACCACTCCACAAATTTAATAAAGAAATTACTCATGTTTTTAAAATACAGTTATATAATCAATTATATTAAAAACTGAATAAATTTATAAAAAGTCTAGTCAAGTCAATAACTAACACTGTTAATTGTTTAGTGTTGTATAGGACGATAATATATTGCAGTCTGATCATACTACTTATTACCTAGTCTCTGCTAAGGTAAAACTGCACTTGAGATATTTATTGTCAGGAATAAAACGAATAATTATCATATAAGCACACTTTTTACTTTATTTTAGACTGTTATTTTATACTATAAATGTTAAAGAAAAACTGTCAGTGTTTTGTAGTGAATTTAAAAAAGGCTCAACAAATTGTAACCATTTCGCAAAACGTCTGTGTCAACGTGGTTATAAAAGAAGTACATTGTTCAGTGATGTCGGAATCTTTGCTAAAATATCGATGCTAATGGTATATCTGCTCAAAATAATTCTCTAAAATAACGCTGGTCACAAGCGTTTTATATATTATATTTTTTGCTGGGACTAAATTTACAGGAAATTAGAATTTTTGTATATTATTTATATTTCTACTTTATTGAAAATCAACATTCTAATGAGATATGTAGGTGTGTTTATAATGAAAGATATACGAGTATAATTAAAATCAAATCGCAGAATCATTACAGCTCTGAACCGTGTCACTAGGTTATATTTCTGAATTAGGGAAGTCGTAACTTTGTTTATGTAGGGTGTGTATGAACGAATTTGCGAATTTGACGTGTCAATAGTAAATCCTGAGATTAGTGTGATACAGGTGTGTCTGGCGGAGATGATATCTTCTGTTATTTATGCGCTACATTGCATATTGCATCCTGTTTCCATTGTGATCACTATAAATTAATAGATATAATATATTGTTATAAATTCAGAAGCTGAATTCTATGTATAATAATATCAATATTGTCTACTTTAAGTTTTTTTTTTTTGACGTGACAACGATGTCAACAACAATCGATGAACGCCGGCGGCATACACGAAAAAGGATGACTCATTGTAACGTTACGCTCATTGTAAGCTTGCGCTGCATCTATCTCTCTTCCACTCGATTGACCTATGTGTCCGAGGAGATGTTTTGTTATGACGTTGTCACGTTAAAGTATCGTCCGTAAACTAACTTTACAGAGAACCAGTTACAAAGGTGATAACAGTTTTAATGTAATTCCTCGGTGATATTGGATTAAGAACTCTTTTACAATTAACTTGAGCCTCTTATTAGCTAGCTTACATACGTAAGTATGCCTAAAGACTTGAGGTAGGAATAGAATCCACAACTATTGAGCGATTAGATATTGATACAGAATATAGATGTTCGCGCCACAGATGACGCGACGAACGAACAAGTGCATCTGTCATTATTGTCAATACAATCGACAGTTCATTCAATCTAATCATTCCGTTTCGAGAAGTCGGCGCATGCGCCACGGGATCGTCGGCTCATTCCAAATTAAATACAGTGTGTGACATTTAAAGTAAATCCCAATATATAAAGCCGGCCGGCTACGAGTGTAACATATAATTAATTTAAGTGTAAAACGAATGCCGAACATAACCAGTGAATCCAGCTCATCGCCACCGCCATCGACGCCAGGATGTCGACGGATCAGCTCTGCGCCACGCATCACGCTATTCCTCATCAAGTAAGTCCCATCCGATATACTTTCACACCCTTTTCATCAACATGAATCCGCCCATCATTCGATGTGGGATTTCGCGCCCACAATAGAGAAAAGATGTAAAATTTAATTCAAATTTCAAGATTGGTTCATCCGTCAAATTTATCGTCAAGCAACAATGTAAACAACTCGTACAATGGTTAGTTACTTAGTGTTGCATAGCTAGGACTAAGTAATGAGATTTCGGAGTAGCTCATAGCTCACTTGCGTATGTAATCAAGTACGTAACTATAATTAAGCTTAGTTGATACATTATGTTGTCATTTTTAACAACAACGTGTAACGTAGTAGAATAATTAATGAATTGTACGTTTTAGACTTTGTTTAAATCATTTATTGAACAATGTTATTTCTATATTTTATCATTGAATATTTTTCACATAACAGTTTCGTATAATTGTATTTAAGTTATTGGTGAACTTTAATCAATATTTTGATAGGCCTCCAATTTCTATTTGCGTATAAATGTGCTTTTACAACTCGCTTTTAAATCGAAATACACGCAATACTTTTTAATTTTTACATCAATTTAGGAACTAGAACACAAAAAAAATGGTCATAACAAATATTCGAGCGTCCAATTAACTATGTAACATATTCCATTGTTATATACGGAACATATATAAACGCTATTCGTACAATGTGAATGTTCCTCTCATTTGCATGTAGAGTGTTTCGACCAGATAACAGCAGCCCTGAAAATAACCTTTAGGTCTCTCTTGTTATATACGTGTACACAAGAAACTAACTGGCGATAAAATAACTTTTTATAAAGAAATAAATTGTGTGGCTTAACCTAAGTTTATATTTAATCTTATTTACGGCATAGTGTTTTGTATCAAATTTATTATTCTCGAAGGTTTTTTTCGCGGATGCTTACAGAATTGTAGCATAATATATATAATATTAAAAATAAAATGTTTTTTCTAAATAACTTTCAGTTTGTTGAACCTATTCGTTCTGTTGTTATTGTGCTATAGTTTGCTAACGCCGACAGTTCGATTCACAATCAGAGTAGGTATTTCATTCTTACACTATGCCTCGGAGAACACGCCAACTCAGAAAAATCTGACAAATCTATACTAATATTATAAAGCTGAAGAGTTTGTTTGTTTGTTTGAACGTGCTAATCTCAGAAACTACTGGTTCGATTTCAAAAATTCTTTCAGTGTTAGATAGCCCATTTATTTTATCGAGGAAGGCTATAGGCTATATATCATCACGCTAAGACCAATGAAGAATGTTTTAAAATCGGGTTTTTTTCCTTTTGAGAGCTTCCGCGGCATGCGCTGCGTCAACAGTTAAAGTTTCGCAAAATCAATTGTTCCTATTCCACGCGGACGAAGTAGCGAGGAGAAGCTCAACATTTAAAACCGCAAGTAAACTGAGAAACCTATAACATCTTTTTACAATTTCCACTATGAATTATATTTCGCTAGCATAATTAGAATAGGTTTAGGAATTTATAATGATCATAAAAACTACAAATATCGTGTAAGATTTAATAATCAGTTAAAAAACATAAAAACAATATTCAATTTTATCTGATTCAGTTTTGAAACATTTTTTATTGCAGATTTGTACTTATTTAATAAAATATTGGAAAAATGAATAAGCTTGTTCTTGGTTAAATATGTTATGCTTATTTTTTTTAAACTAGAACCAGAGTCATACATGCAGCGGACAATACGCGTACAATCTATTGAAAAAAGTGGACTGTGTAGTTTCTTTGAAACAAAAAAAGTATGCATTATTTTCTACCCGCTACCATACATCATTTTCTATCCGCTTCTATATAAATATCAATCACGATCACGATTCAGCCTGTAATATCCCACCGTTGGGCATAGGCCTCTTCCCCATGTAGGAGAAGGTATATAAATATATTCAAGATAAAAACTAAGCGTCTTATTATGACCACGTGAAATTTACAAAGCCGTTGATAAACTATACCATGGGATTTACTTGTTTTTATCTTTAAAACTATTTTAATGTTGGAGAAGCACAAAGTTCTAAATCTAACAAGGTTACATATATTAAAATTATAAAATAAATTAATTTTAGTTAAATTGTTCAATTAATGAAGACGATTATATCACTTGCCTTTATAAAAATTATACCTGTACAGAAAGTTATTACTAAAAGCAGTTAAACAAATTAGACAATAAAAGCGAAGTTTTTGCTCAGCTTTAGGACATTTGAATGTCTTAATTTTGTTTTTAAATTGCAAAAAATAATATTTTATCATTTTAATATACAAATATAATACGGTATAAAACCATCCCTGTGCGTCCCGTGTGTATTCAGTCAACTATCTTTAAAATTCGAACAAAAGAGCAACGTTATTTAAAATATAATATATTTTAAGACTTCCCGATAGGGAACTATATATCAAAGTGATAGCTTTAATATGAACGAGAATCGTGAATTCAGAAAAGATGGTGAGATCTGTGGCGGGAAAAATAGAATTTATCTCTTGTGAACAAATCCGCTAGTTTTATGACTTGCATGTATTCAGATCGCGGAATAAGTCTTTGTTGAGGCAAATTTCTAGACTATTTGTTATGCATAAGGGTTTCTGAAGGTAAGTGTTTGTGTCGGTTCGGAATTAGAACGAAATATTTTAAAAATTGTTTTCTTATATGGATTTTTTTATGGAATTCAAAAAGTTCGAAACATTTATTTGCACACACCTGTAGAAATTGTCACAAGTCTTAAGGATATTATTGGAAATAAAATATCATATATCTTCGTCCTCTGCTTACAACGTGTTTTAAGACCAAAACTCGTGAACTAAATAATCTTGTCTTTTTACAGTGACTTTAAGACAGAATTTATTACATAGTCACGGTAAAAAAGGGCGTCTCCATTATAAAGGGCACTAGGGACTGAACTAGGTAGGTACATAATTCATATAACGTAAGTCTTTGACCTTAATTTACATAAAGTAAGATACGGACGACCGTTCGTAACTTATAACGTAATCTTAGAATCTTGATATCTACGCTAATAATACAAATGAGGAACTTCGTTAGTGTTACGGTTAGGGCTAAATTGACAATTAAGGTAGCTTTCAGTAGGCATAAAGCATTCAGTGGTGACAATTTGTATACATCATTGTGTAAATAAACTCGAATGGGTTTTTGCAGTAATAATGGTAACTAGCTGTTGCGCTGTGGTCGTAAATTCAATGACTAGTCAAAGAAAATGTTTGTGTTTTATAACAAATGGTTATTTTAGTCTGGACTTTTACGTTTCTGTACGAGTCTATAAACTGAGTAACATATTTGAATTTTATGAAAGCAACATAAGCACGTGACCGATACTACTCACGCTTTCAATTCAGTATATCATCAGAACTGTCTCCTCCCTACATTACTCACTATAGGAACAGAACATTACTTACGAGTAGCTATATTTGGGTGTGATTTTCTGTAAAGTTGATTTACTTCTTTAGTCAGACGGCTGCAGTTTTGAACAAGATTTTTCTCGCTGTGTCCTACCTCACAAATTGCACCATTTTTACCTTTTCGAAGTCAGAAACTTGGATTACAATTTCATTTTATAGTTTCTTTTCATATCTATATAAATTTTTAAAACCTTTTTTGTCAAAATAGTCAACATTCTTGTAGGTACTTATTATTGCAAATATACCCAAGAATATGTTTCCACTAACGCAGAGCTAGGCAGAGTGGAAAGGATCGGACCGTGAATTGGCCAATCACCGTGCTCGAAATTTCCACTCTACATCAGTGGAAACAGTGTAAACAGAGCAGAGCGGAGCTGAGTGAAGAAAGTGTATGAACACGCTTCCCGAGCGGAGTCGAGCTATGCCTAGGGTAAACTTGTCAGTTAAGAGGGCGAATAAGGCGAGCAAAAAATCAGATTTCACCCGCGCGCCCGTGACTAATTGATGAAACAAAATATACACAAAGCCGCGTGTCAGAGTGCGATAGACGATATAGTTTTGAGCGCATTACGAATGTAAAAAACGACAAATATGTTTATATTATATATAATTCCAAAACTAAAAGTAATTACATTAAATGCCTCGGCATAGCCCTTACTCATATTTTTATGTAATTAATTATCAAATTTTTGTCATAATGGTCATAACCATATCGAGTATAAATAGAAAAAATATAAAAATTAATTTAACCCTTTCAAATATCACGTAGTTTGTCATATATTTTTATTTTAAGATTTGGTCTGGAATTTTTCATGTCAAAACAAATAGAAGATTGGTAATTTTGCATTATGCGCGCTCTTGAGAACTCGTGCGGATAGTTTTAGTTTAGCCACATTACCATGGATGAGAAATTAACTTAAAGTGAAGATTATTTCCTGATAAAGAATTTTCGAATATTTCGTCATAATTTTTATCAAGAGAGTGAAAAATTCCCTGTGTCCAAAATGAAATTTTATATGGAATTCAGAATCTATGTTTTTTTTTGTATCCAAATAATAGGTATGGAAATTATTTCTATTTCATCTGCATCCGAATCTTCATCTTCTAAAAGAGAAAGAATTAAAGGCGTTTCTTTTTTCTTTAGCAAAAACTTGGCGAATAATCTATTTTTAAGAGATTGCATTTTACAAATAGGAATATGGCTAAATACAGCTTTATTCCACTCAACTCAGCTCAGCTCTACTTCGATGGAAACACTTACCACTCCTCATCTAACCATCTCCGCTCTACCCTACCCAGCTCCGCGTCAGTGGCAACGCACCCTAATACCCAAAAAATATCGAAAACGGGTACTTCGACTACCAAATTTTTATTTTCTTGTCGTGTACAAAATATTGTTGCATCCACAGGTTGCATCATAACATGATTTTACAATTTATAGTAAACCTCATTTGTAGATATTTTTTGCATTTTGTAATGACTGAGATCAAGATTCTATACTCTTCAATGCAGAAGACGCATTCAATATCTACAAGATTAGTTAGGTTAATCTGGTATTTTTGGTTCAAATCAATTACAATAATTTATTCCAGACATCCAGATATTACAAAAACCAAAATTTACAAAATTTGCTTATTATTTTTTCTATAAATAATCATTTTATCCCATAACATCCTTCAAGATCGGGATAGAAAGTTTTATTCTTAATGTATTTTGATTTAACATCAATGCAAATGACTAAAAGTTTTTGAATACTGTTTCGCATAATGTACCAAAGTTGTCTTCTATTTCCATTACTTCAGGCTCGCGTGCGATTTGAACGTCTACAATTAACTTCTACTTTTAAACGCCCTGTCACTAAATTTTCAGTTTACATTTATAGTTTAGTTCTTTTTTTTATTATACTATTAACTTAGCTATACGCCTATACCCAATGACTTTGTATTTCGTTAGCAGTAGCAAAAGTTTGGTAAGCCAACGATAACCAGATGTGTTATCATACTTACAGTACATTTTTTACAATGCTGAGATTTTTACATAACAAATATTATCACTTCAATTAGGTACATTTATGTTTAAAGATATACCTACATTTGTACGTATATTATACTTCACCTCTTTCAACAAGTTATTATTGATAGCAAATATATACGAGTAGGTATAACATAAACAACGGAATATGAAATTATCGAGTTATACAAACCAAAGTTGAGACAGTAAATCATAACATCCCACGTTTAACTTTTACCATTACTTTGACATCTAATAACTTTGTCGTTATTGGATATACGAGAACGTAAGGATACTAAAATACATAATTATATTAACAAATTATTTATTTACTTATTTAGTACCTCAAAAAGTAGGCCATTATTATCACCACCCTTAGTAATTTTATACCAAAGTAATCAATGGTTGGTCGTTACGTAAACTCCTAACAGTTAAAACGATACTGACTCTTGAGAGTTCTGAGCGTTAACTTTTGTCAATTAAGAAATAATATCGTTTATTGGGGTTAACCAGAAGGAAACGAATTTATTATTTATAATTATCTGCAAGTGCTAAAAATGTTTAAAAAAGTGTGAAAAATATGTTCAAAGTAATGAGGAAAGTTAAAATGTAAATCAAGTCTTTGAAGTGACCACTTCCAGTGAAAATTTACACTGTGACGTGTTGAAACATATTCAAGTCTCTTTCTAGGTCAGGTCTAGACCAGCCACAACCTTTTTAAAGCCCCTTCATGTATTTTTTCATGTTATGTTCATACTATAAAAAGTTCCCAATGTAACGCAGCTACAGTCGATTCATTAAAATTTTAAAGGGTCAGAAGCCATTACCCTCTTTCTTTTTCTATACATAAAATGTGTGTTCGTAAAATTAACTGAAAGAAACTAGATTTTTTTACATAATGTACAAGTATCTTCGTGCAGGACAATGTTGTTTTTCACATACAATAATATTCACTCTGAGCTGGAATTGAACCAATGTATGAAGTTGCCAAACAAAGGATTGGTAAACTGCGATGTTATAAAGTTGCACGAATAAAACATAGATTGCGAAGTACTGTATAGTGACGAAGCTGGAAAGTTTTTCAGGCTATATTTTTAATCTAGATTAAATTACGCGACGAGTGAGCGTAAAAAATTGTAAGAGCGCGGTGAACTTAACGAGTATTTAACGACATAGGTGTAACGTCTGTTAATTAGTACGATGGTGTTTTAAATGTTATGGGCCTTAGGATGAAAATTACGTTATAAACTTGTTTAATTTATCGTACAAAAATAAAAATTAGAAATATTGTTTCTTTAAAATGTATAACGTCAAATCATTTTTTATTGTAATTTAAATTATCAAAAGAAATACTATAACTGGACGTTGGCTGCTTGAATGGTACTTTGTTTTTTTTTTTTAAAATACGAAGGGTTAAGGTTAGAACACCCAACTAAGTATTCGTATCCTCCGTCTTATAAGAATTTCAAACGTAAAATAAACAAACATAACACAGAAAAGTCTATTCTTACCTCCTCTTCTTTTCATATATTATCTTCTATTCTATCTATTCTTTTTATCTTGCCAGATTGCGGTCACGTGCAATAAGTACTATAGGTGTTAACTATGACTACAAAAATCTACCTAAACAACATAACTTTTCAAGAACATAAATTGCTGTAAAAATAAATAAAATTATAATTCAATTTCATTTTCTCAAAATCAAATAAAACGTTCTTATAGAGCGTTCGATTGTTATCGAATATCGCGAAAGTCGTAAACATCTGTGAAACATGGCCGACTCGCTCTACGAATACAATATTAATTCTCATTCGACCTTACCCATCTGTCTGCGAGATGAAGATTCTTATTCGATATTTTATTTTAAGTAAATAAATTATGGAAAACAAATTGAAATATTATTTAAGCGTGGCTACACAACTTATTAAATTGATAATTAAATTGTTAGTCAAAAAAGTAGGTAGTACCAAAAATAAAACGAGAATTTTAAATGTTTTGCGATAGCTAAAAGTTCTGGTGCGGGTAGAATGAAACGACTCAATTACCACTTTAAGTAGATATATGTAATAATTCGTTTCTGTCTGGGTGTATGTTCTTGTGGGTCTCCCCTCCATCTTCCCTAAAATGGTGTTGGTTCCGGCTGTTATTACAATCATCTGATAGCGATAGCTACTCGTAGTAATTTTTTTTTCGTTAACCAACCTTAAGGCAACGTAGTGGATCAAACTTTAAATTTATGCTCAGGCATTTTCACAATCATTTGTAGGGTTTTATTAAATATGCGAATACCATAACCCAGAAAGAGGACGTTTACTTTGCGCAGTCGGAAACTTGGGAGTTACAATTTGGTATTCCTTCTCGTGTTTATACTGCGATTATTAATATTTATATCAAAACAATCAATATTCTTATGAATAAACATAACATTGTCATAAATATATCAAATTTCAATTCTATGTTTAGAAAATAATATTGAAACTCCAATTGGATTTAGATGTTAACATTACTAAAAGTTTAATTTATATTCAATATCTTACTTATATTATTTCAAACAGAAATACTCTTACTATTTTCTGTACTAATTACAACTGTCCAAATCAATTTATTAATACATTATTCGTTTATCTATATTTATTAAAAATATCCATCTTTTATTCATGTCAGCAAATGATGGCATACAACAAAAGATTCAGTTTTGTGATACTCTGAAGAAGATGCTGTCAACAATAAACGTAGACCCAGGAGAGCTGTATCACTGATATACATACAAATCCATGTGGGTAAGGGTAAACACCGAGGACAGAAATGAACATGAAATTGGAGACGACCTGACTATTACTTTTATCAAAGAGGTAGCCGCGCAATTAAAATGAATTAAAACGGAAAGATGCGTACACTGTCCTCTGTTTAGGCATCAAGTTGCGATAGTCTGAAATTGGAAAGCCCTGTCCTAATTAACAAGACCATGAACCAATTCGTTAGCATTATAATAACAACACACTTCTAGCTGGTAAAAATCAATTGCTTTTTTAGCACAACAGTACTTTTAGTATCGCAGAAATGCTGACGAAACTGTATAGCCTACATCAGTAGAGAATAACAAAACTTCTTAACGAATAGTTATAATAGAATAGAAATAGTTTGATTCTTGTTATCGTGACAGTATATGAAGTTAGGGAAATGAGTTGCCTTCAACACGTGATGAAGTTTTTCAAACTGCATTAAAAAATATAAGTTTTCTTTTTTTCTAGTACTTCCCACGTCGATATTCAAATGTCTAATTGTATTATAGCGGTAATAACAAATTTATCCAAACAATGATGGTCAAAGTCGTTCTTCCAAGAACAATTTTAATCCTAATACTTACATAGAACACGATAACCACCGTAATCCGGACGCTAACTAATACTGCAGTCACGTTGAAGCAAGCAATCAACCTTATCGATCAGACTTAAGATCTGTCGTGTAACAATAATTGTAGTATAATACACACAAAAATAAGCTTGTCAGAACAAAAGATAATATATACATTAGTTTGTAGCTTTTGCGGATGACACTGCTCTGCTATTCCATGCTACTACATGGGAAGATGCTTTCCGGTATGCTCAGTTGGGACTGAATTTCGTTACAGATTGGTTAATGTATAACTCTCTCTCACTAAATGTAATGAAAACCAAATACATCTGTTTTTCCTTTAACTTTTTTTTAACTAGACGGGGTCTTCCTACTGGTCATACATTGACCACGCATTTAGGCTCATGTCTATCTAAGACTTTTCACTGTCCTAATTTGCAAACTACTGATAAAGTAAAATATCTGGGAGTCATAATAGATTGCTGCCTTAACTTTCAACCGCATTTGGATCTTCAAACAACACATACACAATGCAATCAAATGGGTATATAACATTAGAAGTAGTAAGCCTTGCATAGATATTAACTTTTTGTCAAAGTGCGATCAGTATGCTAAGTGGTCCGGGGTGGTGCGAGACTGATGATCTGTAATACAGGTATTTCGATACCTAGCATGGGCATCAGACTCACATAAATATTGACGTACGTTTAGAGTGTCTAATTTACTTTAATTGTGTAAATGAATAAAGAACCTGTTCGACGAAATTGTAAACCTTTAACCTGTGATATAAAACTGTACTGTGTAAATATATAAGAAAAAAAAATTAAGAAAGCGAAAATCATTTGAAAAGTGACATTTGAATTTTAAAAAAAAAATCTCATCAAAAAGTTGTACAAGTACCTATTTGTTTTATTCAGTTTGGAAAGAAAAAGTAAAGACGATATAAAGAAAACGTTCAGTCGACATGTTTTATAGTAGTAAATTAAGTTCGTAATGTAAAACACAAAATAGACGTTAAATATTATTAATGAATCTAAAGTTCAATATTAACATGTAAGTGAAAATAAATATATTTTCAAAGACATTCAATAAGAGAAATTACATTACGTCTCAATATATTCTCTATTATATATTTTTTTACTAGTGTCTTGTTTCATTTAAATTGTAAATGTTATTTATACATTTTTAAGAGACCTCAAATATTCATTCATTTATTCATAATGTTAATTTAAATACTTTCATTTTGAAAAGGTCAAAGGTTACAAAGCACAAATGAAAGAAAAAGTAAGAAAAATAATTTATTAGAAAACTTTTACCTCAATTATGCAATAATAGCAGCAAATTCGAAATTTTTATTTAAAAAAAAAAAAAAGTTATATTTAAACTTTGTGTAGTTGTAGGAATTATTGAGGCTTAAAAATTTAATAAAGGCAGACAAATCGAACTACTTTGAAAATTTTAAGCACTTATGAGATGAGGATAAGACTGTAAATTTGACGCGAGTTTATCACTGCAATAAAAATACTTGGATTCATTTTCTAGTGTTAAAATAATTATATGCTTGGCAGTGGAGTATAGGAATTCCGTTGATAAATTAATGTAATGGTAATTAAATTAACCTTTTTGCACACAAAAACCCGACAAATAATAATTCTTTGAGAGTGCTTTTGTCAGAAACAATTATCTTGAAATCTTCGTGTTATTTCTGACGACAAACAAACATTATGACAGGTCTTGTACTATGATGTGGGTAGTTTGTGACCCTGGGGACTATCTCAAAACATTTGTTTCTTATTACTTGAAGCGAAAATGAAAAATAATGTTTCTTTCCTTACGTGATAAATGTTTTGCTTGAAAAACGTTTTAAGTTGGCCGTTACTTTATGTTAAGTTGTAGAGAAATTCTCAATATTTCATTTATTAATACGTTTCTACGAAAACTGGTGTCGTTATAAATTTTTTAAATTTATTGTGACTATTTGACAAATAAAAGGGATAAAGTTCCGATAAGCCCGTACCGCATATTTTTCTTCAAATTTCGTATACAGTCTATGTATTTTGACTCACTGATCACGAATATGATAGTTAAAATTGGCGCAAATATCATTTTCAAGGTCAAAACTCGATAAAGTTCCGATAAGCCCATACCGCTTTTTTTTTCCCGAAATTTTGTATACTTATGTACTTTGACTCGCGGATCAGGAATATGATAGTTAAAATTGGCGGAATTTGTCATTTTCAAAGGTCAAAACACGAAAAACTTGCCCAAAAAAATTATTTACTAAAAAACCTAACCTAACCTCATCTAGTATTGCAAAACAATGAACAAAAAAAATACAAAAAAATAAAAAAAACAAAACCTTTTTCTTTTTTTTGCTTGTTTTTAATTTTTCGTTTTTTGGATTATTTTGTTTATTATTTTTTTCAATACTAGGTTAGGTTAGGTTTTGTTTTTTTTCAATCCTATGTTAGGGTAGATTAGGTTAGGTCTTTTTTCAATACTACGTTAGGTTAGGATAGGTTTTGTTTTTTTACTTGTTTGTTTTAATTTTTTCGTTTTTTTTTTTTATTTTTTCGTTTAGTATTTTTTCAATACTAGTGTTACGAATACACATAGCACAAAACTAGCGCCATCTAGCGGCAACCGGTAAAACCACTTTGTAACAAAGACAACATGAAACCTCCACTCAATACTAGATGGCGCTAGAGGAACTATATAGAGGAATAGACTCGAAAACCGAGTACATGCGCGAACATTCCAGAATGGTCTGGGAGTAGACTCGGCTGGTATAAATAGGCCGCGGGTGGGCGAGCGACTGCAGGTCAGTTCAGTTTTTGAGCTAACGACGAAGCGACTTCGAAGTGAATACTAGTGATCAAGAGTGATACCAGCGGAAACATACGATTTCGGCTACGACCTCGGACATCGTTAGTGCTTAGTGTGTGTACCTAGTGCTTAGTGTATGTACCTAGTGCTTAGTGTTTGTACCTAGTGCTTAGTATTTGGACCTAGTGCTTTGTGTTGGACCTAGTACTAGTGAATAAAGTCTCTAAAAGAGTCAGCAGGTCTTTCTCTCCAAATCATTCGAACCCTAACACGTAATACTACAAAAAACAAAACCTAAAAATAAAAAAAACAAAACCTAACCTAACCTACCCTAACCTAGTATTGAAAAAAACAATGAACAAAAAAGCAACAAACGCACTTTGAAGCTCGCTTTGAAGACTCCAACCTTCTCGCGGTGATGACGGTTTTTCCCATTTTTCTCGAAAAAAAAAATTTTTTTTACAAAAAATTAATTACATAAAACTTGTATTTTTTGATAATTTACAACTTCTATGGGAAAGATTTTTCTCTAAGATCAATATATTTATTGAGATAGCGTAGAAAAACCCGTGAAAAATGAGTTTTTTGCCAATTTTTCCGACTTTTGACCTTGATAATGAAATTTGCGCCAATTTTAACTATCATAATATATTCGTGATCAGCGAGTCAAAATACATAAGTACACGAAATTTTAAGAAAAAAAGCGGTACGGGCTTATCGGAACTTCACCCTATAATATAGAAATAATGTCATGAAACACTAAAAAAATTCTATTTTCGGTTTTCTTTTAAATGTAAGATAGTTGTCATTTGAGCTTAATTTTATTTTATGCATATTTTAAGTATAATATACGGGGCTGTCTCGAACCTGATACTACGATTACTATAATCAATAATTATAATTTGAAAGAGAAATCTTTATCAACATTATTAGATGTAGATTTGGTAGACACTAGGAGGCTTCGTTGATTGCAGTACGTGCTTAGGGTATCTAATAGGTAGTATAATGAAAGACTGAATTATTTAATGTATTAAAAAAAAACAATTTATTGAAATCAGTATACAATAAAACTTAATTTAATTTATCGTTATCTTATTTTCTTTGAATATTGATTATGAATAATAACAGTTTCCATTTATTATATTAGAAATTTTGCAAGTATCATAATTATTACGACTTGAGATGAAAATTGATTTCCTAATTATAAAGTTAAAAACTTTCACAAATTCACAGATCTTAAAATATTCATTTCCCTTATCGCTGTTTTAATAAATAAACAGCTTTATACTATTTTCGTTGACTTATCAAGACTTTCATTCATGTTTAATTAGTTTTTGACTCGGGACCAAATCAGATAATTTAACAAATGTTAAGGTTGACAGAATTCTATTTTTCTACATGCATACAAAAATTAGAAACTTAGAAAAGTTTTATGTTCAAGATTGGAAATTATTTAAATTTAAGGTACGGTAACGTAACGGTAACGGTGTATTCACAAGAAGTGTTAGAAAATAGAATTTAAAAAGAAAAAAAATGTTGAGACATATACATTACCTAGATAGATTTTCACGGTAAAGCAACAAACGAATTTTTTAATTATCTAGAAAATCGAACTCCTGCAGTGCTGCTGTGTGGCTACGGCATGCTGTGTGGCTACGGCACTCTAGAATTTAGCCACCACCTCTCTTCCCGTGGGTGTCGTAAGAGGCGACTAAGGGATAACAAAGTTTCACTACACCATGGAACTTAAAAAGCCGACCGATGGCGGGATAACCATCCAACTGCTGGCTTTGAACTACACAGACCAAAGACGGGCAGCAGCGTCTTCGGTGCGACAAAGCCAGCCCTGCGGTCACCAACCCGCCTGCCCAGCGTGGTGACTATGGGCAAAACACATGAGTTCACGCCGTTTTCGGTGCGAACTTGTGGAGGCCTATGTCCAGCAGTGGACTGCGACAGGCTGAAATGATGATGATGATGATGATGATGAGAAAATCGAACTACTTATCCGATCATAACAAATATATAATTTAAAGTATTCCAGTCATCTCGTGGACACCCGTCTTGGCAAACTCAGTGTCACGATATACGTAAGATTGCCGGTGTAGGCTGGATGAGGATTGCGGAAAACCGGTATGTCTGGCGTGAACTTGGGGATTTCTATGTCCATCAGTGGACTGCAATAGGCTGAACTGTCTGACTGACAGTCATCTCGCTTTAAAGTACAACCTTTAGATAAAAAATATAATAGTAAATATTTCTACATATTAAAAACATATTTCTTAAAATAATAACTGGATTTATCATACTCAGTCAATGGACTGAAATTCATCAGCTTTTTAAAAACCAAGAAATAGTCAAGTCAGTGGCCCTGTATTACATAATTTGGCCCTCTATTATTAATTTTATTTTGATTATTTGGATGAGTTGATCATGTAATGAATAATAATTTAATTATATAATTATTGTACGAGTACATTGTATATTTCTTGCTTTCAGAGATTTTAGGCGTTAAAACACTCAACGACTCAAATGGAAGATATTAACTTAAGTCTTGTAAACGAGATACAACCTTTTAGATCATCTCGTATATGTAACAATTTAAATATTGACACAAAAGTTCTTTTAATAAACTTAGTATACAGTATTTAAGCGTAACTTCATATAAATCATAGTTCATTGCTGGAACGTATCAAAAATGCAAAAGTGTTTAAAGTGTAAAACGGGAATTTTGTGAGTGCCAACTTGCCAAGCCACGGAGAAGAAGCAACGCGATCGAGCAGCCAGGGTTATCAGTTTAAGAAAAAATATATTTTTTTTTAAATTTGTATCTAAAAATTTTAATATTCTGATTTTTTATAACATTTCAAACGTCAATTGTCTCATATGTTTACACATTTCGTCATTCATATTAGACTTTTGAGATAGGACTTTGCGGGAAATATCCTGCTCAAAATTTGGCGCCCGACTGGGGAAGTATCTCAACCTTACAGAAGATCGGAGTTAAATAATAGTGATCTCTAGTAGTGTTGTGTTTCTGTATTCTGTTCCAAAGCTCATGGGTTGGGTCAAGACCCTACCCAAGGGTAGGGCTGACAACGCGCTTGCAATGCTTTTGTTGTTGCAGTTGTCCATTGACTACGGTACCTGTTTTCCGTCAGGCTGAACGTATATCTTGCTTGCCACCTTTATAGTATAAAAAATCCGAGTCACCCATAGGCTACAGTAACTGCTTAGTATTAGATAGGCCATATGCTTGTTTGACTCTGTACCAGTATAAACAAAATATACACACACAACAAAGCAATAAAAATCGGGAAGTTGGTAACCCTAAGCACGATTGAGTTTTATAGTGGCGAGCCAAATAGAAGATTTATTGACTCTGCTTTAAACCACAATTTTACGGTTTTAGCGACCAAAAACATTGTATTTTATAACTACTAAAAATAGATTTTGTATATTTTTTGGAATTTTAATCATGTTTATTTATTTATATTATATAAAAAAAATAAAGACGGAAGTTGGTCATAGAATCTTTCAATGTTTCCATCATTGTGTTTGGTTTTGTCTCAGTAAAACTTTTTTACAAATGGTTTTATTTACAAAATTACCTGCTAACATTTTTAATGACAATTAATTTAGTATTATTTTACACACTAGCACATTACAATTGTATAAGATTATACAGATTCAAATCAAGAATTCGTGCACTCTAGTTACAGCTTAATTGTCAAATTCCAGTCCTCATTACCGAGCTGCTTAGATTTGAATGCTTGATTTGTGATGTATGATGTACATATGTTGAAATTATTGCGACAATTTCAATTGAGCTAGCTTAGTGTCTCATATCTCGTTAAAAATCGGCCAAGTGCGAGTCGGACTCGCGCACTAAGGGTTCCGTATCATTTACTAAACTAAAGGCTATATTTTATTTTTAACACACAAACACATACACACGCCCACAACTTATACGATATCTATTAAAATTAGAAGAAATCAAACAGTTGATACTTCAATATTAACAGTAATCAGAAGAAACTCAAATCATACCTTTTGAAATATTCAAGACAAAATATGTAATACATTAGACCTTTTGTTGTTATTTTTTCGCCCCTAAATTATATCTTAATACTATGCATACGATAGGCTTCTACGATAAAAATTATTCAATGACCAAAGGTAAAGAAATTTTGTAGTGTAATTTTCGTGGTAGTGCGTTAAATTCGCAAAAAAATCTGTACTAATGTAATAATTATTCATTAAAATGTACTATACCTAAACGCCATTTTATTCTTCATGAAAATATAATACACGCCCAAATTAATCTAAAGAAATTTAGCGAGAGGTAATAAAAACATTCTTCTTTGAAAAGTAATTTTTTTTAGATCAAAATTCCTTTTTACTTTGTAACAGAAGTATGAAAAGTATCAATTTAAAAGAACCTTTTGTACTCAATTTACAATTTAAAAAATTGATTTCCAATAATGCAATACAATGGAAAAACATTTAAACAGAACAACTTCGTTTTATATCGACAGTTTCAATATCGTAATGCGAGGCTACAACAAAAAATAATTTCCTTAACTCGAAATTACATATAACTATCTATACTTAGTATTTTAGTATCTATTTAAATATTAGTTGGGTTGTCTGGATGAAATAGCTAATAATTAGCCATAAGTCCATTGTACTTCATAATATGTAACAATCTTTAAAGTGAAGTATAAAATAAATAAATAATTATATATTTAAAACACAGGCGCTATGTTAATGTAAGCCTACCTTGGGAATGGTCGACCATGTGTCTATGTTCCACACACAAGTGTATCATGCCATATACTATTTATTTATTTACGTATAAAATAAAAATAATTTTAATCAACTTAGCAATAACCTGACAGTCGTAATGACAAAATATTTTTTGTATAGGCCATATACTAATACTGCGATGATTAATTTATTATATTTTATGGAGCGGGATTTTTGGGAGCTCTACCAATCAAAACGTAATTTAGAGATTTTTTTATATAACTAAGTCGACAAACAAGCGTACGGCTCACCTGATGATAAGCGATTACCGTAACTTATAGACGCCTGTAACAACAGACCCTATCCCCAATCCAAGAGCTCTGGTCACATTACTCACTAACAGGAACAACTTATTATACTGCTTGAAAATAGTATTAATTAGCTGTGGTCTTCTGTAAGGTAGAAGTACTACCCCAGTCGGGCTGCTCCATATTTTGAGCAGGAAATTTTCTGCTGTGCCCTACCTGGCTACCTCAGTTAAATCTGTATAGAAGTTCAGACAAGTGTTGTTTATTTACTTGATCGATATGACTATGATGCACTGCTTATTAGTGGGCGTGTGTATAACGCAAGCAGCGAGAACAAAGGAAAATAAATTCCATCTCGTGCATTATTACTTGTTAAAGAAATATCGGGAAAGCTTATGCTTTGCGTATGATTACAGCAGCCCTGTTAATTAAAATAAATAAATTTGTGCTCTTGTAGTTTTAATATCGTATACATTTTAGATATCTACCACTAAAATGGAAGAAAAATGGCATGTGAACCCCCTGATGATAAACATTTCAGTCAGTCAGTCAGTTCAGCCTATTGCAGTCCACTGCTGGACATAGGCCTCCCCAAGTTCGCGCCAGACATACCGGTTTTCCGCAATCCTCATCCAGCCTACACTGGCAATCTTACGAAGATCATCGGTCCAACGGGCCGGAGGACGTACCACACTGTGTTTGCCGAGACGCGGTCTCCACTCCAGGACACGTCTGCTCCAACAGCCATCGGTCCTGCGACACAGACAAATTCCAACCACCGGAGCAGGCTTGGTTTCGACATGGCTACAGCACCGTAGACTGTTCGGCAGATTATTTAAAAGACAGAAGAGTATAATCAGCCGCTGTGTATGGCATTTGTGGACTACGAGAAAGCCTTCGACTCTGTCGAGACCTGGGCTGTCCTGGACTCTCTGCAGAGACGTTATATCGACTGGCGATATATCGAGGTAATGAGATGTATGTACGACGCGGCGACGATGACCGTTCGTATCTAAGAGCAGAAAACAAGACCAATTTTCCTCCGGCGTGGTGTAAGACAAGGAGATGTAATATCACCGAAACTGTTTACCACTGCGCTGGGGGATGTCTTTAAGACCTTGGATTGGGGGGAACGAGGCATCAACTTCAACGGCGAATACATCTCTCACCTTCGTTTTGCTGACGATATCGTCATATTTGCGGAGACGTTGGATGAGCTAGGCCAAATGCTGACCGGCCTAAACGAGTCCTCCCGACGAGTCGGTCTCGGTATGAACTTGGACAAGACGAAAGATATGTTTAAGTCAAGTCATACCAAGACCGATATCGGTTGACGGTATCCTTCTCGAAGTTGTTCAGAATTATGTCTACCTTGGCCACACCATTCAACTGGGCCGAAACAACTTCGAGAAGGAAGCTGATAGGAGGATACGGTTGGGCTGGGCGGCGTTTGGCAGGCTTCGTCGAGTCTTCACTTCGGAGATTCCGCAATCCTTAAAGACAAAAGTTTTCGAGCAATGCGTCCTGCCTGTGTTGACATTCGGAGCTGAGACATGGACACTGACGAAGGGACTGGTCCACAAGTTTAAAGTCGCTCAACGCGCAATGGAACGGGCTATGCTTGGGGTTTCTCTCAAAGATAGAGTTAGAAACGAGACTATCCGCGAGAGAACGAAAGTAACCGACATAGCCCACAGAATTAGCAAGTTGAAGTGGCAGTGGGCTGGTCATCTGTGTCGCAGGACCGAAACATTTACCGTAGTATAAATAGCTTCATTCAAAAAATTGTAAAATGACGATTAAAAGGTGCTTTTGTAGCCTACTTAAATAAAACAATATTTGATTATGATTTTGATTTTATTCATAAGAAGCTCTTGTTTCATTTATATGTAAATATTATTTTAAATTGCAGCGTGTCTTTACTCCGTGCAAGAAAACGTGATTCAGTCTAAACACACTCAAATAAATACAGAAGTAATTATAATTACACATTTCTTATGAACATAACCTAGTTAAAGCCCGTTTCAACTAAACATTTATATTAAACAAAAATTTCTTTAACCCGACGGAGCTCAATTCGAAGTCATTACACGAACCCAAGATCTCCAGACCGTACTAAAAGCGCTCGAGATTAATGAGCGAAGCCGTTTTGCACGGAATAAAACTATACTCGTAAATGGTCGAGGGGTGAGAGCAATTCTGGCCGGCGATGGCGATTGAGCGCGGAATAGCCAGCGTACGTCTGCCGCCGGCCACAATAAACACGGCCGGCTATTTTGTCACAATTCATTGGGCCTTATCTTGACCGCGACCGCAGTACGAAAACGACATCATAACTATTTACAAGTACCACATCGCTTTACCCCATATCCAATGCGTATTTTCCACAGCGTAATGTGCTTTAAATTAACTTGAAACTTCAATGTATATTAAAAATATTTTCGTAACGTTAAGGAAAATTAACGAAGTGGAATACATATACAACAAAACAAGACGCAGTTGGCAATACAAAGCCGCATTTGGTCGTTTATTTCTTAATAGAGAAGAAAATATTCTTCTGTCGGTCTCGTAAACTACGTGAATAATTTGATCTGTTCTTCTGATTGTTGCGTTATGATCAAAGCATATTTTTATATGAAACGATGCAATCTTCACATACATTAATATTTGTCTCTTTATATCTATCTTTATTTATGTTTTAGTATATTAAAATGTTTTGTTTATAACAACGTAGATTGTTTAGCTTCATTATATGTTGTACAATAAAATGTCATAAAAGAAATTGTTATACTTATACCTATAATTTGTTCAATGAAATAAATAATTAAAAGTTAAAAATATTAATTAAATTATTTCATTTCAAAAAGTCAGATCTATTATGAGTATTTCTTATAAAATACAATTGTTAAAGTTACGTGAATAATTCTTTAAAAAGTTACAGAATTTTATTTTTTTCTCACAAAAAGTTAGTGATTGATATTTTTCAAAAACTTTCAAAAGACATTTATTTTTTCAGTAAGCAATAGATTTTCTAATTAACTGTCTGCCAATTTGTATCATTTATCAGTGTGAAGAGGGGCGGAGAGTTCGCTGTCATTATCAAAGGTCTGGTCGAAATACTGTGGATTCATTGCATGGAAGCTCGTAATCAAAAGCTAGTTGCAGCTTCTGAGTACTTTCATTAGCACGTCTAACTTATGTCTATTTGTAGTACTTATTTCATGAAAAACAAGCCGGATCAAAAATAAACCTAAGCTAAAATAGAAAACAAACAATTGGCGAATTTTTGAGAGGGCTCCTTACAACTTATTATTTTATTATATATTTATTTATTTTATTATACACCAATAATTATAATTATGCTTATTCTACAGGCTATTTATTACTTAAAACTAAAGATCGACTGTCCTGTGACTGCCTAGTAAAGCAAAGACGCGTTCCGTCGCTGACAGTATTTTTTTAAATGTTTTAATATTTTTTAACTGTTATTTTAATGGTGTATATTTTAAAAATAACTAGATATAAATAACATAACGCTGAGAATCGTGGGAAATGTATCGGGTATGGGTTACAAAATAAAGAAAGCAATTTTTATTCCTTAAATTTTTGTGTAGCAGTTAAACTCACAACCAGCCTTTTAGCCAGTTAGAAGTTTGTCTCGCTAGGAACAAATATTTGTATTTGGCCAACTGTTTGGTTTTGTGCAGGGTGTATATCCTTGTGGAACTCCCCGCAGTATTTCAGAAGCACGCAAAGCCTTCTTGTTGGATGATAGAAATCATTATTTATGGTAGGAAAATAATCCAAATTCATAGTGATGTAATGTGTTGGTTTTAACTTTAACTCTTCTCTAATAAATATGTAAGGAAAAGAAGTATCAGAGTACCTAGTAGTAGAAAATTTACAGGGTCGGTCAGTGGGTAGCAGTAATCATAAATGTTAACCAACCTGACATATACACAAGCTCAATTAAAAACATGAGCGACGTCTTATTTTGTAAACTCGTAAATAAGCAATAAATAAATAAATAACATCGTAAGAAATTAAAAATAAAATACAAAAGGCTAAATTGACATGAAAACAAATTTAAAAATTGTCATTCTCAAGACGCTGAAAATATATCTGAATCTAGCTTCATACCGCGATAAAGAGAAGTCGCAGTATTAGACGATATTACCGAGAAAGTTACGTTATGTTAGTATTCGAGACAATTTCCAAAACAGCACAATGAAAACTAACAGACGATAAAATTTTAAGAGGTATCATTTCATTTTCTATTTACAATTTCACGACAGTTTAGTTTCAGTAATAGGATTGTTCTGCGATTGCTTCAAACGAAAATCGACTTTAGGGTTTTGCGTTAAGACAATCGTAGCTTTCTTTTACAAGTTTCATTTACTTCTCGATGAGAACAATTTGAACAATTCGAACGTATTGTTTTTATAATTATTCCGTTCTATACAATCTGCTACATTAGTGACTTTATATGCAGCATAGGTCTTATAACAAACGTAATGGTATTAATAGTGCCGTTGACGCTGACTATTGCACTGACGGTCACGACACTGTCAGTTTCACTGGCAATCGCGAGTTTGATCCCGATAATGGCAAATATTTAACTATACATGTATGTGATGTGACCCGATAAAGGTGTAAATTAGTAAATCTTAGTAAAAACTGTTGACGATAAGATATTTAATAATATTATTGTCATAATCATTATATTAGAAGTGAAGGTCTATTTGCTTAAAGCTGCCAAGCCTCGGGCCGAAAGTGGCCGGTTGCCACTGCGAGTGTGGACTGCATTTTATGCGCGTTGCGAGCCAAAAAACACCATATTTATCGACTGTGCCTATCGATAAACAGTATTTCACAACGAAAAAAAATTATAGTAAAAACTTATATGTTTGAGAAAAAAAAATACAGTCATAACAAAAATTGCGCCGTAAAATGATGTATTATTCTATATATTATGTATATTCAATGTATAATACATGCATAATATAGTAGAGAAACACTGATCATTTTTGCAACCGTGCGAAGCCGGGGCGGGTCGCTATTTAATTATAATTTTAATTCTTTAACAAAAATTTTAAAAAATTTCCATGCTCTTACATTAATAGTACCAATATTATATGAGCTTTTGTGAAAAGCTTTGCATTAAGCTTTTGAATACGAACTTTCAATGTACGTGTAATGAAACGACTCGCCGTAAAATATTATAAATCCTTATAATGTAGCGTCCATTAAACGTACCAACAAATTATGCTCCGCTTAAATGTTTTAAAACTTGTTGAATATTATAATTTTATTGGGAAACAATTGAAAAAGCGCAATTGATTATATACATCTTTATTCTTTACGAAAGATAAAGTGGACTCGTGTTTAAATTGCGACATCCTGAATCATTAAGTCTTTTTGTTTAAAAATCATCTTGTGTTTGGCGGTAAAGTGAATATGTTGAAAACATATGGTAGGTATATTAAAGAAAATCTATACTAATATATAAAGCTGAAGAGTTTGTTTGTTTGGTTGTTTGTTTGTTTGGTTGTTTGTTTGTTTGTTTGAACGCGGTAATCTCTGGAACTACTGGGCCGATTTGAAAAATTCTTTCACTGTTTGATAGCCCATTTATCGAGGAAGGCTATAGGCTATGTGTCATCACGCTAAGATCAATAGGAGCGGAGTCCACGCCGACGAAGTCGCGCGCAGAAGCTAGTTTTAAGATATAGCTGATCAAACTCCAATTTTCTTACCTGGTACTACATACATTTAATTTAACAATTATTTTTCATTACATTTTTTATGTTTGAGAAATACTCCTATTTCATGAAAAGATAAAATGTATCATTATTTCCCTAGTGTAACAAGCCGTATACCAAAAATGATCAGAGCATAATCAATCCATCACACGAAACGAACACGTGTCATGTCGCGATTCATCGTCGCATTCATATTTCCTACGACGCTCTACGATAAATATTGTTTTTTTTTATAAGAATATAGTATACAAAGATAATGTAACTAAATTTACTTTGTACGAAAATTTTGATCAAGTATTGACGTCAGTTTAGTACAATGATCACAGCAACTGACTATTGCCAGCGATTCTTCTGCAGTTTCTCTCTGTTTATTACAAACGTACATACTACATATGTATAGGCCATACAAATGCTAGTCTTCGTTCACGATCACGATCACGATTCAGCCTGTAATATCCCACTGTTGGGAATAGGCCTCTTCCCCATGTAGGAGAAAGATCGGAGCTTAATCCACCACGCTGGTCCAATGCGGTTTGGCGGATATATTCCCTACTATGAGTAACGATCGCTATCAGGTGTAGATAATAACAACCAGGACCCACAAGGATTGCACAAACACCCAGAACACGGCAAACATCTGTATGGTCAATACAAATGTTGTCGTGTGCGGGGATCGATACCGCAACCGCCCGCGCAACAGCCAATCGCAATCCAGTGCTGTGATCGCTGCGCCAACGCGGCGTCACAGCACTGGATTGCGATTAGTCTTAGTTAATTGTTAGTCATTGATAAGTTTGTTAGTTATTGGGTATACGACTAAAATACATAATTTTAGTCGTATAATTAGATCAACTGAGTTAGCAAAGAAGACAAAATTTGTTAGTAAAATATTGCTAAATGTAAAAAAAATGTACGGCCTTGCTATTCTAAATTAACAAGTCCTTTTTAAATTTCACTCGCCCTCGATGGTGAATTAAAATATCTAAAGAAACCAGCATGACTCGAAATTTGGAGATTTTTGGATCTGCTAAGTCACAGTGACGTAGAGTGGCAAATTAAGCTTCAATCCTTTTTCTTAATTACAAGAAAAGAAAGCCACAGAATATTGTTCTATTGGTTGTTTTAGTACAACATTTTTTCAAATCTTCTCACAAATTACATGCAAAAACTCTATATTACTTAATTTATTATAGTCATGCTTTTTTATCCTCTCCTTATTTATATTAATACACATTATTTAACGTAACTATGTCAAATGCTAGTTGATAATTTTTTTTTTCAAGATTAACAAATATTTTTAGACATTTATTATAGCAACTAGAACCTGGGTTTAGCACAGAAGGAGGACATCTCAAAGACACGAGGAAAAGCGTCTAGGTTAAAAACAAATTATTGTTTAAATACAAACATATACTCTGAGGAGTAATCGTGGTACCCGCATCTTTCTGCATCAGTAGAAATTTCGTAACAGCTACATGAAAACATAATATTTTAACCTATTTATTACACTATTAACTAACTTCCAAGCTAATTTAAAACGGCAATCTAGGTATTTCCAATTATTTATTTTTGAAGTGAAACTTCTTTAGGCGCATGAGGGGTAAAATTTGAGCAACCGGTAACGTGGCAGCGACAGGGACGGTTAGAACTTGGATGGGTGACCGCCTGGGAACACCGCTTGACGTTAGCTTTTTTAAATTACTTTTTTTTTTTTTTATTCGTTTTTTTTTTAAATTAGTTTGCCAAAGAAGTTTCACTTCTGACAATTTCTTCAATTTTTTTTATTAAAGGACTATTTTAATTCAAAATTTCTTGCAAATTGTATTAAATCGGAGTGTAATCAATAAATGAACCAATTTAACGTTAGATACATTTGCCGGCTCTTGCGCTAATCGCTTGATGCATTGCCTAGCTTTCTCACACCAACCCGAACGGCATCTATCGTTACCTGACGGTATGTTCACTTCGTAATGACCGTAATTTATGATTTTGAACTTCGGTTATTCTTTAACAGTGTTTGAATCATAAGTTAGACATATTCTTTCAAAACTGTACTTGATCTTCATTGTCAATAACTGAGGATAACTATTCGATTCATTTCATTTACAATTAGAATCTTTATAAATAGGAAATCGGTTTCAAAAACAAAATATTGCGATTCTTCCGACGGCTTAACGTGCTCTCCGAGGCACGGTGGGGAGACCCGCAAAGACTGCACAAACACCCAGACCACGGCAAACATCTGTATGGCCAATACAAATGTTGTCGTGTGCGGAGATCAAACCCGCAACCGCCAGCGCAACAGCTACATACCAGTGCTGTGACCGATGCACCAACGCGGCGTAGTATTATAATTTAAATATTGTAATTATGTTATTTTATTAAAAATATCTGATATATAAATTTAAATGTAATTAAATATAATATTATACATATTATATAACTATTTCATTAATTTTACAATATACCTTACCTACCTTGGTACCTTTTTTAATAACAAAATGTTTTGGAATTACGCTTTAAAATTCGCAACTAAATGTAGTAGAGCAGCAGCCATAAATATTAACTCAAAACTATGTTGTTTTAGTTTCTAGAAATCAAAAAACGATATTGAAAACATACTCCCGTTATATTCCTGATTAGAAAACAATGAACATTTTGGTGATTTTTCACAATGCTGGCTGAATTAGGCCATTCAATGTGTATTTATAACAACATTTATAGCAAACGAAATATAACAAATATTTTTAGAGCAATTTACAACATATTATTATTATGTATTGTTTAGTGATGCTCAATGGATTTTAATATTGGAATTATTTATTGTTCGTTGTAGTTTTAGAAGTGTAATTTACTTTTATACAATTTTTATCATACTCTCCAAAGATCTATAAATATCGAAGAGACAGTCGTTTAAAATATAGATATACCATGGATTTACTGATGTGGTGAATGCCGAAATCTCGGGAGTAAAACTTCTCCAATTAAGTAATACATTGCCAAATATTAAAATAAAAACATATTTTTAAAGAGGAACAAAAACCTGCTCTTATTTTGAAGTTGATTGAAAATATCAATGATATTAAGTATTTACCTTACAGCCCACATTAATACTACGAATAACACTAATACCATGAATTTGTTTTTCAATTACAAAGTTCTACATATATTTTTATATATATAATACGTCTAAACAGCACTAAATAGAAATTTTTTAGTATCAATTTATCAGTTAAATATTTTCCTTTAATTTCGACGCCAGTTTTGTACCATACGCCGTAATAAAGTGTATTCTCTTTAATATTCTGTAGTGTGACGAATAACTCACGAGCCTTTCGCCGCTTCATTCTGCGAGATAATTAAACAAGCTCGTGTCGCTCGCAGCCACGTCTAAACAAACACCACGCGAAATCTGTCACGACGAGATGACAGCATTTCGTTTATATCGAATGCAGAATTGATGACTTTCAATTAACATTTTTATTGCTATTAAATAAAATAAACATCCTATATTCAATTTTATAAATTTTACTGAAGGTAGCAACTCTGTGATTTATTGTTAAAAGTGTTAAATCAACATAATATCTCAACTATAAATCGACATACATCAGGGAACATACTAAAAAAGTTACGTGCACCTAAACATAGAATCTCTACATTTTTTGAGTCTGCTAAATAATGCATTTATTTCTGATGTAATCACATACCTTACTAAATGTAGTGTTGAGAATATGTAGCACTTTATATAGATAAACTGTATCTAGTAATTCTGCGATTTCTTCTTTACACGAACACTTTTTGGTCAAAAGCAACCTTAAATTTAATAACAATGATAAATTAGTTAGGTAATAAGTGAATTGTGTCTGTAACTATTAAAAAATAATAAATTTAAATACATAAGTTCAAGTTACTTTAAAATTTATATAATTTATAGGTCTTCTTACACTAACAAATAAACAATATACCTTTTAACTTGCGTAAGCGGTAATACAACCTTACCCTTTCACGAATTCAAAATCATCGATCAATGACAGGAGATCAATTTAAATTAGAGAAATAAAATTTTTCTTTCAATTTGAGAATTTTATTTTCATTAAAATCACAATCGTCTATCAATTTTTATATTATTCCGAGCTGTATCTAATGGAATGATAATAAATGTAGATTGTACTCAGACGATATAAAAACAACGCGAACCAAGATGGAATACAAAGCCGGTAGAGCTCTACGTTGACTCCTGAATATTTACATCTGTGGAGATTGAATCTGTAATATGTATTGTATTTAGAAAAACGAAGTTGTTTTTTTAAACAATTACATTTATTACCGGTTATAACAAGGGTAGAAGAAATTACTCTTAGTATTAACACCGTGCACCGTTGAATTCGCCAATGACACTTGGAGGAGAATGGAGAAGGCAAAAATTACCTTTTTATAATATCAGTTCGCATTCAGCCTTTAACATCCCACTGTTGGGTATCTCTTTCTCCGTGTAGGAGCAACTTAATCCACCAGGCTGCTCCACTGCAATATATTCCCTACTATGAGTAACGATCGCTATCAGGTATTTATGATAACAACCGGGACCGACGGCTTAACGTGCTCTCCGAGGGGAGATCCACAAGGACAGACATCCAAACCGGAAAGAAATATTTGTACAAATATAAATATCCATTACAAGCTGAAATCAAATCTGTAAATCGTCGGTGTTTTAGGTGACTACTCTCACCACTACACCAGAGCGGTATGTAGATATATTAAAGTCACTTTTGAAATCAAAATAAAATAAATGATTGCCATATCCCTCAGGTCTTAGAATGAAATCCTGTGGTCAGAATTCCAGAAACACACAACATAAACACAAAAAGTCCATTAGTAACATGAAATCCATTTTCACATTTTTAATGTCATTGTGAGCAGACTAAAGTTTTGTGTAGTCTATAACTATAATAAAGTTGTAAGTGGCTGATACTTGAACATGAGAGACAAAATCATTTACTTTCACAAAACCACAAGAATCCAAAAAAAATACTTCATCTTTTTTATATATATGTCTTATAATATATATGTTATGTATAATTATGTTTATTTTAATTGTCTTCAGTTTCCGCAGCTTTAATCCTGTAAGTTTTACCTAAATGGGTTTTATCTTAATACACTATATTTTTGTGGTGTATTAAGATTAAACCGAAAAGTAAAGAGTGATACAAGTCTATAAACATTTGTAGTAAAATTTTATTTCCAAACTCTTCGCGTACAAAGTTACTGGTAAAAGGTTCAAAAATAAAACTATTTAGTTTTAAGTTTTACGACGTTGTCAAGATGTCGTATTTTATTTCATTTTTATTTCACGATCAAAGAATTTCTCATTTATTAGCGTCTGTAAACTTTATTGCATATAAAAGTACTTTTATGTATAAATTATCGTTAGTTTGAACGTGAAATTATTTCTAAGTATTTTTTCTCAGACTATGTAAATAATGCGACTTTATTTACGAGTTTTTCTGAACACTTACTGTGAAATAAGTTTTTATTCAAAATCTTTACATTTAAATGCAAAGGTTTATATTTGTTTAATACTCGTATATTTCATTAAATTAAAATGATTAGATTAAAATAAAATCGTTTGGCGGGGATATGGACACTCACATAACATAAGCACAAACGTCCAGACCACGACGAAAGTCTGTGTGGTCTGCATGGGTCAATGTTGAAAGCCATTAATCTTAAAGAAGAAGAAGAACAACTTTATAAGTACATATTTTTTTACCTCATTATTAAATATTGTTTTAGTAACAAAACCTTGATAGCAGGTACTCTAGCAATAAATTGTAAAATGGTAATGTATTACACATAGATATTAAACTAACAATATAATTATTAAATACAATTTGCTACTGTATGTAATAACAAAATAGCGTAATTTAAATTATACTCAATTCCATAATGGCGAGTCTATTAAGCAATTACTCGCATATATTAAATATATGTGTTGAATTTTTAATCAAAGAGTATTCGTCCCTTTGAAATTAATGATTTCGTGATTCATTTCCGCCTATATTAATACTCTACCGATTTGATGAAATTTTTATGATGTTAAAAATAATTTTGCTATACTGAATCAGTTGATACGTCGCATTGATGTAAGTGTTTTCAATAAAGTTTCAAGCTTAGAATCTAATCCATTAAGATATCTGTTTCTGTTGGTTGTTAGAAATATCTCTGAACTGGGAGCAAAAATATTCCTTTTCAGTTTACCGATTCCTATCAGTCGTTTATGGTAACAACCCTCCAAAGCACTGTGTACCAACGAAAAGTACCTCACGGAAATCGAATCAATTACCTTTGGCTTAAACACGCGTCTTATCAAGGTGTATACAGAAGTCAAAATTCATTACAACTTAATTTTTTTTAAACAATTCATAATAATATTAACTGAATATCACACGGTTTAAGTCCCGTTTTGTTTTGTTGTTGTAACTGCTCGAAAGCAGTATTATTTAGCTGTGATCTTCTGTAAGATCGCGGTACTACCCAAAACCATTTTAGGTATAGGCTATGGTAATCGCTTACCATCAAGTGAGCGGTACGCTTGTTTTATAACCTAGTTAAATTAAAAAAAAATTGTAAAATCCTACATAAATTTCGTTCAACGAAAAAATAAAGAAGTAAAATGTAAATTAGATAATTTTCCAAGTAAACTAAAATGGCTTTCATAAAAGCACCGCGTGTCGACTGCGTTTAGTTTTTACATTAGTGATATAATTACGTTAAAAGCCACGTGAAAGCTACGTTGGCTCTGCTTTATCTCTAGTCGCTAGCTACTCCCCTGGTACTTTATGTCCGAACAATTACTATTTTATAGCAGCAATTTATATATTTTTTTTAATTCTGCGGGAATAAAATATCTGAACTAAATTGAAGCATTATTTTGCTTCCATATTGCTTGCAGTTCCGCATCTTTCGATTTATTAAAAAAATGTAATACTTCACGAAACAATGATAGTATTATGATAAGCATGCGTATTATTATACAATAGGCCCGTATTAAGTATTAAGCCAGGATCCCAACTACAAATTTACATATTAAAATTTGTTCATAGTCTTAACCGCGAAAACTTATTCGTAGCCTAACAAAGTTATATAACATTAATATGAATAAATAAACACGTTTACGTCTTCAGCTCCGACCAACTGTTACACAGTGTACCTAATATTTTGTACATATACCTACATGTAACAAAACTTTAAATTTACCGCATACGTTCTTTTCTAAAAAAAATTCGATGTAATTGCTTAAAGACTTGAAAACAGTACCTAATTATATACATGTGTATATCAGAGCCCAGGAAACACGATATGGTGGGCTTGATCTTCTTTTTGATCTATAAGTCTACCTGGGTGGATAATACGGAATGATATAATTTTTTCTTTGTCTATAAATTTTATGAAATTGTAACTTCCCGATATCTGCACATGAGAGATGTTTAAGAAAAAAAAAACGAATTAAATAGTTTTAGTTTTAGAAAAGCAACAGAAGATAACACCATTTTTTATAATGTCTTTCATGTTCATCTTTCTATATGTGAGTTCTGTAATCACACAAATTCTGCCGCAAGAACTCGATGTAATTTTCATAGTTGTGATCCTAAATGTCTGACTTAAAAACTAGTATGTAATATCGGTACACCGTCTTATATACCTACTGTTAATGTTCTACAAACAGTTGTAGGGAGATAATAACGAAGTTGTTTTGTTTACACATAAATCATGAGCAACGCTGACGAAGTTACGGGTGTCTGATAGTACAAAAACAATAGGACAAATTTTAATAACATAACAGATGTATAAATATCATCATAAATATAATAGGTCGAATATAATATAACAACTCACTTTGTTGAGAAGCATGCGTTGCTACAATATTTACTGGTCTGTAAGTGATATGATTATGATATGATTTTTAGGGTTTTGTACCCCAAAGTACCTAAGTAAATAATTTTTAATATCACCACAACTTTATATTTTTATTTATAGTGTAATATGTAAATTAATTGATATAATTGTGATGCAGAGTTTTATACCATTTTAGGTGGAAACATTGTCTTTTAACTTTCTAGTTACGCTTATTTTTTTAATGTATTACTATACTCTTTATTTCCAAAATAAAAATAAAATAAAAAAGGACAGGGAAACCCCATTACCCTGCGGTCCATCCATCCATTTATGTTAAGACGATTTAGAAATGGTGAGAATTGCATTTCTTGTAAATATGTTTACTTATAAAGAAACTGTAAGAGTAATTCTGTATACAAACACAAAATACTTTGAAAAAAAATTAGTATTGTATTGTCCGATCCTGGAACCAAAACTACATTTTTTATGTATTTTCTGTCTCTTTCTGTCTATTTGTGTCTTGGCCGCACATCATATAATAACACAGCTCAGTAATTTTAATAAAACTAGACGAGATATAAGTCCATAATACGGACTATTATTATTTATTGTGAAATTCAGCACGATATTATTTGAAGAATGAAAGACAAAATGTGTAACACACTCAGGAGCTTTTAGCCCCAACACGGACGCTGTGAGGAAATTAAACAGCCTCGCGTCACTCGTAGCCGCGTCTAAACAAACATTACATGAATTAAACTTGTTCGGGTGGGATGACAATCTCTCGTATGTATCAGGTGTATACGAAAGTGACAGTTTTCGATCAAAGTGACACTGTCTTAATATGTTGTGTTTATGATTAGCCTAGTCAAATTAGTATTTTAGATTATTTTAGATAGATCCTACGAAAAAATTGATAGGGACTAAAATTGTAGGAAATTTAATTTTAAACAACTTTTGTAATAACTAATTTTCGTGTAAAATTGAAAATAAACGAGTTATTCAAGATACAAAAAATAACCCTTTAAATCAAGATGGCGGATGAAGCAACAAGCCTGGATTCCCTACTTTTTGAATTTAAGCTACCAGTGACCCCTCCAACGAATTCCGAAGGAAAATTGCTGCTTCCAATTTTTGTAAATCTCAGTCCGTTTTTGAGCTAATTTAAAATTTATATAATAACGCAGAATTATTATTCCCGCTACTCATTTCCCCTTTAGACAGTCTAGACTAGAGTATATTAACCAGCCATAATTAACTAGTGTGTTCCAACTTAGATCAAACTTTGGTACACTAATTTAATTAAAAGTTACGTACCTATACTTGAGTGTGTATAATTTTCTTGGAAACAGTAGTAAATATGGGAATATTACATTTTAAAGACCATAGCTTTAATATTGAAGTACTCTTATATCAGAACACAGGATGACATTATACTGAAAGTTAGATTAACCTGCTAGATATAAAGCGAAAGCTTATACATGTTTAAAGTAAAACACTCATAAATCTCAAATTCACGTTTTTCAGAAATCCTCAAATTTATATAAATTACTTATCTATAATTTTATGAGAATTCAGAACAAAGTACTTTCTTAACTCAATTAAATACAATAGAGGAACGAAACTATATAGTAAATAGTATAATTATAGATGATAACAACGATTAAGCGTTTAGATGAGAAGATGGTGAAAGAGAAATAAGAAAACTATAAAGTTATTATACATTAAATCTATGTCAATTATGATGGCGCTTATTATATTATGTTAATAAAACATCCTTTTTACAAAAGAAAAAAGTCAAAGCAATAATTTTCAGCAGAAGATTAAGTCCATTCCTAAATCTATCTTTTGTCCAAAGTACTGCTCAAATTTTACTGATTTTTTTGTTTGTAGCTCAGAAATATATATTAATAAATTAAATTTATGTAATTATTTAATCTTCTGAGGTCTATACCATGAAACTATGCCATTACTGTATTATAAACACCATTAAAAAGGCATTATGTATATACATATGAAAAAAGTTAATAAATATTTTAATTTTAGTTTCTTATCAGTAGCATTAATTATTAATATTGCATATCATTTCAAAAAGTAAAGAGTAAGCAATTTTTCTATAGTTAGTTTATTTCAATTTATAAACATTCGATCTGAATATGTTAGATCTTCTTTGTTAGATCTACAAAGATTGGCTATATTTTATAAAGAAAAAATGCAATTATTTTGCGATAGATTTTTAATTTTGTAGTATCGTATCTCGAGGAATGATAATAAATGCAGATTGTGTTTCAGATGATATAAAAACAACAAAAGCAAAGCAGATTGACTCGGGCTCCGGGATTCACTGAGCTCTTCGACGACCGTCACTGAATATTACATTACAGACTCTGTGATTTAATCTAAATTAATACGTTTCCTTCTGTATTTTAATATAAGTAAGCTTTGTTTGATTAATGTAATAATTTTGAAATAAGTAACATAAATTTCTCTACTTAGAAATATAATGATAACAGAAAATCTATCATACCTTTTTGAAGTAAAACTTCTTTACGCACGCTTGACTTGGGGAGCAAGCTGGTGAATGCGAGACGAGAGCGTTACGAAAAGTGTGATCGGGTGAAGCGAATGGAAGAGAGGGAAATATAAGTTAGATGGAGCTAAAGTAGTTTTACTTCAATCGTGTGGTCTAAAGCAGTGTTCCGCAAAGGGTGTACCGCGGCACACTGGTGTGCCGTGGTCGTTTATTGGTGTGCCTCGGAAAAATAAAGTTTACGTTTATTGATTAATAATAAATATTGTTTCGATGATTAATAAATACATGTTGGTTAATGTTACTTAAAAAATGATTTTTTATTTGTGGTGTACCTCCAAAATATTTTTCTATTCCTAGGTGTACCTTGAACACAAAAAGTTTGCGGAACACTGGTCTAAAGAACACTCGTTTTTTTACTTTTAACACGTAAACATTTTTCTGTGTGTCTGTATGGTCTGGTGTTTGTGCAGTCCTTGTGAGTCTCCCCACCGTGCCTAGGAGAGCACGTTAAGCCGTCGGTCCCGGTTGTTATCATGTACACCTGATAGCGATCGTTACTCATAGTAGAGAATATATCCGCCAACCCGCATTGGAGCAGCGTGGTGGATTAAGAAGAGGCCTATGCCCAACAGTAGGATATTACAAGCTGAATAGTGATCGTGAATCGTGAAATATTTCGCTTCTGATTTAAATGTACGAGTAGTTTACAGTATTGTACTTTGTTTAAGAAGATCTTTTTCATCAATTTTGATTTTAGTACACAAACAGATGGTTTTTATTGTATCCATTATTAATATGTTCCTTGTGGTGGTAAATGTGTACAATTATAGTTCAACAAATTCCTAAGAAAATTAGGTTAGGCATGTAGGTTACTATGAAATACCCTTTTTTTATTGATTCAGCCTGTAACATCCCACTTCTGGGCATAGGTCTCTTTGTCCATGTAGGATATGTTTCTTCTCTTGGACTATTGTATTTTAAAGAAATATAGGAAAAATACCAACTGTGTTTCAAAACAATGCACACCGACCATACCAAAAAAAAAAAAAATAAAATACGTTCCATTTGTCAGACAGAAAAGTCCCAGACGAACACGAAACGACAAGAGTTAAACAGCACACGCTAGCTTTTATCGTTATTATATCATTAATTTTAAAACCAAGCACGCTAGTTTCGACTATTCGTTTTCTAAATAGCTTAACTCATCTCGACGCGGGTTATTATGTGTGTTGCCGGCCGGGTTGCGCTGGACTACCCTGCCGCTGGACTGCCCTCCCTGCAGCTTTTGCAGGACTGCACGGTGCGATCCGACTACGGAGGCCGGGCATTTCTGGCGTAGAGGAGTTGTGATTCCCCTGGACCCTGTGTCCCTATTCTGCATACGGAAGATTGGTCCGGTTGAGTGTACCTTTAAGTGGAGTGTTTGGCCGAAGGTTGATGGACTTTCAGCCGCCAGGCGACCCCACACGTCGGAAAGGTGGCCTTGTGGGGGCCGTGCTTCTTTACGCTGGGACCCGAATATTTCGTCGGACCTACCGCCAACCCCATCTTGCCCTACCTAGGCGGACTATGGCTACTAGGGCGTCTGCTAACACGTGAAGTTTTTTGACAGTGAAAGTCTGGTACCCCCGTGCCGGAGTGGTTTCCTTGGGGATTTTCCTGGCGTAAAAAAAGTTATTATGAGTGTGTTCTAGTAAATATACAGGTTCACTTGTTTGACGGTGAACGAACGAACGAACGATTCAGCCTGTGATATCCCACTGTTGGGCATAGGCCTCTTCCCCATGTAGGGGAAGGATAGGGTAAGGACGGTGACTTAATAATTATCGTCTGCTGTTATATAGTATACTTATTAAAAATTAGTATCATTCAATTTTAGAAAAACAAGTAAATAATACAATCGTCACGAGTAAAAAACTAAAATCACTAACACATCTATATAATAAATTATATCATTAAATGTGTGACTTAACTTTATATTGATACAATCTTAACCACTATTTTGTAGTGAGAATTTTTTTTTAACATAAGCATTATGAGCACTCCGCTTTAAACGAGATGTTAAAGTACTAAAGACAAACTTATTTTACAATTTCAGTCTAATGCGTTGGGATGAATCGTATACAACAGTAGGTACGTATACGTACTCTGTATAGGTCGGAATAGAAGCTCCTAAAGCAAAACATTTTGCAACACACAAATCACACGAGCTTTCTAATACGAATCCAATTTACATCTAAATAGACTTCGGTTGTAAATACTCTCAGCAGAAATAAACTACACTATCGTGATCCTCACAGCGATAATAGGTGAATGAAAATTTTATTTACTTAATCATTATACTTACTAAAAAGAAGGAAATATGAACATGTATTATGCTGATTGACAAGTACGTATATATATGCATTCTTATACCGCTAAGATGACATAAGCTGTACTACTGATACATGGCCACCGTAGTGTCACTGTCATCAAAGTATCTCCAGGCTTTTGATACCTTACTAACCGCAGACAGAACTCTATTATTTGGCGTTAATCTTCTTCAAAGTTGAGGTTGCTTCAGATTTTGAGCAGGATATTCCTACTTTATTTTCTCCTCACCAATTCACAAAGATATATGTATATGCCTACTTACATCTGAAATCATTTTCAAAAACCAAAATAATAAAAGAATCGAATGTAATAATACTCGGGAACAAAATCACTCGACTCTTCTACTTTTTAATAAACGGAAGGTAGGCGGAAAAAAATCACTTGTTCCGTGATTTATTAAAAGGCTTATCGCAATTTATATACGTTCCCTTTTAAAGGCACTTTCTTTTATCCTCATATATCAAATCCGATTTAAAAATAATTATCCAGACACGTGTACAATTATAATAAAACATTTATAAAGGTTCTTTACTTATTTATTTAATTAAAAAAAATAGTTATTACGGTCAGAAAATATAAATATTTGTGAAATTTATTGTGAAATTTATTAAAATATCAATTTAATAAAATATGTAAATTTAATTTTTAATTAAATAATAATAACGCAATAAATATTGTTTAATAAAAAAAATATATTCACGATTTTTTTCCTGATCATACATTTAAATTTTCAACCCTCAACTAAGGAAGCCGTACCGAATTTCAAGATGAAAAGTACCTAAAATCATGTTTAGACAGAAGAGATAAACAAGAATGAAAAAAGTACTAATTTTATTTAATGAATAAATTGTAAATTTGATTTCAGTGTCGATTATACAGCGACCAGTGTAAATAAATGTAAAATATCATAAATGTACAAATTTTGACCTTTTTTATTATTTAAACTCATTTTACATAAAAAAAAATACAATAATGCACTTAAAAAATCGCGGGTATTTGTCCGGAGTGTTAACTTTCAATACAGTTCGTTTTGGCAATTAACAATAAGGTGGGTAGTTCTGCAAAATAAAGTAAGTATAAAATCTTTTAACACTTTCACGCGAACATACCAATATTGTAGGTCTATGCGATATTGCACATCATTTTTTCATAGAAATTCAAGCGACGTCTAATGACGTTGTGCAAATAGCTGATGACATTAGTATTTAAATATATTGCTCTGACGTACTAAGACGTCGACGTTAAGATACGCTATGCTACAATGGTCACTTTTTTGGTTCAATTTACATATCTAAAACAAACAAAAAATACAAAATATGTATTTTGAACACATTCAGACTTATTTCAAAAAGTAAAATAAATTGATATAACATATATAAGGTCAATATTCCACGTGAACACAGAATCGGCGCACGCACACCCCCGCGACGCGGCACAAGTCGATTAATGTAATAAAACTTCTTAGGCGAAACGACGTATAGTGACGTTGTGCGCTACTAGTGGGTACTTAGTATCAGTACGGAATGCCATCAAAGAAGGCAAAATAAAATCGGTGTGGTGTAGCACTACAATTTTTAGAATTCGATATGTTGTGGCACAGCAACCGAACTTTTGGTTGTTCATTAGATGTGTGGAATGAATTTATGGGGGTTTTGGGGGGGAGGGGGGAGGGGGGGGAGGGAGGGTTACCCTCGGGTACTACTCCCACGATGCGAAAATCCATTAAAACAAAAATATCTATAAGTATAATTTTTACGTTAAAATCGTATAGAAACTTACCGAATAGTGTTACGCTTTACTGTGTATAGTTACCCTTTACTGTGTACGCTGCAGGAAGTGCATTCATGCTCCTTTCGGCAGCTTTAAATACACTCACAATTTTAAAAACACTAAAAAAATCTTTATTTAAAACGGCTTTAGAGCAACAAGTGATATGAACTGAAACTGACATAAATACTATTAACGCACACATTAGTTGTCATAAACGTTTTCCTTATATTTTACACGTTTTAAAAGTATTCAATATTTCGTTTCACACTTAATAATTGTTAGTTAAAGTTACACATATTATTTACGTGAAATGGCGGCAATTCTTTACAACTAATACTGAAAACTGAACTGACAAGTGACAATTAGCACAGATGACCATAAACGCACACATTCGTTTAGAAACTGCATCATCATAAACGTTTTCGTCGATCGTCGATACGTAGTATCGTACGAATCGAGAGTATTACGAACTAACTTAAATACATTATTTTTATTTAAATAAATGTAAATTTACAACAAAAAAAAATAACCCTAACCTATCTAATTTCAATATTAGACTGTTTACCGGCATATTTTTGTCACAGAAACAAAAAAAAATAACCCAAACCTATCTAATTTTAATATTGGACTGTTTACCGGCATATTTTTGTCACAGAAACAAAAAAAAATAACCCTAACCTATCTAATTTCAATATTGGACTGTTTACCGGCATATTTTTGTCACAGAAACAAAAAAAAATAACTATAACCTATCTAATTTCAATATTAGACTGTTTACCGGCATATTTTTGTAACAGAAACAAAAAAAAATAACCCTAACCTATCTAATTTCAATATTACACTGTTTACCGGCATATTTTTGTCACAGAAACAAAAAAAAATAACCCTAACCTATCTCATTTCCATATTAGACTGTTTACCGGCATATTTTTGTCACAGAAACAAAAAAAATAACCCTAACCTATCTAATTTCAATACTAGACTGTTTACCGGCATATTTTTGTCACAGAAACAAAAAAAAATTCTAACCTATACACTATTATTATACATACACTATTATTAACAGTAATTTATTTATAAATAAATTTTAATAGTAATTTTGTAATTCACTAAAAATTATCAAAAATAAAACAATTTTTGAATACTTTTAAAACGTCTAAGATGTAATGAAAACATCTATGATGATGTAGTTTCTAAACGAATGTGTGCGTTTATGGTCATCTGTGTTAATTGTCACTTGTCAGTTCAGTTTTCAGTATCATTTGTAAAGAATTGCCGGCATTTCACGTAAATAATATGTGTAACTTAAACTAACAATTATTAAGTGTGAAACGAAATATTGAATATAGACATGCGCAAAACAGTGCACTGAAATGTAATGTAATATTACATTACATTTCGTACTGAGTAATATGGCATCACACCATCACACCGAACATTACCCGAAATGTGTACTGTTCGGAGTGAGTTATTTCTTATGAAATTTCCTATAGCACGTAATTTTCATCACACCAAACATTACATGAGATGTTTAAATGTACTGTTCGGTGTACTACGTAGTCAAAGTACGTAGTAGACAAAACATACAGTCACTTTAGCATTAAAAAAATTGTAAATGAGTTGAAAACTAGCTGAAAATTCAGTTATTTTTTATTTTATTTTTTGGTTTGATTTTCTAGTTTGTTTTAAAATTAGCTTTGATTTGTAAAAAAAGTTGATTTCCTTTCTTAATTAAGTAATAAGTAACCCCAAGGAAAATTGGGATTTTTTTATTCCAGGCTTAGGACACTGGACAGGCAATACACATGGACAAGTTAATTAATACTAGATGCGAACCGCGATTTTATCCGTTTAGTTTCGTTTCCCGTGTGATGAAAATAATTTGTGTAGCGCATCGCCGTGTCTCATTCAGTACAGTGAAGTTAGACAGAGCTGGATATAGCAAACAGATAAGAAATCCGACATTCCGACCGAACAGATCGCGTAATGTCAAGTGTGATGTGTAATGCTTCATTTCGTCGAGTAATGTGTGATGCCATATTTCATGTTCGGGTAATATTACGCGTAATGTATCAATTGCATTACTTACACATGTCTAATTGAATACTTTTAAAACGTGTAAAGTGTAAGGAAAACGTTTATGACAACTAATGTGTGCGTTAATAGTATTTATGTCAGTTTCAGTTCATATCACTTGTTGCTCTATAGCCGTTTTAAATAAACATTTTTTTTAGTGTTTTTTTAAATTGTGAGTGTATTTAAAGCTGCCGAACGGAGCATGAATGCACTTCCTGCAGCGTACACAGTAAAGCGTAACTATACACAGTAAAGCGTAACACTATTCGGTACGTTTCTATACGATTTTAACGTAAAAATTATACTTATAGATATTTTCGTTTTAATGGATTTTCGCATCGTGGGAGTGGTACCAGAGGGTAATTCACCCACCCTCCTCCCCCCTCCTCCCCCCTAAAACCCCATAAATTCATTCCACACATCTAATGAACAGCCGAACTTTTAAACATTAGTATGGCCAGACACCGTACCATTACGTTGTGCTCAATAAATCGAGTTTTTGTTGAACGTAATAGTACGTTGTGCCATATCATATCTACCAATATATGACGTACATATACGTTGTTCGCATGAAAGTGTTAACTCGGTGTAAATGTGTACGCAGGAAGGCGATCGAGACGCAAAATCGTTTTGTTGCAAACAGTTAGAGGATGTTCAGATAATACGACTTCAATTCATTTCTTACATTTTTTATTGTCTACTCACAGTAGGGAATATAAACAGCAACCCGCAGCGGAGCAGCGTGGTGATCCAATCCTTCTCCTACATGAAGAAAGAGGCCTATATAGGCCCAACAGTGGTATGGTACATGCTAAATCGAATTCGAAGCCATAAATATAGATTATATTCCTAGAATGGACAAATAAAGGCTGATACATCTGTTTATAAAATTAAAATGTTAATAAAACAACTTTTTGGGAGGACCTCCCGTGACCATGGTTGCTGTAAAGTATCCGAAAATTCGGGTATTTAAAAAACTTAATAAACCGCGATAAAATCCGAAAAAGTTGTTTCATTATAATGAGTGAGCGTAAACAAGAAAACAATATTAAAATGTTAAGTTAAAAAACATCACTTTATTGTTGACAGATGAATGAAACGAGAACGACTTTTAACCGTGTATTTCTTCCGAACACATCCGGATTAAAATCAAATAGCGTTATCGTAGCTACCCCGTAGAGAATCCAATCGGGTCTGCTAATGGAACCCAATGTTGTTGTCTAATTGCAATTGCGTACGGCAGCCGATCTGCCTTGATTTCCTGCGATACCGACGCATGCTAATCAACAAATGACTATGTTTACGTACCAGATATAGTAAAAATGTCACTAATTTATATGATTAAAAAATCATGAAATATAATTATCATCACAACGTGGCTATAGTTCTGGTATGTCAAGCATTTTGGGGAAGTGATGTGAGATGTCGCGTTAACACTGATGTTCAGTTTACTTTTCCGCTTTGAGAAGATACTTGTATTTGTATAAATATTTGTTACTGATCTGTGTCGTATGTCCTTGTGGGTTTCAACACCATATCTTAACGACCACGTGATTCTGTTGGTTCCGATTATTAAAATAGACACGTTATAGCAATCGTTACTCAAGGCAACGCAAATTATCCGCCAACCCGCAGTAGATCAGCGTAGTACATTAAGCTCTAACCTTTCTTCTACATGGAGACTGGACCTTTGGCTATAGGTCGGCTATGGGAAGTTCACAAATAAGTATTTATTCAATTAAACAATTCAACATCATAGACTAAATGTATATACTTTTATAGTATGTATGGACGAATATGTTTGTCGAGCTAACAACAGCTATTCAACAATCTTTTACAGCGATTGATGCTATCAAAGCAATCACTTAATACGTTTTAATACTTAATAACTCGTAAATTCCTAGTATAACCTTAAACAAAATTATATACATTTATAAACGTCAGAACCATAAACACTTCTCTAAAGTGGGTATAGACAGGAAAATATAATTGTAACAAAATTCCTAGTAATTCTGAAGTATTTTTTCACGAATCCAATAATAACTTCGAATCTAAACGATATGTAACAAATGGAATTTGCAAATACATGAGCCACAGACACAAATAAAGACAAAACAATATTCAGTTGTGACCGTATTTTATTTTGGTAATATTACTTTATCTGAACAAACACAGCGCATTTCAACACGAAACATTTCAACGAAGAGTTAACGTGGAATAGGAAGACAGTCAAGTACTCACAGGAACTCTACATAACATGAAATTGCTTTTGTAATTTCAGCTTTAACTTTTATTGTATCATTCGTAACGTTACATCACATGCAAATGCTCAATAAAACGCTACAGTCTATGCGCGCCTTTAGGCTTCGCTGCGGTCGGATGGAAAATACTAGGAGTTTATTATCAACGCTCAAAGTACCCGTAGAGCAGATCCCAGCGTGCGAGATGTATGTAAATCAAAAGTATCATATACCAACTGATTATACAAGATTTGTATTAGCGATTAGGTTTAAACTTCTTGACAATATGAGGAAAAGGGTTTTATTACTTTAAATAAGTAGCTCTGATACCCACATATATTTGGAGGAAGCCATTTATATCAAAAAACAAACTAAAAACGTTGTTAATAAGACTTAGTCTATTATTTCTAGTAATCTCATTCGGACAATAGTTAATTAATATAAGAAAAATACGTCTCAAATTTTATTCTGAATTATGTACAACTACACAACCAAACAAAATTTTGTAAAAATGTGTATTAGCTGTATATAAAATTACTAAAATTATATACCTATACACTCTTATTCTTTTGATGGCGTTATATGGTGTAGGCCTATATATATATATATATATATATATATATTTTTAATTTCGATAAATAGCTCGCATGAGTACCTATTTTTCATGCACAATTGTATTTATTTTCATACAATTCAGTAGTTTCGTTTAGCATGGGCCGACATTCTTTCGGAATCTACTGAACCTGCCTTTGCAAAAAAGATAAAAAAGGTTATATAAAGGTCAAAAGGAAATGAGAAACGGAAAACGTAACTTATCAATAATTCCCTGTTTTATCTCGTTTTCGTGCAGGAAATGTTGGTCAATATCAACAACTTAACGACCCACACATAGGTCAAGTCTTCCTTATACTGAATTGGATAAATTATCATTTTATTGGTTATTTACACGAGTAACGTATTTGATAAAATGTTTTGGATGGAAATCATTTCTTATCAGTTCTTCGAATGTCTTTTATATAAATTAAATAAAAAAAAATATATTCATTATGTTTCACGTTTAAAATATCTATTAACTATTAAGAAAACCATTATATAAATTAAAGTAAAGACTGTCTTTTTCGATTCTTTAAAACAGTGCACGACATAATTAACTGATAATACTTATTTAACCTCTTTTTATTTTAATGATAAAACCTAAAAACTGTTTATACATGTAGTTCTTCTTCTTTTTTCTTCGTATTCTTTTTTTTTTTTTTGATAAAAAATGTGTTCTATATATCAATTGTTAATTCTTATCTACATTTATATTTAGAATTTCGTAATATCAATATTTGTATTTGTCTCACTGTAGACAGGTGTCTGTACGCAACGCCGTCTCTATTTCCAAGCTCTGTTCCATCCATCATTATTCCATAAATATAAATATTTTAACTAATCGGCATTAGAAAAGAAATAAATACTTGCTCTTGTGCAAATTTCCGTTCCAAGCGGTAACCGAACCCGGAAATCGTAATATGAACCATACTCTCTTACTATGAAATAGGTTACGTTGGCCTTTAGCATATCATAGAGAAATTTATACGTAATTTTAATCATTTCTAATTTATTTTTATTTATCTTAAATTTTATATGGCGATGATCTCTATATAAAAATGAATCGCTAAATGTGTTGCTAAGCGCAAATCTCGAGATCAGCTTAACCGATTTCACTAATTCTTTTTTTATAATATTCCTTGAAGTACGAGGATGGTTGTTACGGTGAGAAAAAGTAAAAAAATTGCCTGAAAAGTCTAAAAATAACACTTTTCTATATTCCCATACAAAAGATTCGTAATAATACTTAAAAGTCAATTTGAACTTTAATACCATACAATAAAGTTTAAGAGTTAGTGGAGGGGTTCCGGGAAGGCAATTGAGTGACGTTAGTATCGTATAAATATTAATGTCAATATTTGTCAATATTTTAATTTGTATATTTTTAATTTTTATAGGTAACCAGTAACCCGGTGTCACGAATAGCAGAAATAAGTACCTATTAAAAAAATTGAAAATTAAAGAATCTACTGTTAGGCGGTACGAAGTTCGCAGGGTCAGCTAGTTTTAAATAAATATTGCCAAATGTCGATTAAATATTCAAAAAAATATGGATGCGAATACGGATCTGGCACATTATTAGTGCTATGTAAACGATCAAAGTCGATTAAATGAATTTCACTAGGGTCCAAGTACGACATGCGATAGTCAATATTGGGTAACAGCAATTAATTTACTACTAAAATTAGTGAAAGTAGTTTAAACTACTCTTGGCATAGTATTCTGTGGTTAGAGAGTTTAGATTAATTACTGGGTTGGATCTTTATAAAACGTTATTTTAATATGAAATAAAAGCAATCCACATGGTAGTTAATTGTGAACAAGGTGTATCACCAACCACCTTAAGTGATGTAGGGCACAGCAGGAAATATCCTGCTCAAAATCTGGAGGTAGGGTCGGCAACGCGCTTGCGATGCTTGTAGTGTTGCAGGCGTCTGTACGCTTGTTTGCCGACCGAGTTGTATAGAAACAAAAACAAAAATATATTTAATGCTGCTTATGCCTTATATATAATTTTAGTCACTTTTTTTGCATTTTGTAGTTACTATTATCGTCACCTACTAGTAACCTTATAGTAACCTATATGTTTAATTATATCATTTATGTTTTCTTTTTTTTTGTAGTAGTATTTGGATGCACAAATAGCAGTGTGTTACCTAGTTATACTCTTAGTTCCATTTTCTATTCCATTATATACCGAACCTTAAAAAGATTATTTCTAAACAAAAACGGCGCCAATGTATTATGAATGTTCCGCGGACAATAGTTCATGCAGAACGTTCTAATCTCAGTGATTTATCGTTTCCTGTTTGTATATTGAATCTGCTTTCAATTTATGTTGCGTTGTATGTATAACAATATTCCACTTCCTTTTACGAAATTTAATACTATTGTTATTTCAGATCTTCTTCTTATAGTGCCATCTTCTCTCGAAGTTCGGCGATCATTTTGGCAACTTGTACCCTTGATACCGCGGCCCTGAACAACGAACGGGTGCTTTTCCCAAACCATTGGCGTAGATTTTTCAGCCAAGATGTTCTTCTACGACCCACACTGCGCTTTCCTTGGATCTTGCCCTGGATAATAAGTTGAAGCAGCTGGTATTTTGAGTTTCTCATGATGTGGCCAAGGTATTCAAGCTTTCTCTTCTTTACCGCGTACACAACTTCCGCTTTCTTCTTCACACGACTTAGCACAGTTACGTTCTTTATTTTATCTCTCCAGGATATCCTTAACATTCTCCTGTATACCCACATTTCAAAAGCTTCAACCTTCTTACAGGTCGATTCGGTGAGGGTCCATGCTTCAACACCATACAAGAGAATGGAGAAAACGTAACAACGTGCTAATCGTACTCGTAGCTCGATGTTCAGCTTTTTATTGCATAGAAGTGATTTAAGGTTAAAGAAAGCACTACGGGCCTGTTCTATGCGGCACCTTATTTCCAGACTGTGGTCTCCCGTATCATCGACCCAGCATCCTAAATATTTGTATTTGCTAACTTTTTGTAGTGGCTCTCCATTACAAAATAGAGTGGGGTTAGCAGGTGGTATTTTACAAACTGTCATATACTTGGTCTTCTTGACGTTGATACTGAGGCCATAAGCCGAACTGACAGATTCAACACTATCTACAAGGACCTGAAGTTCTTCCATTGTAGATGCAAGTAACACGGTGTCATCGGCATAACGGATATTGTTAATAATCTGGCCATTCACCGTGATACCTACATCCACCTGATCCAATGTGTTACGGTTATATCTGGAATGAATTTACAGCAGTGGAAGGAATATAAGCTTCAGATATTAGTCAACCGAACTTATAGCTGCGTTGCGCAGCGTTGAAAAATAAAACTAATTTAAAGTCCTTACTTGGGATCTTCTAAAGATGCGTTGTCCTGGCCGGTGTGATAAGTCAACCTGAATTATACATTAAAACACAATTGGCCAATCGCGATTTTAAAGATAATTTGGTTGAACTTACGCATGAAGATGTGGTGACGACGAAAAGAAGGCGATTCACTCGGCGAGGTCACACTTCACACAACTTTACATTTACACAAATGATTATCTAATATCAATTATGAACACACAACGCGATACAAAAGGCGAAAACAACTTATAATCAATATTAATACATATCGAGATCGCCGGCGCCCACGCGCGAACCTACGAGAGCGAACCGAGCAGACTGTCAACTGTCAAAACTCAACAGGAAATAGTATTGCCATACGCAACATAGATTATATAGAACAGTTGGGTGTTGACAGTTAATTACAAACTATTTGGTTCATAACATCTACCCGCCTCGGCCAGGACTTTCCTGGCCGCTAACTAACTGGTAGTCATGACAATGTTGCTACCGCTCTACTTTAAATAATTATTTGTGCCCTTGAAGTTGGTGCCGCGATCAGAACGAATCAAGGACAGTAGTCCTCGTCGTGACACAAACCTATTCACATAGCGACAAAAGCCTCTGTCGAAAGAGCTGAAACGAGTTCTAAATGGACCACCTTGGTGGACAGACAGACGAAGACGCTAGTTCAAGGACACTCCCGAAGTGGTCTGCGCAGAACCATTGAATACCGTGCGCAGCTTGCCACTAGATGGCTTTATTACCGCATGATGCGGGACGAAAAAATGCTCCATCGAGCGCCAGTCAATTTTTGACACAGACATGTGTCCCAATTCCTCATACTCCCGCATGAAGTCGATGTACTTCTCCCTGAGTAGAGGGTCCCTGCTCATGCGACGCTCCATTGCCAAAATACGCTTCTCTGCAGTAGGCCGTGATAGACCTAGAGGCGGCCGTACGGCGAGAAATTGCAATCTTGTCATGATCCGGCCAGAACGGAGGTAAGTGGTGTTGTTCTAGTAGAACGTTCACACTCCTCATGTTCCGGATCAGAGCGGGGCGCTTGTGGTGGCTCTTCCACCTCCCAGAATCTCTGCACAGCGTCAGAGAGGGCGGAGCCTACCATCAAGGCCGTTCCAGGGTCGGCAGGGGGGGAAGTCCTCAAGACTGGACCCATCATAGCGAACCCAAATATGGTCCGAAGGGCCACTAAGCCACCTGGCTGTAAAACACGATCCTTGCCGAGTAAAATCTTACCTAGTACGTCGGCACCAAGCAACAAGTCGACCGTGTCAGGTAGGTCGAACTTAGGGTCAGCCAAGTTCAGATACGCGGTTAACTTTACCGCGTCCGCAGACAATCTAACTTGCGGGTGGCTGCCCAAGATATTCTCCATCACTATGGCCGATGAACCCAACATCGGCTGTGGAGAGTTGGAGGGGGAAAATTCAAACCAAACGCTACCCTCAACTGTGAACACAGGGGCGTTGCCTACACCCCTTATTACATCTGAATGCCTTTTAAGATTAAGGCCAGTTTGCCCCACTAACCAAGACGAAGCTATGCACCCTTGCGAGCCTGTGTCTAATAGCTCGGACTAGAACCGAGGCACCCGTCCGTCCCCAGACCTTGACATATGCCGTGGGCAAGAGAACGGTCTCTAAGGGGGGAAGTGCATAGCGGGGGCAGACGCCAACGTCCTAACGTTGGCGTGGCGGCGATCGAACGCCGCTTTCCCCTGTCGGGGCGTCAAAATGTGGTAGAGGTCGAAACTCTACCTCTTTTCGGTGGCGACTGCCGCGAGCCATCGCTGGCGGTTCGTAGCGCTGGGAGCGTCCATACCGAAGATTCCGCGGCTGTAAGCGGGGACGCTCGGCCAGAGGAGGGGACGGCAAACGTGCCGGACGTGCATCACGGTAGTCATGATAGACCACTGGAGGCGACCGTGATTGGCCACGCGAGTGAAGTGGAGGCGAGCCGCACACAGAGGTGCGGGATTGAACCCGAGGTCCGCTATCATACCCGCCCGTGGGGCTGCGCATCGACCCCTGTCGGTGCTCAGTGGCAGCACACTCTACGCGGCGGGGGGGAGGTGAGCCTGACTCCGAGGTGCGGAGCTGTTCCCGACGCTCACTCACATACCCGCCCGAGGGCGACCCCGGGTGGTCGCGGCGGGCATTCGCGTTGGCACAGAGCACCCTCAGGTGCTGGCCTCCACAGTTGGGACACGGGTGCGTGTCAGGGCAGTCGCGGTTAAGGTGGTTCCCCAGGCAAGAGAAGCACCAGCGTCGAGCCTTTACAATCCGCCTACGAGCAGCCACGTGCAGCGCTGCGAATTCCGGGCACTTCTCAGTTCGGTGCTCCTGGAACCCACAATAGCGGCAGTCCGGGCGCGGAGCCTGAGCGACAGCAAAGCGAAGGGGCGCTCTTTTCGCTGGCGTAGTTTGGGCGGTGCGCCGTTGGTTCGAAGATCCAGGGCTCGACGACGCCACTGGAGTATCGGCGACCATAACGTCGCCAACGCGACACTCGTCCTCGAGGAAGGTCAGGAGCTGTTCGAAGGTAGGGAGAGAGGCCTCATCCCTAGCGTGCCCCTGTTCGAAGCGTGCCCTCAAGGAGACCGGCAACTTCTTGAGCACGATGCGCACCAACAAGTACGACCACTGGTCGACCGGCAGGCCCAAGCGGCTAAGAGCATTGGTAGCCACGACGAGGGGGTTGAGCAGCTTGGTCCTCAACTGGGCGGTATTGCTCACGACAGGGATGTCCATAATCTGGTCGATATGAGCATCGGCCAGACAGCGCTGATTCTGGTAGCGCTTGGCGAGCAATGACCGCGCAACTTGATAGCTGCCGTCACCTATCGGTAGGTGCTGCACTAATCCCCTCGCCTCTCCATCCAGCACTGAGAGCAGGTAGGCCAGCTTTTGGGAAGGGCTCAAATCATCCCTCGAATCTACGAGGCTTTCGAACAAGCCTATGAAGCCCATCCAGGCATCGAATCGACCATCGAAGCGTGGGAGGTCGAGGTTAGGCAATCGGGTTAAAAGACCCACAGGGGTCTTCATGGTAGGCCTATCAGGCGGTGCTCCGGCACGCGAGGCTGAAACTTCCCGCGCGCGTTGAGCGATGGCATCGGCGAGGTCCAAAATTTGGGTGTAATCCGCGTGTACTTGCTCCCTTCTCTCCTTTGGAAACGACTCCATTGGCACGTCGTCCTGATGTAGAAGGAAGCGCTGGTACAAGGTCTCCACCTGTTGGAGACGAGCCGGGGATTTCTCATACCTGTCTAGCAAGGCCTCGGTGCGATCCTCTCTATCCACCAAAGCGGCCGCTGAGCTGAACCATCTCAATTGAAGTGCGAGTCCAGAACATGATTCACGAACCATAGCGACAGCGGTCGAAGCCATCTTCAAGAGCACAATTACAACAACGAGGAAATGAAATTAATTCCCAACGAACCTACAGTTAATACTGAGTTAAAATCAAATATCAAATCTTAAATAACTTAAATAATAATATAAGAAAAAATTAAAACTAAGTTTTTAAATCTAATATTCCGTTAACTAAATTTATACAACGAACACAAATTTACTCAAAATCAATAAATTTAGTTACAAAATTACAAATACACATTTGAACAGCTATTTCAAATCTTATATTAACAACAAGGCATGTATAACAAATTAACCTTTAATAAGTATAAGCAAATATATATAGAACAAAAAAAATCAAACGTTCAACGAACAAACAAAATGTGTATTTATTACTAATCAGTTGTTGAACAAAATACAAACAAACAACTATTATTCAAGAAAGCTACAAAATGTGTAGGTTTATACAAACGAGAACAACATAAATTATTAACTTGAAATATGTTTTCTTTTTATTTAAATACAATATGAACTGTTTATTTTTATCTTTAACCAACAACATTCAAGAAAAGCAAATAATATGTAGATTTATGTAAAGGAAAAACAACAATAACTTTTAACTTTCAAAATATTTTTCCCTTTACTTTTAAGTGACAAAATGTTTAAATGCAAGAATACAACAAAACCTAAACATTTTATTTCTATTTACTTTTAACTACAAATGTTTAAATGTAAGGCAAATGTTTTAATACAACAAGAATCCACACAGGTAACTTTAATTCTAAACAAATTTTTAAGTCCTATGTTCAATTACAAAAAATAATTATGAATCATAACCTAGTTATGATTTATTTAAAAGTATTCTAAATACTAATAATAAAACCTTTTGAACAAATATAATAAACTTGAATACAATTATAAAGTTTAACAACTAGTTCCACAAAACATTTATTTTAACAAATAAATATGGATACCTATTTAAACTTTTAAAAACAATCTTAACCTGTGTTGTTTACTTTTATTAAATTATTTAAACAAAACATTTACTATAAATGAAAAAATTATTATTATTTTTTTTTTTTTAATGCAAAATTATTATTTTCGACGTATAACTTGACAAAACTTGGCAATTATCCAAGATCATTAACTTAAAGAACAAACAAATTATATTACTATTTCAGTGACAAAACAAAATGGCTACCTAAGCTAGTCTAACTACACGTGGATCCACAAACCACGCTCTGCTACCAGAAAATTATGTTACGGTTATATCTGGAATGAATTTACAGCAGTGGAAGGAATATAAGCTTCAGATATTAGTCAACCGAACTTATAGCTGCGTTGCGCAGCGTTGAAAAATAAAACTAATTTAAAGTCCTTACTTGGGATCTTCTAAAGATGCGTTGTCCTGGCCGGTGTGATAAGTCAACCTGAATTATACATTAAAACACAATTGGCCAATCGCGATTTTAAAGATAATTTGGTTGAACTTACGCATGAAGATGTGGTGACGACGAAAAGAAGGCGATTCACTCGGCGAGGTCACACTTCACACAACTTTACATTTACACAAATGATTATCTAATATCAATTATGAACACACAACGCGATACAAAAGGCGAAAACAACTTATAATCAATATTAATACATATCGAGATCGCCGGCGCCCACGCGCGAACCTACGAGAGCGAACCGAGCAGACTGTCAACTGTCAAAACTCAACAGGAAATAGTATTGCCATACGCAACATAGATTATATAGAACAGTTGGGTGTTGACAGTTAATTACAAACTATTTGGTTCATAACACAATGCTTCTCTAAAAATCATCTCCGAGTATATGTTGAAAAGGATCGGAGAGAGAATGCATCCCTGCCGCACTCCTCGCAAGATTTCCGATTCATCCGTCAGTCTTCCGTCGATACGTACATTCGCTGTTTGGTTCCAATATAGGTGTTTAATAAACCTTACGTCTTTAGAGTCGAGTCCGATGGATTGTAGTATATCGATCATTCTTGCATGCTGTACTCTATCAAATGCTTTTTCATAATCGATAAAGCATACAAACACATCTTGATTCATGTCCCAGCATCTCTGTATTAAGACTTGGTACCCGAAAAGTGCATCCCTTGTTCCCAGACCCTTAATAAACCCAAACTGAGTATACGAAATAAGGTCTTCGCATTTGCTGTAAATTCTGTTATGAATAATTTTTAGAAATAATTTTAAGGAGTGACTCATTAAGGAAATGGTTCTGTACTCACTGCATTTCTTCGCAGAAGCAACTTTGGGCAAGGTGACGAAAGTAGATTTGAGCCAATCCGATGGTATGATGCCCAAATCATATATGGTATTAAAAAGCTTTACTATTATTCCTAAATTATCATATTCTAGCACTTTAAAAAGTTCCACGGGTAATTCATCTCCACCTACAGATTTTCCTGATTTGGACGTTTTAATGGCATAAGCAACTTCACTTTTATTGATTGGTGGTCCAGTTAGTTCCCATTCACTTAAACTTGATTCCAGAGCAGGTCTATCGTCATGGAATAAAGTTGTTATGTATTTTTGCCAAATACTAAGTTTCTCTTCAATTGTTTTGGCAAGATTTCCCTGGTCATCCAGTAATGTGTTGCAATTCACGTTTCTTGCCTTAAAATTACCAGTTATTTCTTTGAGTTTTTTATGCACATTAAAATAATCATGTTTAGCCTCGAACTCCTCCATCGCAACACATTGGTCAACTATCCATTTTTCTTCCGCTTCAACCACTTTTGTTTGTATTATCTTGTGTATGGTTTTGTATTGATGATCGTCAATTCCTTTGTATGTTCTGCGCTTCTCCATTAGGTCTAAAATCTCCTGCGTGATCCAGCAGTTTTTTCTGTCATATTTTAATGGTTGGAGGATTCTTTTACCAATATCAACAAGATTTTTCTTTATTTTATTCCAGGTCTCTTCTACGTCCACATTTAGAACATGGTCTTTGCTCAGGTGTTCAAAAGATGTATTTATTTCCGCAGTTGCCTTGATGCGCATTGCCGGTTCTTTAAGCCTCGTTACATCCATTTGTTGCCTTTTTAATTTTGGTTTTAGAATTTTCATACTACAGCGAAGGGTTGCAACAACCGGATTGTGATCAGAACCAATATCGGCGCCCGGATAGGTTTTGACCGATGTTAAACTGTTCCGGTATCTTTTGTTTATAAGTATGTAATCTATTTGATTACGAACGATTTTCTTTGGCGAATGTAGTGGTGAAGTCCACGTATACAGTCTTCTAGATGGTTGCTTAAAGTGGGTGTTTGATACGATAAGTCCATGTTCTTCGCAGAATTGTAAAAGGCGGTCACCGCGATCGTTTCTTTTTCCCAGTCCAAATGACCCCACGATGTCTGAGACTTTGCCCTCTCCAATTTTTGCATTGAAATCGCCTTGGACTAGGATAATGTTATGTGAATTGAGGTGTTTGAGGGCGTATTCTATTTGTTCGTAAAAGAGTTCATTATCTTCGTCCGTGGCCTCTGCAGTAGGAGCATACACTTGGACAATTTGTATGTTTCTGGGTTTAGCTTTTAGTTCTAAGACTAAAACTCTGTCAGATATTGGCAAGAAACTGTGGACCTGTTGATGTAAATGTCTGCGGACAATGACGGCCACACCATTGTAATGATTTTTATCATTGTTCCCGCTATAATACACTGCTGTGTCATCACGTAACAAGACACCCGTACCCTGGTGTCTAGACTCACTTACTCCAAGAATATCTATCTTAAGTCTTAGCATCTCCCGTTCTATATTTACCATTTTATAGGTGCGGTACATACTTTTGACATTCCACGTCGCAATCTTCATGGCTGACCCGGAGATTCTTCGCACCCTCTTACCATCGAAGGTCTGCCGGGGACTGAGGGCCATTTTTATATTGTTCTCAGCCATAATGATCATCCTGGGGAAGTATATGTGGTGGTTTCCCGTTGCCTTCCACACGCTGTAATATTGCCGTCCCGATGCACACCATCTCCGCCAATATTTTCATTTTCCAGAACAGTTTCAACCAACTAGGCTTCCTCTTCTGAAAATACTGTTACGCAGCTGCCCGTAACAGAGGAGTGCTTATTTACTGGCGGCACAACTCGCCAGGTCACAAGGACATCATCAGATATTGCAGCATTTTGTAAGCTATTCTTTCCTAAGGAATAACCACTGCATCCTAGTTCCTTGCCGCTGAATGGTCGGGGACTGCAATGCAGCTAGCGAGGATATCTCCAAGCCGTTCCATGATCCGCCACCTATGGACCCCGGTAGTAGCTTACAGCTCAGCCCTACCAATTATTCATTTATTTCAGATAAAAAAACCAAAATCTATCAAAATAAAAATAAATGATAAGATAAAAAAAATCACCAAGCAAAAATGTCTAAAATTCTATTTAAGTAAAATATTCTGTAATAAAGATATTTGAAATATTTGAATTCTGATTTTACCTTATCGAATAAGCTAAAATTTCTTACATTTTACCGCATATTCCAGTAGTCGATATCACCGGGAAACTTCAACAAACTAGGTTACATTCGTTAGAATTTTTTCGGAGATTGAAAATAAAACCAAAATTAAATGCAATCGTGCTGCATTTTAGTTGTTTTAGCGTTATTACATTCCCTTAAATATGTTCCTTAAATGTGTTAGTATGTAACCGCCGTATAATGCGATGCGATTAAGCTCTAATCCTTCTCCTAAATGGGGAAAGAGGCGCCCAGCAGTGGGATTTTTCAGGCCGAAGCGCCTACAAACTAATTCACTTCATTGCATCACAAAATCCCTATAAAAAAAAAACTAAACTAAAAACTAAACTATAAAAATTATAAAATTAAAGCGTTTGTCTTTTAACTTTTATACTGTTATATCAAAATAAAACACTTATGAATCGTGATTTTTAAATGATATTATATTATCCTTAATTAAGGGAACCCGGTGGTCTATTTCGAAAAATCGTTTTTTTTATATTTTGAAAGTATATTATTTCAAAAATATACAGATAAAATTTGGTGACGATTTTTTCAGTATTTCATTTTCTAAAACCTATTTAAAAGGTCAGTGCCAAAGCAGGTAGTCGGTCGAGCCGGTCGACCCAGTGATTAATTCTATTGTTCGGCGGAACGCATCTGCTTCGGTTTCTTTACCTGAATTGTAGTAAAGGGAAATATTTTAGTTTCGAGAGCTGGAAGAACTGAAAAAAATGAAGAGTTTGAAAGGACTAAGGGTATACTTTATGGTGCTGGAATAGTTGATTAATCGTAAGTATTCGTTCAAATCTAATTTTCTTGAGAATTTCTTTAACTAAAATTTAAAAACGCGTTTTTATCTCAAACGAACTTTTTTCTGCCCTGCGCTAGGCAAAAAAAAATACTCAGTTGATTGGTTTCAAATTTTAATTTGTTATTTAATACACGACTAAATAAAACTCTAATTATTATTAGACTTTTATTTAGTCTTTTAAAAACTATCAATAATTTTTCAAAATGTTTTAATGAGTTCGCACAATATTTAACAGGTGTAGAGGTAAAATTAGCGCTGGAGTTCTACTAGCGCAAATGGTCGCAGGTTCGTTTTTAGCTCAGAACGGATTTTTTATATTTACTCAAATATTTGTTGATGAGCTGGATGTTTGTTAGTTAGTAAATTGTAGCTATAACTTATTTTCTCAATAATACGTGATAAAAACTTTCGGTAGGTAAATTGTTTACACATGAGAAGATATTTTCCCAATAGTGGTATATACTTAGTTGTTAAGACAACAGAAAATATTAAAAACTTAGAGAAGCTCGACTGGGTAAGTACCTCAGCCTCACGGCCAAATGTTTTCAAGTAGTGTTGTATTGCTATGTAAGTTAACCAGAGCTCCTAGGAGGGTCAGAAGCGCTTGGAAAATCCTGATATTGCATGCGTCCTTAGACTACGTTATCGATTTACCATTAGTCCAAAACCTTTGCTTATTTCCAACCATAGTGGTAAAAAAAACTTACGTAACATATTTATAAAGTAAATTATTAATCACGCAAAGTGTAGAAACTTTTAATACCAAAAAAGGTAACTGAGTAAAGTATCGATAATTTTATACGGTGTATGAAAGATATACACTCGTGAATGAAGAACCCGAGGCGAGGTAAGCGGATGACCCTTAAGTTTATAATACTTAAATGTAGATTTAACGTGAGGTTTGTAATAACTAGCTATCGTAAAATACAATAGAATCTCCAGCTTTAAGTGCATACTAATTCGTTTTTATCATGATCTCTGACGTTAGTCGTTTATTCGAAACATATTTTAAGTATTTCTTAATATCTAGAGTTTTCTATCTCTTATTTTCTTTTTTAAGCCATTTTAGCCAAGCCAAGCCAAGCCATCTAACCATTATAATTTTTTTTAGGAAATACTATATAACTCATCCTTTACTTTGAGTTAAGAATATGACCTATCAATATAGTACAGTGTATAAGCATTTTTTTAATCTCATTAAAGTTGGATATACAATATCATAACCATTTAAAATTATTCCTGCGATTGCGTAAAAAAGTAATTTTTTCTCTCATACGATAATTAGAAATCCTATTATATTATTTAGATAAAATAAATGAGGCAAAATAATGAGTTAGGTTACGGGTCGAGGATAATGAAAACAGTAAAAGAAGCAAAATCTAGCTCATTTCTGCATTAAAGATGAAGTATCTAATCGGAAAATTACATAACAGTCTTAAGTTTAGCAACTACACTAAATTTAACTAATTCATGTAGACTTGAAAAGAAATTTTATTTTTACTAGAAGTGCAATAACATGTTGTAAATAATTCAATATAACTAAATTCATTTGGCATACACACGGTCGTCTGTTTCCAAGGCCAGCAATTTAATACACGTGCCAGCTAATATATGTAGATACATAATTATTTTTGTAATACACATAAATTATACAAATTTATTTGTATTAAAAGATAATCATTACTTTCTTTTTAATATGACGCTATTTCTTGAATTAAATTTAAACGCTGATGTATTACTGCAGAAAAACCAACCACTTACCCACACCTACACCAACTTAATAAACAGGGCCTGTTTCATCGGTTCCTAATAAGTTTGTCTCACAATTAAATTACTGAAAAGGTTAACCAACAGAAGTTTAAAAACTCCCTTAGGGCTTTTTTCATATAACATATTAGGTTTTATCTGTTACTCTTTATACCACAAATAGTTCAGAAACCGATAAAATAGGCCTTAGCCAGTCTAAATCTTAATTTTAACACTGTATTGCTATAAGGTTTATAACTCGTTGAAAAATATGAATCAAACCTGAAAACAAGTCTATTATTAATGTAAAGTTTATTCATCTTTACGAAGGTAAGTTTACATTTATTATAACAAATTGTCTACAACATTGTACATAACTTTAAATATTTATTCTTTTATTTTTGTGTGTCCGGACGTCGGTATAGTTGATCTTAACGAATGGGTGCACAGCTTTAAAACTTGTACGATTCTTTCTTTTGTTTCTCTATTTGTTGATTTTAGAAATACGAACACGTACAAGTTTCGGAATTTAGCCCAGTAACCGGGGTTTTTTTTTTGCAACGTACGGGACCTGGTTTTTTTTTTTTGGAATATGTTCAGGGGTGTCCCCTGAATGTTGCATTACAAACAAACTTTTTGGTTGCGGTTACTGGGCAAAATTTAAACAATAGCAATTTTTTATATAACATTATCAATTTTCACAGATAGTCAGACAGTTCCACAGTTATAAGCTAGTGCTATGACCGTTAAACGCAAAGAAGAATATTGTATTAGCTATACAGATGTTTGTCATGCTCTAGGCGTTTGTGCTTGTGTATTGTGTGTGTTTCCGGACCCCCGACACAGGAGATAATCTTACTGGGGGCCGTTGAATGTGAAGCGTTTGTTTATTTAGAATATGTATACAGTACGTTACACATTCGTGATTTAGATTAAAATACACATTGTATTGTGGATAGTTTGTAGAGTCTATAAGCTTAAAAATTTATTGTTACCGTATGTTATTGCACATCAATAAGCACACCTGTGCTCGGTGACGACTAATGCATCGTTTTCACATAACAAGGGATTAGATTTATTTGCGTTTTTATATTTACTATTCTTTATTACCTTTCATAGCAGCAGATTTTTTAAATATTGATTTAACCTAAGTTTTTACATAATAGATTTATTAAGAAATATTTTTACTTTATAAGTCATCTGAATATCCGCTAAAAGTGGAGCTGCGTGTCTTCTTTTGTCCAAGGATTCTGCCCAGGAGAAATAAAGCCTATCCACATTGATTGTTGGATTTAATTAAGGCCCTTATAACACTAAGCGAGCATACAAAATCACACAGAACATATTTTTAATGAGTTGATTGATAGACTGACTTACTCTGCAACAACCGTAGAACCGAGAAGGTTCGAAGTTTAATCATTTACAATGCACTACTGCAAGTTGGTGGATGTATTTCCTACTATGAGTAACGACCGCTATCATGTGTCTGTGATAAAAATCGAGACCAACAGATAGACACCCAGACCTAAAAAAGTGTATTCATGAGCAGAACAAACGTAATAGAACCTTTTTAATATAAAATCATTTTAAACGTGTTGTATGAAAACGCACAATACACTATCTTAACAAATGCAATATGGCGCGCATTAAAATTTTGACAGTGACAAAACGGATGCGCTATGTTCGCCATTCTAACTAATTCGTTTTATCTCGCGTGCCATTTTTATGTGAAAAAGGGTATAAAATATATAGCTGCATAGAGCGTGTTTATACATAAAAATATGTTTTTTTTAATATTACTTGTTAAAAATTTAACACTGCCTTAGTGTACTGCGTGTGTGTGTGCTAAACTTCGGCGGTTGAGGACTCGAATCCCGCTCGGGATAGATATTTGTATCTTGTAACGTAACAATAAACACAATTCGGCTGTTTTAGTGAACGGATATGGTTCTAAATTATTAGTCTATAAATTTTAGTTATACTTGAGATAACAAACGCATAAATTGAAATGTGAGTTGACACGTAAACATAAAACAGTCAATTCAATGAACGAAAATTGTTCAAATCCATTAGGGTCTCAAATTTTAAGTTGTACTTAAGAATAGAAATTTATTAGCTGGGAACTCAAACAGTTTGACTAAACGTGTTAAAATATTAGGCGATAAATTTTATATTCGAGACAAGCTTAAATTGGTTGTGTTGACAGATTCGGTGAAACGTTCTAAGGGCCAGTTCCACTGATTGAAATAATCACGATTAACGGAGTTTAGAGCTGGAAATTGCATTTCACCAACATAAACTAAACGCAGTTAGAGAATGAGTTTAAATTCTAAACGATCGATTTTTGGCGTTTAGCTGTGTAAACACGTTTTGTCTAGTGCTTCTAACGGTCTAACCTATTAAAAACAAATCTTGTCAAGTTGTCACATGATATATTCTGATACTCGAGTTTATAGTAGTGTATCTCTATATATATATATATAAATGAATGGCTGAATGTGTTGCTGAGCGCGGGTCTTGGGAGCGGCAGAGCCGATTGCGCTAATTCTTTTTCATGATTCCTTAAGTATGAGGATGGTTGTTACGGAGAGAAATTTTAAAAGAAAATTGCCTGAAAAAAGGTCTTAAAACAACACTTTGCTGTATTCCCGTACAAGTGATTCGTAATAATAATTAAACGAAAGCCAAGATTAGAATCGAATTATAAATTCGATTAAGCAAAACATAGCTTTATTAAACGGTGGAACCCGGCCCTAAGGGTTCGAGGCTAGCCGTGGATACAGTTTTTTGTTGAAGTCACAACAAAAAACCGGCCAGGGTTGCCATCACAAAGTTTTAAGTTACCTTGTTTTGAAATAAAACCTACAAAATTGACGTGTATTGACTTTACATTAACACGTAAGGTTAAAAATGATAATAATCGGTTAAATAACTTCCTTTTGAAATCGGTTGAATAATACATTATTCTTCACAACCGTCATACAAATTTATCGTAACTAACATTTTTTTTTTCTTCGGCTTTATTCAATGTATATTTGTTTTTCCCTTTTATTGTTTATCTTTTGTTGTGTTTTTTGTTTAATTGATTTACGCAATTTCCTTCGGATCGGATAAAAGTGCTTACAGCCAGTAAAGCTCAATTTATTGAGGAAGTAATAATTTTATTCCTTGTTTTTTTTGTAATAATTTTATTCCTTGTTTTTGTGTTGCACTATAATGACTTATAAACTATCGATTAAATTATTAGGAAGAAACAATTACACATTGGATTGCCGTATCTTTGAACACGGCAATGAACCGAAGATATCCAAATTTCCTTGTAACACGGGAGTTGCCGTGTGGATGGGAACACTGCAGGGCGCGTTGGTGGACGTGTGAGGGTGGGGGAAAAACAGACGCGAGGCTGAATATATACGATTGAGATTTTGAATTTGGGACAGTCGGGATTCGATTTTGAATTCGAAGTACAGTATTGAGAGTCTTTCGGCTGGCGAAGCTATGGAACTTCTGACTTAGATCAAGGATAGAAATACCTAAAAAGTATTTTTTAGATCTGGTTCAGAGATTTCATTAGCGTAAGCTGGCCGAGTGGCAATGTCGCTTCAGTGTAGATCGCGAATTAGTTTTAATTTATTTTTTACTGATTATTATTAAGTGCAATTCTTTATTATAAAATTTTAATTGTAATCCGCTAAGTAAATTCAGTGAAACCTGGGTAGAGTCTGCAGTTCTTTGGTCAAGTGCTCCTGTGGTTCGATGCACAATTCTTTTTTTATATTTGCATGTAAATAATTTCACAATTTTGATACACTTTGATCACCAATTAGTGTAGAATTAAAATGATGCATGTTTGTTTTTCTGCATGTTGTGTTTCTTTTACTGATTTTTATAACTTTTACGGAGGTTTTTAATAAAAGATATTTAATGAATTATTATCTAGGTTTACATTGATACTATTAATTATTGATTGATTATTGAATAAAATAATTATGAAAAGGTTTACATTGATACTATTAATTATTGATTGATTATTGAAAGGAATTATTATCTAGGTTTACATTGATACTATTAATTATTGATTAATTACTGAATGAAATTATTATGAAAAGGTTTACATTGATACTATTAATTAATGATTGATTATTGAATGAAATTATTATGAAATAAGCCTTATGACCATAATTATATTGAATTTAACTGATAAAATGAAATCTAACTTAAGTAAATAATCACAATATGATGTTGATAGGATAAAACGAAATTACATTCGTTTGACTTTAAAGTACATATAAAAATTGAATGAATCTTTGGTTAAAACTATCATATTAGATATTAAGGGTTAAATAGAATTTCGTTAGGGTGTATTTAAATAATGAATGAAATTTTACTATGTTGTTTAATGAAGTCATCACCTTGGAAGTAGATAGTGTAGTGAATGATTTTAGGAAAATATGACCTATAAACAAACTAACGATTATTTGTCGTATCTTGTTGAGTATTCTCTACATATAAATATGCTTCTATTGAATGTATATGTATGTATGTATATGTACATATATATATATATATATATGTATATTTGGCTTCATTTTGACACTATACAAGATTGTAGTTCAAACATTAATTTAAGAACTTGTAGTTCTTAAATATATGTTGGAACGAGGTAACACAGGTGGTTTGTAGTCTGGAATGTGTTCAAGGATACTTTTAGCTCTTGAATACATTCTAAGATGAGGTAATTATACACTGAACCTTGACATTACACAACTCTTGTAGTTTTGAACATTGATCTAAGAATTTATGTTCTTAAATGAGTGTCAGGACGAGGTATCTGGTAGACTGGAGTGTCTCATTTTCACGATGACTTCATTGAACTATATAAACTACGTTAAGGTGAATCCATAAATGTTTGTATTCGCCAGTGTTTTATTATAGGTGTCCCCTATAAGGCTTGGCCTGTCTAAGCCACAGTTCATCGCGTCATCTATGCTAGGTAGATCCTAACCTTGGCCTATCTAGTAGAGAAAGTTGCGTGTACTTCCTACCAACCTCTGCGTTTGTATTTGCCTAACTGAACTATGTTCTTGGTAAATACTATACGTACGTTTCCTTATCTTTGATAAGAGTTCCTCATCTTTGATGAGAGACATGGACAAACTTCACCAGACACCTAGTGTATGGTAGTTGTTTGAACTGCAACAAAGGTTAGTAATTTATATTTGGACAGTGGTATGAAGTTCTATTTAGACTAATAGAGAAACATATTCACTTTTCCAATTAATTTATTGCTAATTTTTGTGGACGGTCTCTGCTAAGTCCTAATGGTGGATTTACTGAGATTTAAGCCGAGCCTTAATCAAGCCCTCTTGTGTTGTAAAACATACAAACATTGATGGATTATAAAACCTATTAAATATACATTCTCTTTTCATTGTGAAAATGAGATACTCTCAGAGATTCTGATTGAGTAAATGAATATGTTATATTTTAATTGTTTTATTTATCTCTCGACACTTCCATGTCCTGAACAAATCCATTCAGTTCCTGAGAGAGCCTGATATATTCAAATGTTTAACAATTTAATTACTAGTTCAGTGTTTCAATTGAACAACCTATTCTGGATAATGAATGCTGTTTCATGAGAGTGCTGTAAGTCATGCAAGGACAAACCTACACAATACACCTACTCTACATGTTGGTCTTATACCTTTAATTATTCTTAATTTCCTTATAGGACACTCGAAAGGTTGCGTTGTCGCCAGTCGCCAGTCGCTGTTTGACCCATCTCATAATGATGGCTAGGCTTGACAATATAGCTGACTATAGACTCGTAACTCAGTAGGTCTTTCCTATGGGAACTTACACTACACAATCCTATTGTGACAAAAGTAGTAGGTTTCGTGATCGAACTTCAAAGTAATTGTGTGACCGAAGTTCCCGTATGGGCTAGTAAGCACACAATGAAAAGATCAGTAGACACGATCTCCTTTTGTTCACGAGGAACACATCTTAATACCATGTCTGATTACAGCTTGGTAATTACATCAACTCTAGTAATTCACTGGTTATGTCTATATGACGTCCCAAGGGATTACTCAAATACAGTCATTGCATGATTGTGCTGCAACGGTATGAAACAAGCATTTGTTAGATAGAATATATTTCAATCTAAAATACTGTAGAGAATTGGGACCTCTCATTTCCTACCTACTACCCTTCTTCGATTTGATAGCACCAACGTTGTGCCTAATTTAATTTAGAGCCTTCAGCACGGTGTGGATCGGTTTTGGGTCGGAGGGGAAGGTGGTAGCGACCCCCCGGGTTCAGCTGAACCCGGCCTTTTAATTCCTTAATACCTATAAACCCTGTCCTAACAGAATAACACATACAAACAAACACTACAATTTATCTTTCACAGATATCTGAGATAATTTATTAACTGAATAAATTATTTCAAGATAATTAATAGCTATATAATATGTATTTAATCATTATTTCATTTACTTATATATTTTTATTTATTTCATTTGTTTAGAGTTATTAGAATCTATCTATTATATCAGGTTTGAACTAAAAATACATGTAAAAGAAACTTAGACACTATTCAATTAATCAATGTCATTATAGAATATCCTATATATAATTATTTAACTTTATTTCTATTTTAGCTATCTAGATTCACTAAAAATATTAGCAATTATAATTTACACATTCTTAAGGAGACGTCAGATATTTAGTTAAACAGTAGGTGATAGTTATTTCTAAATAAATAAGTCTATTACTATTTATTCTTAACGGTTCTAATTTACTAAATTTTATTAATTCCTAATTAATTTACTAATAAGGTGTTATAAAGCTTAATATCTTTCTTTCCTTTTAATAGTATTCCAGAAGTTAGTTATCTATAGTATTTATATCACTGGTAAGTGTAAATATCTTTCAATTAAATTTTAGGATAAATTAATTTCAGGAATTTAATGTCATTATGCAGAGATGTTATTTTAAATTAATGGCTAGGTAGGATGGTTGTTAGTTGTAAAGTTTATATAGAAATCAAGGCTTCTAATAACATATACTATGTCTTTCCTTCGGCATACCACAAAAAGAACTGAAGTTACTCTGAAACAAAAATCAAACACAACGTAGAGTCCTTCCTTATTCTAGACGATCACATTCATAAGGCCAAAGATATTTGATATCCTCTTAAGCTTAATATTAGCTTGTAACGCCACTACCATGATAGTGTTACAAATTGGTCCACGTGACCAGGATTATCATAAGCATGATGATTAGTCATCGGAGCACCATAGGAGTATCATTACAAAATGGTCCACGTGACCAGGATTATCATAAATATGGTGAATGGTTATCCATACCATAAGGTAGATCGTTACAAAATGGTGCCGTGACCAGGATTAACATAAATATGGTGATTAGTTACCATGTCATATAGTAGTAGATCGTTACAATCTGTACTAATATTTCTTTCCGGTTTGGATGTCTGTCCTTGTGTGTCTCCTCACCGTACCTTGGAGAGCACGCTAAGCCATCGGTTCCGGTTGTTAACACAGATATCTAATACTGATCGTTACTAATAGTACAAAACATATCCGCCCACAGTAGAAAGAACTGAGGTAGGGCACAGCAGGAAATTTCCTGCTCAAAATATGGAGCAGCCCGACTGGGGTAGTACCTCGACCTTACAGAAGACCACAGCTAAATAATACTGTTTTAAAGCAGTATTGTGTTCCTGTTGGTGAGTAAGGTGACCAGAGCTCCTGGAGGGATTGGGGATAGGGTCGGCAACGCGCTTGCGACACTTCTGGTGTTGCAGGCGTCTATAGGCTACGGTAGTCACTTACCATCAGGTGAGCCGTACGCTTGTTTGTCGACTTAGTAACATAAAAAAAGTAGAGTAGCGAGGTGCATTAAGCTAAAATTCTTCTCCTACATGCAGAAAGAAGCCTATGCCCAGCAGTGGGATGTTCAGACTGAATCGTAAACTTGATCGATTTTGAAAAGTTGTAGAGCGTTACTGTAACATAGTTATAGGTACACAAAATTTATGTGTAGAACAACAAATAAATCATTGTTACTGGATATTGTCAAATTACACATGGAAACTGCTCCGCAAACATTAGCCACAGTTTGCTTTACCTCTAACAAAGCACTAATTCGAAATAACCAAATTAAACTAAAACAGCACGTTAACTTGTCACTATTAGACAAAGGCGTCTTCACCATTCAAGTTAATAGTAACAAGCTACTTCAAGTGGTCCAATACAAACTTTGAGATTTTTTTTCAGCGTCGGACAAAATTAATTTTTTTTTTTTTAATTGATCGATTCAGCTTACAAATTCAGCGAGCACGACGAAAAACGACGAATTAACTGAAGCACGGTGAGGAGACCCACAAGGACGTACACAAATACCGAAAACTATTACTGATATCAATGCAAATGCGTACTCCGAATAGGAATCCATCCATACAGATGTTTGCCGTGGTCTGGGTGTTTGTGCAGTCCTTGTGGGTCTCCCCACCGTGCCTCGGAGAGCACGTTAAGCCGTCGGTCCCGGTTGTTATCATGTACACTTGATAGCGATCGTTACTCGTAGTAGGGAATATATCCGCCAACCCGCATTGGAGCAGCATGGTGGATTAAGCTCCAATCCTTCTCATACATGGGGAAGAAGCCTATGCCCAACAGTGGGATATTACATGCTGAATCGTTATCGTATCGTCGAATAGGAATCAAGTCCGTGACCGACGTCGTTGAACTACACGCATCACTACATAAAATATGTTCCTCATATTAATTTAAGTCTCTACATACAATACGCAGAATTGTAGATTACGCGTGAGGATGGAACAAACAAACACAAACATCAGGCAGTTACAATTTTATTACATGTATATATTATTACTTTTAATATAACAGAAATTGAACGTATTGGCATCAGTTATTATCTGAGGCCTAAAACAATTCACGAATAGAGCAATACAATGCTAACATTTAATTTTAATCACGTCGATCTACGAGCGCGTAATACCGTTCTTTCACTGAGCATGCTGTACTTTATATTTAAGGGTTTTTGTTTTTTTTTTCTTTCTTAACAATACTTGAATATTAAGAAGCTTAAGGAAAATGATTAAAACTCCGTGTTCTAAAGGGTTCAACACCCAATAAAGGAAGAGAGGTAGTGATAGTGAGGAGCCCTTTTGTTGTACTTCCTGGGATATCCGGTACTGTCGATAACTTACCTTTACTTAGGACAACGTTAGTATTTCAGTTAAATCGTTGCGTAGGAGAATATTTATTAGAAGTTTTAAATTAAAAAAAAATTGCGTGCGTACAAAGTACACATGTCAGAAGTGAAACTTCTTCAAACTAATTTAAGAAATAAGTAGTTTTTTGAATTAGTTTTACTACTTAAAAAAACGAATTTAAAATATATAAAAAAATCTACTTAAAAAAAAACAACCAACGATCGGTCACCCATCCAAATACTGACCGTCCCTGGAACTGCCACTTTACAAGTCACTCAAATTTTACCTTACATGCGCCTAAAGAAGTTTCACTTCAAAAAAAGATTTATAAAAAATATTAAAGAGCATACACGACATAAAAATTAAAAAATCAATTATAAGTACTCTATTCTTTAATTCAATTAAAACGTTTTAAAAAACAAAGCATAAGATATTTATCGTAGAGCGTATCCGAAGAAAAACCAGCGTGATTATATCTAACAATAACCATTGAATGTCGGTCGTTCCATTTCATAACTCTCACCCGAACACCATCGGCGTGTTGTTAATTGCTTAATACTAATATTTTGTTAACGCTCAACACGTTAGACACGTTTTGCGAGGAAATCGTAAATAATCATTATCTATCGCTATCGCTAATAATCTTCATATTATCTAAACGATTTTTGTATAATTATGTAAAAAAAAATAACTAGTAGGCTTTAGACACTTCATAAATAACTATATATAAAAGACTCGGGGTGGGAATTGTAACCGCAGTCACTGGAGTAGAAAACGGACTACTGTTGTCAAAACAATTATAAAAGTCAAGGCATACCAAACTCATTAAAAGCACTGACGGGTTCTGAGGTCTCCACCCCAAACAGATTATATTTATCGATGATTAGAAATATATTACATTACGGATCATATTAGTTAAAAATTAGTGCTAACACCCATCTTAACAGATGCGGATTATCGGAGGATTTACGAAAACGGCGAAATGAATGCGATAGCTGCTCCTAGGTAAGGGGGTATTCAAACGTACCTATCATTACTTTTATGTTATAACGTTTTTCACTAATTACTAGTCTCCGGCTATATACGGGATGTTTTAGGTCACAACTTCCAGACGCCTAAAAGGATAACTTCTCAATACAAAATGGTATAGAACGATAACAAAGAATATTATGTTTCTTTGGCGCAAGTTAAATAATTCACTATCTTCTTTCTATCTTCTTTTCTACCTTGAGTTACTAACGAAAGATCGTTGAGATCAAAGTGGTCAGTTTGATATAAAGCTAATTTCGTATAAGGACCTAATAGAAGAGAATTTTGTCCAGCGTTGGGAATCAGGGTGTTAACGTGCATTACCATTGTACGTACATACAAAAGTTAATCATAATTTACGACCATACGGGTTGGTCATATTGTACAGAACAATTTGTAACAAGTTTACCCCACAGGGTGTGAATTAATATTTAAAGTTTAGTCAGTTCTGATTTAATTTCGAAGTGTAAACATTATTTCCGAGCTATGGTTAAAATGTGTTTCGAAGTATTTCACTTAATGAAAGCCTTATTGCTTTAGTTTTGATACTTTTGGAAGTTTCGGTTTCAAAGCAATGTCTTAACGTTTTAAAATTGGAATATCAGTTTTGACAAACTTGGAATTCTGGCTGGTATCTGAATAGATTTTATTAGACGTTAATAAATTTACTTGTGTAAATTCAATATTATCAAAGTGAAATATAATAATAATCAAAGTGAAAACTTGGATGAATGTCTGTTACTGACACAACGGGACGGCTAAACAGATCTAGATAAAAATAACTCAACTATGGAATATTGATAGATACAAATCTAGAATTACACATAAAATGTTTTTTATTCTGGAATTAAGCTAAATATTTTCATTTTAAAACGAAATATAATTTTTTTTTTAACTTAACCTGTATTTTTAGAATAATGTGGTTCTTAAAATACTTTGTGTTTTGGTTGTCTTCTTTTATACGATTTTATTGGAATGAATGTATTCATTTGACCTTTATATATCTTTATTTTTGTTATCTACTGTCTATATTTGTATTTTTGTTTACAATGGACAATATTATTATTATTATTACTTCATTAACAAATGTAATTTGGTTGGACATGATGTGTGTGAAACCCTTTATCTATACATCTATACAAATAGGTAAATAAAATTGGAGTGTCAGTTTGCAATATTAAAATAACCGTTTTTTACTAAATGCATACGGATGTATACACAGTAAATATACCAAAATAACGTTTTTTACAATTTTTGTCTCTCTGTCTGTCTGTTTGTTTCAGCTAATCTCTGAAACAGCTGGATCGATTTTGACGGGACTTTCACTGGCAGATAGCTGATGTAATAAGGAGTAACTAAGGCTACTTGTATTTTAGAAATTTATTTATTTTATAACTCTGTGAACTCAACAATAACTTTTTTGTTAAATTCCACGCAGACGAAGTCACGGCGGGCACGCTAGTTTATTATAAGAATAAATTCACTCAAAACGAACGATAAAAATCGATAAAATATCGCCCTTCGTACGTTTATATGACATGTGTAAATTAAAATCGTACGTATTTTACATGAAAATTAAAATATGGAACTGATTTCTGTTCTGAAATATGTAAAAGTGAAACATCGTTAAAATTTTGTGTAATTTTTGAACTACGGATTTATTTTATTGAAACTGATTTTTAAATCGAGTGTTACGGTTTTGGAACGTGTTATTTTTTATCTTTCCCGTCAATAATCTTGAACTTATTTTAAAACATTATTTTGTTAGTGTAACGGAATAATCATTAATAATCGTTTTAATTATTCCTTTATTATTTTTTCTCATATAACCTAAATTTTACAAAGTAATTTAAATTTGACAGTGGATATTACTTATTACCAGCACTAAGCCATACCGTCGTTTACTTTAATTAGGATTAGCCGACCCACGCATACAACGCACTATATACATTACTAGCTTCTGCGCGCGACTTCGTCGGCGTGGACTCCGCTCCCATTGGTCTTAGCGTGATGATATATAGCCTATAGCCTTCCTCGATAAATGCACTATCTAACACTGAAAGAATTTTTCAAATCGGACCAGTAGATCCTGAGATTAGCGCGTTCAAACAAACAAACAAACAAACAAACAATCAAACAAACTCTTCAGCTTTATTATATTAGTATAGATTCACGCCTCTGTATATAAATTTATATGCTGGAAAAATGAATGTACAAACTAGAAAATATTTTAATAAATACTGCTCTGACCTCAGCAGTATAAGTACAACTCCCAATAATTTTAATTTTGAAAAACGTATTCAATGTACATAACTTTTTCGATAACATTTTGTTTAGATATTTTTAAAAATAAATGAGGAAAATATATAAAATGAAGAAACTAATATTAGAAGGCGAGATCAATTAATATAACCAAGTTTGACCCTCTCTGATCTAGTTCATCAGACTTTCTCATAACACTTATGATGCGTCTCCATCTAGGCGATAAAAAAATGAAACGATTTATAAAACATGGTCTTAATTTTTTTGCCTGCTGTCTGACTGCATCTTAGATAAAATTGTATAATGATTTGTATAAAGAATTATCTACATATATTGGCATAGTCTAAATATCGTCAATTGGCTACCACGTAGTACCACGTTTTTAACAAAAAAAAAAAAACGATTACGTTAATTTTTTTTTGGATAAAAAACATTGAAGGCAAGTTTTTGTATTCTTGTTTAATTTACCTGCATCGATATGTATGATGTATCTGGTTGTTGTTGGTTGCAAACTCACCATCGCAGGAATTAGCGAGACACATTGGAAGGATAGCGGCCACTTTGACTCAGAGAAACACACTATCTATTTCTCCGGCAACGACAAGAGTAGCTTTTCGGGTGTGGCTATTGCGATCCCTAAATTGTGGAAAAACTCGGTGCTTGGCTACCACCCTGTTAATGATAGAATTATCTCCATCAAACTCAGCGCATCACCAACCCCACTCAACATTATTCAAGTCTATGCTCCTACAAGTTCTGCCAGGGATGAAGAAGTAGAAGACTTCTATTGTCAACTTGAGTCTTCTATAGCTAAGATTCCTAAAAGAGAGCTATTACTCATCATTGGGGACTTTAATGCCAAGGTAGGAAACACCACAATGGACACAGGCATACGACATATTGTTGGGAACTATGGCCATGGTGTTCGTAACCCAAGAGGAGAGCGACTCATAGAGTTCGCTGCCGACAACAACATGGCCATAACAAATACGATGTTCAAACACCATCCTAGACGCCTATATACCTGGACCTCCCCTGACGGCAAGCACCGCAATGAGATAGATTTTATATTGGTGAGAACAAGATGGAGAAGCTCAGTAACCAATGCGCATACCTTGCCCGGTTCTGATTGTCATTCCGACCATCAACTGCTCATCGGAAACTTACGACTGAAATTGCAGAGAGCAAAGCAAATTAAAATGACTAGAAGAATGGAGGTGAAAGATCCAAAGTCACTGTCCGCCTCGATACAGAGCAGGCATACCACATGGAGAGCAGGTATCGAAAACAACGACTCTAACTTCTTATGGACCTCGGCAAAGACATATATTGTAGAGGCGATTGCGGAGTCACAGCCGAAAACCGTCATACCAAAACGACAGCATTGGATGACGGAAGATACCTGGCATATGATTGAAGAGCGCCGAAAACTTAAAGCCAGTGGTGCCAGCATTACGAACTTAAATGCCAAGTCAGCTATCATACAAGCTGCTTGCCGACGTGACCGCAATAATCATCTGGGTAAGATATGTGATGAACTGGAAAAGCACTCTGACAAATATCAAACCAAAGATCTGCATGATAAGGTACGATACATAACACGCCAATTCAAACCTAAGACGTGGGCTATTGAGGACTCCGCTGGGGCAACGGTTACGGAGATAAAGGATATCGTGAATGTTTGGAAGGAATATTGCCAGTCACTTTTTTCCAGCAATTTGGCAGCAAATTTCACATATTCTCCCTACGATATACGTGACCGTGAACCCGACATCACGCGAGATGAAGTACGAGCAGCAATTAAACACCTCAAATGCAATAAAGCCACAGGTTGTGATGAAATCCCAATCGAAGTCCTCAAAGCGATGGGAGAAACTGGAGTAGATGTCTTATATACCATCTGCAGTAAAATATGGGAGACCGGAATATGGCCCGACGACTGGTCGAAATCCATTTTTATTCCACTGCACAAAAAAGGGTCCACCAAGAAATGCAACAACTACCGACTCATATCCTTGATATCGCATGCAAGTAAGGTGATGCTCCACATAATTAATGCAAGACTGTTGGCCTACCTCTCAAGTCAAATCGCACCCGAGCAAGCCGGATTTGTTAAAGGAAGAGGCACTCGCGAACAAATTCTTATATTGCGTCAGATTATTGAGAAGGCCAGAGAATTCAATGCAACTCTTTACATATGCTTTGTAGACTTTCGCAAAGCATTTGACACGGTCATGTGGACACACCTTTGGACAATACTTGCAGAAATGGGTGTACCACAACATCTAATAACTATATTGAGGAGGCTTTATGAAGACGGTACTGCAGCGGTACGAGTGGACGATACCCTTTCAGACAATTTTAAGACTGAGGCCGGTGTACGACAAGGATGCATCTTATCGCCATTACTCTTTAACACCTACACAGAGTACATTATGCGCATTGTTCTGGAGGATTGGGACAAAGGAATATCAGTTGGGGGACGCGTGATAAATAACCTCAGATACGCTGACGACACTACCCTTCTCGCACAGACTAGAGAAGACATTGAAAATTTTCTAACCCGTCTAGAAAGTACCAGCCTCCAATTCGGACTTGCTATTAACCGAGACAAGACGAAGATGATGATAGTGGACCGGGCTGAGCAAAGTGAAACAAACGTACCCAAGATAGCTAACTGCGAAGTGGTACAGAACTATATTTACCTCGGCTCTGCTGTATCAAGTACTGGAGGATGTGGCGACGAGATCAGACGACGGTGCGCCATCACCAGGTCTGCTGTGGAACGGCTGGGAAAGATTTGGGGAGACAGGAGGATTACCAAGAGGACTAAGGTCAGATTGATGAAATGCCTCGTGTTTCCAATCTTTCTTTATGGAGCCGAAACTTGGTCTCTGAGACAGCAGGATCGCCGAAAAATCGACGCATTAGAGATGTGGTGCTGGAGACGCCTCCTAAAGATCCCGTGGACGGCGTTTCGCACCAACGTATCCATCCTCAGAGAACTTCGTATTAAAGACAGACTATCAGCGACTGTACAACTACGAATACTGAAGTTCTTTGGCCACATCTCTAGGAATGAGAACTCGATGGAGAGACTGGTGGTTCAGGGCCGGGTGGAAGGCAGGAGAGCACGCGGTCGATCGCCAACCCGCTGGATAGATGTCATCACAAAGGCTACTGGGTCCACCATGGTTCAGTGTACTCGCGACGCCTCCAACAGAGAAGAATGGAAGCACATCGCCAGAAGAGCTACCCTCGGAAATGATATCGACCCACCAAACACCCCACCATGTGCCTCGTCAGTGCAACCACGACCACTCTGACAAGAGTTTACGACTAAGAAGAGAGATCTGGTTGTTGATCTTTTTAGAATTTATATGGGTATGTAATTATTTATATATTTATTTTATTTATTTCTTACAGAAAAAAACACAAGTTATGTGATAAATAGTGCACAAAAACGATAATATTAATGAGGTGACTTAAAACTGAAGAACCACTCAGATTGCTAGTGTCTATTTTTGTAAACTACGATTTTTGAAAACTTCAAGTGTTCTAAATGTAGAGTTCCATAGTTTACAATAAATTATCACTAACAATAAGATAAGAATTATTTACCTATAATCAAGTATATGATTTTTTTACAATTATTACCACATTTGTTATTATTTTTTTGTATATTGACCATTTTCACTAATTTTCGTTATTTTTATTGCATTTTTATTAAGGCGTAATGTTCTGCCATAAAGTTAAACTTTTAAATTGTTTTTAGCGCAAATTGTATATTATATTAATTTTATGTTGATAAAAGTTATGTATTTTGACATTCAAATTACATATTTTTATTATTGTCATAGTATTTCTAGTTAGTAATATGTATGTTTATATCATCATCATCATCACTTCAGCCTATCGCATTCCACTGCTGGACATAGGCCTCCACATGTGTATATGCTGTATATGTTACCGGCCAAACCCGATTTCAGGATAAACTAGTTTTGCCTAGTCGAAACTAGTTTGTCCTAAGCGTGATAGGATAAACTAGTTTAGCCTAGTCCAAACTAGTTTTTCCTAAGCGTGATAGGATAAACTAGTTTAGGCTAGTCCAAACTAATTTGTCCTAAGCCCGATAGGATAAACCAGTTTAGTTCATATTATTTTTTATTTTTGTGTTACCCACACATGAGGAAATTCTAAATATTTTTAAATCATATCAAAAAAATTTCGATCCAGCGGGGTTCGAACCCGCACCACACGTGCCACCAAAGCAAACAATGTAAAAATAAAAACCAATTTTAATAATTAAGATATGATTATTGTTTATGTATAAAATAAATTAAAAGTACCTACACCTTAACCTTTTAAAAAACAAGCTTTTATTTGAATGCACTAAAGCAGCTCGACTGGGGTAGTACCTCGACCTTACAGAAGACCACAGCTAAATAATACTGTTTTCAATCAGTATTGTGTTCCTGTTGGTGAGTAAGGTGACCAGAGCTCCTGGGGGGGATTGGGGATAGGGTCGGCAACGCGCTTGCAATGCTTCTGGTGTTGCAGGCGTCTATAGGCTACGGTCTTACCATCAGATGAGCCGTTCGCTTGTTTGCCGACCTAGTTACATAAAAAAAAAAAAAACTAAAACAAAAAAATAAATGTTTACTTTAAAACTTTTACTATGTACTTATAAAGTCATTACACATAATCTATATGATATAAAAGCTTGTCGCGAGATTTGCTTGTAAACAAGTAAATTAAATAAATTGATGTGATTGATTATAACTATTAAAATTTTGAAACTAAGGAAATACGAGTACTCATATCTCGCGACAAGCTTTTCTATCATATAGATTATGTGTAATGACTTTATAAGTAGATAGTAAAAGTTTTAAAGTAATTTTTTTTTTCATTTTAGTGCATGCAAATAAAAGCATGTTTTTTAAAAAGGTTTTTTACTTTTAATTTATTTTATATATAAACAATAATCATATCTTAATTATTAAAATTGTTATTTATTTTTACATTGTTTGCTTTGGTGGCACGTGTGTCGCGGATTCGAACCCCGCTGGATCGATTTTTTTGATATGATTTAAAAATATTTAGAATTTCCTCATATGTGGTTAACACAGAAATAAAAAATAATATGAACTAAACTGGTTTATCCTATCGGGCTTAGGACAAATTAGTTCGGACTAGCCTAAACTAGTTTATCCTATCACGCTTAGGACAAACTAGTTTGGACTAGGCTAAGCTAGTTTATCCTATTACGTTTAGGACAAACTAGTTTGGACTAGGCTAAACTAGTTTATCCTAACACGCTTAGGACAAACTAGTTTGGACTAGGCTAAACTAGTTTGTCCTGAAATCGGGTTTGGCCGGTAACATATACATAAAACCAAAGCTAAGGCAAAAGTCAAATTAAAAAGAAACGTTAAGTGTATCTACACAAAAAAAAATAATTAAAAATTGGTCAGCAATACCATAACATCCTATCGACGAATGCAACGTTCTTCAACGCTCCACGAGTTCTCCTTTGAGCAATCAATCATTTAAAATTCGTGCACTTCGTGTTTTGAGCAATTGGTACAAATATTGGAAAAATTAAAAAAAGAAAATGTTTACTATAAACATTACATTTACATTCCTTCGGAGAGCACGTTATTTTAAGGTGATACATGTGTTAATTGCAGGTGTTCATAATCTACTACTACTCTCAGGCGGCTTGATTTGTTTAGATCATTTTAAAACTGAATGTCATATTTGAACAATGTTGCATAAAACCTTAACAATTATATTATAAACAAATTATATAATAAATAAATAAAACCTTATAAAATATACGATTTAACTTTTGATGAATCACTTCGTCAATGATTCTCTTTTTTTATGTACCTAGATCGGCAAACAAGCGTACGGCTCACCTGGTGGTATTAGCGATTACCGTAGCTTATAGACGTCTGCAACAACAGAAGCATTGCAAGTGCGTTGTCGACCCCATCTCTAGTTCCCCCCAGCAGCTCTGATCACCTTACTCACCAAGGAACAACAAGGAAAACAACACTGCTTGAAAACAGTGTTATTTAGCTGTGATATTCTGTAAGGTCGAGGTACTACCCCAGTGGGGCTGCTCCATATTTTGAGCAGTAAATTTTCTGCTGTGCCCTACCTCAGTTAAAATCTTCGTATATGAGTGAACAGACAGAATTAGATAGTAGTAGTAATAAAATTTCTTTAAATAATTATCATCGTTATCATTATTTCAGACTATCGCAGACTACTGCTGGATATAGACCTCCCAAGTTCGCGCTAGACATTTCGGTTTTTCGCAATCCTGATCCAGCCTCCACCGGAAATCTTTTGTTTGTTTCTAATAATTAATCCTAATTTATTGCTTATAACACTTTTTTCCGAAGACGAGCCGCAGCGTCTATAATAATTATAATATCATTACTTTCAATATTGTAAATTCAAGTGGTATAAATAATTATGTAATTCAGTTTCTATAAAAACTATAAAACTATATAAAATTTATACTTATAGAAAACTTTTTTCTTACATTCGCATTTTCGTAGGGTTAGTAAAACTAGATCCAAGAAATAATCGAAATGAACTCTTCGTAATCTTAAAATTGGGAACCCTTCCTACCCAAGTAAAAAAGATACTTTACAAGACATCAGTCTATTTTGCCTGTCATGATAACGTAAAAAACTGATAACGTTTCAATACCGTACGTTTCACTATCCCTCAGAGTCCATTAATGTATTTTTTATCACGAATTCCGGACTATTTTTTCGGATATAAAAAATCCGGGAACACATCATCTTGTCCGGGGACCGAGGGAGTGGCGACTCTACGAGTATATACTCATATAAAGTTGACACTGGTCGAAGCTAAAATAGAATTACAAAAAATAAGTGCTTTGTTTTTAGCTATACTGAGCAACTGAGGTAGGGCACAGCAGGAAATTTCCTGCTCAAAATATGGAGCAGCCCGATTAGGGTAGTACCTCGACCTTACAGAAGACCACAGCTAAATAATACTGTTTTCAAGCAGTGTTGTGTTCCTGTTGGTGAGTAAGGTGACCAGAGCTCCTGGGGGGGGGGGGGATTGGGTCGGCAACGCGCTTGCGATGCTTCTGGTGTTGCAGGCGTCTATAGGCTACGGTCTTACCATCAGGTGAGCCGTACGCTTGTTTGCCAACCAAGTTACAAAATATATATATATACTACAATTTAAAAGTATATACCATTGTAACGTTACTTATGGAGTGTGATGAGACACCACAAATTATAATATTGTAAGATCCTGGTCACGGCACCACTTTGTAACGATACTATATGGAATGCTCCGATGACTAATCATCATGCTTATGATAATCCTGGTCACGGCACCATTTTGTAACGATATACCCTATGCTATGGGGTGTGGTGAGGAAGATCCCAACATATATAAATTTATAACATCCTGGTCACGAAGACCATTTTGTAACGTTATACTATATTGGATATACATAGATATCCTTATCATCACGGCAGCAATTGTAACTATACCTATGGAATGATAACTATTCACCATATTTATGATAATCTTAGTCACGTCACCATTTTGTAATGATCTCCTATGGATGACCTATGACCCATTATCATATCCTGGTCACGTGGACCAATTTGTAACACTATCATGATAGTGGCGTTACAAGCTAATATTAAGCTTAAGAGGATATCAATTATCTTTGGCCTTATAATTGTGATCGTCTAGTATAAAGAAGGACTCTACGTTGTGTTTGATTTTTGTTTCAGAGTAACTTCAGTTCTTTTTATGGTATGCCGAAGGAAAGACATAGTATATGTTATTAGAAGCCTTGATTTCTACATAAACTCTAACTAACATCCTACCTAGCCATTAATTTAAATAACATCTCTGCATAATGACATTAAATTACTGAAATTAATTTATCCTAAAATTTAATTGAAAGATATTTACACTTACCAGTGATATAAATACTATAGATAACTAACTCCTGGAATACTATTAAAAGGAAAGAAAGATATTAAGCTTTATAACACCTTATTAGTAAATTAATTAGGAATTAATAAAATTTAGTAAATTAGAACCGTTAAGAATAAATAGTAATAGACTTATTTATTTAGAAATAACTATCACCTACTGTTTAACTAAATATCTGACGTCTCCTTAAGAATGTGTAAATTATAATTACTAATATTTTTAGTGAATCTAGATAGCTAAAATAGAAATAAAATTAAATAATTATATATAGGATATTCTATAATGACATTGATTAATTGAATAGTGTCTAAGTTTCTTTTACATGTATTTTTAGTTCAAACCTGATATAATAGATAGATTCTAATAACTCTAAACAAACGAAATAAATAAAAAATATATAAGTAATTGAAATAATGATTAAATACATATTATATAGTTATTAATTATCTTGAAATAATTTATTCAGTTAATAAATTATCTCAGATAATTGTGAAAAATAATGTGTAGTGTTTGTTTGTATGTGTTATTCTGTTAGGATAGGGTTTATAGGTATTAAGGAATTAAAAGGCCGGGTTCAGCTGAACCCGAGGGTCGCAACCTCCTTTCCCCTCCGACCCTAACCGATCCACACCGTGCTGAAGGCTCTAAATTAAATTAGGCACAACGTTGGTGCTATCCAATCAAAAGAAAGGTAGTAGGTAGGAAATGAGAGTACCCAATTTCTACAGTAAGTTAGACGGAAATATATCCTGTCTAACAAATGCTTGTTTCATACCGCTGCAGCACAATCATGCAATGACTGTATTTGAGTAATCCCTTGGGATGTCATATAGACATAACCAGTGAATTACTAGAGTTGATGTAATTACCAAGCTGTAATCAGACATGGTAATAAGATGTGTTCCACGTGAACAAAAGGAGATCGTGTCTACTGATCTTTTCATTGTGTGCTTACTAGCCCATACGGGAACTTCGGTCACACAACTACTTTGAAATTCAATCACGAAACCTACTACTTTTGCCACAATTGGATTGTGTAGTGTAAGTTCCCATAGGAAGACCTACTGAGTTACGAGTCTATAGTCAGCTATATTGTCAAGCCTCGCCACCATTGTGAGATGGGTCGTCGGCGACTGGCGACTGGCGACAACGCAACCTTTCGAGTGTCCTATAAGGAAGTAAAAAATAATTAAAGGTATAAGACCAACATGTAGAGTAGGTGTATTGTGTAGGTTTGTCCTTGCATGACTCACAGCACTCAATGAAACAGCATTCATTAACCAGAATAGGTTGTTCAATTGAAACATTGAACCAGTAATTAAGTTGTTAAACATTTGAATATATCAGGCTCTCTTAGGAACTGAATGGATTTATCAAAGGACATAGTAGTGTCGAGAGATAATTAAAACAATTAAAATATAACATATTCATTTACTCAATCAGAATCTCTGAGAGTATCTCATTTTCACAATGAAAAGAGAATGTATATTAATAGGTTTTATAATCCATCAATGTTTGTATGTTTGAAAAACACAAGAGGGCTTGATTAAGGCTTGGCTTAAATCTCAGTAAATCCGCCTTAGGACTTAACAGAGACTGTCCACAAAAATTAGCAATAAATTAATTGGAAAAGTGAATACGTTTCTCTATTAGTCTAAAATAGAACTTCATACCACTGTCCAAATATAAATTACTAACCTTTGTTGCAGTTCAAACAACTACCATACACTAGGTGTCTGGTAAAGTTTGTCCAATGTCTCTCATCAAAGATGAGGAACTCTTATCAAAGATAAGGAAACGTACGTATAGTATTTACCAAGAACATAGTTCAGTTAGGCAAATACAACCGCAGAGGTTGGTAGGAAGTACACGCAACTTTCTCTACTAGATAGGCCAAGGTTAGGATCTACCTAGCATAGATGACGCGATGAACTGTGGCTTAGACAGGCCGAGCCTTATAGGGAAACCTATAATAAAACACTGGCGAATACAAACATTTATGGATTCACCTTAACATAGGTTACATAGTTCAATGAAAGTCATCGTGAAAGTGAGACACTCCAGTCCACCAGATACCTCGTTTTGACACTCATTTAAGAACATAAATTCTTAGATCAATGTTCAAAACTACAAGAGTTGTGTAATGTCATAGTTCAGTGTGTAATTACCTCATCTTAGAATGAATTCAAGAGCTAAAAGTATCCTTGAACGCACTCCAGACTACAAACCACCTGTGTTACCTCGTTCCAACATATATTTAAAACCTACAAGTTCTTAAATTAGTGTTTAGAACTACCAGAGTTTGTGTAATGTCAAAATGAAGCCAAATACACACATATATATATATATATATACATACATACATATACATACAATAGAAGCATATTTATATGTAGAGAATATTCAATAAGATACGACAACTAATCATTAGTTAGTTTATAGGTCATATTATAGAAATTTCCACTACTCTATCTACTTCCAAAGTGAAACTTCATTAAACAACACAGTAGAAGTTCATTTCATTATTCAAATACACCCTAACGAAATTCTATTTAACCCTTAATATCTAATATGATAGTTTTAACCAAAGATTCATTCAATTTATATATGTACTTTAAAGTCAAATGAATATAATTTAGTTTCATTCTATCAACATCATATTGTGATTATTTACTTAAGCTAGATTTCCTTTTATCAGTTAAATTCAATATAATTATGGTCATAAGGCTTATTTCATAATAATTTCATTCAATATTCAATCAATAACTAATAGTATTAATGTAGACACGTATTAGCTTCATTAACCAACACAGTAAAGTTTCATTTCATTATTCAAATCCACCCTAACGAAATTCTATTTAACCCTTACTATAACCGTATCTAATATGATAGTTTTAACCAAAAATCATTCAATATATAATTTAAAGTTAAACGAATGTAATTTTGTTTCATTATATCAACATCATATTGTGTTCATTTACTTAAGCTAGGTTTCATTTAATCAGTTAAATTCAATATAATTATGGTCATAAGGCTTATTTCATAATAATCTTATTCAATAATCAATCGATAATTAATAGTAACAATGTAAACCTTTTCATAATAATTTCATTCAGTAATTAATCAATAATTAATAGTATCGATGTGAACCTAGCTAATAATTCATTAGATATCTTTTATTAAAAATCTCCGTAAAAGTTATAAAAATTAGTAACAAAACACAACATGCAGGAAAACAACATGCAACATTTTAAATCTACACTAATAAGGTGTTCAAAGTATATCAAAATTGTGAAATTATTAGACATGCAAAAATAAAAAGAAAAATAATGCATTCGAACCAATCAGGAGCGCTTGACTGCAGACTGTACACAGGTTTCACTGAGTTTAATTAGCGGATTACAATTAAAATTTTATAATAAAGAATTGCACTTAATAATAATCAGTAAAAAAATAAATTAAACTATTTCGCGGACTAAACTGAAGCTACATAGCCACACTCAGCCGGCTTACGCTAATGAAATCTCTGATTCAAACCTAAAAATACTTTTTAGGTATTTTATGTTTAATCTAAATCAGAAATTCCATAGCTTTCGCCAGCCAAGAGGCCACGGCGGCCGCGGAGGCCCTCTACCTCGATACTCTCTTCCAATTCAAAATCGAATGCTGACTCCCCCCGACTAACTCCCGAATTCTCTATATAAACAGCCTCAGCGTCTCTTTTACCCCCACCCTTACACGTTCACCAACGCGCTCTGCAGTGATACCATACACTCGGCATCTCCCGTGTCACAAGGAAATTTGGATATCTTCGGTTCATTGCCGTGTTCAAAGATACGGCAATCCGATGTGTAATTGTTTTTTTTTTCTAATAATTTAATCGATAGTTTATAAGTCATTATAGTGCAACACAACCAAGGAATAAAATTATTACTTCCTCAATAAATTGAGCTTTACTGGCTGTAAGCACTTTTATCCGATCCAAAGGAAATTGCGTAAATCAATTAAACAAAACACAACAAAAGATAAACAATATAAGGAAAAACCCAATATACATTGAATAAAGTCGAAGAAAAAAATGTTAGATACGATAAATTTGTATGACGGTTGTGAAGAATAATGTATTATTCAACCGATTTCAAAAGGGAAATTATTTAACCGATTATTGTCATTTTTAACCTTACGTGTTAATGTAAAGTAAATACACGTCAATTTTGTAGTTTTTATTCCGAAACACGGTAATTTAAAATCCTGTGATGGCAACTCTGGCCGATTTTTTTGTTGTGACTTCCACAAAAAACTGTCCCACGGCTAGTTTTGAACCCTTAGGCCCGGGTTCCACTGTTTAATAAAGCTATGCTTTGCTTAATCGAATTTATAATTCGATTCTAATCTTGGCTTTCGTTTAATTATTATTACGAATCATTTGCACGGGAATACAGCAAAGTGTTGTTTTAAGACTTTTTTTCAGGCAATTTCCTTTTAAAATTTCTCTCCGTAACAACCATCCCCATACCTCAAGGAATCATGAAAAAGAGATACACTACTATAACCTCGAGTATCAGAAAATATCATATGACAACTTGACAAGATTTGTTTTTAATAGGTTAGACCGTTAGAAGCACTAGACAAAACGTGTTTACACCACTAAACGCCAAAAATCGGTCGTTTAGAATTGAAACTCAGTTATTCTCTAACTGCGTCCAGTTTATGTTGGTGAAATGCAATTTCCAGCTCTAACTCCGTTAAATGCGTAAACCGAATTTTCATCGAACTCATTGCGATTATTTCAATCAGTGGAAACTGGCCCTTAGAACGTTTCCTTATCATCGTTTTATCGAATCTGTCAACACAAAATTTTAAGCCTGTCTCGAATATAAAATTTATCACTCTAATATTTTAACAACTAGCTAAAAACTGTTTGAGTTCCCAGCCAATAATTTCTATTCTTAAGTACAACTTAAAACTTGAACCCTTAATGGATTAGAGCAATTTTTGTACATTAACTTGACTGTTTTATGTTTACGTGTCAACTCACATTTCAATTTATGCGCTTGTTATCTCAAGTATAACTAAAATTTATAGACTAATAATTTAGAACTGAATTGCGTTTATGTGTCACGTTACAATCGCCCCTTAATTATATAATGTAGTTTATCGTAATTATTAATTAATCACAACAACGTAATCAAATAACACAATTCTGTATCTCGTTACCTCTCAACTGAAGGAGACACTCATGACTCTTTACATTCAGCCTCAATCAGCAGCACATAGAAGCATACTCTTCTCCCAAACATCCAATCTCTCATCAATCATACTACTAGAGTTACATTCAATGGTTAAAATCAAAGTAATCAATTCCAACCAACCATTCCAGCTCCTTCACCCACTCTCACACTCACATAGATCCAATCTGATTTGAATTCCTGCATCTAGGGCTCAATTTCATCTTAAAACAATACACATATTGTTTTAAAATAAAAAATCCGGCTCTTCAATGTTAAATATACAACTTAACAGAGTGCAGTTCATCTTATTTTAAAGGAGATGGAGACTTTTAGGCTAAAATGTATTAAATACAGATATGGTTTAAAGATTGGTCATATATTTTTTTTTTTTTTTTTTTTTTTAAATATAAAATATCAGCTCAATTTTGAATCTGGAAGCTGAGAAAAATGAAAAAGATAGTTTTCGTCAAATCAATTGGGTATCGATTTAACTATAATCGATTATAGAATTTAAAAAAAGTTTGCACTAGTTAATTAACTCAAAGTATCCAGATACACAATTGAAGTTATAAACAATAAGGTGTATTTAAATAAAGTTACATTAATATCGAAAATAAAAATTAATGTCTGATAAACCCAAATTATTATCGATTTCGTATCGGTTGAAAATAAATCATATCGATTTAACTATAATCGATTATAGAATTTAAAAAAAAGTTTGCACTAGCTAATTAACTCAAAGTATCCAGATACACAATTGAAGTTATATACAATAAAGTGTATTTAAATAAAGTTACATTAATATCGAAAATAAAATTTAATGTCTGATAAACCCAAATTATTATCGATTTCGTATCGATTGAAAATAAATCATATCGATTTAACTATAATCGATTATAAAATTTAAAAAAAGTTTGCACTAGCTAATTAACTCAAAGTATTCAGATACACAATTGAAGTTATATACAATAAAGTGTATTTAAATAAAGTTACATTAATATCGAAAATAAAATTTAATGTCTGATAAACCCAAATTATTATCGATTTCGTATCGATTGAAAATAAATCATATCGATTTAACTATAATCGATTATAAAATTTAAAAAAAGTTTGCACTAGCTAATTAACTCAAAGTATTCAGATACACAATTGAAGTTATATACAATAAAGTGTATTTAAATAAAGTTACATTAATATTGAAAATAAAAATTAATGTCTGATAAACCCAAATTATTATCGATTTCGTATCGATTGAAAATAAATCATAATTATTTTTAATAACAGCTTTGACAGCTGACTGATATTGAAACTGTGTGCCCCGTCATGGTCCCGTCACTGTCACTCGTTTCATGTAATCATGTTTATAATTGTTTAATGCTTTCAGTGTATTCAAATGCATCTTGAGTCCATTCCTGATATTTATTTATGGTTTCAAGTGATTGATATTTGTAATGATATAATATGATAACCTTTAGTGCTTCAGGAACTTAGTGATTTTCCATAGACATTGTAACATAACCTCAATTTTACAAAACGTCTAATAACTCCGCCCTTAAATAGCCAAAATGTACAGAATTTCAGCGAGGAATCAATAAGCGTAAATACATTAATTGGTACCAATTCATTAAGTTATATTTTACATTGCATTTCGGCCCAAGAATGTATGGAATCGTATCCGTTTCCTTTCAGAATGAATAAATTAAAACATTTGAATACAATTGTACAATTCATATCTAATACTAATATGAATTGGTAATATGTTGTTTAGTATATTGCAGTACTTGGACAACTTGTATTGCAAACAGTCAAACTTTAAGGTCTGACCTATATTTTTGCAATTTAATTTAGATTGAATATAACTTAAAATGTTCAGTTAATTTTGTGAAGAAATGACCGCCCTACTCCCCACCAACTATTTTTATTAAGCTAGCGCTTAATAAGTTAGGTATTGATGAAAAAAAAATTATATATGACTTAATAGTCAGTAGAAAATTAAATTGTTATTTCTATTAAGCTAGCGCTTAATAAGTTAGGAATTGATGAAAAAAATTTATATATGACTTAATAGTCAGTTGAAATTTAAATTGTTATATAATTATGTGAGAACCTTTAAGCGCTCCAATAAAATTAGTTGAGTCATTTCCCTGACCCATCATATCCCTAATTTTTATTTTTATCCATAACTAAACCTAATTACAATTACACTTATCTAACTTATTACTATCTATTTTAATCATTTAATTACTATTTTAATAACCTAATCTCTTACATATCTAACTTATTTTAAGTGCAATTCATTTCCTTATAAAATCATCTATAGTTTTGACATTAAATTATTGTGAAATATAATAAATCTTCAATAAGTTTATTGATATTCTAGTTTAAAATCTATCCTTTTCAATTCCACATTATTAATTCAATTGTTTATATCAACAGTTAACATTTAAGTGCAATTCATTTCCTTACAAAATCATCTATAGTTTTGACATTAAATTATTGTGAAAATATAATAAATCTTCAATAAAGTTTATTGATATTCTAGTTTAAAATCTATCCTTTTCAATTCCACATTATTAATTCAATTGTTTATATCAACAGTTAAACATTGATAACCTCTATAATTGATCGTGATCAATTTATTATTGATAATATCTATTTAGATGTATTGTATTAAAGTTCCCTCTAATTTCTTTAGTTATAGGGTCCATTAATGTGTAAACATTTGCAAATGGAATCGCACTAACTACATAAGGTCCTTCATACAGCAATTGAAACTTTTTTATAAGTTTCTTTTGAGCCTCTGACTTATTTACTTTACGAATCTTTACATAATCTCCAATCTGAAATTCAATTAAACGATGGGACCTATTAAATTTAGTTTGTCGTTTAATACTGTTATCTTTTAAATTTTCCCTAACTTGAATTCTAATTTGATTAATATCTTTAGAATTATTTAATTGAGGCAAACAACTATCAAATGACATGTCATTACTCAATCCATATAATATTTCATTAGGAGTAAATCCCGTACTTTCATGAAATGTGTTGTTATATAATGTTTCGATTTTATTTAATATCGTTACCCAACTTTTATGATTTTTATGGCAATATGTTCGAAATAAACGTCCTAGTTCTCTGTTAACCCTCTCTGTCGTATTAGGTCGAGGATTTCTTACAGTTGTAAATATAGGTTTTATACCCATATCTTTTAAAGTTTGTTTCCAACTTTCAGATGAAAATTGACTACCATTATCAGTCATAATTACTTTAGGCTTAATTATTTTAACAAATTGTTTTAATTTTGTAATAACTGAACGAGAAGTGGCTTTAGACAAATCATATAATTTAACAAATTTACTAAATGAATCCTGAATTACAAATATATAAGCAGAACCAAACCGTCCTTTCGGCAATGGTCCATATAAGTCTGCCATAACTAAGTCACCTATTTCTTCTGTCACAATAGATTTACATTTGCCTACATATTTTATATTATCACTTTTAGAAACTTGACAGAGATGACAAGTCTTTAATAATACTTTAACTGTTCTATGCATATTAGGAAAATAGAATCTATCTTTAATATATTTGAGTACCTTAAAACCCCTTGATGTCCCATTTCTTTATGAATTTGAGAAATTACTTCCTCTCGTAACTGAAAGGGTAAGTAAATTACATGTTTATCTGAATCAATTTTAAAATATAACACTCCATTCTTGATATAACAGCGCTTAGCAATATTATTTATTCTACCACTATGATTATTACTAATATTATTTATAATATCCATTATCAACTGTACTTCATTATCGTTAGATTGAAAACTAGATATATTTTTTAAGTTTGTTATTAATGTTTTATTTTCATTAATTTCCATATAATGTATTTCAGGACAATAGATTCTATCTTCTTGTATCATCGATGAATCAGGTGGGAACCTAGATAACACATCAACAGCGACATTATCTCTACCTTTTATATGTTCGATACTATAATCGAATTGTTCGAGAAACAATATCCACCTAATTATTCGACTATTATACAATTTCCATGTCCTAACAAACGTCAATGCTTTGTGATCAGTTCTAATTATAAGCTTTGCGCCCCTCAAATAGGTTTCAAACTTCCTTAAACAATAGATTATAGCCCAAAACTCTTGTTCAGTAACAGTCCATCTTAATTCGGCGCCCCTAAGAGATCTGCTACAATAGCCTAATATTTTCATTTCCCCTTGTTCATCGTACTGAAATAAAACCCCCGCAAGACCTACTCCCGAACTATCTGTTTGTAAATAAAAAGGTTTAGACATATCCGGATGATGCAACATTATTGTCTTTAAAAAACTATTTTTCAATCTTTCAAACGCTACTTGTGCTTCTGAAGTCCATGTCCATCCTTTGCTCTTTTTAGGGTTCCGTACCCAAAGGGTAAAAACGGGACCCTATTACTAAGACTTCGCTGTCCGTCCGTCCGTCCGTCCGTCCGTCCGTCCGTCCGTCCGTCCGTCCGTCCGTCCGTCCGTCCGTGTGTCTGTCACCAGGCTGTATCTCGAGAACGGCTATAGCTAGACAGTTGAAATTTTCACAGATTATGTATTTCTGTTGCCGCTATAACAACAAATACTAAAAACAAAATAAAATAGATATTTAAGGGGGGCTCCCATACAACAAACGCGATTTTCTTGCCCTTTTTTGCTCGATATTAATAATGGCAACAGGTAGGCACTTGAAATATTCACAAAATACTCAGTTGTATTTTTACTTTAATAATAAATAATAAAATTAAAATAAAATTAATATTTAAGGGGGGCTCCCATACAAAAAACGTCATTTCTGCCTATTTTTGCTCTCATACAATAAAAGTGATTTTTAGCCGCTTTTTGCCCGTTATTACAATCAATGTACCTAGTCAATGGTACGGAACCCTTCGTGCGCGAGTCCGACTCGCACTTGGCCGATTTTTTAATAATTGGCATAAAGGTTGAATTATACTATTATAATCAGGAATGAACCGCCTATAATAATTACAGAGTCCTAAAAATGCTCTTAAATGTTTTATTTTCTTGGGAACTGGGAAATTCTTAATTGACTCTATTTTTTCTGGATCAGTTTTAATTCCCTCGGTAGAAATAATATGTCCTAACATCTTAACTTCTTTACATATGAATTTACATTTTTCAAGATTACATGTTAACCCCGCTGACTTTAATTTGTTTAGTATTATATCGATATGTTCTAAATGTTCATTTAACGTTCCTTGAGTTAAGATAGCAAGGTCATCTAAATAATTCACGCAAAAATGTCTAACTTCAGGCCCTAATATTAAGTCCATAGCTCTACTAAAACTTCCCACTGAAGTCTTAAGTCCTTGTGGTAAAACATTGTACATATAAGATTTTCCATTAAATGTGAACCCGGTATACTTTTTACTATCCTCAGAAATGGCAATTTGAAAATATGCATTATTCAAATCTATTATACTAATATAATTAACCCCATGAAATGAATTTAAAACATCTATTTGCATCGGAGGTGCTTCCGACTCAGCTATCATGTATTTATTGATCTCACGTGCATCTAGTAGAACTCTAATTGAACCATCAGATTTTAAGGTGTAAGTTAACGGACTACAATACGGTGTTGAACCTCTAGATATTATTCCCATATCAACCATTTCGGCTAATTTTTCTTCCATTTTTTGTCTATACGCGTACGGAACGGGATAAGACCGTTTAATTATTGGACTATGGTCCATCATTTTGATAATATGTTGATAACAATTAGCTCTACCTAACCTTTTAACAAATACTTCGCTATATTTAATTAGAATCTGTTTTAATTCATTTAATTGAGTTCCTTTAAGAGGTGTACCCGTCTTTATTTCTTGTAAATATTTATTGAAATCAAAGCTATTATCTACCTTTGTAATATCGCAAATTCTCTTTTCCTCAAAATTATATTTAATAAACGGAATTAATACTCGTTGATCTCTATGTTCGATAACTAACCCTATGGATGGCTCTTGTAATTTAATATTAACATTATTTGCCATAAGCCAGTCAAATCCTAATATCATTGAATGAACTAATTTTGGTACTATAAAAAATCTAATCTCTAAATCAATTACCCCCAATCTTACAGGCAATAAAACCATTTGTTGTATTTTAGCACTCTTTTGTCCTACTGCTCCACGTATCTGAATCGGCTTAACAGGTAACATGTCTAATTTGTTCCCAGTTAATGATTTTAAAGATTCCCAAAATGATTCTGAAATGCAGGTTATGTCCCTCCCTGTATCGATTAAACATATAACTCGTTTACTAGATACTATCACTTCAATCTCAGATTTAATTATTTCTAATCTATCCGCGGTAATATTATCTTCCTCGTCAAATAATGAAAAGACTGCTTCGGTTTGCACTAACGACTCATTATCTATTTCCGATTGATTTTTTAATGTTTGTATGATATTATACTTGAAATCTGTTGAATTATTTTTATTTAATCCTGAGCCTAACCCTGATTTACAATATTGTCCCTTAGCTATGATTGGTTTACGTATACCATTATTATGTCTACCTAATGTCTGTCCAGGTTCCCACCCGAGTTTAAGCATAATTCTTAAAGCTACTGATGTACTGTTCGCCCCTACTAAAGTTGATGTACCGGGGTCTGTCACATCAACACTTACTAGTTTAAATTCTCTGTTGATACAGAGTTTTCTATAGAAACATTGTTATCATTATCTACTCTATTCGTACCATTAATGCTATTCTTCTTGTTTGGTATCACCTTACTCATTGATCTAGTGTTCATAATTCGCTTCCGATTGAGACTGCCTCTGCCATTCTGCTGTTGAACTACCATCTCAGGTCTTTGAACGCTGCTAGAATGGGCATTAATGCCACTACTGAAGTTATTTTGCTTATTAATGTTATCTAACTTTCGTAGAAACTCCGTAGCTTGAAGAATCGATGTGTAATTACTTGTTGACCAAGCATATTGAACATCTTTAGGAAAATGATTCATAATGTCGTTTATTAATTGTCTCTCTTGAATAGGATACGTCAACATCTTCGCTTGTCCACATAACGTAATGAAATGGCTTAACATAGTCTGAACTCCGTTCCACGAATTCTGACTGATTCGTCTTCTTAATTCATTCTGCTCAGCCTCGCCCCAATATGTGTCTAAAAAATCCCTTTTGAAGTCTTCAAACACTGTCCATCTATCTCTATAAATACGCGCCCAATTTCGTGATTCATTTTCAAGACAATCTATGACAATGTCTATTATATCTCTCGCCTCTGGTGCAGACCTTCTTAAATAAGCAGTTAGGTCTTCGATGAACGTCACAGGATGTTTTCCTTTAAATGGAAACTTAGGTCTTTCCGTAGGCATCTGCGCCACTGGATAGTATACCGTTGATGTTCCCGGCTGTATGATAGGTTGAATACAATTTTCTCTCGGCATAACATTGTCCGATGATCCACTAGGAGTAGACATTCTATTTTCCAACTCCGAGATTTTATTATTGATGTTATTCATTGCCTTTTCCATCATTCGAGATATGTATCGTAAAGAATTAATCTTCCTTACTTTAGTAGCAGGTCTAACTGCAGACACTCGCTTGTTATTAGAATTGGTTGTCTTGGTTCCAACAGGACTAGCTTTAGGTTGACGCCTAGGCATTGTTATAGATTTAATTTGCTTCAAATGTAACACTGATAATGTTTATCTAAATTTTAATTAATTTATTCTAATTCAAAAAAAGATTCACTGCACTCTTATTTAATTTGAGTTTAATTTAAATAAACTTTCCAAATGTTCACACAAAACTATCTCTTTCTAATCACCCTTTAAACTTCTAATATTTTATTGAAATTTTATCAAGTCGACCGGATTCTGCAATATTAAAATTTAGTTTTAATTTTAAACATTAAATGTTTATAAATTTAATTAAGATTCAACTATCACTATCCACTGTTTATCAATCTAAAACAACTACCAATTTTTTTTTTATTCCTTTTTATAATTCTATTTACTTTCAAATGAAATATGACAACTTCATTTCTTCTCTAGTATTCATTGATAACATTCTTAACAAACATCAATCCCATTCCATTCACACCAACCAATGCATCCATCAACAAAAGAATAATAAAACTATCACTGTGAAATCATAATAATTAAAAGAAATCTCAAGTCTTCATAAATGTTAATTGTCAATTTCATACTATCCCTAATTGTCCTTTTTATAATAAATACTACAGTATATATTTTTAATTGAAATTCAATTTACTCGGATTGAACTTTCCACCTTGCATATGGCATTCAATTCCCTCATCCACTGAACCATTGTATATAACTTATAAGATCACAACCACGCCATCTTTGTTTCACAATAAACACTTCCATATCTACACTCGATACTACGCCATTTCTACTTCAAAGCCTACCTTTCAATACCACTCACTCTCAACAGATGGCGTTACTGATATGAAACATTTTGAAATTCTTTCAGCGCCATCTACGAACACATAGCACAACCATCCATAACTTTCGTAAGCAACTCGATATTAATTCACGTTTGTCCACCAGATGTCGCTACCAATCCTACTGCAACTATATATTAGAGTTGTGTCGTACTAGGTACATGGCAATAATTGTTATCACAGTGGCTGTTATTTTAAAATATCAGTGACAAATATCAGTGACAAAATACTAGGTTCGCGACTACTCGATATTGGTATTCTAAAATACTAAGTTTGTCTCACCTCCTCTTAGCGTAAACGCTTAAGAACGAGCGAGATGGTGATGATATTTTCTAAAACAATAGGAACGGGAATAAGATGGCGCTGTATGCTCAGGTATTAAAAATACTAATGTTTATGCAATAATCAATTCCCAACTATATTTTAAATTTTATATACAATTTCAAGTCCTTTCCGGTAAATATTATTAAACAATTTTGTCTGACTTAAAATTTGTGCTCGCTGTAAAATTCAGCTACCTGGCAAAAAGGTCATCGCAGATGTTTAAAGCGCTATCGTTTTTTTTTTTTTTTTGTACAGAGACACGTCCCTTAGGCCTGACCCGGCCAGTTTTTATTATGGTTTGCTTAATAAAACAATAGAACATACATAGTTGTACATTTCTCAATTTTAGCATTTTATAATGTTGATGGTATTTTAGTAAAGTTATCTATTGATATTCGACTTTTCGCGATACCTACTATGAATAATTTGAATAACCAATGCTCCAAGACACTCATTCAATCAAAATACTTTTAAAACCACACATCCTCTGATATAAACACTAGTAGTTAACAAGATTGATATAAAATTCTATTCAATTCAAATTTGAAATAAAATTTTCCTTCACTTTGACAACTGACAGTTCAAAAATACGAAGAAAGCTAACAAATAATAATAAATTAGAATAAATATAATGTAATAAATTGTTCATAAAAAATGTTCTATATTTTTTTCAATAATGTCTTATTAATATTTAAAACAAGAACTTTTTCAAAAGATTTTATTGTAGTTGTTTTTAGAACGCAATTTCATAAGAAATTATCCTGTTTTTTTTTCTATAAGTAACAACTTAAATATTTGAATCGATATAAATTTATATCGAAACAGCACGTAAAATATATATAATTTAATTAAATGTGTGAATTGGATCATTTTTCCGTGGTTGGTATTTTAAACTTGTTTGTTGTCAAGAATTGAAAAAATATACAAATTCAGACTAGGCTGTATGGATTATAGACTTTTGCCTTTTCCTATTGGGGATAAATTTTAAAACAACAACATTGTTTGTTGTCAAATCAAGCCAAAATAAAATAGACAATTAGACATTTTAAAATTTAAACTTGTTTGTATTTTAACTTATGAATGCTAAGTCATTCGGTAAGCTATACTCTTTTTTACAAATAAAATTATCTTAAACAGTTGCAGTCAATTCCTAAAATTCAAGGTCAAAATAACCCTGTTACCTTCATAACCTAATTCAATTTCTATTTAACCAGTACATTCTCGCACACATGACTAAAATGCACTGAATTTCTATACTTTAAAATCTGTTATTTAAACTAAGTATAATTTGCTATGATGGCAATAACTACACTTAATTATTTCTAAAATCTAACATTAAAATGAATAAATATACCAAAATACATAGTCTTTCCTGTACAGTCTCTGTAAATAAATGAATAAAAGTTAATTCCACAGTTAGTTAATATTATAATTAATTTCCTACTACTAACTATAATATTATCCTATCTTCACAATATGTGTGCATATTTTTAATACTATTAAATACTATTATTTCAGTCCGACTTCCACGTACATCTAGCCAGCCCCTGAGGACGTCCAACGTATAACTATTGGGACCAATTTCAGCAAGGAAGGAAATTACTTCAGCGTCAGTGACTAAATGTGACAAAAAAAATGTTTAAATTGTACATAACCTAGAATAATTTGTATCTGTAAGTAATATTAAAATTTACTGCAGGCTTTTATTTAAAAATTCCCTAACAATATTTAATTAATACAATCTAAATTTTATTAACTATCCTAACAATGTCTATTGATTGACGTTAATATAATAATAATCAGATAATAATTAGATGTACTTGAGACACACTTCAATATACTACTAGTCAATTCAGCAATGTTGTGTAGGTTGATACTTTCATGTAATTTCATAAATAAATAATTATTTAAATATGTACCTATCCATCATTAATAATAATACATGAGACAGTAGGCTGTTATGGTCTGACCATTTTAAAACTTATTACTGAGAAACTTAATGCAACTTTTAAGTATTAATACATCTCTTCAATATTACTCTTAAAACAGATTTATTTAGATTTATGTACCTAACTGTAACTCTAACTGCGCCAAGATGCTATATACCTATAGAACCATTCTTAGATTGTCTAAAACAAGTTAATATGCTTACATAATATAAATTTAATAGGTTTATCTTATTTTGTGTAAAATGACTTAAAGAATTGTTAAGTAATATGCTTTGTGTCTTCTTCAAAATGCAATCAATGGTACATGTATATTCTTGTTATCTATCAGTGCAACTATTATCATTTTATCACTGGCATTACATTTATTCGCTGTAAATGCTTTGAAAAGTTACTTTAAAGCTTCTAAGATACTCGCTTACTCCGGCATTTGTGCAACCATAAATATCCTGGTCACGGCACCACTTTGTAACGTTACTTATGGAGTGTGATGAGACACCACAAATTATAATATTGTAAGATCCTGGTCACGGCACCACTTTGTAACGATACTATATGGAATGCTCCGATGACTAATCATCATGCTTATGATAATCCTGGTCACGGCACCATTTTGTAACGATATACCCTATGCTATGGGGTGTGGTGAGGAAGATCCCAACATATATAAATTTATAACATCCTGGTCACGAAGACCATTTTGTAACGTTATACTATATTGGATATACATAGATATCCTTATCATCACGGCAGCAATTGTAACTATACCTATGGAATGATAACTATTCACCATATTTATGATAATCTTAGTCACGTCACCATTTTGTAATGATCTCCTATGGATGACCTATGACCCATTATCATATCCTGGTCACGTGGACCAATTTGTAACACTATCATGATAGTGGCGTTACAAGCTAATATTAAGCTTAAGAGGATATCAATTATCTTTGGCCTTATAATTGTGATCGTCTAGTATAAAGAAGGACTCTACGTTGTGTTTGATTTTTGTTTCAGAGTAACTTCAGTTCTTTTTATGGTATGCCGAAGGAAAGACATAGTATATGTTATTAGAAGCCTTGATTTCTACATAAACTCTAACTAACATCCTACCTAGCCATTAATTTAAATAACATCTCTGCATAATGACATTAAATTACTGAAATTAATTTATCCTAAAATTTAATTGAAAGATATTTACACTTACCAGTGATATAAATACTATAGATAACTAACTCCTGGAATACTATTAAAAGGAAAGAAAGATATTAAGCTTTATAACACCTTATTAGTAAATTAATTAGGAATTAATAAAATTTAGTAAATTAGAACCGTTAAGAATAAATAGTAATAGACTTATTTATTTAGAAATAACTATCACCTACTGTTTAACTAAATATCTGACGTCTCCTTAAGAATGTGTAAATTATAATTACTAATATTTTTAGTGAATCTAGATAGCTAAAATAGAAATAAAATTAAATAATTATATATAGGATATTCTATAATGACATTGATTAATTGAATAGTGTCTAAGTTTCTTTTACATGTATTTTTAGTTCAAACCTGATATAATAGATAGATTCTAATAACTCTAAACAAACGAAATAAATAAAAATATATAAGTAATTGAAATAATGATTAAATACATATTATATAGTTATTAATTATCTTGAAATAATTTATTCAGTTAATAAATTATCTCAGATAATTGTGAAAAATAATGTGTAGTGTTTGTTTGTATGTGTTATTCTGTTAGGATAGGGTTTATAGGTATTAAGGAATTAAAAGGCCGGGTTCAGCTGAACCCGAGGGTCGCAACCTCCTTTCCCCTCCGACCCTAACCGATCCACACCGTGCTGAAGGCTCTAAATTAAATTAGGCACAACGTTGGTGCTATCCAATCAAAAGAAAGGTAGTAGGTAGGAAATGAGAGTACCCAATTTCTACAGTAAGTTAGACGGAAATATATCCTGTCTAACAAATGCTTGTTTCATACCGCTGCAGCACAATCATGCAATGACTGTATTTGAGTAATCCCTTGGGATGTCATATAGACATAACCAGTGAATTACTAGAGTTGATGTAATTACCAAGCTGTAATCAGACATGGTAATAAGATGTGTTCCACGTGAACAAAAGGAGATCGTGTCTACTGATCTTTTCATTGTGTGCTTACTAGCCCATACGGGAACTTCGGTCACACAACTACTTTGAAATTCAATCACGAAACCTACTACTTTTGCCACAATTGGATTGTGTAGTGTAAGTTCCCATAGGAAGACCTACTGAGTTACGAGTCTATAGTCAGCTATATTGTCAAGCCTCGCCACCATTGTGAGATGGGTCGTCGGCGACTGGCGACTGGCGACAACGCAACCTTTCGAGTGTCCTATAAGGAAGTAAAAAATAATTAAAGGTATAAGACCAACATGTAGAGTAGGTGTATTGTGTAGGTTTGTCCTTGCATGACTCACAGCACTCAATGAAACAGCATTCATTAACCAGAATAGGTTGTTCAATTGAAACATTGAACCAGTAATTAAGTTGTTAAACATTTGAATATATCAGGCTCTCTTAGGAACTGAATGGATTTATCAAAGGACATAGTAGTGTCGAGAGATAATTAAAACAATTAAAATATAACATATTCATTTACTCAATCAGAATCTCTGAGAGTATCTCATTTTCACAATGAAAAGAGAATGTATATTAATAGGTTTTATAATCCATCAATGTTTGTATGTTTGAAAAACACAAGAGGGCTTGATTAAGGCTTGGCTTAAATCTCAGTAAATCCGCCTTAGGACTTAACAGAGACTGTCCACAAAAATTAGCAATAAATTAATTGGAAAAGTGAATACGTTTCTCTATTAGTCTAAAATAGAACTTCATACCACTGTCCAAATATAAATTACTAACCTTTGTTGCAGTTCAAACAACTACCATACACTAGGTGTCTGGTAAAGTTTGTCCAATGTCTCTCATCAAAGATGAGGAACTCTTATCAAAGATAAGGAAACGTACGTATAGTATTTACCAAGAACATAGTTCAGTTAGGCAAATACAACCGCAGAGGTTGGTAGGAAGTACACGCAACTTTCTCTACTAGATAGGCCAAGGTTAGGATCTACCTAGCATAGATGACGCGATGAACTGTGGCTTAGACAGGCCGAGCCTTATAGGGAAACCTATAATAAAACACTGGCGAATACAAACATTTATGGATTCACCTTAACATAGGTTACATAGTTCAATGAAAGTCATCGTGAAAGTGAGACACTCCAGTCCACCAGATACCTCGTTTTGACACTCATTTAAGAACATAAATTCTTAGATCAATGTTCAAAACTACAAGAGTTGTGTAATGTCATAGTTCAGTGTGTAATTACCTCATCTTAGAATGAATTCAAGAGCTAAAAGTATCCTTGAACGCACTCCAGACTACAAACCACCTGTGTTACCTCGTTCCAACATATATTTAAAACCTACAAGTTCTTAAATTAGTGTTTAGAACTACCAGAGTTTGTGTAATGTCAAAATGAAGCCAAATACACACATATATATATATATATATATACATACATACATATACATACAATAGAAGCATATTTATATGTAGAGAATATTCAATAAGATACGACAACTAATCATTAGTTAGTTTATAGGTCATATTATAGAAATTTCCACTACTCTATCTACTTCCAAAGTGAAACTTCATTAAACAACACAGTAGAAGTTCATTTCATTATTCAAATACACCCTAACGAAATTCTATTTAACCCTTAATATCTAATATGATAGTTTTAACCAAAGATTCATTCAATTTATATATGTACTTTAAAGTCAAATGAATATAATTTAGTTTCATTCTATCAACATCATATTGTGATTATTTACTTAAGCTAGATTTCCTTTTATCAGTTAAATTCAATATAATTATGGTCATAAGGCTTATTTCATAATAATTTCATTCAATATTCAATCAATAACTAATAGTATTAATGTAGACACGTATTAGCTTCATTAACCAACACAGTAAAGTTTCATTTCATTATTCAAATCCACCCTAACGAAATTCTATTTAACCCTTACTATAACCGTATCTAATATGATAGTTTTAACCAAAAATCATTCAATATATAATTTAAAGTTAAACGAATGTAATTTTGTTTCATTATATCAACATCATATTGTGTTCATTTACTTAAGCTAGGTTTCATTTAATCAGTTAAATTCAATATAATTATGGTCATAAGGCTTATTTCATAATAATCTTATTCAATAATCAATCGATAATTAATAGTAACAATGTAAACCTTTTCATAATAATTTCATTCAGTAATTAATCAATAATTAATAGTATCGATGTGAACCTAGCTAATAATTCATTAGATATCTTTTATTAAAAATCTCCGTAAAAGTTATAAAAATTAGTAACAAAACACAACATGCAGGAAAACAACATGCAACATTTTAAATCTACACTAATAAGGTGTTCAAAGTATATCAAAATTGTGAAATTATTAGACATGCAAAAATAAAAAGAAAAATAATGCATTCGAACCAATCAGGAGCGCTTGACTGCAGACTGTACACAGGTTTCACTGAGTTTAATTAGCGGATTACAATTAAAATTTTATAATAAAGAATTGCACTTAATAATAATCAGTAAAAAAATAAATTAAACTATTTCGCGGACTAAACTGAAGCTACATAGCCACACTCAGCCGGCTTACGCTAATGAAATCTCTGATTCAAACCTAAAAATACTTTTTAGGTATTTTATGTTTAATCTAAATCAGAAATTCCATAGCTTTCGCCAGCCAAGAGGCCGCGGCGGCCGCGGAGGCCCTCTACCTCGATACTCTCTTCCAATTCAAAATCGAATGCTGACTCCCCCCGACTAACTCCCGAATTCTCTATATAAACAGCCTCAGCGTCTCTTTTACCCCCACCCTTACACGTTCACCAACGCGCTCTGCAGTGATACCATACACTCGGCATCTCCCGTGTCACAAGGAAATTTGGATATCTTCGGTTCATTGCCGTGTTCAAAGATACGGCAATCCGATGTGTAATTGTTTTTTTTTTCTAATAATTTAATCGATAGTTTATAAGTCATTATAGTGCAACACAACCAAGGAATAAAATTATTACTTCCTCAATAAATTGAGCTTTACTGGCTGTAAGCACTTTTATCCGATCCAAAGGAAATTGCGTAAATCAATTAAACAAAACACAACAAAAGATAAACAATATAAGGAAAAACCCAATATACATTGAATAAAGTCGAAGAAAAAAATGTTAGATACGATAAATTTGTATGACGGTTGTGAAGAATAATGTATTATTCAACCGATTTCAAAAGGGAAATTATTTAACCGATTATTGTCATTTTTAACCTTACGTGTTAATGTAAAGTAAATACACGTCAATTTTGTAGTTTTTATTCCGAAACACGGTAATTTAAAATCCTGTGATGGCAACTCTGGCCGATTTTTTTGTTGTGACTTCCACAAAAAACTGTCCCACGGCTAGTTTTGAACCCTTAGGCCCGGGTTCCACTGTTTAATAAAGCTATGCTTTGCTTAATCGAATTTATAATTCGATTCTAATCTTGGCTTTCGTTTAATTATTATTACGAATCATTTGCACGGGAATACAGCAAAGTGTTGTTTTAAGACTTTTTTTCAGGCAATTTCCTTTTAAAATTTCTCTCCGTAACAACCATCCCCATACCTCAAGGAATCATGAAAAAGAGATACACTACTATAACCTCGAGTATCAGAAAATATCATATGACAACTTGACAAGATTTGTTTTTAATAGGTTAGACCGTTAGAAGCACTAGACAAAACGTGTTTACACCACTAAACGCCAAAAATCGGTCGTTTAGAATTGAAACTCAGTTATTCTCTAACTGCGTCCAGTTTATGTTGGTGAAATGCAATTTCCAGCTCTAACTCCGTTAAATGCGTAAACCGAATTTTCATCGAACTCATTGCGATTATTTCAATCAGTGGAAACTGGCCCTTAGAACGTTTCCTTATCATCGTTTTATCGAATCTGTCAACACAAAATTTTAAGCCTGTCTCGAATATAAAATTTATCACTCTAATATTTTAACAACTAGCTAAAAACTGTTTGAGTTCCCAGCCAATAATTTCTATTCTTAAGTACAACTTAAAACTTGAACCCTTAATGGATTAGAGCAATTTTTGTACATTAACTTGACTGTTTTATGTTTACGTGTCAACTCACATTTCAATTTATGCGCTTGTTATCTCAAGTATAACTAAAATTTATAGACTAATAATTTAGAACTGAATTGCGTTTATGTGTCACGTTACACCATCACTGTAATATAAGCCTTTAATTTTAAAAAAAAAATTTTTTTATTAAAATGCCTATTGATTAAGGATTATGGAAGATCTTGTGTTAAATGCATCATAAAAAACGTCACCTTCTAAAAATAACCAATGTTTAACGCAAGTTTATCCGTGTAATAATATACAATAAAAAAAAGTTAAAATCGCAATCTAAGCTCAAGTGCTTTATGGCCCGTTATTGAAGCCGTATACTCTGAGTCTGAACGGTACAGTGCGTCAATTATTCCTCCCACTACATTTGATTCGACACGTATAGTGCCATTCAGGGTAAAATCGCCCATAACGATCAGAAAAGCGCTCTTAAATTGTGTGTGCGAGTGTACGCTAGTCGTCCAGTGGAAATGTATGTAGTGTAAAAGTGTGCTATAACTAAGTAAAGTATTACTTATGTGTTATTTATAAAAAAAATCAACATTTTATATATAGCAACCGCTATGTAAATATTTTCATACAAAATTTAATTACAACTAAGTTAGTAATCTCTTGTTTTGTACCCTTCGAATAAGAAAAGCCGAGAAAGGTGTTTATCCCCAGCTGTGGGATGTGACGTATAAAAATGCAATCAAATAGAGAATTCCATTTACCATCCAAAAGCGAATAATAAATTAATCCATATATAAAAGAGATTTCCACGTACCTATGTATTGACTCATCACGATATCTCTGGAACCATAAGGTGTAGAGACTTGAAATTTGATAGGAATATTCCTTTCGCCGAGTAGAGGTCAGTTAAGAACGGGTTTTACTTAATTCCGCCCACAAGTGGGGGTTGCGGGGGTTAATAACATATAATATGGCAAAACCACGTTTGCGGGGTCAGCTAGTAGAAATATAGTGATTATGAGAGAACAGTGAAACGCGTTTTACCTCGCTCTATCGCTATGAAAAGTTTTATTAGTGGATAACCAAGTTTAAAATGTGGAACTTTGTTGCAAATAAAACATTTTATTCGATAAATTTATAGGTTCACAACCGTTATTGGTTTGATAGAACCATAAATACACCTGGGTATTAGCATTTATGTATTGAAAATATATAAACATAACTTAGCACTGGAACTTTGGATTACTTAATAAAGTGTAATAATATTACAATCTTTATGATATTGTTTCTAGATGTAAAATGTGTACACCTTTTGTAAATACTAATAGAGTTAACTAAGAAATAAAAATATATATATTTAGTTATTTGAAAACAGTACCTACATAAAAAAAAATTGTATTACGACATGATTTGGTAATTATATTATTCGCAAATTCTGATCATGTCGAAATATCAGGTTTTAAAGTATATGTTATCAATTTTAATATCAAATTTCATTTCAATCGTGTTTGTAGTTTTTGAATGAAAACAGCCAAACATGAACTAATCCATCTACACTTAAAAACTAGACATTCATTACATTTTATTTTATTAAATAAAAAACACCCGTCACAGGGTTTAGTTACTGTACTTTTTTTCAAATATCGTGTTTGTTTTTCTAAATTTATAATAGACTTAATATGTATCATTTACAAAAGGAGTAAGAAATAATTTAATTAATATTGCTGGAATTTGGTATTAAGTATTCAAATTGTTAAATTCATTCGCAAGATTAAATGCCGTATTAGGTCGCTCGAATAATGATTATAGTGTGTATGTGTTAGAATCGGCTCACTAAGAGATTCCTAAGAAATTCATAACATTTGTGTACTTAGGATAAGCTTAGGATTGTTGCAAAGATACATTAAATCTTCAAATTTAGCCTTTAATATTATAGCTGGGTTTACGTAGTCAACCACACGATTTGATAGCTATCTTTGGATATTGGTAATGTCTGTCACAGTATGACAACTTAAAATAACTTTTTAAACTCTACTTAACCAGATAGTTTTGATTTGAATTACTTAATTTTACAAGCCTTTAAAATCAGCGAAAACTTAAAAGAGATCTAACTTGATGCAAAGGGACACTTTGTCATAAAAACGTATCCATATCTATATCTAAGCAATCATAGGTGCTTAATGTAAAACACTGATACTAACTAAATAATATTTTTAAAATATGTAAATCTATTCATACTTCTGGATAAAACTCGTTACAAGCACACGCGTTTGAAGCACGCCTAGCATATCGCGCTTAACAAATAATAGAATTATTTTAAATTCTTGGACAAAGTCTGGAATAAAACCGCAAGTCATGAATTCCGTACGTGCGCTAATATCTGGCAGCCATGAACAAAATACTAACATATTTCGGAACAGAGTCGCAGAAATACGACAAGACGCGACAGAAGTTTGACACGTGTTAGCATTCGCATAGTAAGAATCTGATTTAGGTTAGTGATTGAACTTGGTTTAAATATTGCTAATATAATATAGCTGTAAACTTATGTAAGTATCTAAAAGATTTTTTTGAAAATTCTACCCCTAATAGCGAAATAGTAGAGTCAAAACACTTAAGAAAAATGTGGTAATATTTATAAAAAATCATGCAATTAAATAACTTATATGAATGTCCATTATTTTGACATTCGAAATATGAAAATCTGCTTATGATATAAGAGTAATAAATGAATACAAGCTTCTGAGTTTTTGTAAATTCAACCCTTAACGAGGAGTCATTTTTGATGACAGGTTTTCGTTTCTTTTATTGACGCTAGAAATATGAAATATTTTAGGGTTTTGATTTAGGAATTTAAGAAAAATAATTTTTCAAAGCCGCAGCAAAGGCCAGTGTCAAATATAGTCTAATGTCTGTGCTAAGTTTACTCGAATCCGTGAAATTTCCACATGTTTGGTTTCGCCGGGTTTTCGCTGTATATTTACAAGAGATACGATTATGTTGTGTATTGATTATATTATTTTGTATTATATAATATTTTAACAAAAGATTTCAACGTATCTATTTTATATTATGCAACAATATAATACAGTAAATATTATTTTAGTTTTCAGTACGTATAAATAATAAAAGTAAATTTCGTTATTGTATATGTTAAAAAATTAAGTGACACTGTTCTGAAAACATTTATCTTTCTATTATTTGTTTTAATTTTTTGTGTAGACTTAGATATTGGTATTCGTTAACACACAACACTAAAATTAATCTTTTAATGTAATACTCTGTCAAGTAAATACCGGGAAAAGATCAATAATTACAGAAACTGTTTGTTGTTCATCAACATTTATTTTATTACCTTAAATGTATGCTCCCTCAGAAACGATACACTTACGCCAACGAATAATCCAATCATCAAAAGATTTTTTTAAACGCTGTTTCCGGAATTGAGTTGAGTTCTCGCAATGAATTCTCCTTTATGTCTTCTATCGATTGAAAACGGGTGCCACGAAGTGATAATTTGAGTTTAGGAAAAAGAGAGAAGTCGGCTGGACCCATATCTGGTGAATATAGTGGTTGCTCGATGGTATTTGTTGAGTGTTTGGTCAAAAATTCGTTCACAATAAATAAATAAATAAATCTCGACCTGAGACACATAAGGTCGAATGTCAAAATTCGACCAAAATGGCTTTAATAGATGGCTGGAACCAGCATCTTGCGCTCTTTCTTTGCATCTAAGAATCATATTTCTATCTCTTTTCTTTCTGTTATATTCACAAATGCTTAAGGTCGAATCAGACAAGTTTTTCTATATACATCGTGGATTAAGGTCTAAAAACAACTACAGAATTTATGCTTTAAATTTTAGTGTGATCTAAAAGTCGAAAGTTGATTTCAGTTTTTTTGCTTTTAAAGTAATTTTGACATGAGGCAGGGTCAATTTTGTCATTCGACTTTATACTACAAGGATTGTCTGCCAAAATAAAACGTATTTTCAATTAGAACTTTATGCCTCTTAAATTTTAATTAATCAGATATCATATCTTGTGATATGCTGTTATGCCTCGAAAGTTTAGAACAAAATAGCCCTTATACTTTACAGGCATAAAGTTGTAAATCTTCCATCACATCTCGACCGCTTTTGAACGCTTTGTACCACTCATAAGCACGAGTTTTTGATAAAGTCGATTCACTAAGCCTTCTGCAACATTTTCATTGACTCCGATCATGAAATTCCATTGGCCATGCAAAATTTAAGACAAACTCTTTGTTCCATGTTTTTGTCCATTATGAAATTCGCAATACACTATATAGATATGATATAACTAAAAACAGCACTGTATCTTATACTATTAAACGAGCAATTCTTGTATATATATATATATATATATATATAGAATCTGAATCTCGGAATCGGCTCCAACGATTTTCGTGAAATTCAGTATACAGGGGATTTCGGGGGCGAAAAATTGATCTAGCTAGGATTCATTTTAAAAAAATGTCGTTTTATCCCTGTTTTTAGGCAATGAAAAAATATCATTAGAATACGAAGCTTAATTTCACTACTGTCAACATAGCTGTTACAGCGTAGTTAGGAAATCGGCGGGTGTCAAATCGTCTTGACCTGGGTTCGAATCTCAGTCTCCAGATTAATTTTATTTTCTTTTTTTTTAATTTCACTCGTGATTTATTATTTAAATAAAATTAAAATATAAAAATACCGAGAAAAAAAAACAAAATAAAATGAAAATACCGAGCTAGGCTCGGTCACCCAGGTACTTTAATATAAATAACAGATTCAACTCAAACTCAAAAATGGAAAACAGTTGTGCCAATCTAACAACAAAAAAAATTTGAATTTGGAACAAATAATCCATTCCCGATACTTTTTTGGCTGAATGTATGTTGTAACTCTATGTCTTCATAATAAATTTGTAAAATGAACTATATTACTTTACTTTAACAATAAGTTCATTACTTAATTTAGTTATATTCAAAATGAATCTAAATATATTTTAAGATCATTCGTATATTCTTATTGTTGTTTAGATGAACCGAACAAGTACATTTATAGGTATATTTACATAATTCATAATTATTAATATAACCTAGTCCATTAACACTGTTAACTTACATTACTTGATAATAATAAATTACAGTGTAGATTTAAGTTAAGATAATATATCAATTTTTTTTTAATAAATTATAATTTAAATAATAGCGGTATTGATAGCACTATTGACATTAAGGGTGCGTAACCAGTGGAGAGTATCGGACCGTGAATCGATCAATCGACCAATTCATTATTATTTATACTTTCTATTTAAAAATCTACACATAATTATTATAAAAACAAGTCCCCCGGCCGCGTCTTTCTGTCCTCCTGTCTATTCTCCTGTCTGTCTGAACGCGATAGACTCGAAAACTACCAAACGGATTTTTATACGGTTTTCAATAACAGAAAGAGTGATTCTTGAGGAAAGTTTAGGTATATAACTTATTATGCTTTTATGTAATTTTGCTGAAATACAGCGATAAATATTGAAAAGGTCGCAAAAAATCTCGCCAACTGGGAGCTTTCCACGCGAACGCCGCGTAAACTAGCAAAGATATAGTTACGTAATGTACTAGCGAATTCAAAATCTATAAAAATGCTACAAAAAAGTCTGCGATAGCATATCTCTATCTCTAACTGTTGACTTACAATACCCACTTTTATGTTCAATTTTTTTATTAAAAACATTACGTTATTTCAAAGCTATTTTCATTAGTTCAGTATTATTTCTTATCCAAATGAATATGTTATTTAGCTTAGGCATTTAATTCAGATTAAAATTGCCCTTTACACTATATCAATCAGATGAATAGTTTTTGAGATATCGTCGTTAGAAGTAATTATTAAAAATAAATAATGCGCAACGAAGTGGGCACGGGTCGGCTAGTTAGAAATATTTTGTAATAATAAACCTACAATTTTATTTCTATATCTTTAGTTCTCTTTAATAAATAATAGTCAGTGAAACGGCAAGACATACTTACTACTGAATTATTTATATAAATATTGACAGAAACGAATGTCACAAACTTGTGGCAATAACATAAATTGACATTACTCAAAACTTCAAAGACGTTGGACCACTATGTTTTATAAATGTTAGGTGTCCAATATACACTTTTTTTCCCTCAAAAAATGTATTACTATTTGTTAAAAGTAATTTAAAGTTCCCTGACATTACATTAGGATTATCTATTTTATTAATTAAAATTTTATTACAAAAAAAAAGTTTTCAAGATATGTAGTTTGTATTATACAGGATTATACAAAATCATTTTCTAATTTGATAAAAATTATATTATTCAATAACACAAAAATGAGTTTATTATGTATTCATATAAAAAAAATCTATACTTTTTTTTTAAATAATTAATCTTAAAATATGATTACTTACATCAAAGTAAAAATGAAATACTACACGACAGAAAAAAATTATCTTTATAAAATACACATACTTCCAATAGTATATTAATATTATATATCATTATTTAATAATATTATATATCATTATTTAATAATATTATATTATTATTATTATTATTTAATATTATATATCATTAGACGCCGCGTTGGCGTTGCGGTCACAGCACTGGATTACGATTGGCTGTTACGCGGGCGGTTGCGGGTTCGATCCCCGCACACGACAACATTTGTATTGGCCATACAGATGTTTGCCGTGGTCTGGGTGTTTGTGCAGTCCTTGTGGGTCTCCCCACCGTGCCTCGGAGAGCACGTTAAGCCGTCGGTCCCGGTTGTTATCATGTACACCTGATAGCGATCGTTACTCATAGTAGGGAATATATCCGCCAACCCGCATTGGAGCAGCGTGGTGGATTAAGCTCCGATCCTTCTCCTACATGGTGAAGAGGCCTATGCCCAACAATGGGATATTACAGGCTGAATCGTGAACCTGATATATCAATATTTATACTAATAAATGAAAATAAACAGATAGTTTTGCTAGTAAGTAACTCTTAAAGCCAAATTCCTTTTAACGTTATAGACAAAGTAGCGAGCTTAATTATTCAGATCTTAGGGCTTGATGGATGAAACGATCCGTCAAGTGCTACATTGTGTCACTAGCTTAGTAAGACCACGCGCGCATGGAAATAGAATCATTTACGATTTTAACGCCGCAAAATTTTTAACATACGAACAAAAGTAAAAAACGTGCGCTTTGAGACACAAATTATTTTATACATACTTGCGTACAGTGCCTGCTAAGGTCCACTTCAGAATTCTAGAGCGACATAATACTCTAGAATAGTAACTGACACACACACTGAAACGATTTTGTAACGACATCACCCACCAATCTATACACATTGAAACTTTCTGAAGTAGCGTTTGTGTGTAATAATTACACACAAAGACAATAAAAACTGAAAAAATCCCACCTTATTTCTACGCGCACTGCCTCAATCTTAAAAAGCGTATTTAAATTTAGACGATCAGAAATCTTTCTATTATGTGCGTGTATGTGGTGCCAAGACAGATCGTACCGATACCGCACCGAGAAGGTAATGGTCCGAAATTAGGAGGCAACCTTATTATTTCTGTCACGTTATAAAAATTCGTCGCAGCGCAGTGTGCACTAGCTCTTAGTCTTATATTTTGAACCTAGTTTAATTAGCTAGGGCCAAATTGATGTCATTATTTCATATTGTGTAAGCCTTTGGAGATAAGAGTTACGATTAGTAACGTGTAATACTGATCATTGTTAATGTAATTGAATAAGGGCGGATTTACTGCTAGGCTTGGGAGAAAATTAATAATCGAATGACAAAAAGAGCTATATCTTTGAGGTAGCAAGTAGTTTTCAAAAATATTTCAGGCATAGTAAGGTATTCCCTTACGGCATTAAGCATTTTATGACAAAAAATTATTTTCATTAACGTGCACAATATGGTAAATATACCTATATTTTAAAATAAACATTAATCGAAATCGCTTCATTGCGTGTTCGAAAGCGGAACATCCAATACATCAATGTATCTATAAAGTCGTTAGTTCACCTTGCAAAGCGAATCTACTTAAAGCATCATTAATGGAGTTCGACTATCAAAATTACAAACTCCATACTAACCGAACCTTACCTGTTTTTAAATACTGTGTAATAAATCAATTTTATGTGTAATAGAAGAAATAAAAATATCTATTTTCTATGTTCTGCATATAATTTCTTTTTATATTTTATTGTATAATTTATCGACAAACGGACACATCTTTTCCTTTTAATAATACTTCTATAAATAACAATCGAATCTTGAGAACAAAAGAATGAACATTTAAAAAAAAAGGATACACTATTTTTTATATGTAAGAATCTATCTTTAAAATATAATATACTAGCCGACCCGTGCCCACTTCGTTGGGCGTTATAATCCATTTCACTTAAGAAGGGTACGGTGAAATTTGATATGTTCCAATACACTCTCACTATTTTCAGCAAAACAGATAAATATAAATGTTTTAAAATCACCAATTAATTTCTAAGGCAAATAATAATGCTTGATTAGATTGAATTGTTGACACGGCACGTCAGAGGGCGCAGGTTCAAATCCTGCTGATTTAAAATCTTTATATTTTTTTATCTTTTTCCTTTTATCTTGTCACTCCTGAATAGTGTAGCTTTCTGTTAGCGAAAGAATTTTCATGATCGGATTAGTATTTGCGAAGATTACCCCGTATATACAAACAAAGTTATAAACTTTACCTCTTTATAATATTAGTATAGATTTTAATCTAGTAGGTATGTTTAAACTGTACCTCCTTAGTATTTAACTTAGTTTACAGATTTGATGATTAAGCTTGTAACATCCCACTGCTGGGACTCGGCCTCTTTCTCAATATGGGAGAAGGATTGAAGCTTAATCCACCACGCTGCTCGACTGCAGGTTAGCGAATACGTTCCTAATATGACTAAGGATCGCTTTCAGATATTTATGATAACAACCGGGACCGACGGCTTAAGGTACTCTCCGAAGCACGGTGGGGAGAACCACAAGGACTAACAACCAGACCGGAAATAAATGTTTGTATAAATACAAATATCCATACCGAGCGGGAATCGAACCCGGAAACCTCGGTGTTTTAGGCGACTACTCGCACCACTAAACCAGAGTGGTTGTTTCAGATTTAATTAAGACACATACATGACATGGGGATCCTACTCATAGAATTACATTAATGCATATTCATTTCAATGGTGTCAACGATCTGTATTCCAGAACATTTCAATGGTATAAGCAACGCCATAATGAAAGCTTCGAACGTGTTCCATTTAAAGTGAAAGCACTTGGACCGTACGAATGGGAGGCGCGGTTTCTATTCAGAGAAATTACTACTATACCTATCTATTCAACGAAATATTTAGCTAGTTGACTTTACCATTACATCATTAAATATAAAATCAGTGCCACCATAATCTTTTAAATAGCTCTAATGATTTCGATCATAATTTAAAATTAGGATTGTTTTAGGCCAAGATATCGATGTATCACGTAATCGTTATCACCCCAATAAGACCCGATCTTCAGCACGCACAAAAATGGTATACAAATATGACATAACAATAACTGTGATTAGACTAAATTGTAATTTCAAACAACATGCTTTGAAAAACAAAGAAAGGTTTAATAAATAATAGTTTAATACTTTTACTACTAATGCTTATTAACGCTATCGAATCGCTTATCATATACGACTTCGATTCGTAATCCATGTAAATTGATTGTACTGTCGGAATTAATCCCCGTAAAAGATTTATCACCATGTCCACTACGATCACGCTGTTATGTTACTTGTGAACACGTATTATTGACGCAGGTGTTAATATTACGTTTAATGTTGTATTAAAGCAACACAATCGTGTACACTTAATTGAGAGCATGTAGTACTCCATAAAATATATCGAAATTAATTAATTTTAACTTTGCCTTCTTTAATCATACCTTTAGAACGTTTAAGAAAAACTAAACTCACATTCATGTTTGTGTCCATTTTTTCTACACTAATGCTCGTTACTCAACACTGGCTAGCGAGCGAATAATAAGAAACAAAAATAAACAAATATGATTAATATATATAATATACTCATACTTATAATGGCTTTGTTTTACGCACTAGCTGACTTACATACATAACTACAGTTATGTATGTAAATAATCTCAGGAATATCAATAAAATACGTTTACGGCTAGTTTCAATACGCTTATCGATCTCTGAATTTGTTTACTAGAGATAAAATTTTGACATAAACTCCATAAAAATCGTGTCAAAATCGCTAGCAGGCAAAACCTAGATAGATAGATAGGAACCTGGTAGAGGCTAGATGTTCCCTTTTACTTGCGAAATTGGTTGACTTTTACGGATGACGTGTAATCTTTCTGATGCTAAAGGAATGTACCAAATATGACATATAAATCCATATTGACGCAGGTACTATAAATCGAGTCCTGAAGTATGACCTATTTTTTTATATTATATTGACAAACTAGCTGTGCCCCGCGGTGGTTTCATACGCGTTAATTTAAAAAATAGCCTAATAGCCTTCCTCGATAAATGGGCTATCTAACACTGAAAGAATTTTTTAAATCTGACCTGTAGTTTCTGAGATTAGTGCGTTTAAACAAACAAACTCTTCAGCTTTATAATATTCACGATTCAGCCTGTAATATCCCACTGTTGGGCATAGGCCTCTTCCCCATGTAAGAGATTTATAATATTAGGATAGATTAACTTCAGGAATACAATTTCGTTATTTTGTAACTATACCTGTGGTTACTTGAAACTATTCTATATAATACTGCTGAAGTCTTTCTGCTACGGAACAAAAGGCTTAAAACTTGACTATCGACGCTTCTAATAAGGATCAGTAACTTAACATAATTAAGGCCCGGAATTTTTCTTATTTATCCTGAAATTTTTAAAATCTTTCATTTCACCGCCGAGCATTCGATATAATTTTATGGATAAATTAAGTGCTTGAAGAATTTGTATAAGACCATATTTAAGATCATGAAGTCTGGTACCGATTTAGGTATTCCACTTACTAGTCCAAATCAACTTTCTATTATTTATTATTTTTTAAATAAACGTAACTTACATACCTACATATTCTACATATTTAGAGTGCAAAACTTTAAAATATTTGTTTACTATTATTGTGATATAAATCAAATTTGCATGAAATTATTAAAACACTAGCTGACCCCGCAAACTTTGTTTTGCCATTTATGTTATTAACGCCCGCAACCCCCTCTTGTTGGTGGAATTTTGTGAAATCCGTTCTTAGCTGACCTCTAGTTGGCGAAAGGAATATTCCTACCAAATTTCAAGTCTCTAGACCTTATGGTTCCAGAGATATCGTGATGAGTCAATGGGTGGAAATCTCTTTTTTATATATATAGATAAAGCTTTTTACTTTAAAAGACTTGTTTATCGTTATTGAAAAATATCACGTTTATATACGTGAAATACATTGAATTTCTGGGCAAATATCTCATAAAAATTGAAATTATTTTAATACGCTATTTGATTACATCCTTCTTCATCAAACGCGCGTTAACGATAGCCTTAAATAAAGTTTATCTCAACAGAATCACAACATAACAATACGCCTACTACGTGTATATTAAACGCCTGGAGACCACGGTCCCATTAATAACAAGCAGATTGCATTCACAAGCTGATTAATGACCAATTAAACTATCGAAATGTTAGGCTCATCGTCCACTGAAATGCATGCGAAGCGACATATATTTATTGGTAAGTTATATGTACTAAATCTGCCTGTATATCTCCACTGCTAGTTTTCCAAATATCTTCGTTGTTTAAGAAAAATGTTAGAGCTTGTTCTGACATGCTGTTGTGGATTTGTGAATATTTGCCTGCCATGAGTAAGTAGTAAGTCAGTAAGTATTCATATCAGGTGTCTTATTATAACAACTAGGACCAACAACTTTACGTACTCTGTGAGGTGATATTGAGAGGGAGAGAGAGATTTTGTAACTTCTTTAAAAACAAATATAATTCTATTCTGTAAAATGAAGATTTAAAAGTGCTTTTAATGCCTACTTGAATAATTTCTTTCCCTTCTGTCCCGAGCGTAAATTGAATCCGCGAACGCCAACTTTAAAGCGTTGCGCTTCTAAACTAGAACGGCTATCACGGTTTAAGGCGAGGTATTTCAGATATTCCTGCAAAACACGTTTATATGAATTCATTTTTGAAATAGTAAACAGTGAAATTTTAATCTAATAAATTTAATTGATATTGTTGAGGGTATATTTTGTCCACTTTTGACGTTGAAAACATGATTTGATAAATTTGGCTCGATAGAATAAATTCACAAAGTTACCTCTTTTCGCTTCATTTTATCTACTATTTTCGGCTTTATTATTAAAATAACTGATTTGATGTTATGAGTAACTTACCAAAATAAAGTTCATATATAACTGGATCCGCTTCTGCCGCTTTTTAATTTATTTATTACATCTATTTTTTTTAATCGATTATTCAAGTGATTTTCGAAGCGCTGGGCGCTCTCGCGGCACTCACACTGTCCCGTTGGACGTTACAGAGGCAAGACGTGTGTAAAATTTTTCAAAAAAGCGTTCCGTCTTTTGTATTTTTAATATTACGTAGTATGCATTCAATATCCATACACATACTGCCCACAGTAGTAATAAAATTTAAATTCACTATTTATTTTAAATCCATATATTTAAAAAAAAGTCGTGTAATCGTATTAGTTACACTATTTATAACTTAAGAACGGCTGAAGCGATTTGGCTGACAATTGGTGGGGAGGTAGCTTAGAACCAGGAAACGGACATAGGATACTTTTTATCGCAATTGTACCCGGTAGGTGGCGCTGCTATAGGTATCTAACTCCGAAACTACTGAACCAATTTGTATCAAATTTTGTAAGCTTCTGTAGTTTGGTCCAACTTGAGAGATAGGGTAGTTTTTATCTCAATTGGACCCGGTAGGTGGCGCTGCTATCAGTATGTAACTCCGAAACTTCTGAACCAATTTGTATCAAATTTTGTAAGCATCTGTAATTTGGTCCAACTTGGGAGATAGGGTACTTTTTTTCTCAATTAGACCCGGTAGGTGGCGCTGCTATAGGTATGTAACTCCGAAACTACTGAACCAATTTGTATCAAATTTTGTAAGCATCTGTAAATTGGTCCAACTTGGGAGATAGGGTACTTTTTTCTCAATTAGACCCGGTAGGTGGCGCTGCTATAGGTATGTAACTCCGAAACTACTGAACCAATTTGTATCAAATTTTGTAAGCTTCTGTAATTTGGTCCAACTTGAGAGATAGGGTAGTTTTTATCTCAATTGGACCCGGTAGGTGGCGCTGCTATCGGTATGTAACTCCGAAAGTACTCAACCAATTTTTATCACATTTCGTAAGCATCTGTAATTTGGTCCAACTCGAGAGATAGGGAATTTTTTATCTCAATTTGACCCGATAGGTGGCGCTGCTATCGGTATGTAAGGAATCAAATTTGGTAGCTGTTTTTCGGGCAGGACAACGTCTGCCGGGTCCGCTAGTTTAATATAATTATTTTGTTGCTGTTTAAGTTTTTGTAAACACTATTTATCTGTATAAAAATTAATAAAAATGGAGTGTCTGTTTGTAATATTACGGCTTTTAACTAAATTCATATGTATGTATATATACACGGTACATATTACACCAAATTAACATTTTTGAAGTGAAACTTCTTTAGGCGCATGAGGGGTAAAATTTGAGCGACCGGTAACGCGTCAGTGTCACGACGAGTACTTGGATGGGTGGCCTCTTTTTTTTTCAATTAGATTTTTGAAGTGAAACTTCTTTAGAATCGTTGTGATTTCAAACCGGATGCAACAGAAAAACGACAGGGAAGGGTGCGCCGCGCAGCGACTTGCATGAAAAATGATGACACATTGTAGCGTTACGCTCATTGTAGCGTTACGCTATTTGTAGCGTTACGCTCATTTTAGCGTTACGATATTTGTAGCGTTACGCGATTTGTAGCGTTACACTCATTGTAGAGTTACGCTATTTGTATCGTTACGCTCATTGTAGCGTTACGTTACTTGTAGCGTTACGCTCATTGTAGCGTTACGCTCATTGTATCGTTACGCTCATTGTAGCGTTACGCTCATTGTAGAGTTACGCTATTTGTATCGTTACGCTCATTGTAGCGTTACGTTACTTGTAGCGTTACGCTCATTGTAGCGTTACGCTCATTGTATCGTTACGCTCATTGTAGCGTTACGCTCATTGTAGCGTTACGCTATTTGTATCGTTACGCTTATTGTATCGTTACGCTAATTGTACCGTTACGCTCATTGTAGCGTTACGCTATTTGTATCGTTGCTCTCATTGTAGCGTTACGCTATTGTATCGTTACGCTATTTGTAGCGTTACGCTCATTGTAGCGTCAGTACTTGGATGGGTGACCGCTTTTTTTTCAACTAGTTTTTTTTAAAGTGAAACTTCTTTATGCGCACTTAACTTGGAGAGTAAGCAGGCTCGACGAGAGCGTTACGAAAAGTGTGATCGGTCGAGGCGAACGGAAATTGAGAGGGAGATATGTTAGTTAAGATAAAATTTGATCGACCAGAAACGCGGCAGCGTCATGACGACGGTAAGTACTTGGATGGGTGACCGCTTTTTTTTTCAACTAGTATTTTTGAAGTGAAACTTCTTTAGGCGCGCTTAAGACTTTGGTAGTAAGCAAGTGCGACGAGGGCGTTACGAAAAGTGTGATCGGTCGAGGCGAACGGAAGTTGAAAGGGAGATATTTTAGTTAAGATAAAATTTGATCGACCGGAAACGCGGCAGCGTACGACGGTCAGTTCTTGGATGGGTGACCGCTTTTTTTTCGACTAGTTTTTTTGAAGTGAAACTTCTATAGGTGCGCTTAACTTGGGGAGTAAGCAGGTGCTTTACGAGAGCGTTACGAAAAGTGTGATCGGTTGAGCCGAACGGAAGTTGAGAGTGAGATATGTTAGTAAAGATAGAATTTAATTGACCGGAAACTCGGCAGCGTCACGACGGTCAGTACTTGAATGGGTGACCGCTTTTTTTTCCAACTAGTTTTTTTGAAGTGAAACTTCTTAAGGTGCATGAGGGGTAAAATTTGATCGACCGGAAACGCGGCAGCGTCACGACGGTCAGTTCTTGGATGGGTGACCGCTTTTTTTCAACTAGTTTTTTGAAGTGAAACTTCTTTAGGCGCGCTTAACTTGGGGAGTAAGCAGGTGCGTGACGAGAGCATTACGAAAAGTGTGATCGGTCGAGGCGAACGGAAGTTAAGAGAGATATGTTAGTTGAGATAAAATTTGATCGACCGGTAACGCGCCAGCGTCACGATGATCAGTACTTGGATGGGTGACCGCTTATTTTTTCAACTAGTTTTTTTGAAGTGAAACTTCTTAAGGCGCATGACATACACATGAGGTACATTTGAGCGACCGGTAACGCGGCAGCGTCAGGTACTTGGATGGGTGACCACTTGGGAACACCGCGTGACGTTGCCGTTTTTTTTTTTCTTTGTTATAATATATTATATTTAATTAATATTAAAATAAGAATTAGATTATTGATTAGATTAGATTATATAAAATATGAAGCTACTTTATTGAGATACATTTTATTGAATAATAATTATTTTAAACTACCTGTGCCCGCGACTTCGTCCGCGTGGAGTTTAACAAAATAATTATTCTTCAGTTCGCAGTTATAAAATATTAATAAATAAATAAATAAAATAAAAATAAAAAAGCCTTTTATTTCATGCATTAAATTATTCGATACATTTGATACACAATTATATGATAATTTTTTTTTTTTTTTTTTTTTTTTTTTTTTTTCTTGTTTTTACACTAGCACTAGTTACAGTGATGAAAATAATATAGAATTGATTAGATAATAGATGAATTAAAAATATATGACTACTTTGATTGCTCTTATAATAATAATGTTAATTATTAAGGGCGCCTATACGAATCGGACAAAATCATGCTCTTTTTCAGGTCATTTTGTGACAAAACTAAACAAAATAATATATAACGAATAATTATTTCATAGAGATTGGGTCTTCATCTTCAAACAGAAGGACTTTTTTTAAATCTAGTTCTTATATATATATCGTATTAAACGTTTTTCCATTACCATTTTCAAGAAAATGAACAAAACGAGTAGACTTTCGGGTGATGTTTGTTCTATTATACACATATATTAAGTTTTCTAAAAATAGTATGAGCAGGAGGATATGTTCAATTTTAAATGGAAGGTTGAAAATAATACAAAAATGCCACCAATAGTCTTAAAATAAATAAAAACTGGAGCTAATTTTTATACACATTTTGCTATTAAAGATGATTCTTATTACATTGCAGTAAGGTTTATTTTATTGTTGGTTTTTGTTTTAAAACATAATTCAATTTTTCGAATGAGAAGTTAGTCCGCGCTCGGGCGCTGTGGTGAGTGGACGCTATGTCGCTTTGTTAGCAACCGGTGACGTAGCAAAACAATTATTATTTTATAAATTTACGTATTATTTTTCGATAAACCAAATTTGATACTTGACAAAGTAAGATCATTTTATAATCACACATTTTTATTGCATTATTTTATTTCGCTAAAAGTACATAGCTAAGTAGTTTCTATATATTCTCTCAGACTTGAGTGAACCTGAAGGTGTACTTCTGTGACTGCTACGGAACTCCTTGACGTGTATGTAGGACTAGGTATGCCGAGTTTGGTCTCGTTTTGACAGTTATGATAAGACCTTACCTCTTGACTGGATGGAGTGACCTGAAGGTATAGGTACTTGTACTGGAACTCCTAGAGGTATAGAGCTAGGCGTGCCGAGTTTGGTATCGTTTTGATAGTTATGATAAGACCTTACCTCTTGACTTGATGGAGTGACCTGAAGGTATACTTGAGGGGCTGTTACTGGAACTCCTTGAAGTGTAGGACTAGGTGTGCCGAGTTTGAGCTCGTTTTGATAGTTATGATAAGACCTTACCTCTTGACTGGATGGAGTGACCTGAAGGTATAGGTACTTGTACTGGAACTCCTAGAGGTATAGAGCTAGGCGTGCCGAGTTTGGTATCGTTTTGATAGTTATGATAAGACCTTACCTCTTGACTTGATGGAGTGACCTGAAGGCATACTTGAGTGGCTGTTACTGGAACTCCTTGAAGTGTAGGACTAGGTGTGCCGAGTTTGAGCTCGTTTTGATAGTTATGATAAGACCTTACCTCTTGACTTGATGGAGTGACCTGAAGGTATAGGTACTTGTACTGGAACTCCTAGAGGTATAGAGCTAGGCGTGCCGAGTTTGGTATCGTTTTGATAGTTATGATAAGACCTTACCTCTTGACTTGATGGAGTGACCTGAAGGTATACTTGAGTGGCTGTTACTGGAACTCCTTGAAGTGTAGGACTAGGTGTGCCGAGTTTGAGCTCGTTTTGATAGTTATGATAAGACCTTACCTCTTGACTGGATGGAGTGACCTGAAGGTATAGGTACTTGTACTGGAACTCCTAGAGGTATAGAGCTAGGCGTGCCGAGTTTGGTATCGTTTTGATAGTTATGATAAGACCTTACCTCTTGACTTGATGGAGTGACCTGAAGGTATACTTGAGTGGCTGTTACTGGAACTCCTTGAAGTGTAGGACTAGGTGTGCCGAGTTTGAGCTCGTTTTGATAGTTATGATAAGACCTTACCTCTTGACTTGATGCAGTGACCTGAAGGTATAGGTACTTGTACTGGAACTCCTAGAGGTATAGAGCTGGGCGTGCCGAGTTTGGTATCGTTTTGATAGTTATGATAAGACCTTACCTCTTGACTTGATGGAGTGACCTGAAGGTGTACTTCTGTGACTGCTACGGAACTCCTTGACGTGTAGGACTAGGTATGCCGAGTTTGGTCTCGTTTTCAGTTGAGAAGTTGAGAGGGAGATATAAGTTAGTTAAGATAAAATTTAATCGACCGGAAATGCGGCAGCGTCACGACGGCAGTACTTGGATGGGTGACCGCTTTTTTTCTACTAGTATTTTTGAAGTGGAACTTCTTTAGGCGCGCTTAACTTGGGGAGTAAGCAGGTGCGTGACGAGGGCGTTACGAAAAGTGTGATCGGTCGAGGCGAACGGAAGTTGAGAGGGAGATATAAGTTGGTTGATTTTTGATTTGATTTTGAGTTAAAATTTGATCGACCGGTAACGTGGCAGCGTCACGATGGTCAGTACTTGGATGGGTGACCGCTTTTTTTTCAACTAGTTTTTTTGAAGTGAAACTTCTAAAGGTGCATGAGGGGTAAAATTTGATCGATCGGTAACGCGGCAGCGTCAGTACTTGGATGGGTGACCACTTGGGAACACCGCGTAACGTTGCCGTTTTTTTCTTTGTTATATATTATATTTAATTAATATTAAAATAAGAATTAGATTATTGATAAAATATGAAGCTACTTTATTGAGATACATTTTATTGAATAATTATTATTTTAAACTACCTGTGCCCGCGACTTCGTCCGCGTGGAATTTAACAAAATAATTATTGTTCAGTTCGCAGTTATAAAATAATAATAAAAATTCTAAAATAAAAGTAGCCTAAGTTACTCCTTATTACATCAGGCTATCTGCCAGTGAAATTCCCGTCAAAAACGATCCAGCCGTTTCAGAGATTAGCCGGAACAGACAGACAGACAGACAGACAAATTATAAAAAAAAAATTATTTTGGTATATGTACCATGTATACATACATACATTTGAATTTAGTTAAAAGCGGTTATTTTAATATTACAAACAGACATTTCAATTTTATTTATTTGTATAGATTTAATATGTACCTAATTTGTTTTATGTTATATAGCCTAGCTTATAGCCCATCGACGCCGCACGCACTTGAAATTAAAAAATTTGCACTTCGCGAGTAAAACACTGTTGTATTACTATAGTTTATGTCGCGATTTTCAAAAAGAGTTCATCAAATTAAAGAGCAAAATAAGGCAAAGAGAATGGTATATAAAACATAAAATAGAAGTTAAAATTGAGCTAGTACTGAATTTTTTAAAGTTTGTGAGTAGGAAAATCACTGTATTGTACTGTTTTGAACCGACTTCCAAAAAAGAAGGAGGTTCTCAATTCGACTGTATTTTTTTTATGTACGTTAGATCAGAACTTTTGACTGGGTGGACCGCTTTCGATCAATTTTGTTTTAATTGAAAGGTGTTGCGTGATCTGACAAGTACTTATCTAATAATGCCTATTTACTTGACTACTTTTTCGTCGACCTACGTTGTATTATACCGCATAACTTTTTACTCGGTGTATCGATTTTGATGATTCTTACTTTAATCGAAAGCTAATACTTGTCATGTAGTCTTGTTTAAATTAGATCGAGATCTGATTATTGAACTTTTTGAGTAATCTTTAATAGCGCGTTTTTACTTGACTATTTTGAAGTGAAAATTCTTTAGAATCATTGTGATTTCAAACCGGATGCAACGGAAAAACGACAGGGAAGGGCGTGCCGTGCTACTAACACGAAAAAGGATGACACATTGTAGCGTTACGCTAATTGTAGCGTTACGCTAATTGTAGCGTTACGAAATTTGTAGCGTTACGCGTTTGTAGCGTTACGCTATTTGTAGCGTTACGGTCATTGTAGCATTACGCTATTTGTAGCGTTACGCTAATTGTAGCGTTACGCGCATTGTAGCGTTACGCTCATTGTAGCTTTACACTCATTGTAGCGTTATGCTCATTCTAGCGTTACACTCATTGTAGCGTTACGCTATTTGTAGCGGTACGCTCATTGTAGCATTACGCTATTTGTAGCGTTACGCTATTTGTAGCGTTACGCTAATTGTAGCGTTACGCTCATTGTAGCGTTACGCTCATTGTAGCGGAAGTTTCACTTCTATCGTGTGTGAATCGCACACACACCTTTTTTTGTTTTATTACGTTGTATTACTTGTCGATGTAATTGAAGTTGGTTTTTTTTCGTTTACGAGCCAAACACAATTTTTACGTTTAGAATTCGTCAAAAAAAATCGTAAAATGAGTAAAAATACTTTAAAAACAAGCTGTCCGCCGGGCTCCCACTCCTCTTGGAGGAGGAAAGAGTGTCACTTGTATCAAATCGCAGCCCTCACCCTCTCCACTCTACTTCATAATCTCAACCGTCTCATACCACACAATTATATGTATATGACTCACACCTCATAAAGAAAAACTAACAAAGTGAAACAAATAGTATCAAAAAGTGACTGAAGTGGGTATTGGTATATTTATAAATAGTTATTATTTACTAAAAACACAAACACCAATAAAATATATTTTCGTAGGTACCTACGTATCACAAAGAAATATAAATTGTAATAAAATAAAAAATATAAATAAATAAAAAATTGTAAAGTATCAAAGTAGTTCAATCCACTACTATTCTTACACCTAACCGTGCGTACTGCGTCGCTTGTGTGTGTGACTCGTGTAAATGGTCGATTCTATACCTATTAATTTTGTGAATACGTCCTTAAAGATGCGTAAAAATCAAATTAAATTTCATTATTTTAATAATTGTGAAATAAAGAAAATTTTCTAATAAAAATGTGCATGAACCCCTCAAATTTGAAGGTGAAGGCCTCCTCCAGGGAACTCTAGTGGTCTCGGTCATTGGCTTTTGATTGCCAGTCTTTGTACTACTGTCTACTACTTGTGTGATATCGTCGACCGGTGTGGTTATAAGTCGTCCTCTTTTCCGGTTACCCGCTGGGCCTGGCCATGACGTCATATGTAGGTTTCAACTTACTTGAGGTATTTGTCTCTGGAGGGTTTTGGTCTTTTTCTCCCACGGTGACCGGCCGGATTGGGAGATGTGTTTTGTATGTTTTTGTATACTCTTCTTTGTAGTTTTTCAGGAGAAGCTGAAGCGCTCATTGCTATGCTGTTGTGGCATTTTATTCTTTGTTTACGTTTTTATTATTATTCTTGATTGACACATAGTTTAATATCCCCGGTTTTACTATGTTATCGGGTTGACTCGAAGACCTTTGTTTTGTAAGGGAAGATACAGTTTTGTTCTTTTTATTTACATGAGGTATTTGCTGGCTAAAATTATTTGGGGCATTTTCCGGTGAGTTTGGGAGGCTTCTTTTTTTGTTTTTAATATTTTCAGGCGTGTTCTCTAATATGACAAGCTTGTCATATTTGATTATGGCTTTATTTCCCTTTTCCCTTTCGACCTTTACTCGTTCTTGCAGCTCTTTCCTTATTTGTAGAACAGAGGGGGGATAGTCTTCTTTTACATAGTATGATGTTTCTTTTAAAGCTCCTTTATTTTTGAGGATACTAATCTTCTTCCCTAAGGTTGCAAAAGTAACTACTACGGGTCGTGGCTTTTCGGTCTTTTTACCTATTCTTCTGACGACTTCTAGGTCCGCACAGTCTATTTTTATCGGGAGATATTTATTTATAAAATCTGTTATGTTGTTTTCTAAATTATGGTATGATTTTTCATCTTCTTGAAGCCCAAAGAATACTAGGTTACGTTGCCTTGCATGTTTTTCTAAGTAGTATATTCTGCTTTCTTGGTTTTCTACTCTCAGCTTAAGGTTTTCGTGCTTTTCTTCAAGAATTAGAATTTTTTCTTCAATTATTTTGTTTATGTTAACTGTTACCTTTTCTGTCACCTCTTCAGCAGTTTTGTTTATTAATTTTCTCTGTTCATCAAGATCCTTTTGGATTTCGCGAAGTGCCGCCATTACCTCCGACATTTCCTGTGTCATTTTTTACAAGAATAATTTAAAATTTAAATGTAAAATGGCTTTGTATTGTTTTGATACAAGTAGTGCCCTCTATTCTCGATTGGATCGATCGGGGAGTGTGGACGGTTACTTGTAGTGTAGGTAGTACCTTTCTGCTAGATGGCGTTAGTACCTATATACTCGTAGTTACTGTTACTCCGGAGTAATAAAAATTTATGACACTGAATTCAATTACTTTTTTTTTTTTTTTTTTATAGGTTATTTTGTCAGTATTTTCACCTAAATTATCTTATCACGTAGATCTAACGCTAATTCTTGTTGATTTCGATACCACTGTTGTTCCGTTAATGTATAAAGTAGGTAGGTATTACAAAAAGATCACAAACGTCTATAGTTTCATAATTTAAACCAGTGACACTTCCTTTGAAAATGTTCTTATAACTGTTTTTTTGCACTGTTTTACTAGTTTATTGTTGTTGTTTTCACTTTGTCCATATATATTGAGCACTTATCCACGATTTTAACTATTTATTACACTGTAACTTGTGTTATTGAGATTTAAATTGACGCTTAAAACACGGAACCGATGTTAACAGTGGCACTGCAACGCCCTCACTCCTTTTTACTAGTTTATTGTTGTTGTTTTCACTTTGTCCATATATATTGAGCACTTATCCACGATTATAAAATATTAATAAAAAATCTAAAATAAAAGTAGCATACGTTACTCCTTATTACATCAGCAGCTATCTGCCAATGAAAGTCCTGTCAAAAACGATCCAGCTGTTTCAGAGATTAGCCGGAACAGACAGACAAACAAATTATAAAAAAAATTTATTTTGGTATTTGCACCATGTATATATGTAATTTAGTTAAAAGCGGGTATTACAATATTACAAACAGACACTTCAATTTTATTTATTTGTATAGATTTAATATGTAATTTGTTTTATTTTATATAGCTTATTCTATTTATGTCCAACAGTCTATAATAAATAACCCTGAAATCATTTACTTATTTCATTTATTTACGAAAGTATTACATATTTATCACTACTTTAAAAATGATCATAATAAATGCATTTCTATTTTAAAGTCAAATCAAATTAGTTCGCTTTACAGCCACTGATGCTTTGAGGTCACGAACTAAGTTCAACAGCAACGAGTTCGCGCGACGTGTGTCCAAGGGGCACGGGGTAGACGTTAAATGCCTACTTTTGTCAAACGACGGAGCCTTAATACCTTATATCATCAATACCGCTGTAGCACTGCCTATTCAATGTAGGAGTGACCGAATAGAACAGTTATTTATTTTCCACTGCGGCGAGCTTGCAATTGGCTCGTTATATCTTCACTTCGCTAACTAAAGTCGAACATTCTTGTGGTCTATTTGCTACCAACTAGAACCTAGCTGCCAATTTCATACCCTCAAATCTATTCTGGTAGAGAAACTTATTTTATTCTTTTAACATTTGTATGTAACATTGTATTCTGACGGGCGCAATGGGCATCAAACTCTTTTAAGAATTAGAAATTCTTATCAAATATAAAAAAAAATGTGCTGTAGACATACTTCTTGTATTATAATTTTGCTATAATCACGCTACACTGTCGAAAATCTCACAGCAGATTTGTACACGTGACTATAAGCGACTAATAGGTCTTTCTGTTTTTCTCACTTCGAATTATCTATTACCTTCTTTTCTGCCAGCTACTTCATGTTAGCAAATAACACGTGGTTCAATAAGTCCCGAGACTAAGTACTAAAAAAAGGTCTTTTTTATAAAATTAATTTTTATTCATCAACATAGTCTCCTCCAAGAGCGATACAGTCCCTCCAACGCTTTTCTAACTTTTCTATCCCATGTGTGTAGAACGATTTGCCTTTGGCTTCAAAATAAGCCTCCGTTGCTGCGATAACTTCACTATTTGAGTCAAATTTCTTACCCTGAAGCATTTTTTTGAGGTCTGCAAACAGCCAGTAATCGCTGGGGGCCAAGTCTGGCGAATAAGGGGGATGAGGAAGCAATTCGAAGCCCAATTCGTTAATTTTGGCCATCGTTCTCACGGACTTGTGACAAGGCGCGTTGTCCTGGTGAAACACCACTTTCTTTTTGTTCATGTGAGGCCGTTTATCCGCAATTTCGTACTTCAATCGCTCCAATAAGCACATGTAATAGTCACTATTTATATTTTGCCCCTTTTCAAGGTAGTCCATGAAAAGTATTCCATGCGCATCCCAAAATATAGACGCCATAACCTTACCGGCCGATTTCTGAGTCTTTGGACGCTTCGGGCGGCTTTCACCAGCCGCTCTCCACTCCGCTGCCTGCCGATTGGATTCCGGAGTGAAATGGTATATCCAGGTTTCATCCATTGTTACATACCGACGTAAAAAATCCTTTTTATTATGATTCATCAGCGCCAAACATCGCTCTGAATCATTGATACGTTGTTCCTTTTGATCTGTTGTAAGCAAACGCGGCACCCACTTAGAAAAAAGCTTTTTCATGGCCAAATTTTTATGTAAAATAGTGAAAACACTACCAGCTGAAATCTTCACTATCTCGGCTATCTCTCGCACTTTTACTTTCCGATCTTTCCATACGATTTTGAGGACTAGGTTAATATTTTGTTGAGTCACTGCTTCATTTGGACGACCTGAGCGTTCCCCATTATTGGTGTCCATGCGACCGCGTTTGAAGTCGGCATACCACCGACAAATGGTTGCTTTAGAGGGAGCTGATCCTGCATAACATTTTATAAGCCATTGCTGTGCTTCAACGGTATTTTTTCCCATTAAAAAACAATGTTTTATCAACACGCGAAACTCGTTTTTTTCCATTGTATCGAAATTACAACCGTAGCGTCACTTAAATGTTTCAAAATCAATAATTTTATTGTTCCATTTTTAAAAATTTGACACATATTCTTGTATTGATAGCCAGTACTTTTTAAAAATCAAAAGAGTTTTTAATATATGCGCCATTTCCAGGTTAGTCTCGGGACTTATTGAACGATCTAGTAGTTGGTCACCTGCTAAAATGTATTCACTCCTGTCGGAACTCAAACCCCTAATATTTGGTGCTAAATGAAATTGTCTAGAAATACATTTTGAAACAGTATTTTATTTTCATATTACAGCAGTTTTGTGCATTTTTACACTATGTAAAAATTAATATAGCATTTAAATATATAGAGACAGACAGACGGACAAATATTAAAAGAAATAAATTAACTTAAGATACCAAATAATTACGTATCTTTCAACGCAACGCAAAATACCAGTTTATTAATTTTCATTACATATTAATTTATACATAAATGCTGCTGAAAATCTGAAATACTTTTATATTTTAAGATGCCAATATTTAATTTTATATAATTAACGACGTAGTAAACTTTGCACAACTTTGATATACTTCCGAAGATAAATTAACTCTTAAAGTCGCGTTGTGTAAATAATTAAGAAACATTAATTACAACCGTCGATAAATAATTAGTCAAAGCTTAAACATTATGAAATAAACTAAAACTTGTTAAGCAAAACATTCTTCCAATAAAGGAATTCATATTTAATCGTTTTATATAAATTTGTTGGTTCGATAAATTCCATTATACGCTCCACGAATTCTAAGATAACCATTTTAATAATTCAAACGTGAAAACGTATAAATTATCGCCTTTTGTGAGGCAGATTTTAGGAATTTTATTTTAAATTGACACAAGGATACATTTGCATTGAGAAAATGGATTTTGGGAATGTCGATTTTGAGTAAATTATTCGTTTCTCGAATGATTTATTTTTATATAATTTTAAGGAACTCTAACTTTAAATTAATTCATTTTAAATTTGATCGTAATATTTTTTTAAATTTAATCACGGGAAGTTTTTACACGTATAAGTAATAGGTAATATTTTATTTTCACCGTTACTAATTTATGTAGTTAGGATTAAATTTTATTTTCGTATATAGTTAGTTATCAAATTCACTGGTTCTGTTTCAAAATATCATGCTACGTAAAGAATTATTTTTATTGGAAAATAATAAAAACATACTCTTATTATTCATATCATCCCTTAAATAATGGTACGAAACCAACGTTAGATTAAAGAAAATACCTTAAGGCCTCGTTTATGGAGACGCGGAGCGTAGTGCGTAGCGTGTGGCGTGGCGGAACGCACTAAATTCAAACGTAGGGCGTTGTATGAGTGCGTTTACGGAGAAGCGATTTTACACGCGTTCATTTTCATAAATTTTGACACACGCGAGAAGCTAAGTCACAAGCTATGCACTACGCTCCGCGTCCCCGTAAACGAGGCCTAAGGTAATGTTAGCTAGGTAACATGTCAAGAACAATTTTGCTATAGTGGCGTTTGTTATTGAGCTGTTTATTTAATCAATTTTTTATCAAAAGACAAATAATCTTAAAATTACAAACATAAGAACTTTTAGCAATTACATTAGCAAGATTCAAAGCCTCAGTGGAATTTTCATCATGAGGACAATTCACGAAATCTCATAATATCTCAAAATGTTAAATAAATTTGGACTTTTGTAAATTGATATATTAGGACAGAGTAATTTTTGAGTTTCTTGTCATCATGCCGTCATGGATTAACGTTTGTGAGAGACTAAGTACCTACTGTTACCTACTTGTTATTAACCCGCGAGCACTCGCGCTATGAGCATTTTGCTCACAGTAAATTTAAAACACGCGCCATTTTGTCAAAATTATTCGTACGTACATCGTTCATTTGGTAGCTGAGTTTTGTTCCTTCCCCCACCCCTGTATGCAGTTCAATTCTCGCCAGTGTGCGCCAGTCACTTAGACGAGGTAGTTTGTTGCGCCGTGTATCATCAGGCGGCGTTTTGCTCATCGCGCGGGTATTGACGTAAGTACTTTTTTTACTCATTACTTAATTTTTTTTCATCTTAGCGACAGTTTTACTGCTACTTTTATGTAATATTATGATTTTACATTATTGAAATAGTAATCTATTATGTATTTCTATTATAGATGGATCGTGATCGAAGGGACGAACAAGTTTTGGCATGGTTGATGGAGGAAGATTTAGAAGACATTGAGGACCCGCCTTTTAGAGCCGATGATATTGAAAGCGATCGAGACAGTGAACACAGTCATCATTCCACTAACACCGGCAATCGTCATCGGATGTAGAAGGTGAGGTTTCTTCAATTTCACTGGGCAATCAGCTGTGTTACTTAGGCAAAGATGGGTGTACAAAATGGAACTATTATCCACTTCGTTCCAATGTGAGAACAAGAGCTCACAACATTGTCGAAAAACAATCAGGGGTAAAACCAGTGGCTAAAAATGCTAACACTATAATGGATTATTTTTCACGATCCTAAACATAGCCGGAATCAACAGTCAAATCATTTACAAAGAAAATACGGGTACAATTATCACGCGCAGAGACTACTTGAAATAACTAGCTCTTCAACTAACACAGCCACATATCCAAAAAAGAAGCACCTTTCAAAATATTTCACATCCTCTTCAGCAAGTGATGAAACGTTTTGTACCAGAATCTGAGTTACCAGAAGAAGAAAAACCAAGTGGTATCTGCGCGGTTTGCCCACGACGCAAAAATTGCAAGACCAAAAAGAGCTGCATTTACTGCCAAAAAATTTTATGTACTGAGTATAGTCGTACACTACGTGATACGTGTAAAGCTCGCGTATATGACGAATATTAGTTATTTATACTTAGTTTATAAGTTTTTGTTTGAAAAGTTTTTTTTTTAATTTTTTCCGTAAGACTGCCTTACAAGACTGGAAAATTAGTACCTATGATTGTTAATTATAATAAAAAAGATTAATGTTGTTATGTTTTTGAATATATATTTTATAGAATGAATAATGTGTATTTTATTTAATAAAATATTTTTTTATTCATATTGGTAAGGTGTTAAGATTCAGTTTCGCTTGTGCCGGCGGATCGTTTAGAGAAACACGTCTTTCCTTCGTAAATGTTTATTAGCAACTAACTTATCGTAAATAATATTACATTGAGAAATGAGACTACGTTATAAGGTTTAAAATCGCAAAACAGAATCACCATAAGCCGCCCACCAAAGGACTACTAAAGTCCTTTCAAAATAAGTAAAATTAACAAAATTTATAGGTAATCACATGTTTTAAGCATACTTCTACAACAATCTTTAAGGTAAGGTATATCCCACCAAAAACATTCTGTAAAAAAACTAGCCAAGTCTCGATGGAGCTGCTTGTTTATCTCTAAAAAGTAATGAAATCTAGACAAAGTTGTACCAAGTCTAAGGTTCATTACTGCGATTTTTTTATTATTATAGTTAATGTTGTGTGACTTGGCCGTTTAAGAATACACAAGGGTACAAAACTAAGAATAATATCCCATACTGGTATTGGTAATTGGACACTAGTGTCTCATTTTAGGCGGTTGTTGATAACGCATGCATTCAGCATTGACAATGCTGACTTCTGTTCTCTTATTTTTGGAGTGTCAAATCGACCACCGATCTAACATAAAATAGACGTACAGACTGACTTCTATCAATGATTAGAAGTCCGCTGGTACTGGAAATAATTTTTTATACAGTTTGTTTCAGGCTTGCCTATACAAAAATATTATTGAAATACGCAGCTTTATCAAGCCTACAATTGACTGGTTATTCAATCAACGTTTTCCAAGTGGCAATTTTCCATCGTCAATGGGTAGCGGTTCTGGCGACAGATTGGTGCAATGGTGTCATGTAGCACCTGGTTTTGTACCCTTGTGTACCCTTAAACGGCCAAGTCACACAACATTAACTATAATAATAAAAAAATCGCAGTAATGAACCTTAGACTTGGTACAACTTTGTCTAGATTTCATTACTTTTTAGAGATAAACAAGCAGCTCCATCGAGACTTGGCTAGTTTTTTTACAGAATGTTTTTGGTGGGATTTCACTGCTTTTTGTAGAAAGTAGAAACGTGGGCATATTCAAGCATATTGATTTATTTTTTAGAATTTCTTATTTGACACTTTTTTTTTATTTTTAGTAACAGTTTTATTATTATTACAATACAAATCTTTCTTTTCCTTTCTTCCGGTTCTGATTCTTGTACTTGAAGTGTTGGTATCACCACCACTCTTAGTCCAATACATTATATATTGAGCAAATTTTGAGCGAAATTAATATTTTAGTGTAATTTGTGTAATATTCGAGTAGAATTAAGTTAATCATTCGCCTATTTTTCTTGTAAACTTGTAAGTATAAGTATAAAAGCCATTCTAGTGTTATCCAGAGTTTTCCTATAATTTTATTTATATGCGTATTAAAAGCAGAATGGGAGGCATTCGCCCAACTGTGGGATGCTATAGGCTAGATTAAATTAGAAGATGTGATCTGATTTTTGCAATGATAGTCGATTTTTTTATGTACCAACTAGCTAGGCCTCGCGGTTTCACCCACTGTGATTTGAGGAAAAAAATAGCCTTCCTTCTTCTTAAAGCATAACCTTTCTCTTTAAATAGGCTATCCACCTCAGAGGAATTTTTCAATTCGAATCAATAGTTCTTGAGATTAGCGCGTTTAAACAAACAAACAAACAATTCAACTTTCAGGTTTATAATATTATATATAGATATATAAGTATAGATTAGATATATAACACATATCTTTTAGACTTCCGCGACGAAAATATTTATATGATATACTGACTTTGACTGGATTGACAGAATAATCTGGAATTTTTCAAGGAGACCAATCAATTGAACTTATTTTTTTTTTGTATTTTATTTCTTTTTTACATTTATTATTTATTGTATATTTAAGTAGCTTGATATATTTTCCTTAGTTTACACTAAATAAATTTCTGAACGCTCGCATAAATAAATATTTGACAACCAATATGTATAATGTCAATCCGTTTTCATTACTGACATTATTATTAATTTTCAAAATCTAAAATACGCCAATATCCGTATATTGTGGATATATGTTGTCGATTCGAAACCTTTATTTAAATACGTTCTTTAATTTAAGGGTAAAGTTTACCATATCGACGAGATGAACATTAAATGTTTGACAGTTACGAAACACGAACATTATATATACCTACATAATTATACTTCCATACGAATTTTCATTCCCACCTTTCAACCCCTTATACCCTGTTTTTCGCATTATATTTTATGTAAAGGTGGTATATCGATCTCTTCTAATAGTTTGATTGGGCTCTTGTGTTTTTTAATCAGGGTCACCAGGTACTCCAGATCTTCGATTATCCTAGTTTTTATAGTTTTCCCTTTATGTAGCCATTAAACCCTAACTCTGTACCAAATTTCAGCTCTCTGAGTTTTTGGGAAGTACTAGTTCTATTTTGATGATCATGAGTGAGTGAGTGTCGTAAATGCGAAACTTTGCTTTCGCTTTACTTCTGAACTAAATGACCTACAGACTTGAAATTTTGGATTTTAAGTATGTGATTATAGCTTACTCGATGACGAAAATTTCAGCGTTCTGGTCTTATCCAGAGGTTCTCAAATAGGGGCCTGAAAATGCAGCGAAATGGTTCGGGTAAAGGATGGTACGGCAGTGTTTGCTTCGCGCTCGACTTGGCGGGGGCACTGCCGTGCCCCCCGATGGTGCGGCTAGAAAGAATTTATACAAAGAACAATAGTAAAATAATAAACGCTAACAACTATATAGGTAACACTAATCACTTTCGATGGGCAAAGCACATAGTTTGGTTACGCATCGTTTTGTTATACGATCACCACTCTTTACACTATAGACTCTGGTAAGACCGTCAGGACCAGGATGCTTGTCGGTTATTCGTCCCATAAGCCACTTTCCTGGTGGTAAATTGTCCTGTTTTATGAGGACAATGTCTCCTATCTTGAATTCATGTTCGCGTTTTAACCATTTCGGTCTTTGTTGCAGCCGCGTCAAGTATTCTTTTTGCCATCTTGACCAGAAGTCATTCAGCAGTTTTTGCGTGTATTGCCAACGTGTCAGGCTGCTTATTTTAGCGTCTTTCAGGTTCACATCAGGCACGGTTACAGGGGCTTCAGTTATCAAAAAATGACCCGGTGTTAATGGTTCCAACGTGCTGTCTTCCTGCGGGCACAGCGGTCTCGAGTTCAAGCACGCTTCAATTCCACAGAGAACTGTCGTAAGCTCTTCATAGGTAAGGTTAGTGTTAAGGATTCTTCGTAGATGATGCTTAATGGATTTCACACCTGTTTCCCATAAATTTCCAAAGTTTGGGGAGTGGACCGGGATGAAGTGCCATTGTGTTCCATCATTAGCAAGTAATTCACTAATTTCTCCATCAAATTGTAGGCGAGCTTCCTTCCAGGCTTCAACCAGATCTTTGTTAGCACCAACGAAATTTCTTCCCTGATCACTCCACAAGTTTGTACATCTGCCTCTTCGTGCGCAAAATCGTTTAAAGGCACCAATGAATGCAGCTGAAGTCAGATCACCAACCAACTCCAAGGGGATCGCCTTCGTGGACATACATACAAAAATAGCTATGTACGCTTTACTAGTTTGGGCTCCTCTGCCTTTCTTTATTAAAATTTGAATTGGTCCCGCAAAGTCGACACCGGAGTTAAGGAATGGCCGAGCTGGTTTTACCCGAAAACTTGGTAAGTCTCCCATCAATTGTGTTTTTACCCTAGCCCCATGTCTAGCACATATCAAGCATCGATGGATGCACTGCTTTACTAGGGACTTCGCGCGGAGTATCCAGTATTTCGATCGCAGGTAAGTGAGCATCAATTGTACTCCTCCATGCAGCGTTTTCAAATGTGCTTCTGCGACCACTAAGTAGGTAAGTCTACTTGCATGACCCAAAATGATTGGGTGCTTCACTTCTTTAGCCAGTTTAGAGTTCCTGAGCCGGCCGCCCACCTTTAGGATTCCATCTTCGTCAAGGTAAGGATCTAGTGCTTTTAGTTTGCTTGTTTTCTTAACTCTCTTTTTTGTTTTTAACGATTCTATATCTTCTGTAAATTCTTCTTCTTGTGTTCTTTTTATACAGGTTTGCATCGATACGTGTAGTTATTCAGTTGTGATTTTGCTATCTATTCTGTCTTTTAATGTTTTTTGTTTCAGGAATCTTCGGCAGTATGTGATTGTTCTAAGTAGCTCTAATAGTGTATCAAATTCTTCAAATTGTGTAAGTAGTCTCTTCTCTTGTTCATTTTTGCTGTAAGTTATTTTTAAATTTTGTATTTTATTATTTTTCCTTTCAATCTCTGTTTGCATGATGTTTGGTTTAGTGAACTGTATCTTCGATTGTTGTAACCAGTCTGGCCCATGCCACCATAATTCACACTTTTTCAGATTTTCCACTAACATCCCCCTGGAACCAACATCAGCTGGATTATCTTGAGTTTGCACGTGATGCCACTGACTGCAGGATACATTGGTTGTGATCTCAACAACTCTGTTTGCCACAAACACCTTCCAGTTATTTGGATCTCCAAATAACCACGACAGGACAATGGACGAGTCTGTCCAAGCATAAATTTGAGTTGCAGGTATTCTCATTGCTTGACCAACTTGCTTAAGCAATCTTGAGAGTATCAACGCGCCGCAGAGCTCCAAACGAGGTAAGGATATTGTTTTCAACGGAGCCACTCTTGTTCTTGCTGCGATAAGCGTTGTTTTGTTCGTACCGTCTGGGTAAGTTACTCTGCAATATACTACAGCGCTATATGCTTGGATGGATGCATCGCTGAATCCATGGAGTTCTATGGACTCTCTGTTGGCGCACGTCGTACCTACCCATCTTTCTATGTAGATTCCATTCACATGTTCCAGGTCAGATCGCAATGTGATCCACTTGCTGGCTATTTTAGAATTCAATGCATCGTCCCAGGTTATCTTTTCAAGCCATAGTTCTTGCATTAATATCTTTGTCAGAACGATGCTAGGCGCAATCCAGCCGAGTGGGTCATACAACCTTTGGATGTCAGACAGAATGCTTCGCTTCGTGATCACTTCATTGATTGGAGGTAAGTTTAAATTGTACTCGAATCTGTATTTTCCTAAATTCCACTGTACGCCAAGTGCCTTTATTGTTCCATCAATCTTCAAATCCAGATTAGCAGTAGACGATCTATCGCTAGGATCAATTGTTTCCAAGAATTCTCGCCTGTTAGATGACCATTTCTTTAGTTCGAATCCACCCAAATGAAGAAGCGCTCTAAGATCTTGACTATTCCTTATTGCTTGTTGTAGACTGTCACTTCCAGACATTACGTCGTCTACGTAAAAATCTTCACGCAATATCTTAGCAGCCTCTGGATACCGGTCGCCTTCATCTTCTGCCAATTTCATAAGGGTTCTTATGGCGAGATAGGGAGCAGAAGCTGTTCCAAATGTAACAGTCAACAGTCTGTAGTCCTTGACTTCTTCAGATTGGTCGTTTCTCCACAAAATTCTTTGATAATCCGTGTCTTCTCGATCAACCCATATCATACGGTACATTTTCTGGATATCAGCAACAAAGCAAACGGCATGAGTTCTCCACCTCATTATCAGGTTTCTTAGATCGTCTTGCAGTACAGGACCCGTCAACAGTTCGTCATTGAGAGAGACACCGTTGGAGCCCTTGCACGAGGCGTCAAATACGACACGAGTCTTCGTGGTTTCTTTATCATTGCGGATCACGGCGTGGTGAGGTAAGTAGACTGATTTATTATTTATTTCTTCTGTAGGTATTTCTTCAATATGTTTTAGATTTATGTAGTCTTCAATTACCTTCTTGTATTCTTGCTTTAATTCTTTATTTTGATTGAACCTTCTTTCTAATTGCATTAGTCTCTTCATTGCTATTTCTCTCGTATTTCCTTCTGTTGATTTAGGTTCTTCAGTGTTGAATGGTAATTTGACAACATATCTTCCATATTCATCTCGTTTCTGTGTCTTGGTGTATATATCTTCACATAACTGTTCCTTTTGTGTTAGGTTTCTTTTCGTATCTTCATCAACTTCCCATATTGTTTTCAGTAAATCTTCTATATCAACTTCTTGTTTCATGACCGTTAAGGGTTGTTCATGCTTCTTGACCTTGATGTCAATTCCACCCATAAGGATCCATCCCAGGTATGTATCTTGTGCGCATGGTGTACCTGGCGGACCTTTGATCAATCCCTTCTTCATAATGTTTACATACTCATTGACACCCAACAGCAGATCGATGTTACAAGAGGCGGAAAATGTTTCGTCTGCCAGTTGAATGCCAGCAAGGTGCGGCCAATCACTTCTTATTATTGTGCCTGAATGTATGTTAGAGGTCAAGGGCTTCTTCATCACGTAGGCTTTAATAGGTAAAATGAAATTGTTCCATCGTGATAATACATTTACATTTACTTCATGCCTGACTCTAACCTTCGTGGACTCAAGTCCAGACACGATAAGATCTACTGCTGTCTTTTGTAGTTTCAGGATCTGAGTTGCCTTCTCACTTATAAAACATGCTTGAGATCCTGAGTCTATCAGCGCCTTCAATGCAATAGTGTGTCCACGTTCATTCTTTAAAATTACTATTGCAGTGGCTAATAGTGAAATTGTCTGTTTCCGCCCTGCGTAGTGTGACGCAACCATTGCTTGAACTTCCCCTTCTTCTACATTTGCTTGATTGGATGACATCGGTTGATTAGCTACAACATGAGAAGCCGATGCCTCCCCGTAGTTAGGTAGGTGTAGAAGAGTGTGGTGACGTCTCTTACATACACGGCATGATGTGGGCAAACGGCACCTAAACACCGAATGTCCAACTCCGAGGCAGTTGAAACAGAGCTTGTTTGTTTTGACATGTTCTCTACGTTCGTTTGGTGACATCTTGGTGAATACGTTACAATGACATAACGTGTGCGCATCTGTACATAAAGCACAACTTCTTTGCTTTGGTCCTTGCGTGGCTGTAACGTGAAGGACTCGTTCCTTGGCAAGCTTCGTAGTAGTGGGGGGGTTGACTAATTCCAATGTTCTAAATTTTGCCTCCAAAAACTTGCGCAGATCCTTCCAAGTCGACAAGTCCTGGGAATTCTCTGAGTAGGACTTTTGTTCCCACTCCTTCTGGGATTCTGGGTCCAACTTCTGTGCAACCAGAAATATGATTATTGGATCCCAAGAATCTGTCGACACCTCCAGATTTTGTAGACTCTGTAATACTTCGTTGGTGGTGTCGAGTAGAGATTTCAGTTGGGTTGCGGCTTGGCTGGTACATTTCTTCTGGGCAAAAAGTCGCTTCAACAATGCGTTCACTATTAGACGCTTGTTCCCATATCGATGGTTCAACGTTCCCCATGCTTGAATATAGTTAGCGCTTGTTACTGGTATGTGCTTCAATAAAGTCGCTGCTTCACCTGCCACACTGGTTTTTAAATAATGAAGTTTTTCGACGTCGCTTAGTGTCGTGCAATTGTGGACGAGTGATGAAAACAAATCTTTAAAACTAGGCCAGAGTTCGTACTCGCCCGAAAACAGAGGTAAATGTATAGCCGGGAGGTGAACTTTTTTATTTTGCAGGTCTTCTGGCGGCGGTTGTTTACTTTTACCAGACTCGACTGCCGCCAACATGTCTTTCAAGTCTCCCAACATACACAAGTACAAATCTTCTTGTATAAAAAATTCTTCATTCACGAAATATGGCAGCACCCCACGTTCCTCACGAGTGGTACAAGTCAATAATTTTTTATGAGCTTCTTTGAAGATCATCCAGTATTCTTCAATTGTTTTAATTCTCGTTTGTAAGTAGCCCACTTTAGCTAGTCGTTCTTTGGGGCATTTTGATAAATTAATCTGGGTTTTCTTCAATAGTAGGGCTGTATTTTCTAGTACACTAATTGTTTGTTCGGTTTCCTTGGCCATATTTCACACGTAACAGTCGAAATTCTCACACTAAAACTTGTAAATATTGATGCGTCGGCTCGAATATATTTAAATGTCTTTATAATTGCATTAAACTTCAACACGGCGCTCGCTTGTCGCTCAGGAATGCAGTTCTTTTGTTCTCGCGGCAACCGGTCCTCGATGCAATGTTGAACTTCTATGCGGCCCGAAGTCGACCATATGGTAAGGTGTTAAGATTCAGTTTCGCTTGTGCCGGCGGATCGTTTAGAGAAACACGTCTTTCCTTCGTAAATGTTTATTAGCAACTAACTTATCGTAAATAATATTACATTGAGAAATGAGACTACGTTATAAGGTTTAAAATCGCAAAACAGAATCACCACATATGTTTTGGGAAAACTTGCATTTATTGATATTCATAAACGTGAGCAAAATGCTCTACACGCGAGTGCTGATGTAATTTCTTGAGGCGCGAGTGCTGGCGGGTTAAGAATAAAATGTAATTAAATAAATATCAAAAAGTTTATTAAAATCATGTTTAAAATAATACTTTTTGATTTAATAGTTATAAAAAACACAGTTAAAATTCTCAAAAATAGTTTTATTTTTACTTTAAAAATAACTACAAAGATAATCTCTTATGATATGATTTTATTATGTACTGATTATAACATAATTATAGAAAGTTGTAATCAGTTTATATTCATAACTAGCTGACCCTGCGAACTTCGTACCGCCTAACAGTCGATTCTTTAATTTTTAATTTTTTTAAATACTTATTTCTGCTATTCGTGACACCGGGTTACTGGCTAGCTATAAAAATTAAAAATATATATTAAAAGTATTGACAAATATTGACATTAATATTTATACGATACTAACGTCACTCAATTGCCTTCCTGGTACCCCTCCGCAACACTTAAACTTTATGGTATGGTATTAAAGTTCAAATTGACTTTTAAGTATTATTACGAATCTTTTGTATGGGAATATAGAAAATTGTTGTTTTTAGACTTTTTCAGGGAATTTTTTAAATTTTTCTCTCCGTAACAACCATCCTCGTGCTTCAAGGAATATCATAAAAAAAGAACTAGCAAAATCGGTTCAGCTGATCTCGAGATTTGCGCTTAGCAACACATTCAGCGATTCATTTATTTATATATATATATATGTCGCAGATCAGAAGTAGGTAGGAGAAGAACGGACGGATGACCGAACTACTAAGTATTAAATGGACTCACCGAGCGGGTACCGTCTATCGCGTGGCAGAGTGACAACTCAAGGCAGTGCCCGGGAGTTGCGACCCGAGTCTAGGTTTAAGACGGCCGTCTTTAAAATGCGCATTAACGCTCGCCTCCACTGCCCGAGTTGCCCACAGTATAAAGTAACAATTAATTCGTGTACACAAACTAACCCTTACAAGAGTCGAGGTTAAGCTACTAGCAGGATACACAAGTGCACCGCGCCACGCCAGAGCCAAGACTGCCCTAGCTGCGGCCGCATCGGTCTTTTATGCACAAAGGAATGACTCGAATAATAGAATGAGGGTAGTTGAATATCGACAACAGCGCAGGTGCCGACCTACAAGTCAGAATAACTCAAATAATAGAATGAGTGAGGGTAGACGAATAACGTATGTACCGACATTAATAACTATCTGCATTGACTCTCCGACACGGCCATCCTGACAAGTCACACGTCCCCGTGTGATGCCGTAAAAAGCAAAAAGGTACTGCGATATCAAAGCCTCGTCTCGGCCTATCCTGACTCACACTTAACCAAGGATAAAGCGATAGTACAACCACTTTTTGTTGACACACCATACAACCATACGCGAATCTACCATTAAATCAAAATTGACCAATCGTTTTGGTATAAACGTTACTCCATTATTGCTTTCCACATATTAGTCGCCACTGTCACCTAAATCGAGTGACAGCAGCTCATGCCACCTCCATCGAGTGACGATATTGCCTCCATCGAGCAATAAAACATGTTTCAGCAATTGATACTTAAAAACAATGGCACCAACAAAATTAATCTCAATAAAATTGGTTGTATAGTGGTCTACCTTGCTTTATCAGTTAACTTTAATCACAAAAAAGCTACCAATCTATCCTATTCGTTCACAGACGAAAGGTTCCTCTAACCGTAATTAAAAAATAAAGTTTTATTACTGACACATTAAGATCACATACAACTCTCATGGCCCGGCTGCCTCAGCAGCTAGTGACAACTACTATTGCCACCCATACTCATATGATACGACCAACACATATCGTCATCACCTCATGTGATACGACCAAATTAGCGTCAACAACATTAAACAAATCTAATTCAGCAGGTAAATAAGTAAGAGGAATCTTTCGTTAACGATCGTGAACATACCTATTGGTTCTATTGCCAGACAACTGTTTTAACAGATAGCGATCGCTTTCAAGCAATGCCACAACTTTAAACGGTCCCTTGTACTCGTATGTTGTACTTTACAAAGATCTGAAAATCTAAACGTCTTTAAACCAATTCTAACTAAGCACTTTACACAAATACCACAGCCATGTACCATCGACGTCATCAACGCCAAAACTATAGACCGTACTGTTATAACCCCGATATGTTAGCTTTATCCCTTACCTGTCCTACCAGCTCAGCATCTTTCCTCTAGAACCCTTAGACGCCTACTCCTCCTAGTTAGTCTTATTCCTGTCTCCGACTCCGACGGACGCATTTAAATTTATTTACTATTTCGTTTCATTTTATAAGTCCTTAAGTATCAATATTTTCCAGTTTGTGTAAATTCCTTTTTTTAAAAAAGGGTTTAATCAACGTCGTATAACATTTTTGGTGGCAGCGGTGGGATCCGGATATTCTAGTGCCTGACTCTGTCAATAATCCAGATCCGGATTCCTAATTAAAGACTCCGTCGTAAAATAAATAATAAAAGTGTAACAAAGTGTGAAAGTGTTGTGTGCAACATCGGTTTGTGTTCACGAAAAAGTGTGTAAAAGTTGATCGACCTGGGTCTGTTCTGCCGAAGGCCCATTGCTACTCCAATTGCACCACAACCAGCTCATCAAGAACCTACATTCTACATCCACCGTGATTGGCGCAGTTCCTGGGATATACTTACGAGGCTGACGAGGCTTCCGCTTACTACCTGTGGCGCCACGAAATGCAAACAATCCTTATCGCGTTCTCCGTCTTCATGTGAGTGAATTCCTTGGCAATAGCGATTCTCAAACTTTCTTTGCTATTTTATGATAATAATTTTATATTTTATTGTGAGTTTGTTTATTCTGTGTCTTGTTGCTAATATTTAAGTGTCTTAATCTAAAATATAAATTAAAATGTTCGAAAGTAGAGCTCAGAGCCCAAAGCTAGAAAACCCCGAAACCGTAGTAGCAGATACGGAGGACGACAATGTGTGCCCTCCTGGTCCGACCACTAGGTCACAAAGTAGGAAAAAGGTCACTCCTACCATTAAAGTAGAACTAGATTTAACCACAATTTTGAAATTTATAAAGCCCTACGATGGGGCGAGAGAAACGTTAAATTCTTTTCTAGTAAATTGTAACAATGCCTACGACTTAGCAACAGACGTACAAAAAGATGTTGTCTTTAAATATATTTTGTGCCAACTACAGGGTAAGGCACAAACAGCCTGCTCAATTAAAGAATTCACCAATTGGAGTCAGCTCAAGGAATTCCTAAAGATCCAATTTAGTGAGAGGAAGCATTACGCTCACCTCCTCACTGATCTCCAAGAATGCAGACAACAAAGTAATGAAACGGTGAGCCAGTATGCTCTTAGGATCGAGAAGTGTCTATCACAATTACTCACGGAAATTTCCATATCCCATAGTCACAAAAACAGGGAAATACCCGGCCGAACGGCTGCTATGGAGGAACTAGCCCTCCATCATTTTCAAATGGGCCTGTTGACGCGCTTATCTAATGTCGTTAGGTGTAAATCACCTAAAACACTCAACGAAGCTATTAACATAGCCATCTCAGAAGAAAAGATACAGCAATTTCTATACAAAAATTCCCAGCCTAGAGATAGATTTGAAAAACCAAGAAATATTAGGCCCAATTTCAATCAAAACTCTATTAATCCACAAAATTACAGATCTAACCGTAACATTCCAACCCAGTCAATCCCTAAATCAACCAATAATTATTATTATAATAATACCAATCGAGCCTCGACCAGCGCCCCAGATATATTTTGTAGATACTGCAAACACCTAGGACACACGATAGAACAATGTCGAAAACGACAATATAATAATAATAGATCTAATCAAAATTCATCTAGGACACCTCAACATGTTCATTTCACTTCTGATATCCCCGAATTCCAACACCCAGTGACCGACCTGGAAGAGGGTTACGATACTGTTGATGCTAAAGAAAAAAACGAGTAACAGTCTCGTCCCAGTGTCGTGCGGGACCTCGTAATTTAAAAATCGACACCCCAAGCGTTGCTCATACGACTGCGCAAAAATCCACTGATTCTACTAAATCCACTGATTCTACTAAATCCACTGATTCTACTAAATCCACTGCATCTACTAAACTCACTGCATCTACTAAATCCACTGATTCTACTAAATCCACTGATTCTACTAAATCCACTGCATCTACTAAATCCACTGATTCTACTGAATCCACTGATTCCACTAAATCTATTAAAATGACTAAATCCGCTGAATCCACGAAACCTACGGAACCGATTGAATGTACTAAAGCCACAAATATATTCGAAATAACTAACAATCCTTCAATTATGTATTTACCACATGTACTCGTCAAATCCTCCGTTTCAGACATCCCCTTAGCCTTACTTGTAGACTCAGGATCCTCTGTCAGTTTGCTGAAAAATACCTGCATTTCGAAACAACCTAAATTAATAAAAGATAAAATCCAATTAAAGGGCATCGATTCCTCAGGAGATCTCATTGAAACCCGAGGACACTTTCAATTAAAATTAATTTTATCTAAATCTAGCCTAACACATAAATTCCACGTCATCGATAAAATACACTTGCCTTATGATGGAATCATAGGCTCAGACATGCTTAATGCACACAACTGCAATATCGATTACAATCACGACTTATTACACATTGGTAAATCATCTCTGAAACTTCACTTCAATGACCCTACTTATCTGATACCTGCAAGAACAGAAACTATCATAGAATGCTCCGTAAAGAATCCGGAAATAAAGGAAGGATTAGTTCTCGATAAAAAAATCTCCGATTCACTATTAATAGCCAACTGCGTAGTTCGGGTTAAGGAGAATAATAGAATAAATTTATCCATAGTAAACACTTCCGAGAAAGAAATTACTCTAAAGTCTAATTTAAACCTAAAATTAATCCCGATTGAACCTTGCAAATTCAACGAATACCAATCCGCGACCGTTAACCACATTAATGCTTATTTTAATGTTACCAAACGTACAGAAGAAGTTCTAAGACAGCTACGCGTCTCTCATCTTAACGAAGAGGAAAAAAGTGCCCTTATTCAACTATGTTCAGACTATTCCGACATTTTCCATCTCCCGGGCGAGAACCTAACATATACAAATGCATTGAAACATGATATTAAAACAACTACAGATGTTCCAATCCACACCAAAACTTACCGGTTCCCTGAAGTGCATAAAACTGAAGTTCGTAACCAAATTACCAAAATGTTAGATCAAAATATCATTGAACCATCGAACTCCCCATGGTCATCCCCAATATGGGTCGTACCCAAAAAGTTAGACGCGTCCAATATCCAAAAATGGAGAGTTGTAATAGACTATAGAAAATTAAACGATGTTACAATCGGCGATACCTATCCGATTCCCCAAATTACAGAAATTCTCGACCAACTAGGCCAAAGCACTTACTTCTCCACATTAGACCTCGCATCAGGCTTTCATCAGATCTTATTAAACGAAGAAGATAAATCTAAAACGGCATTCACTGTCCCAGAAGGCCATTTCCAATTTCTCCGCATGCCTTTTGGCTTAAAAAATGCACCCTCAACCTTTCAAAGGTTGATGAATTCTGCTCTCTCTGGCCTACAAGGCATACGTTGCTTTATATACCTTGATGACGTCATTTGCTATTCTCACGACTTAAGAACACACATACAAAATTTAGAATTAATCTTCCAGAGAATGCGAAATTTTAACCTTAAGTTGCAACCCGACAAATGCGAGTTCTTACGTCGGGAGGTCGCCTACCTTGGTCATATTATAACAAGTGAAGGCGTTAAACCAAACCCGGAAAAGGTTAAAGCCGTAGAAAACTTTCCTACACCTAAAACCGCAAAGGACATAAAATCTTTTCTTGGTCTTATTTCTTACTATCGTAGATTTATTCCGCTCTTTTCAAAACTCGCTAAGCCACTTACAACTCTCTTAAAGAAAGATACTAAATTCGATTGGGGCAATGAACAACAATTAGCATTTGAGCTATTAAAAAATAAATTGATAACTGCACCTATTCTTCTATACCCAGACTTCTCAAAGCCTTTTGTACTCACCTGTGACGCCTCTGGATTTGCAATTTCTGCAATACTATCTCAAGGAGAAATCGGAAAGGACCGCCCAATTGCTTATGCATCCCGAACCTTAAACAAGGCTGAAACAAATTATAGCACAACGGAGAAGGAATGCTTAGCCATTGTCTTTGGGACCAAGATATTTCGCCCATACCTGTATGGAAATCACTTCACCATAGTTACCGACCACAAACCCCTTCAGTGGCTCTTTAATTGTAAAGACCCCGGCTCACGACTCGTGAGATGGCGCCTCAAACTGGAAGAATTTAATTACGACATTAAATATAAAAAGGGCAAAATTAACTCCAACGCTGACGCTCTTTCCCGTTACCCAGTAAATCCAATTCTTCCTGAAAGTCGAAATAATTTAAATCCGAATGTTATCAATGCCGATAATCCAGTAACTGATGGTCAAATTCCATCGGAATCACTGCTCCCCGATCTTTCCCAAGAGAATCTTGACGAAATACTTGGAACAGAATTTTCACCTCTGGAACAAACAGAATTAGATTTTTTACCACTGGATCCTCCTACGCCCGTAGATGCCGCTACTAATCTCGATCCTAGCACTATTCTAATTCCTCCTATAAACGAAGATCCGCTCACTGCACCAGCTGCGCCGCTCCCTGAAATAGAATTAGGGATTCCTTTTTCACCACCTGTAGATCCACCGTTAAATTTTGACACCCACGACGATCTTCTAAGACCCTCTACAAGTTCAGACCATGTTACGTCTTTAGATAATTATCCTAATTTTCTAAAAACCCTCTCTGATAAGAATAAACGTTTTAATACAGAAGTCGTAGAACATAATGAAAATCTCATGAAATGCCCTGCTAAAACTATCCTTATCCCTACATCTATAGATTTGGACGAGTCTAACCAGTACATTCAAGAAATCCTGGACGACCCAGAATTAAACACTTTAGTTCTCAACACGGAAAGACAACTCTACTCATTTCAAAAGATTGAAAAGAATAATAAAAACTACTATCTCTTGTTCATGAAGGTTCATCATTTCGATGAATCATCTTACCCTGAAATCTTCCAGACTCTAAAAACTGTTAGGGACGAATTAGTATCCATAGGAAACATACATAATGTTGGAATTTCTGATATGAGGAACCCATTCGATAAACACTCATTTGTCAAAATTTATAACATGATTTGCTACTTATTTAATAATACCGGAATTAAAATCGATATTTATCATAATAAAATCATCTATCCAACCCCTACTGAAATCAAGAAAATTTTATTTGACAATCATAATTTACCAACAGCTGGTCACTTAGGTGTTTCCCGTATGTATAATAGGGTTAAAGAAACATTCTATTGGAAAGGTATGCGTAGCGACATCGAATCCTATGTCAAGCAGTGTAAATCATGTCAGGAAAACAAGGCGCTACGGAAAATAAATCGTGCCCCTATGCAAATTACTAGTACGTCTACCGAACCTAACCAACGAATATCCCTAGATATTGTTGGTCCCTTACCCGAATCTGGTACCGCAAAATTAAGATTCATCCTTACTATTCAAGATGATCTCACTAAATTCTTTGTTGCATACCCTATCCGTAGTACAACATCCGAGGAAACTACTGACTGTCTTCTACATTACATATCCATATTCGGCATACCAAAAATAATACTTACCGATCAGGGGACCAACTTCACAGCGGATCTATTTAAGAAAACATGCGAATTCCTAAAAATCAAAAATCTCTGGTCCTCTCCTTATCATCCCCAGACTCAAGGGGCCCTAGAGCGAAGTCATTCGACATTAAAAGAATATCTCAAATCCTATATCAATGAAGAACAGACAAATTGGCCTCGATACGTATACACAGCCATGCTCGCGTACAATACGTCAGTTCACACAACAACCCATTTTACACCCTACGAATTAATGTTCGGCAACAAGCCATTTATTCCCAATTCTATTTACAATGAGCTTCCAGGAACCACATACCCTGAATATGTACGAATGCTACAGAATCGACTGAAGCATTCAAGGGAGAAGGCTTTAGAATTCATTAGAAAGTCCAAAGAATCTTCCAAATCCTATTATGACACCCGTACTCGTCCCGCCAAATATAAAGTCGGAGACTATGTTTACCTAAAAAATCACTTAAGACTGCGAAAGGCTCTCTCGCCACTCTGGAAGGGCCCCTACAAAGTTGTTAAAATAAATGGAAATAATACACTTACCTTACTCATAAACAGACGTCACGTCACTCACCATTTCGATCAAGTGAAGCCAGCAGTTGACGTAGACCGCAACCTTTAATGAAAATATAATTTTAGATATATAAAAAAACAATATTAAATTACTTACCTAGAATTAGACTTAGCTCCTGAAAGGAAGGAAATAAGGAATTAAAACTAAAATTATTAGTATTAGCCATTTAGTTAGTTAAGCAAATTATTGTAAGATTCTATTTCAAAGTAATACTTACCCTTCCATCTCTCGAAATCCTAAGGCATTACTTAGCTCATTTGTTATTTACAGGGCCTCGACCCAAGGTCAGGTGCATCAACCCTTCAACTCGAGTCCTGGAATATATTTTGACCCAATTGGTGAACTCAAAATGAGCGTTGGTCATCTAGATGTAGTTACGTCTTATGACATTTCTTATATTGCATCTCATATCCAAAATATCAACGCAGTAATAGGCACAACTCGTTTTTATTGCAATCATTTTCAAATAAATGTTACATATCAACTCGAGTGCCATAATGTTCTAGAACCGTTAACTATTAGATATAAAGACATTGTTTCCGCATATTCATCCATAACTCATTTAACAGGTACCAATAAGTTCAAACGCAGTGCTTGGATAGGCGCCGTAGGTACCCTATCCAAGACAATATTCGGTACTCTTAACGAAGATGATGCTATTAAGTACGATAACGCCATAAGAGACGTACATGATAATCAGAAAAAGCTAGCCTCCCTGATTAAAGATAATATTTTGGTTACAACATCCACCTTTTCTAAATTTAATGAAACCCTACAAACAATTAAAATCAATGAAATTATACTTAACCAAGGAATTGAAACTCTTACATCAAAATATAATAATTTGTCACTATCATTTGACTATATAAAAATTAAATCAAATATTAATTCTATATTGCAAAGTTTGGAAGCCGCTGTACTCACGTTATCATTTCAATTAGAAGACATTATAAACGCTATCGTATTCAGTAGTCAAAACATCTTACACCCAGCCATAATAACGCCCACACAATTATTTCAAGAACTTATTGATAACCATAGGTACCTAGCTGATAATCGTAAATTACCGACTACATTAGAAATAAGTAATATACATGTATTAATGAATGTTTCCAGTGTAATGTGTTTTAGTTTAAGTAATAAGATTATTTTTATTTTAAGAATACCTTTAGTATCTCCCAAGGAATATAGTTTGTACCATAATATACCATTACCTACGCCGCATGATAGTTTTAAGCCTAACTCATTTATTTTTGTTGTACCCAATAGTAAATACATCGCATTGGCCAAGGACAAATTAGAATATTGCTATTTGAATTCACTCACTGAATGTAAAACGATTAATTCTCGCGAGTTCATTTGTGACGTAATTACAGTGTTTTCGACAAGTGCCAACCCTAGTTGTGAAAGTGAACTTCTATCTAACGTTATCAGTGCTCTACCAACTCAATGTAAAACAGACTTTATTTATGGACATTTAGATTTATGGAAAGCAATTAACAATAATAAATGGATCTATGTACAGTCGCAGAGTAATAAACTATTTTTTGAATGTAATAATAATAATAACTCCGAACTAAATATACTCGGCACAGGGATTGTAAAGGTTCCTATGAATTGTTACGCATATTCTAAAGGTACAAAATTAATACCTAAGGCTGTTAACGTAAAAATTAATTTTACTACTATTCACCCCGATTTCGATATTATTAAGGATTCATGTTGTACATTAGATAAATTTAAAAATGAAATGAGCAATGGCCCCCTTATTAAATTACAAAATGTAGATCTTGATACATTTAGTCAAGAGACGAAATACAAGTTAAAATCATTAGCAGAGGAAACAGAAAAAATTATAAATCAAAAGCCGATAATAAAATACGGGGATCATTACTCAATAATATTAATCATTATTATAATTACCATTTTAATGTATGTTATATTTCGTTTATTTTTGTACATTAAATCGCGAAACCGTCTTTCCCATCAAATCCCTATTGCTTCCCAAACAGCCCTTACAGATCCGCCTACACCAATTTCACCTACTCAAAGCCCTGTAATTCCTATCCCAACTAATGAGGTGAGACAGACCCCGGAAGACATTCCACCAGCTAATACCAGAAGGCATTTATAACTACCCTTCCTAAACTTCGAAGGTCAACCCCGAAGTTTAGTCTACCCCGGGGAGGTGTTATAACCCCGATATGTTAGCTTTATCCCTTACCTGTCCTACCAGCTCAGCATCTTTCCTCTAGAACCCTTAGACGCCTACTCCTCCTAGTTAGTCTTATTCCTGTCTCCGACTCCGACGGACGCATTTAAATTTATTTACTATTTCGTTTCATTTTATAAGTCCTTAAGTATCAATATTTTCCAGTTTGTGTAAATTCCTTTTTTTAAAAAAGGGTTTAATCAACGTCGTATAACAGTACGATTACTTCTACAAGTTACAACCAAGCTTGCAAAATCCTCGAGTAAAGACCTCTAACATCACGGCTCTCTAGACGAAGAGCAATCACAGTATATGTGTCAGTCACATAGCATAGGTACATCTCAGTAGGCATATCCACTGAATGGATCGCCCGTGTCAGTCACCTCTTGCGACTACACGCTACGCTCTCAACAGATCACGACCTCCGCAAGAGTTAAACGCACACCGCGCACTCTGGACTCTTGGGTTCCCCCAAAAGACGATTTTACCGGGCTACGATTACGAATAACTACACTGGTACGGTTGAACACATTACGGTCGTAGAGTCATTCACTCGAGTCTTTCCATCTACTTAAACTTGAACATCATCATTATCAACAAGATCATAAATTACATCAATATCGTCTGGTACATGACGTGTTAGCATTTTCTTTAACCTTTCGTGAGCAAATTTGCAGGTACGTTTGCAATTTAGAGCCCAAGCGAATTAGGGTATACCGATTACTTTCGAGAACTTCTATTACGCGAAAAGGGCCTCGATATTTCGGATCAAGTTTAATTTGATTACGCTCCTCATTTTGTAACAAAACAAATTTTAACAGTTACTTACAACGACTACCCGTAATGGGCCCACGGTTGTACCAAGGTATTATCAATTACTTAACTCCCTGTAATTTAAACGTCCTTAAAGAGAACAACTAAAGAAACTTTTAAACAGTTTGAATAAATCAATCAAAGGTAGAAAACTCAATGAAACACTTATTTCTCACTTCAAACCTACAGTTATCCATTCACGATACACACTTTTAAGTTTTTAACTACATTGGATAAGCTATCACACCTACTCACTTACAAATTACAACAATCCCGTCAAAAGACGGCGCCAAAAGCGGCGACCGACCTATCAGAAAACCAGCATTAATTATTCGGAAGATGGCGTCTCTAACTTTACGCTCCCTCGGCACTTCAACAAAGAACAATAGAACGCAAAAATATCCGTTACAGAGGGTAATCGGAAATACTCAAGCTGAGGCGATATTAAAACGTTATCACAAACAAGTGGGTAGCCACAAAAACTTAACAAACAACCTAAATACCACGACTACGCTCGCGACATTGAATATTTTAACTTATCAGTTTAAATGATGTCGACTCGACTTGCTCTTCGATCGCACGATAATTTAACGGGGCTACGCGAACGCGATACTCGTGGCATCGTGAAATAAATTACTCACTATAGTAACACTCTTAGTGGGCACGAGAACAGTATCCCACTTCTGATGTCGCAGATCAGAAGTAGGTAGGAGAAGAACGGACGGATGACCGAACTACTAAGTATTAAATGGACTCACCGAGCGGGTACCGTCTATCGCGTGGCAGAGTGACAACTCAAGGCAGTGCCCGGGAGTTGCGACCCGAGTCTAGGTTTAAGACGGCCGTCTTTAAAATGCGCATTAACGCTCGCCTCCACTGCCCGAGTTGCCCACAGTATAAAGTAACAATTAATTCGTGTACACAAACTAACCCTTACAAGAGTCGAGGTTAAGCTACTAGCAGGAAACACAAGTGCACCGCGCCACGCCAGAGCCAAGACTGCCCTAGCTGCGGCCGCATCGGTCTTTTATGCACAAAGGAATGACTCGAATAATAGAATGAGGGTAGTTGAATATCGACAACAGCGCAGGTGCCGACCTACAAGTCAGAATAACTCAAATAATAGAATGAGTGAGGGTAGACGAATAACGTATGTACCGACATTAATAACTATCTGCATTGACTCACCGACATATATATATATATATGTATGTATATATACAGAGATAACTCTTTATAATGTAGTTTTCTACATAAAAGTGACCTTTGATGTTGTGAAATTAAAATAGTTTTTAATTTCTAAATTTACAAATCAAAAATGTAAAAACTCGGCATAATAAAAAGTATACAACTACAGTTGTACATTCATTCAACAATCTGCACGCAACTTTATCCTTTTATATCAAAGAAACCGAATAATAACAATTTTCAGCAAATTAGTAACTTAATTGCTTAAACACCAAGAAACGCAAATAAAATAATGCTAGATTCATAGTGTTCTAAATTCAAATGAAATGAACCATTCAAACTTAATGTATACGCATAGAAATAAAAATTTACTATTTAAATACATGAACTATTAGAAAAATAATATTTTAATCAAGCATCACGAATCTAAAGCCTATTAACCTTAAAAAACCAACCCAAGTTCTTTTTCACTTTGAATTAGAAAAACCGGAAGAGAAAAACTAGAACATTCTAGAATCGATTTTAAACGACTATTTGAGTGTTTTATTTGTCTTTATCAAAGGAATCGAACGTTTGGAAGCTTTTACATCGAACTGACCCGAATGACGTTTGACGCTTCACCGATAGACAAAAAATGTGTACTTTATAATGATAAATGTTGGGTCTCTTTGATCGAAAACGGTAAAATTTCTGTGATACTGAGTTACGACGATCGAGAATTGAATAAAAGCTCTATGTTTATTCTGTATGTTTTAATGCTTTATTTGAATCGAAAGAGAAAAATTTCTTATTATTTCGTTTGTTTTCTAGTCTATTCCTCATGTGTTGGCTCTTTTGGGGTGCATTCTCAGTGACCTCCTCGTAGTGTACTCTCTGAATTGTCCCCCGTCCCCCTCGTAACAAGAGCACGAGAGCACGGACAATTTGGATCGAGCCAGACTCCCTGCAGTTCGAGGATACCTACAAAAGCTCGATGCAATGGTGGAAGTCTGACCCTCAGTACTGGAACCTTTCCGTTTTGCGGAAAAGAGGCAGCGAGAGGTGCGGCCTTTAAATTGCGGCACATTACTGATATTCCTTAGACTCGGTAAAGAAGACCGGTCGAGCGACTCTTCCGCCGGGGCCGCAAGACCGAACACTGAGGCATCGTAGTCATATGTGCAAGCGATCCGAAAATAGCTGTTTTGTTTTTATCATGTTTCTATTAATAATTTTATCGTAATTACATACATAACTAAAAATTATATCTTTTTTTTATCATAAATTTGTATTTCACAATAACACTAACACTATGCTAAAAACCCAAAATTATTATTAAAAACAAATTTAAAATAAAAAACCTTTTTAAAAAACAAGCTTTTATTTGAATGCACTAAAACGAAAAAAATAAATTTTTACTTTAAAACTTTTACTATCTACTTATAAAGTCATTACACGTAATCTATATGATAGAAAAGCTTGTCGCGAGATAGTACTCGTATTTCCTTAGTTTGAAAATTTTAATAGTTAAAATCAATCACATCAATTTATTTAATTTACTTGTTTACAAGCAAATCTCGCGACAAGCTTTTATATCATATAGATTATGTGTAATGACTTTATAAGTAGATAGTAAAAGTTTTAAAGTAAAAATTTATTTTTTTCGTTTTAGTGCATTCAAATAAAAGCTTGTTTTTTAAAAAGGTTTTTTACTTTTAATTTATTTTTGACTTTTTAGTCGGTTATCACGTCACTTTATTCGAATTTTTCTTAGCAAGCCCTTTCATTTGATACCCATATTGTAGAAGTGCACTAAAAATAACTAGTCCGCACTTTTGGATATGCCGCCATATTGGATTTAGAATGACGTCACAAAGGTAACCATGCATTGTCATCCAAATTGAACCTGCATACAAAATTTCAGCTCAATTGGTTGCTTCAAAATTGAGTTGCAAGATTTCACAAACATACATACATACATGCATACATACAAACCATGCATTGTCATCCAAATTGAACCTGCATACAAAATTTCAGCTCAATTGGTTGCTTCAAAATTGAGTTGCAAGATTTCACCCGAACAAAGATACATACATACAAACCATGCATTGTCATCCAAATTGAACCTGTATACAAAGTATCAGCTCAATTGCTTGAAGATATTTGCTTCAAAATTGAGTTGCAAGATTTCACCCGAAAAAACATACATACATACAAACCATGCATTGTCATCCAAATTGAACCTGTATACAAAGTTTTTAAAAATCAAAATCAAATTTTAAATAAAATCGTTACTTGGTGTCATTCATACGGTCTACTAATTAATCCAAATAAATCTCAAGTGACTATTGTTGGCAACTCATATCAGCTATCCAAAATTAATTCACTTAACTTGCCTCCCATCTTATTCGATTCTGTCGCTCTTTCACCTCTCCCTGTTGTTAAGGACCTTGGGTTATTAATTGACAATAATCTCACCTGGGCGCCTCAAGTTGCGGAGGTGAGTCGTAAGGTCTTTGCAACAATAAGTTCGCTAAAACGTTGGAAGAACTTTCTTCCCTTTAAAACTAAAGTTGCCTTAGCTAATTCCTTACTGCTGCCATTATTAGATTATGCCGACATTGTTTATATTGATTTATCTGAACAATTGTTAAACAAATTGGAACGATTACAAAACATGTGTATTCGCTTTATATTCGGGTTGCGCAAATTTGACCATATTTCTCAACATCGTCAACAGTTGGGTTGGCTACCAATAAGACAGCGACGAAATATGCATGCTCTTTCTCTATTATTCAATATCCTTTATCACCCATACACACCCCCTTATCTTAAGGAAAGGTTTAAATTTTTAGGACATGACACTGATTTTAACTTGCGTTCCCGTAGCAATAACTTGCTTGTATTGCCCCCTTCTCGCTCTAGTTCTTATAGTAATTCCTTCACCTGTAGAGTGATCAAACTTTGGAATTCTCTGCCCATTAATATCCGTCAAGCAGAGTCTATAAATATTTTTAAAAACCGTTTGTACAAATACTACATATCTCTTACATTGTCTTAAATTTGTGATCTATTAGCATATTGTTTCCAAGTTAATGTTTGTATGTATATATTTTGTATGTATTTATGTATGTATGTGTGTATGAATATATATATATATATATATATATATATATATATATATATATATATTTGTATGTATTGTCTGATGTATGAGTATTATAAAACTATGTTAGTAATTTGTATAAAAACTTGCATTGTTGATTGCACACTACCCGGCACACTTTTACTAAAAGCTTCTTTCATTAAAGGTTGCCTGGAAGAGATCGCTATAAGCGATAAGGCCGCCTTTGCATACTTATTTATTCTGTATCATGTTTCTAAACTGTATCTTTCTTTTGTGTGCAATAAAGTGTTAATAAATAAATAAATAAAGTTTCAGCTCAATTGCTTGAAGATATTTGCTTCAAAATTGAGTTGCAAGATTTCACCCGAACAAACATACATACATACATAAATACATACAAATCATGCATTGTCATCTAAATTGAACCTGTATACAAAATTTCAGCTCAATCGGTTGAAGATATCTGCTTCAAAATTGAGTTGCAAGATTTCACCCGAACAAACATTCATTAAATTTACATACATACATACATACATACATTGCAAGTTAAATAAAAGCTTGTAATAATAATAATAAATATTGTCTTGCTTGAGCATTATGGGTCTTTTTATCTTACTTAGCTTTGCGGTAACAGTAGTAAAGCAAAATACACATTCTACTCCTATTAATTGAAGACATATTGTCATTTATTTTTAAGAATGTTTAATTACAAAACTTTCAAGGGATCACTTTAGTTAGAACTATATAAATACTTATACTTAAATCTTAACATCCAAAACATCATAGATAATTTAATCAATTTTATGTCACAAAGAACAATAACGGTTTGGGTATAATATTAGTTTCATGTCAACTATAAAAGTTTTAGGTGAACGTAGTGGTTCTACGAGCTACAAGTTCTACGACTACTACGAAGCTACGTGATATATGCTACAGCGCTACGAGATTTATTATTTATAAGCGAATGGTCAAGTGATTTCTGTGATATTCAACTGTGCAGTTACTTAAATGTAAACAAAAATGTGCCGAATATAGTGCAAAAAAATCAAAATAGACTCTATAATAATATAACTCTGACTACCTCTTGTGTTAATGGAGCAAGAATTCACAATTATGCATGGCGCTAGTGATATAACGAATCACAGACTTTAAATATTTTTTGTATATTCCTTTTAAAACGTTTCGGCCATGTTTGAAATTTAAGTTCAAAATAGTTCTAATCAATCAGAAAAGTTTATTTTTCTTGATAAGAAAAGAATAAGAAGACATCTTAACTCAGTGTATGATTTCAGACTGTTAGAGAACAATACAATACTATGCACTACTATATGGAATAAACACACACTTAAGTAGATTTGTATGCTCGTTTGTGGTAAATAAATAGAAATAGAGTAGCCATTTAACCAAATTGAACGTAATTATCGTAACGTTGCCTACAGTCCGTCAACGTAAGCTGATAGAAATCCACTGGGCAATTACGTTGATGGACGTTTGACACCTCAGTGGATTGATACATTGATTAGCTTTACAATTTCAGCTAAAGGTTATTGACACAAGCATACGGAAATGTTTTAACTGAAAAGGTCATTGATAAAACCGATTTTAAATATGCTATGTTATATAAAACGACTAATGAACTTATGAGAACATCAAAATAAAACTAAATATATTTTTTTTAATTTTCAACAAAGATCTTGCTTATTTAGTAATTGTAAGACTATTTAAATAAAAATGTTTCTTGTAGATAATAATACATAACAACCAAATTATTAATAAACACTATCATCGTCGAGATAAATACAAAAAGATACGCTTAATTTTGACTCTAATATGCATTTCCTAAAATTATCAACGATACCTCTGCGGCTTGTTTAATGTAATAAATTGAAAGCACATATATACTAAAACGATTCCAATAAATTTCAATGGAATAAACATGTTGTGGCACTTATATTTTATCGTTTTATAAATAACACTGTGAGTGTTGACATTTTAACGACTGCTAATAAATTAGAGATGTTTTTAATATCAATATCCCTATCGCTTTACTAATGCTTACCAATATTGTGTATAGTTAACTTCTCTTACCTACACTAAGGCAGTATAGAAGATTAAGAATTTAAATAACAATGTAATGACATTCACAGGTATCATAATATATGTTTTAAAGGTGTCAAGTCGCAAAAAGAAACAAAGTATAGGTTATTTTATCGTACTAAAAGGTATTGATCGAAAGAGTTTCTTCAATACTTTTCATTTACGTCACCGAGAAATAAATGACACCGCTAATAAAGTATAATTAAAGAGCTAAGCCGGTGACGAGTTAAGCCTCGTCGCGTCTGGCTTCTTTGATACTTTTCATTTTGCGGTATTACGACCGTATTAAAGGCACTATACTTTTTACAAAAAGCTTGTGACAAACTTTGCGCTAAATGAACTTTATTTTTGCTTTTAAGTAGGCAGCAATTGCGTAAATAATACAAAAATTGACGTTTTCGGGCTTGATGTAGTGTAATAAGTAAAAGTAGCACGAAATTGGTTTAGGCGTTTTTAGTCAAGAAATGATGTCAAATATGCATTTCACTCTGGTCGCCCAGTTACGAATAAACGTGACGACATTTTTGAAAAAGTGGACATTTGAGTAGTTACGATATTGATGAAGATTTGAGAATTGACTATAAAACAGTTTCTAGCAATTTGAAGAAGGCAGGCTATACAAAATAGCTTGATATATGGGTGCCACGTGAACTCACTGAAAGTAACCTAATGGACCGTGTACTCATTTACGATTCGACGACGTAATGATATTGAACTATTTTTGATAAATATTTACACAATACACACACGGTCGTCTGTTCCTAAAGTAAGCAACCTAATGCTTGTATAGGTAACAGCCGACTGGTATAGCTACATTTATATTTTTTTTTCGATTTTATTATTTATAAGTATGTTTATACTTATAAATAATACATACATCTCTATATATATAAAAATGAATCGCTAAATGTGTTGCTAAGCGCAACCCTCGAGAGCAGCTGAACCGATTTAGCTAATTCTTTTTTTAGGGTTCCGTACTCAAAGGGTAAAAACGGGACCCTATTACTAAGACTTCGCTGTCCGTCCGTCTGTCTCCAGGCTGTATCTCAAGAACGGCGATAGTTAGAGAGTTGAAATTTTCACAAATTATGTATTTCTGTTGCCGCTATAACAAAAAATACTAAAAACAAAAAAAAATTAAGTATTTAAGGGAGGCTCCCAAACAACAAACGCGATTTTCTTGCCCTTTTTTGCTCGATATCAATAATGGCAACAGGTAGGCACTTACATATTCACAAAATACTCAGTTGTATTTTTACTTTAATAATAAATAATAAAATTAAAATAAAATTAATATTTAAGGGGGGCTCCCATACAAAAATATACATATTTTTGCTCTCATACAATAAAAGTGATTTTTAGCCGCTTTTTGCCCGATATTAAAATCAATGTACCTAGTCAATGGTACGGAACCCTTCATGCGCGAGTCCGACTCGCACTTAGCCGATTTTTTTAAAATATTCCTTGAAGTACGAGGATGGTTGTTACGGAGAGAAAAATTTAAAAAAATCCCTGAAAATTTTTAAAAATAACACTTTTCTATATTCCCATACAAAAGATTCGTAATAATACTTAAAAGTCAATTTGAACTTTAACACCATAAAGTGTTAGAGGAGGGGTTCCGGGAAGGACAAGTATTAAAAAAATTAATAAAAAAATTTGAATCGACTGTTAGAATATAATAATGAAAGTTAGAAGTGAGTGTTAGAATATAATGATGAAGAATGAATATAAATAAATATATACATTACACCCAGACTCGGGGTGGGAATCGAATCCACAAACCCCGGAGCAGAAAGCAGGTTCACTACAAACTGCGCAAACGGGTATGGGGCGCCAAGGTTGATCACTGGTGACAAAAAGTGTGAACAGACTGCACTAAATATGCCGCATTCAAACTTTTGTATTCCTAAAGTGACACGGTGATATATTTAACAAGCTCGTCGATCGTCGATCGAGATGATTTTTTTTTATATCTATCTTCTTTAATATAAAATTTTATAACTTTGTATGCTCTAATTTAAGTTTTTAACTTTCTTGTATAAGTAAATTTCTATAACTCTTTATGAAAAATAAAGTTTTTTAAACAAAACTAAATCACGAAAGTCAATCAAATCAATTAATAAATATCGCAACTCAGTAAATATTTTTTGCCTTTACAAGTCCCATAAAAAGTTATTCTACACCATGTCTGCGCTAGTCTCTAGGACACTGGACACTTTTTATTCCAAAATTAATTAGAATTTCTTTTGGAGAGTGGACAACATTTTTAATTTTTAATAGTGAACAAAGTTGTGGCTACAGCTAGGTCTGGTAAACACATAAGACAATCTTTGGCTCGTTTTCAAGAGCTCTGCAACTAATGACTGCAACTGATTCCGAACAAATTGCTCCATCTTGGAGGATGTGCATCCATCATGTCACCCAAATGTGTATTTGACTGTTTTAAATTCGGAGCGTTAGAATAAGTAAATGATTGTGTTCTTGCTTAAAATATTAAATTTTAGGGAACTAAAGACCGTGAAACAAATTGGAATGACTAGTGTTCACTAAAGTTTTGATGAACATTACCGGTAAGTAATGCGATCTCGTGGAATTAGTTACTTATAAAGAGATTCTTATCGAGGTACTAATGACCAAGACATAGCCAATTTACGTAGTAACTAATACTTAATCTGTATTAACTATTCGGAAGATGTTGTCTCCTACTTTATGCTCTTCCGATACTTCAACAAATAATAAAATCATAGTAAGGATGTATGGACGTAAGGAAGTATAGAGAACACATCACATGAGTTACAGTCACAGTTAGAAAAATTAAACGTTAATACTGCTGATAATAATATCTGGACAGGCTCCGAGTAGGTTTGGCTTTTACAAGACTACAGTGGTACTTATGATAACAAAGCAAGTGGCTTGGCTTTACGGACAACATGGACTACGTCGGCTCCAAATCACTAGCTCTGCTTCACACTAAACGATGGATTCCCAAAGGCATCACTCCTCCTCGCAGTCAATAAAGCCGATATGTCAACACATTATGGCATCGTCACAGCTGGATTACAATTTAGAAGCTCTTACGTTGAGTGGTGTTGTGTGTAAGATACATTTACATTGTAAATGTACAACAAAAGCGGAAATGTACAACAAAAGCGGAATCATTTTCAGTTTTATCATCAGTACATGCTTAATTGTATTGATGAATTTTTATACAAAAATACTACTAGTTCATATACACATTTTCGTACTTAAAAGTTATTGGAAACAACATGAAGAAAAAGACTCTTAGGCCGAGGTTTCATTCTTTTGTATCACATGCGATTTTAAGCAGTAATGACGCAACATTTTATAGCCTATAAACGTCTAAAATAAAATAAAAATAGTTATCTTCAGTTTAAATATTCTTTCAAAATCCTCAGCGGAACTTCACTCACTTGACTTCATAGTTGAACTTAATATAACTTAATACAAATTAAGGTAAGCTAAACTATAGTGGGGTGCAAGTCGGTCACCTCCTCGTGGCTGGGCAACGGGACGGGCAGCAGTTGGTACGGTACTGCTGCCCGTCGCGGCTAACGACCGACGGGGCGGGCGCGTAAGCGCATTGGGGTGCCGGGGCCTTTGGGTCGCGCCCCAGGGAGGCGCGAAAGCGCATAGGAGTGTCATAGGAGTTGGCCGGCCATCAAATCTGCCCGGGTTGGTGCGTGCGGTGCCTCCGCGCGCCACCTATAAGGGAAGGGTCCGTAAGGGTTGTTTGCAGAGGAATTTGGACTCCTGCGACTCCGGCACGGGCGACGGAGTTGGGCACCGCTGGTTTTTTGTGGGTATTTCGGCATTGCATCACCACCGGGAGCCCCACACTCCCGCTGCCCAGCGCGGCGGCGGGGTCAGTGCGTAAATGCATTTTCCAGCGTAAAAAAAAAGCTCAACTATAGTACATACAAAACAAATTCTTTCAAACAAATTATTTAAAAAATTCTGACATTACCAGTTATTTCTTACGAAATCCTGAAGTCTAGAAACTTGTTACGCAGTTATTGCCTGTTATTTAAACGAAAAGTAAATTACTTTTTCAATTCAATCACCGAAACTTTTATATACCTAAAAAATATATAACTCTCAAACGACTGAACTTCGCCTGTCGTCGACTTCCTAAAATTAATTGAATTTCACATGAAAATGAAATCGAAGCCGTACAAGACATTCTGAATTATTATGCTGAAAATATATATGACTGCAGCCAATATATACTTGTATTAAAACTGTAACCAGTAAATTCATTGTAAAAAAGTATTACAAAAGGGTTAATAATAATCAACCAAAAATGTGCTTTTGTCACTTTCGTTCGTCTGTCTGTATTTTGGCTTACATCAGCATTTTAGAGTGAATATAATCGGAAATACTCATGAGTTGGGTTCTTATTATGAGCTAGGAAACTAGACGCTTTCTATTCTGAACTTCAGGTATAGTTTCCTTTGTAGAGAGTATGTTAAACAAAACATATAATCGCAAACGATGTCACGGATTCAGCATTTCAAGTATTATTATAATAGCTCTTTCGAATATGAAATTAATACTTTTTTTTATTAATAATTTCTTTCTGTAAAAGTAAGTTGGTCTAAGAAATAATCTAACAAAAATAAATTAAATTACCTTTACCTCATAAACAAACTTTCATACATAACTTTGTATTAATATTTTTTTGTTTAGGGGTTATACGAGTATAGGTACCTAACTTTCACTATGTCTTAGAAATGGAAAAGGAATCATTGATAATATATGCAGCATTGTTTACAATTTTACTCTATCAGACAATCTCTCTGCTAACACACACAAAAATGTCCACCCACATCGTATTTATCTATGTCAAATTAAGTATTTTAGGTAGGGATCCCTAGTACATATTTTTCACCTGATTACTATCAAGTTAATTTTCCGGGAGTAGCTTCATTTTGATGAGACGAACAAAAAGTTCCTCTTCGAAAACTCTCGATTGTGGTAGATAATAGAGTTAGCAGGAGATATAGCAGCAGTGAGCGTAGGACCGGGATAACGTACCACGCAATTTGTAGGACAATAATCAAATTATATAAATATTAACTAACTAACTACTAGGGATCCCGTACTATTTCCTCAATGATTATCTTTCTGTTTTATATTTAAGACGCTAATTTAACATGTGAACATATGAACATACGTAAAAACTCTAGTAACATAAACATTAAACAGAATTACATTTTCTGTAGTTTTACATAGTGAAAAACAAAACGTTTTACGTATACGATTCAGAAGATATGTGTACGCTACAATACTCAACACACTTTCAAAAATAAGGGATCTTAAAATATTTGTAGGTAAAACAATCGAATATTCTAGTATGCAATGAAAATTATAAAAATCAGTTAAGCTACTGTAAAAGAATATACTCGTACATACATATACAAATTTTGTTTAGGGAGTATTCTGATTTTTCACGACTCTTTTGATACTGGGGGATTTGCCCAGGCGTGGGATGGTTGCTTTATATTAAATTATACTTCAAAGAATTATAATGAGGCCAGCGTCTACTCTTTATACGACCCGATTCGTTTTTTTCTCACTCAATTTAAAAATGAACTTGCTAAAAGCTTCCAGAAAAAGCCGATCATTTTATAGGCTTTCACCGTACGATATTATAAGGACGATGAAATTTATTTATACATTTTTTTGATAAAATAAATCAAGACACTTGTTTTTATGGTACCGTAAACGAGGAATTTGTTTTCTTTCGTTTAGAAAAAAAAATACATAAATTTTTAAAAAACACAAAGACCAACAATTATTTACAATTTTTGTGATTAATAAAAATTCATCAAAACATTTATTTATATAAGAGGCAAATAAGTAAAGTAACAAAAAAGTTTATAATAATCAATTGTATTATAACATTAACATATTATTATACAAAAATAAGTTATGATTACATAAGGATTTACGTAACTTCTTTGTACTCATTATGGTACACACATATAGTATAAATTTATGTATCATATTTACATACATATGTACCTCCTCACATGCCTAACGTGAACGTGAGACACAATTAAGAGGCAATTGATTTGACTCTTATATTATTAAGTAAAGAGTAAAGCGATTGAGCGAACTCAACAGTCACCTTTATTAAGACTTTATCATAAACAGTCCAGCGTAAAGTTTACTGCCATATCTTTTTTTCGTGGATATAACGATTTTTATTTAGTTTTCTTTTATACAAACCTTGTTCCAACTATAATAAAAACAAAAAAGAAATAATTATTAAATTTGATGTAGTCGTTCGGAAGTCGTAAGTGCACATACATTTCAGTATTCTAACTACTTTAAAAAATATATAATTAAAGTAATTAAAATTTAAACACATTCGCCAAGTAAAAAAATTTATCTACATACACTTGCATCTACTGATCTCAGACGAAGACTATAAAATATTATTAGGATCTAATACAAGTTAAGCCTCGAGACTATCGTCAATATTATTATCTTCGTTTTACGTTAACTAAATGTATAGGTACAGTCTACAATTTATATTAAATGTGCGTAAATGTACCACAACTGAGAGAAGGTATTCCTTCAATATCAAACTAATTATTAAATATTTAAAATTAAAGAACAGATAATTTGTAGTGTATTTACTTCTTTTTATATCATATAGCTTGTAAACTCCATGCCAATTCTTTATCAACTCTTTATACACTTCCCTAACGCTTCTCATTTTCTACGCCCTGTCCTATACCCTAAGGTTCTCTGGAAGAAATCGCTCTTGGCGATAAGATTTTGCTTTGTATAACTTTCTTTGTATGTATCACTTTTTTGTTACGTTTCTTTATGCTGGACTACTGTAAGACTGTAAGAGTATTTATATTATTATTTTAATTAATACCTATTATCGAGATATTGTGTTGTAATGTATAGTAAACTGTCAAATTATAGCTTGTACAAAATATACAAGTGTTATATTATTTTCGTCTTTAGCCTAACGATTTGCTCACATTATAACCTATGAGTTGTAAAGTTGATATTTCTTTTCAGAAAATTATATGCTACTATTTCAACGTCATAGTGTTTCGACTGCTAACGTTAAAAATTTTAAAACTGTATGCAAATTCCATTCTTTAAAATACCATTTTACGTACATCTCGTTCAAATAAAAACATTACCTACTTCTCGCAGATAAATTTAAAAGCGAAAAGTATTTTCTTGAGATCAAAATCGATGATAATAATTTCTCGTTTAAATTGTCAGACACCTAGTTGCAAGTTAATGGCTCTATCAACTCCCAGCAGTCAAAGCTAAAGCAATCGCTTGAAACTCGATGTCATCATCAATATCAATTTCATACTCTGCACCTGGATTAAATCGTCTTCAAGTCAAAGCAATATTGTAAACATACTATATGCTACTGGCGTTGCAAGTGTCGATAGCCTACTGTAACCACTAACTGATGTTATATCAATTAGGTACCGCGAGGTGTACGACTTTTGCCGGCTTATACCTAGTGATTTAAAAATATAAATGTGGCTTTCATATTTTTAATTAGTAAAGTATTTGTTTTATTAGTTAACTTAAAAATGCATATAACTAAAATATATAGATAGTTATATAGGCACCACGTTTGCTTAAAACCGAATAAAATCATATCAAAATTTCGATTCGGCAGGTACATCTTTCCATAGCTTAATTGGCTAGAGCACCGACACGGTATGTTGGGGGTGCGGGTTCGAACCCGATTCCGTTGGATCGAAATCTAAAAAAATAATTATACTAAGACAGTATAAATAAACACATTATTAAAAAATAGATATAGTGACACGAACAGAACTTTACACGATAAGAGCTGTTTCGAACAATTTACGAGGGCGGGATGATAAGTAACTAGCCTATTAAGAAAAGTGCTGTGTGGTTACGGCACTAAAGAATGTAGCCACCCCCTCTCTTCCCGTGGGTGTCGTAAGAGGCGACTAAGGGATAACACAGTTCCACTACCACCCTGGAACTTAAAAAGCCGACGGATGGCGGGATAACCATCCATGCTGGCTTTGAAATACACAGACCAAAGATGGGCAGCAGCGTCTTCGGTGCGACAAAGCCAGCCCTGCGGTCACCAACCCGCCTGCCCAGCGTGGTGACTATGGGCAAAACACATGAGTTCGCGTCATAATGTCGGGCACGAACTTGTGGAGGCCTATGTCCAACAGTGGACTGTGATAGGCTGTAGTGGTGGCTATTAAGAAAATACTTAACTACCCGTGATAAAATTAATTTTATTTCTCGACATAGTCTCCGTGAACCTTTACGCACTTATTCCATCTTCATTCTAAAGCAGTAATGCCTTCCATAAAATGATTTCTTTCGAGGACTGCAAAATGCTCCTCTACAGCGGCTATGACTTCATCATTTGTGGTAAATTTCTGTCCTCCCAAAAAAGTTTTGAACTTAGGGAATAAGTGGAAGTCTGATGGCGCTAGATCAGGCGCATAAGGTGGGTGGAACAGCAAATCATACTTCAATTCGTTGATTTTTGCCATAGCTTTAACACATGTGTAAACTGTAAACCCTAGCGTTGTCTTGGTGGAAGATGATTTTTTGATGACCAAACCTGGTCGTTTTTGCTGAATACATTGATAAAGCTAGAAGATTAGCGTAGTATTCTCCATTAATTGTTTGATCTTTAGGAAGGTAATCTATCATCAAGATCCTATCTGCATCCCAAAAGACGGAAGGCATCACTTTTCTAGCCGACTTTACAGCCAGCTCCACTGTAGCAGAGTCCACTGTTTTGATTGAATTTTTCATTCTGGCGTGTAATTATGAATCCATGTTTCATCTGTTGTTACAAATCGACGTAAAAATTGGCCTTATAACTCTGAAAACGGTCCAGGCATTTTTTTGAGTTTTGCACCCGAATCCTTTTTTGATCGTACGTAAGCAATCGCGGCACCCAACGGGCCGATAACTTTTTCATATTTAATTCCTCACTTATGATATGATAAATCCTTTCTTTTGAGATACCTCTAGTGTCAGCTATTTCAGATAACTTTAATCGTCGATCTGCTAAAACTATATGATGTAGTTTCACGACCATTTCTGGAGTCGTGACGCTTTTTGGACGTCCGGGGTAGTCTTCATCTTGGACACATGTACGACCGCGTTTAAACTCAGCCACCCAGTTTTTTAATAAGTCATAAGAAAAAGCACATTCACTCAAAACATTCTTTAACTCATCATAGATATCTTTCCCCTTTATGCCCTTCATATGAAGAAACTTTATCACCACTCTTTGTTCAATTTTATCCATTTTGAAAACATTTGACGAAATATATTTTCAAATGACAAAAAATCAATAAAATTTTCGCGGCGCCAAATTCAAATTTAGACTACAGGTGGCCAGAGATACAAATTTAAAAATGACATATATATTTTTTAATTTTAACTTTTTAAATAGCAGAGGCTAGTTACTTATCATCCCGCCTACGTAGTTCCAGCTTTTTATTTGGTAATTTTGACTATTTTACGCGTATTACTTAAAACATATACTCGCACATAAGACATTCTATTAAAATGGTAAACCTAAGGTATTGCCATTTTATATTTAGAGCTGCGACAAAGCCAGCCCTGTGGTCACCAACCCGCCTGCCCAGCGTGGTGACTATGGGCAAAACACATGAGTTCGCGCCGTAATGTTTGGTGCGAACTTGGGGAGGCCTATATCCAGCAGTGGACTGCGATAGGCTGAAATGATTTAAAGTTTAAACTCATATATAAGCATGCACGTTCATACATACTTAAATATATACGTATAATAATAAACGTATATACGTTTCTTCACATACAGTTACATTTAAACTAATGATTCATTTCAGTGAATTTTGTGAATCACTAAAGTAGCCGAGGATCTAATACGAAAGTTTATGTAACGCTGAATGTGACGAAGGGGTATCATCGCATAAACTTAACGAATGGATTTTGACAACAATAACATGAATTGCAGAAAGCTAAATCTGATGGATGTTTCCGTACCTTTCTCTAGAATACGCACAATCACTTCAGGTATCGTTGACGTTTTGATTTTAGTTAACTAAACAGATTATATCAAAGTTACGATTATATTGAATAGTCAAACCGCATTCCTTTTTTAGGAAGTAAAACAGTGTGTCACAGGCGACAAAAATCTATAGCAGGGTAAGAACTCAGAATATGTAGTTTCGAAAATTAATTTAGTGTCAAAATGATTTAATATTCTAAAGGTTGCAAAAGAATAAATATATCTTATGTTTATTCAATGGCAGCATGGATATAATTACAACCAATAAGGTGGCAGAGTTTATCGTAAATAAAATCCCAAAAACGCAAATCTCAGGAACTACTGTTCCGATTTGAAAAATTATTTCAGTGTTAGATAGTCCCTTTATCGAGGAAGGCTATAGGCTATATATCATCACGCTAAGATCAATAGGAGCAGAGTCCACGCGGACGAAGTCGCGGGCAGAAGCTAGTTTAAAAATAATTTTGCTAGCTAGTATAGGTTATAACAGTAACAAAAGTAGGGCTGTTGATTTTATATTAGGTGTTTTTTTTTTTAATTTTTGTTTACTAAATTTATTTTAACTAAAATTTTTGAACGAAGTAAATAAGAAGTAGAATATTAGTATGGGCATGACGAAAGATTTTGAAAATTTGTTCCGTAATGTGGGTACACATTTACTATTTACGAAAATACCTATATTTCGGTAATAAACTTAAGTTTAAGGAAGATTAAAACTATTTTCTAATATGTTTTCAATGTGCACGTCAAAACGGCAGCAGATGTCATGGCGTCGGCTCTGACGTCATGGCATGACACACTTCGGACGCGTTCAACCTAAGACCAGCATGAAATTAAAATTATAAATAATGGAGATAGAGTTCCAGGAGCTGCAAGTTTTTTTATTGTAAATTTCCTCCTCTTTCAGAATCTAATTTTGAAATTTCTTTAATATTAATAGTTTATGAAATATTGGCAAAAAACGGAAGGCCATTTTTTCATTTTTTTAATTGTTTATAACTTTTGCAATTTTTGATATGCAAAACACACTTATAGAACATTCAACAAAGGCGATTCCGAATCCAATGAGTTATTACACATAATTTTAAGAGCAGTATCTCTATTTTCGACCTTTTTCAACTTGTCGACTAGAGTGGGTTGTAGGTGAACGCGCCTGATGTATTATATTGATGTTATAGCGTGACGTCATGCGTTTAAATTTGTGTTTCAATCAAAATGGCCGATTGCAGTATTTTAATGTTTTATTTTATTGAAAATCACAATAATCTTATTATTTTACATAAAACTAAACCAGTATTTTGAATTTTTTTAATATGAGTGTTTCCCTGAAATCATTAAATTGACGATTTTTTGATACTGTCGTCATGCCCATTATAAACAAAAATTACTAACAAAAAAAATCCTTAGCTTAAATTGATAACAAAATTTTTTTTATTTAAAACAAGAATTTATCAACATTATTTTGTGGAATATTAAAACATAATTTTAAAATAATTTTAATAATTTTAAAATTATTAAAATTAACGTAGCAAAAGTTGTTTTTAGTTGCAAAGTTGACTCACGTATATTACGTAGTGTAAAGTACGTTTTACAGACATAGATTACAATAGTGATTTTTTTATTACAAATAATTGTGTTTGTTCTCAAACCATAAAATAATAATAATAAAATGGTAACATAAATACGCATTATTAGAGGACACTTAAAAACTACACATCATATCTCACTAAAATTACAATGGGACAGCATGACAACGGTAGGGGAGCCCTTATGGGGGATTTTTGTAGTGACTCGAGTGCGTTAGAATAACATAATGAGGGTAGCCTTGCACCTTGTGAAGTACTCCAACCACACTTGAGCCCTTTGTATAGTGTTGAACGTCTAGGCCAACCGATAAGATTAGTAAAAAAACTCGAGCGCGTCATATTGTCATATCTTTTCGTACGGTCACACCCACAACGCAAAACGGTCGATTAATATTTTTTTGTTATCAGAAACACGTAGGACGTATACATACCTATTAATATTTGACTCGTATTTTTTTTATTTTTTTTTTATTATAGCATCTACTCTTCACAATCCAATAGGTCCACGTTCGAGTAAATGCCTATTTATGAAATGAATGAATGCAAAAAAAAATACCCAATGTTACAAACATAAAAATACAGTCAAATTGAAAACCGCCTACTTATTTTGGAGTCGGTTAAAATAAATTAATTTAGCCCGCAGTAATTTTTAGCACATTAAACAATGTATTGTATTATAGTTGATAGTATATAAATTGATACGCAAAAGTTTTGACAAAAGTATGGCTAATACAGAACAAGAACTAAAATATGTGCCGTCAATTGTGTTTAAATTCCAATGGTCTATCCAATCTCGAGTTGTAATGTAGCGTTTCATATTTCCGAGCAACGCCGGTTCGAACCGCGAGTAAGTTTCGTTTAATTACATTAGGATTTCACTATCATTAACGATATGTCTAATTAAGTCTGTTTTAATGAGGGGCAATTTAGTTACCCTCGCGATCCTCCTCGGTTTGAATTTCTCGGGAAAATGAAGATCAGTTTATCCTTTGAGCTAACTAAGAAATTGTCTTGACATATTCGTTCTATTGCTAATTGGCGTACTTCGCGGTTTTAACCTGAACTGACCTTTCTAACCTCTGTTCCGCCTCTGTGAATTGAAGGAGTATTAAGGCTTTCATAGCTTTTCATACAGTTTAATGTCATAATTCACTAAAGCCAACTAATCAATATAAAAAATTCTATCGAAGACCTAAACGTTATTGTGAGACTGCGCTTCTAAATCGATGCACTAGAATGTGTTCAATGTTGTTATTACACTACGTGATGCAATTACAATATTAGAGCGTAAGTCGTAAATCAATAAAAAAAATGATTGTGGTGTGTGATTTATAGATGTGACTGAGTACCTTGTCTACCACACCTGTCTATAAAAAGAATTATTATAAAATGAACACAGTGATTACGAGACAAGCGTGTTGAAGAACAGAAGATAATAAAAACAAATAATAATAGGTAATAGTTGAAAAGTTTACATGAGCAAATTTAAGAAAACGTAACGATTATTTCAACTTCACACGTTTGACAGAACCCAAGCTAGGACAAAATATATTGTCTGGTCAGCTAGTATATACAATACATAACGTAACTCTGTATTAAAAACTAAGCGTAATAAAGTGTTCATAAAATCTCCCAGCTGAAGTCCCTTTTAAATATTTGTTCTATCTACTAGCTTCTGCGCGCGACTTCGTCGGCGTGGACTCCGCTCCTGTTGGCCTTAGCGTGATGATATATAGCCTGTAGCCTTCCTCGATAAATGGTCTATCTAACACTGAAAGAATTTTTCAAATCGGACCAGTAGATCCTGAGATTAGCGCGTTCAAACAAACAAACAAACAATCAAACAAACAAACTCTTCAGCTTTATTATATTAGTATAGATTAGTATATTGTAATATCTTTATTACTGTACTTTATTCTAATTGCCTGTAAATTTTCCATTATTAAACAAAGGTTTCACATTTCAAGATAGGGATTGGTCCTAAATATGCCAACGAGCTCCACTATACATCTCGGTATTTATTAAAACATAATTAATTGTTTGTTCTGCAAGGAGTTTAAGGAAAAACCTCGAGTATTTCGGGTGAAAATTTTAAACTTTGAACGTTTTATTAGTGACTTTATAAATAAATTTTGCTAAAAATAAAATGTTAAACTGACAGGTGTGTTCTCACATATTCTCGTATTTAAATTTATTGTATTTTTCTCCGTTAGGCCTCGTTTACGGAGACGCGGAGCGTAGTGCGTAGCGTGTGGCGTGGCGAAACGCAGTAAATTCAAACGAAGGGCGTTGTATAAGTGCGTTTACGGAGAAGCGATTTTACACGCGTTCATTTTCACACATTTTGACACACGCAAGAAGCTACGCCACACGCTACGCACTACGCGCCGCGTCTCCGTAAACGAAGCCTTAGGCTAAGAACTCACGGAGAGATTTTCGCCCGCAACCGCCGCGGTCGTGGATCTGCGGTTTTATTTCAAAACTCACGAGACCGGTTATTCGCGCGGTTACGCGGCCGCCGCGGTTGCGATCATCGCCCGCAAACGTGGCGGGCGATGATCGATGATAGAACTGGCCTTTCTTGTACTAAGGTAATTAAGAGATCTATTTCAATATCCATTTTATTAGAATAATATACTTATTGTTTGTTGACAACGTCACGATGCCACGTGTATTTAACAAGTCACTGATGCAAAATGGCCGGATCTCTGTACCTCCGGCCGCGCCGCCCGCCGGCCCCCGCGGGGGCCCGCCAACGAACGCAAAGCGCGCGGGCGCCACCCGCCGAGGCTGCGGGTAACCGCGGCCCGCGCGATTCTACTAGTTGCCCGCCGGTACAGCGGGAGCCGCATACAACCGCGTACACCGCGGGCGTAAAACGCGTCGTGAAATGTGCTTTAATTTTTTATATAAATATTTGCATTCTACAGAAGCTGCGGGCCCGCAACCGCAGCGGACGCGGGCGAAAATCGCTCCGTGAGTTCTTAGCCTTATGGTGTCAATCATATAACACTTTCTATTTCTACGGTCCCACAAACCATTATTGTAAAATTTTATAAACTCATATAATTATAAACTACTGCATTGTTTTACAACGAATAATTTACTTGAGTTTTTAAGTAAAAATACCAGTGAAATAGCCGAACAAGACTAGTACTAAAGTAAACACCCCGAAGCTGTAATAAAATTAAATCAAGCGAAAATATTACGACCCTTAGAGATTTCGGGTCTCGCCCAGACAGATTGTTCTCTTTAACCGTACATTTAAATATTTCATCTAAAAAAAAAACATTCAAGCATTGAATTAAATACATATACAAAATATGTATATACATTTACTAAATAAAGTTTAAGCATATTAGAGTTTTTCTATATACGACAAGGGCAGCAAATAAGCTTATAGTACACAGTCATGATGGTAAGCACTTACCGTAACTTATGAATACCTACTGTACTAGGAGCATTGCAAACACGTTAGCGACCCTAACCCCTTAGGGGGCATCAATTAATTACATAAGCTAGTTTTTGATCAGTTTCACAGTTCAGTCACCTAAAAATATTATGAACTAAACTTACCTCAATCAGCCTGTTAACGTTTCACTGATGATTAAACGGGCAAAGGCCTATTCCTAGGCCTATTAAGTAGGAGAAAGATTGAAGCTTATACACTTCTCAACGATAATAATGTTTTGCATCATATACTCGTAAATAGATTTAACACTAAATAGTGCACGGTATGAACTGCGCGTTTATCGAAAATTAAACAAAACAGAATGCGGTCCCATTACCCCGGCTAAGCGATCACTTTTTAATTATGACGGTAACTCACACGGCAAATGAGAACTAGACCTTGGAGAAAATTTTCTGTAAAATATAATCTTATATAAATATACTATGTATATTTTAGAAAAAAAAGTTACGGGCACACATACGAGTAAGTGTAAGAACTGACGCTAAAAAGCGCAATATCTATACTAATATAATAAAGCTGAAGAGTTTGTTTGTTTGATTGTTTGTTTGATTGTTTGTTTGATTTTTTGTTTGAACGCGCTAATCTCAGAATCTACTGGTCCGATTTGAAAAATTCTTTCAGTGTTAGATAGCCAATTTATCGAGGAAGGCTATAGGATATATATCATCACGCTAAGACCAATAGGAGCGGAGTCCAAGCCGGCGAAGTCGCGCGCAGAAGCTAGTATTCTATAAAGTATCGCTATGTACAATGTATTGAGTTTACATGGCGATATCTACGATACTATAATTTAACTTGAGCTAAGTATTAATAATATATAGAAATGAATTTTGACATTCATTTCTTATCACAAAACTCTAGAACTGAAAAAGAAAGAAACATGAAAAAATAAAAGAAACCCTGGTATCAATGATTTTCCGTTACTTTATAGTAGGTTATTAACGGCATGAAAATTTTAGAATATTATACATAAAATTTAATAGCTTAAAAAATAACGTTTTTAGGTTTCCGTACCTTAAAAGGAAAGAACGGAAAAAGCGGCTTTGATTTTGAAAAAATGTCGACATGTTTGACGGTCGGTAAATTTTTTAGTCTATTTCAAATCAACTCATGCACGTACAAATACTTTTTTGTAATTTTGTAAAGTGATAATTATTATACTTATTTAGTGCGAATTATTCGCACGGGTATGGTTAGTATATTATACTTTAATAGAATCAATAAATAAAATTGGCGCTGTCAGCTGATATTGATGAAAATATATATATAGCTATACCAGTCGGCTGTTACCTATAACACAAACATTTAGTTGCTTACTTTAGGAACAGACGACAGTGTGTGTGTTGTAGATATTTATTTATTTATTTATTAAAATAAAACACGTGTAACTTTTGAAGATTTTTTTATTTTACCCACACACTGACCCCTGTAATTATGTTTTATCTAGATGTATTGCACAGTCAGCATCTATTTATAAAAAATATATATATTTAAAAACTACAAATTTAAACCACCACCTATAGTCAAAACATATTCACAGTTCTCAATAACATAGACATAAAAAGTTATGTTAATTTAATTTTATCGAAGAGGCAGCCCTGCGATTGCTGTGGGATCACGCTGGGCGAAGCAATGACTACTGTTAGTATCACAGATTAGTAAATAGTACTACGTAACTGTACACTTGAACATTTAGGCGTATTTTAGCATGCAGCGGTTTCTGACGCGATGAGTGAAGTGTCTGTACGTAGTAACTATTTACTAATCTGTAAGAATTACAATAATCACAGTGTACTCACTGTGTGTCATACTGACGGAAATTAAACCAAATAAGCGAGGCACTGGCGGAAATTAAACCAAATAAGCGACGCACGCAAATTATAACAACACACATATTTACTTCAAACGTAAATCAAAACTAGTTAAAGACTAACAGAACCACAGATAGCGCTACGAATAATACGACAACAATTTAATTAAAAGATCATCCATCTGTTATTAATCCAATGAAAGCAAAAAGGCGTAAGTACATAAGTAATTTATGTTGCCAGTTATAATAATGTATGCGCGTCAAAAACATTTATTATTATTAGGAACATTATTTTCCTTTCTCGGTTTCAAGTTAATTAAAACGTCTGTTCAAATTAAATACGCTTTCTTACTCATGTTTTCCACTACACGTAATGCTATGTAGGGAAATAATTATGAAGTTATTTCAAGGTTCTTGTGGTTTATATTAATTTATCTACGAACTAGCGAACTAGCCTGTCTTCGCATATGTATGTCATATTATTAGCAACAGCGAGGGGCGCTGCGAGTGATTTCATCGCTGTGAGACCCACCACGCTTTGATTTATTTTCGTGTAGTTTTGAAGTTTACTCCTTAAGAAACGACATATTAAGACCTGTGTGGTATGAAACAAATATGAAAGGAATGAAATCGTGTGAAACAGTGACGTGACCTGCCTTAAAAGTTTCACCACTTATCGTAACGCGCAGCGTGCGAGAAAGAGATGAATACATTTTTAAATATCATGGTAATCGGTCTTAAGGAGTAAACTCCAGTCGCCTGTTGGAGCTGACACACACACTTCTTTGTAAATTGAATATTAAGTAGGAATTTATAAAAAATATAGCTATGGTTGTTTATAAATATGTTTTAGCCCCAGCAAATCAGTGGATGTTTATATTCATTTGTTGCTTTGTTAATGCTGCCAACACACGTACTAAAAACTTATAACATTTATAATGCTAGCTAGTTTGATATTATATCTAAACTATACTATTTTTTTTTTCACAGCAAATTTACGACGAGAATCTTTTCCTACTAATTTTTTGGTTATAATTTTGATTTTATGTTCTTATATAAGTGAATTGTATTCTTCATGAGAATAAAGTTTCTACAGACTAATTTATATAACTGAAGGAATTTTTTCTTTTTTTTTTGATTAAACGGGCTTGTCTCAGGAACTAATGGTTAAAATAAAAAAGATTAACAGCTAGTCTATTATATAAACATCTATCCTGACTTATTCTGAAAAATTACGTTTTTATTTTCTCCATCGTTTCGACAGAATATCATCTGTCATAATTAGTGATTCGTGAGAAACGCGGTCACATATTTACTGTTCACTATACCATTACATGCTGTATACATGGACTTTGCCAAGGCGTTTGACAAAGTTTCTCACAAAGTGTTGCTGGCAAAGTTAGAATTTTATGGTATTTGCGGTGCTCTACTAAATTGGTTCTATTCTTATTTATCAAGTAGAACGCAATATGTTGTGGTTAAAGGCTTTGAATCTAAAACATATTCAGCCATATCTGGAGTTCCACAGGGTTCGCATTTAGGCCCGTGGCTATTTAACCTATTTATAAATGATTTAACTTCTTGTATTAAATATAGTAGTGCGTACCTTTTTGCGGACGATTTAAAACTATGCAAAACTATAACATGTTCATCGGATAACGAAATGTTCCAAATGGATCTCGATGCTATAGGAAGTTGGTGCATAGCTAACAACATGTCATTAAACACTGGTAAATGCTACAGTATCTCTTTTACACGCAACCATAATATTATAAAGAATCAATACCATATCGACGGAACTGTTTTGCAACAAAAATCGGAGATCCGTGATTTAGGAGTCATTTTTGATTCAAAATTGTCACTCATACCTCATATAAATTACACTATTAGTAAAGCTTCTAAAATGTTGGGCTTTGTCATTCGTAATAGTAAACTTTTTCGTAAGCCAACCACAAAAATTGTTATCTATAGCGCTTATGTACGAAGTCACATGGAATACTGTTCTGTAGTTTGGTCACCTCATTACAATGTACACCAACTCAGAATAGAGCGCATTCAAAAACGTTTTCTAAAGCACATTACTTTTTCGTGTGGGTTACATAAAAAACTTCAGTCATAATATGTCGATAGATTGGAACATTTCATAATCGACAGCCTATCGACGCGAAGAAAGCTGCAAGACATAATATTTCTTTACAAAATACTAAGAAATAAACTTAACTGTCCTGCCCTCTTGAGTTCCTTTGAATTGCGAGTTCCACGTCGTGTGCCTCGACGCGGGCTTATAAATTCGGGTCTGTTACATCAACCGCTTGCCAGAACTAACCTAAAAAAAATTTCTGCCATATCGCGTATATCCAAGATATATAATATTATTTGTGACAAAGTTGATATTTTTAATGATAAATTACCTTCTTTTAAAAAAGTTGTTGTGAGATTGTTGAGGAGTTAATTATTTATAAATAATTTTGCTTTTGTTGGTTTTTTGTTTTAGTTTTTGTGTTTGCTGTTTGTTTTTAACTTTAACTTCATCTATTATTAATTATTTTCATCTTTATTTCAATTTGTAGATATAATATTTTAATAATACTAATGTTAAATCTTTTTTTTGTGCACGTTGTGACATCTTAAAATGTTGCGCATTTAAGCTTAATAGTAGTACAGTTTTTTATGTGAAATTATAATGTTGCAACTGCTGTATGTCCTAATGAAATAAATAAATAAATTACAACACTGTTGATTTAGTGACAATGATTTGGAATGAAATTTAACGCAAGTTGAACTGTAGGTAATATTAAAGTAAGTGAAACTGTAATGTAATTAATTTAGAATATACCTACATTAAAAACATGATGTATATTGTAACTTTTTTCCATTGCACATGCTTTTTGTTGGAAAGGAACAAAGGTCTACTCGCAAATATAATTTACAAAACATCGCGGCTCTATGTTTCATATGAAAACATACCTACATATACCACACCATGTTACTCACCGACTAGCTATTAACTCGTTATTTAGCCGGCTAACGGCTAAAAGGGAAATTTAGCTGAAAAGCGGCTGAATTAAATTAATATGAAGTTGAAATTCAAAATTGCTACAGAATTTAAATTTTCGAAATAGCCACGTACATAAATTCTCGGGTTATTAATTAAAATATTTTAAACAAAAAAAAATGTAAAGCACTAAAAGTAGTGTCTAGTAAATGTGATAAAGTAACAAGTTACGTTTTCATAACATGGTAAATGGTATATCACAGCAAGCGTAAATCGCTTTGAACATTTTTTCGTTCGGCTAAAAGGCAGACTTTAATGACTCGCACGCGGCAAACCTTTTTAAGCTAATGGCCTAATTTGAAATTAGCATTTTAAAGAGTGAAACGTTGTCTTGCTAATGCAAATTTAGTAAACTTTCACAAATTGCGACATTGTCTGTGTTTTACATAAGACAAAGGCTAAGCTACGGTTCATTTTATAAATTGTACTTTTTTTTTCTAATTTCTATTTCTTTTTTTTAATCAAAGTTAATTAACATTACAATAAACCTTAAAAAATCATTTAATATTAACAGTTAAAAATCTAAGCTATATTATAATATTTTAATATCAATACATATTATAAAACAATGTCGCTTCCCGCTGTCTGTCTGTCCCTGTGTATGCCTAGATCTTTAAAACTACGCAACGGATTTTGATGCAGTTTTTTTTAATAGATGGAGTGATTCACAAGGAAGGTTTATATGTATAATACGTGCATATGAATCATGAACACTGATGGGTTTAGCAACCGTGCGAAGCCAGGATGGGTCGCTAGTAGAAAATATAAAATACAAATATAAAATATTGTTCACTGGACTGATACACTAAACACACAAGACTTATACACTGGCAATTATTATTACTTTTAGTAATCGTTGGACAGGTTTCTCAATTGTGTATTTTCAGCAAATCCTTTCATTTGATATCCAAATTTGCAGCATAAAAAACTTACTCCACCATCTTTATTATTATATGTATTGATTTTAAAGTAACATCACATTATTTTTCGAGTTACTTTCAGTAAGCCCTTTCATTTAATACCCATATTGTAGGAAAGCATAAAAAAGGTAATTCGCCATCATGACAAGTCCACCATATTGGATTTAGAGTAATGTCACTTTGTTTTTCTAGTTACTCTGAGAAAACCTTTTCATTTGGTACCAATATTGTTTAGCGCATTTAAAATAACTAGTCCGCCATCTTTAAAATTCCTCCATATTTAATATAGAGTGACGTCACTTCATGTTTTGGACTATTGTCAGCAAGCCCTTTCATTTGATACCCATATTGTAGGAGTGCATTATAAATAACTACTCAGCCATCTTCCTAATATCAATCATGAAAATTTAATTGGTAGCTTTAATGCGATAAAGGCAAACTTATTATAAGTATACAGTATTACGATATGTAATGTTTACTCAAACAGAACACGTCCCAAAATTCCACAAGTTTAAATATGATATATACGATCGAGTAAAGTTCGCTAAGTGTTAACAAGTAATAAAGTAGATATTGCGAACCGTTAATCCGCTGGATACCAGTTATTACCGCCGCGCGCCGGTAGAAACCAGTTCGAACTGGATATTAAATTAACACGACGCCACACGGGTGGAATTTTAATGACAGCGGGATTTTTCTTACTCAGTTATACGTTAAGGTCCCTGAAGCTTAGTATTTTCGTTCTCGGTTTAATGAAATCGTAAGAAAAATCTCTTTATGAAACAAGAACGTTGATGAAGAGAAATAGTCTTGTTATCTTTTGTTATTAGTCTTACAACGTATATAACCTTTAACAAAAGATTTTTCATTTGATGTTTTTAATTTAAAAACTTTTGTCATTTATGAAAGAGCATCGGTCGATATTATTTTGGATTGAAATTGTACCTACTGTTTCTGAGTGTTAAACTTTAATAAAGTAACTTGAGACAATCTTCCCGAAAAATAAACTAATTCCCAATGCCAAAAACTACATCCCCATCTTGAAAAAATTGCTCATAAGAAATAAGGTCATGGTAACAAATCCGTTTTTATAACAAAGTTATAATTAAGTATGACACAAAAATATTTTATAAGCAAGCGGTGTACGGGGCACACTACGTTCGCTCCAATTGCATAAAAGTACCCATGATAGATTGTTCTTGAACTACTTTCTGTAAACCTATTTTAAATTCACCGACGTTTAGGGTGACCATATTTTTAGACGATTATTTATTTTCATACTTTTTTAAAGACAGTTTGGCGGTGGATAGGACGTGGTCATACTTGTGACCACGGACCATGTAATTGGTCCGAAATATTGATAGAAAGTCAAAAAGTATATTATGATATGCACTACTATCTAAGCCTAGAAACTAGAAACGTTAATGATGTGCATATTTTATTTATTTTAATACTGCTAATATATATTTGTATTGTATTGTATAACTTGTGGTTCATAAAACGCGCTTAAAAAGTAAACAATAAATATTTCTTCATTACATCAGCTGGCAAGTGTCAAAAATAATTTCTATTATTCTAAATTATATGTTTAAATTGTTTTTTAAAGCGCGCTCATGTCAAAATTTCCTAGACCAGCATTAAAGATAATTCTGCGGTACAAAATAAAGAAGACACGGGCAGATTCATGGTGATTGTAAGCTATATGTAAGTATATGATTGTAAGTTATTGTAAGTATATGGGTATGACGCCATGTTAGGTTTTTAAGCGCAGCATAGACGTTCATTTCCTATAAAATCAAATATATTTTTTTAGAAGTTTCTATTTTGACTGTAAATATATAATATGTATGTATAATGACTTCAAAGAGGTTTTTGAAATCGTTTATGCAGGATAAATAATAAGTATACTGCTAGTCGAGCCGATCCTACTATACACTACATAGACATTGACGTGACAGTTGACTTTCTTATGTGTCACAGCGTAAATGCCTACTGCGAATACGAGTTTTTTTTCTATGTAACTAGGTTGGCAAACAAGCGTACGGCTCACCTGATGGTAAGACCGTAGCCTATAGACGCCTGCAACACCAGAAGCATCGCAAGCGCGTTGCCGACCCTATCCCCAATCCCCCCAGGAGTTGAACAAATAATAATCAAACACCTTAACACACTCAATAACCTTACACACACGCCCACTTAACGACGCGTTGCCACAGCATCCACTCATTATTGACACTATGAGCATTTTTGTTAATAGGCCAAAGACATGTTTGCTAAGGTGTCAGCGTTTGTGCTTTTAAGTCTGTTGCCTAATCTCGACTCTGGAATAAATGCTAAGGAAACCGTTGAGTGTGAAGGATTTTAATTTTTCACTATTGTCCCCAACATGATAAGAATCCTGTCTCCTTAAATAATTACTTTTAAAATTGTACAAAATGAAAACTAATGTCTGTTGAAATTTATAAGAACTTTCTCAGTTCAACCCTCTGAAAAGTCCTCAATTCTACTAAAGTTCGCGCACCCTACTGGCGGTTTATTTGACGTAACAATCCATCAATCAACTTCATGTGGATGTTGCATTTAGATTAAATTCAGTTTTTAATGTTTATTTAAGCTGTTTGCAAGTTGTAAACATTTTCTTAATGTTGTTTTAAATAATGTACATTAAACAACGAGAAAAATAAAACACTAAACGACGTTTCGCGATGTATAATGTATTTCTTATATTACGAGTATAAGAACTGTATTTGGAATTCTTGAGGCCGTTATATATGCTTAGTCAAATAAAATTTTTTTTTTCAAAGAATGCGTCAAACGCACTTCGAATCGTCGTTTTACTAAATTTGCTGTTAAAGTATAGTAGTAAGCTATTTAAATAATAACTTATGAATAACAAACGACGTGGGCTAAACATTCCGGGTATTTGTGTTAGTGTTGTTAGTTTCCCGGACCTTCGACAAGAATCATATATTGGGGTTCTTGAACTGTAAGTATGAGGCATTTACTTTTAAATGTACAGTACCTGGGTGACCGAGCCTAGGTCGGGCTTTTTATTTTTATTTTATTTTCTACACAATACACACACGGTCGTCTGTTCCTAAAGTAAGCAACTTATTTATTTTAGTATTTTGTTTTTTGTCGGTATTTTTATTTAAATAAAAAATCACGAGTGAAATTTAAAAAAAAAGAAAAAAAAATTAATAATCTCGACTGAGATTTGAACCATGGTTTTTTCGGTCAATCTCGACCGTCCGATTTCCCACCTGAGCCATTATAACTTTAATGACAATTGCGAAATTAACCTTCTTATTCTAATGATATTTTAGCCATTTTTTTATTGCCTAAAAACAGGGATAAAATGACATTTTCTAAAAATGAATTCTAGCTAGATCAATTTTTCGCCCCCGAAATCCCCTGTATACTAAATTTCACGAAAATCGTTGGAGCCGATTCCGAGATTCAGAAAATATATATACATATATATAATATGTGTATGTGTGTGCACATATTAGCAACATAAGTCGTTTTTCGTCGATGTAGGCTAAAACGAAAACTTGTAGCATCTTGTGGAGTGTTCTGAAACTTTTCTGAGCGTCTCATTCACGCTGCCTGCTGTAAAAAGCCCTTGATATGTTTTCATACATGTAGTTACGACTACATGTAGTCGTAAAAACAGTAATAACTTTGCATTAGTGGTTCTGAACTTCATTTTCTTTTTCAATAGTACATTGTTATCGATATTAATAATTAAAAATTAAAATAAAGTGGAAATGCGTATTATTTTAGTAAAGCAGAATTAACAACAAAAAAAAATTTTTTTAATTGTAGTATCTCAATTCGCCTTCTATTAAATATTTTGGACTACGAATTTATCATATCAGCACGTAAACGTTCTACTACAGGGCAATTGGACTTTGGTCCTATAACTATATTAAATGTTTTTATAAAACAAGCGCGGGTACACTATAAATTGCTGATCTCATGAGGAGGGTTCATAGACGCAGGGTCGGAAACTACTATAATGTGACGGATGTGAGGCCACTTCCCTCCTCCACCTACCTTAATTTTTTATATGTACTATCTTCTATCAACGACAGCTCTTACAAGTTGTTAATAGAAATGAGATCGGGTTCTCATAATTTGAATTAATTATTTTAATTTTATGGATTTGCATTATAACTCAGGTCGGGCACAGCAAGAAATACCTCAACTCGTAATAATTCTTCTAAATAAGACTTATATTTTTAATCAAACTAAGTTGATTAATTTTAAAAAAGTAATATGTACTAAAATAAGGCAAGTGTAGGTAGAGTAATAGCTATGTAGATTTACTTAATTTTTTATAATCAATTACCTTGACGGTTATCATTAAAGTAATGTAAAACAGGCTCTAATTGACCAGATGATATCACGAGCTAAATAAATAATATTTTTATACTAATTATACATAATTATGTATTCTCTCCATACTATGATACACATTGTTCTTACACGCGCACTTCTAAGGAACCCCAAAATAGGATAAGTCAGACAATCGGCACGTTGTAAGGAACACTTCACATAATTACCAGGTTTTTATTCACACTAACAAGCATCGCTTTGTTTCAGTAATGAGAGTCCCTCACCTGCGCGGGTCACTCGTTAGTGCAGTCGTGTCCACATCATTAGCGCGCTTAGTATCTCAAACGTGTTTGTCTTCATTATGTGTCGTGAATTCGTAAAGGGAAAACCGGGCCTCGTCGGATATTCGATGAACTTCCGCCTTTATTACTATTAGGTATATACTGAGAAAACGGTCTCAAATTATTATTCATACATGCAATATCATACAATTTGTTTCATCACGTAATTTGAGTTTGTTAAAATGTAATACCCTGGTTGAATATATACATGTAAAAGAGATTTCCACCCATTGACTCATCACGATATCTCTGGAACCATAAGGCATAGAGACTTGAAATTTGGTAGGAATATTCCTTTCGCCAAGTAAAGGTCAGCTAAGAACGGATTTTACGAAATTCCACCCACAAGCGGGGGTGCGGGGGTTAATAACATATATGGCAAAACAACGTTTGCGGGGACAGCTAGTAGTTGTATAAACTCAATAACACTAAACTCTTCAAACCCAAAAACCCCTAGTAGAGTGTGAAATATGGGTCGCGGGTCCGAAAAAAACACTCAACTGACAAACACAAACGACCAGAACAGAGTGAATATATAACCTTTACAAGTATTTGTCATGACAGGACGAATCAGCGATCCACTTAGCTCATCAGCCAACTACGGTCACTTCGCAAACGCGTGAAAATAGTGTACGAAATGTTACTTTAGCTTGAAGAAGCTAACAAAATAAGACTGTCAATTAAGACATGTTGGATTGTATTGTAACTCAATCGTCAGCATATTAGCCAAGTTATGGTTTGATAATCGAACAAAAATTCAATTTACGAGTATACTATTTGAACAAGTTTGAGATGTTATTGTTTGATTTTGTTAGAACTAGAACAGTATTTAATTACTAAGAACTGATTTAGGTATATGGTATTGCCTATTGCTAAAGAAAATTTAATCTGAGTTTTTGGATTAGCAAAAGTTTCATTGTGATCTTCAAAGCTTAAAAACTCAGATCTTAGGATTTGTGTGCAAAAAAAGATTTCTATACATGTGTGTATATAAAGTCTATTTACTCTCTGATCTCGTCCGCATCATAAAATGACTCCGGGCTACAACCTTAACCTAAAACTTGGAAAAGGTCAACACATTAGAAAAAGTTATGGCCATAATATTGCAAGCTAAAAGTATTATACACACTGAAATGTTAAAAGTGTTTGGAAGAGAATAAACAGACTATTTACATCAATATTAAATCGAAAACTTTACTCACTGATCTGATGAAATGATCTTGTAAGTCATTTATGTATGTATGTGTGTATGTATAACTAAGCTTTTAAGTTTTCCTACATTATTGGTATCTAATAAAAGTATTTGCTGAGCATACCAGACTGAAAAATATGCCCAGCGATTATTAAAAAGTAAAAAAACAAAAAACAAGCTTTTATTTCGAGGGAGCTAAACAGAGTAAAATCGACAAACTTTTATATCAAAAAATTTCTTGTAAGGACATTATATGTTGATAATAAAAGTTTTAAAGGAAAACTCTATTTTATTCTTTTTTAGCACCCTTAAAACAAAAGCTTGTCTTTTAAAAGTATTTTTATCTGCATGACTGCATACTATTTTCAAAAATATGTTCATTATTTTTTACGCTCTTTTATAACTCTAACTTCTACCTTACTAACTTTACCTTAAAAATATACTTCAATAATTAAAATACCCATACATATTACTTGTAAATTTTAGTTTTTAAACTTACAAAAGATTTCGTAAATTTAAACAATCGTCACATATACAAAGTCCAATTAAGTGTATAAATAAATAAAATATGTCACATTTTAATATAAATCAATCTTGGACAACACCACATTGATTAATTATTCAAAATATAACTTTGATTCATCTTGTAGAATAATTAGTAAGGCGAGGCTCAGTGTAGCAGAGCGGCTATCAGATAAACAAAAGCAAGAAAATGTCCTTATTTCAGATGTACTAAATTAATGTGCACTCCATAATTTTGTTGGTTTAAATTTTTTTTTATTATTTTCATCTTCTTTCTTAGTTAAGTAGTATTATTATAGAAACAGCTCACAAGTCACACATAGTTATTTAATTATGTGCGAATTGTGAGTGTTTCATAAATATCATCATAAATTAAAGTAAATATACTTAAAACAAACAAATACATTGACAAATTCAACATTCATTCAAAAGGTTCAAAAACCAATATATAACTTCGTCAGCGTTTTAAGGAAAACTAACTTATTGCAAGTTCGTAAATAGAAACAAAGATAGCTTCAGATATACCGCATTTTGTCTATCAGCAAAACGTGATCCATTAGACTGGGAAGCAGCACGTTCGACGTACAAATAGTTTCAGCACTATTCCGAACGTAAACAAACCGACATTGATATTCTTTTTTTAGCTCACATCTGATATTTACTGTTCTTTGTTTGCTGGGGAAAAGGTTCTTGATTATTATATGATAATTATGTCTTTTACTTTTAAGATTCTGATAAATGATAGATATCATAAAATATAAATTGACGATTTTAAACTATTATTGTGATATAATTACATAATTAGAAAGAAGTGTAAGTATTCTTTTAACGTTATAAATTATACCCGCGACTTCTTTTAATCCATTTCTTAATCCTTTCATTAAGTCTATAGAATAAAATATACTTATGTATTCCAATTTAAAGTAAGCCCCACGTTCAAAGTCATCAACTTATTTTGAATCTCTTAAAGGACAGTTGTATATCTAAACTAATTTCTAAACTAATAAATCAAAGACTGACAAAATAATTATTGTATACATCTAAAATAAATTGTATTTAATTAATTATTAATGACTAGCACTAAATTATTGAACGTGCCAAGTAATACTTAAGTGTTAAGAATCTTAACATGTCAAAGCTCTCGAGACTCAATACGCAAATGCGATGTACAGAAATTGTATTTCGTACTCTAAACGTTCGTACAGCCAATACAACACCTATTTGTCTTAAGGTAGGTAAACTTGTCCCCAGCTTAATTAACGCGTCTCTTTATAAGCGCCGTTAAATTAGACAGCACCTTGTGGTGTCTGCGCCACATTCAGAACGTTCATTTGAACCGAGATTTCAACTCGGTCTGGAACACATTTATATATAAGGAATATAAAGTTGTTTTTATAAGAGAACAAATTACAAATGAAACAGCGAGGAAAATTACGACTAATGTTAGTAATTTCGTGCCTTTTAACTTGATAAGGAAAACATTTTTGATGAGTTGTATACTCGTAGTAAATAAATTACTTTCATTCAAAGTAAGAGATTGATGTAAGATCATTTCTGCCGTTTGTTTATGTGTTTTATTGAGTATTATACGAGTATAACTAACTCATGATTGTGTTAAAAAAATTAAATGTTTTGTAAACATAATTATGTGATATTACGAGGTACATTTTATCAGGAACCAAAGACATGGTACTACTGCATCCATCGTGGTTGCAAATTCAATGAAATAGGTACTGATAATCTTACATCGGCTATTTCACGATTTTTTACTTAGTTAAATTTTTTTCGATATAAATGATTATTCATCACCAAGGTAGTACGAAGCCAGCTAGTCTTATTATATATTCATATTACTTTTGATCCTCTTCCAAACTACTTTTAGGTTTTTAGGTCATGAGTTTCAGTCAAACGGTTTTTTGTCAAGTTTAAAAGGTGAAAGGCACTGCGGATTTGTTTGTCTGCACTTGTGTTATGATAAAAGTGATATAAATCACAAATTAATTTTAACAAATTCAACAACATTTAAGCTTTTATATTTACAATATAAATTTAAGCAACACATAAGTTAATTTAAGTCATATTGGAAATAAAATCAACGTTGTTACAATTTTACTTAAAGTCAACATAATCCTACATTAGTGCTTGTAGATAGCGTTATCATAGTTCTCCAACGGTATTAACACTATCTTATAATGTAAGACCGCTTAAGAACGCTAACAGCAAAAGCATAAGCCACTCAAGGCAATGAAACAAGATGTAATCGTACCTAGGCATTCACTTTAAGATAATTTTAAACAATTTTAAATTAGTATTTTCTCTAAATGACTACGTAGAAGTTTAATTTTGTGTGGGTAAAAATGACAAAAAATTCCAGCGTACCTATGAGCCCTAGACTTTTTGGTATTGCTTTTTTTTGCAATCTTAAGAGAAACGAGTGATTTAGAATAATATTTTGGCAATTGAAAAAAAAACTAAAAGATTTAAGAATGTACAGTACCTGGCCATAAATAATGCGCGTCGACCTTTGGAAAGAGACAATCGGCTTAATTTCAACATCGTAGCACTTTATAGTCCAAGATCCCAAAACCTAGACCTTCCTTATTTTCTGATTGACAAAATATTGTAGATCAATGTAGTATGTAGATGTATGATGATGTATGTAGATCGACGAAATATTAGATTATATTTTGAAACCCATATAAAATATTACATCAGCTCTTTATACTAATAAAGAGCTGATATAATATTTTATATGGATTTCGAAATATAATCTAATTAGACGCCGACTTATGACGCCGACGTGACGGTACGCCGCGTTGGCGCAGCGGTTACAGCACTGGTTTGTAGCTGTTGCGCTGGCGGTTGCGGGTTCGATCCCCGCACATGAAAAACATTTGTATTGGCCATACAGATGTTTGCCGTAGTCTGGATATTTGTGCAGTCCTTGTGGGTCTCGGAGAGCACGTTATGCCGTCGGTCCCGGTTCTTATCATGTACGTCTGATAGCGATCGTTACTCATAGTAGGGAATATATCCGCCAACCCGAATTGGAGCAGCGTGGCGGACTAAACTCTGATCCTTCTCCAACATGGGAAAAGAGGCCTATGCCCAACAGTTACAGGCTGAAGCGTAATAAATATTACTGATAGAAGGTGTCCAGCGTGTGGAGCGCCGTATCCTCTGGCGCCCCACACTCGTGGCAGGCTGGAGTCGCCTCCCGTCTTGCGATTTGGTGCAGATACTTACCGAAGCATCCGTGTCCGGAAAGCACCTGCACCAAACGGAAGGTCAGCGGGCCGAACCGCCGCCTCACCCACTTCTGAAGGACCGGCCTGACCGCGTCCACCGTCCATTGCCCGGGGACCGGCGGAGCAACTAAGAGACCTGACTTAAGGTGTTGTCCCCCAAAACGCATTTATATAAAAAAATATTTTAACAAAAACATTTTAAAGATATTAATTATGATGTTAAAAATTATCTATTAAAAAGGTTTAACTCTTATTTTTTTTTAATATGTCATAAGGACATAAATACATTCAGTGTTCAGTTAACTTGCATTTACCTTTAAAGTCTTAAATCTTTTCTTAGAAAGATCAAAGGGCAATTTATTCAGGCTCCTCTTTTCCAATAGCTACGTCTCACAAGTGCCCTTGACCCCACAATCGGATGTACTCCTAGATGTCTATCCAGTTTCAGATCAGCATCCGATAACCGATACCGTCTTAAATACTTATTTTGGTGAAATCATTTATTTCTGACAGTAATTATAGTCATATACCTATTTATAAACTTTTTAGTTCTCAGGAAAAAATTAAGGAATTTTTTTTCAAAATCTTTGTTTCTAATATGAATGATATTCATTGGTAGAGCCCTTAAGTTGGATTCCATTATTATATATTATATCTCGACCTCAAATAGATTTAAAATGACCGTGCATAATTATGTTGGTCAAAGTTATGGCAATAAGAACAATGATCTCGATGATCGAGATCATGATTCATAGGCTTCTTTTCCCGTGTAGGAGAAGGATCGGAGCTCAATTCAGGACGATTCTCATTCATGTCTCCACCACTAGTGGAGAGGTTGGTGGACATATTTCCTGCTATGAGTAACGATCTCTATCAGGTGTATATAATACTAGCTTCTGCGCGCGACTTCGTCGGCGTAGACTCCGCTCCTATTGGTCTTAGCGTGACGATACATAGCTTATAGCCTTCCTCGATAAATGGGCTATCTGACAGTGAAAGAATTTTTAATATCGGCCAAGTAGTTCCAGAGATTACCGCGTTCAAACAAACAAACAAACAAACAAACAAACTCTTCAGCTTTATATATTAGTATAGAAAAACCGGGACTGACAGCTTAACTTGCTCATAAGAACAACAACAATAAAAACAATTTACATAACTCTTAAAAAAACGTTTAAAATTTTACTTTTATCCAAAAGTATATTAACAAATTGGTGATGATAATAATAGCCAAACAAATAATATAATCTTTCGATTAAAAATTCATCGAAATAGGTTCACCCAGTCAAATTTTGACTGGGTGAATACATAAAAATGTACAATCGTATTGAGAACCACTTATTTTTTGAGGAGTCGGTTAAAAAAAGCATTGCGTGTTACCAAAACTTACACTTTAGCCTGTAATAACCCACTGCTGGGCATAGGCTTCTTTTCCCATGTAGGAGAAGGATCAGAGCTCCATAACTTAAGATTTTGTAATCATAACGTCAAATTGCCATTTTAAATACCCAATCAAGACACAATTTTACCTCGTGTACTCGGAATATTCAAGAGAACGGTAAGAAACCTATGATATATTAAAACAATAGATACGTTACCCGCTGTCTATTTTGGCAAGAAAAAACTAAGGTAATTGCCTGAGTTTCACTTAGTCACGCACCATTCAGTGTCGTAGCTAGACGTCCTTTTGTTTAACGCATATTATCATAAAAAGTGTTCACAAAATGCCTTCGTGTGTTTTTAGACGTTGCAGGAATTATACTGGAACTGTTAGGGGAAATAAAAACATTTCATTTCATAAGAAAGTACTGTAAATTTATTTATTCTAACCGAAAATGTAACTTTTTATATTTTAATCGGCAGTTGTTATTACGAAGTACATGAGTGAGACATGTAGTGGACTCGTGCGTCAGAGTGAAAGAGAGAACAGCTAATTGTCACTGCTAGGGGAAGTTGGGTGAAATGGAACTAGTCTTCATTCACCTTCACAAAATTATATAAAAACCTGAAATTGTTTGTTTTAAAATCATGTTACTAAATATTCATAAATTCGATGATTCAAAAGTACTTGTAATAGTTTATTTTAATAAAAAACGCTTGAATTTCAATTACTTATCATTTAAAATGTTCATTAATTTAAAAACATGTTTCAATTAAGATTACCTAAAGATGGGTGTATAAAGGAAAAGTGGTTGCACGTAATTAGGACTCAAAGGCGTGAGATTGATTGGATGCCAACAAAATATGCAACTATATATATAACTTTGTTTCTATGTAGGGGGTAATCTTCGCAAATACTGATCCGATTATGAAAATTCTTTCACTAATAGAAAGCTACACTATTCAAGAGTGACTATGCTATATTTTATTGTAATTGAACAAAAAATTCAATAAATAAGAAAAAGACAAATTAAAATAAAAATTGGTAATGGCAGTTTTTTTTCGTGAGTGTACATGCGCAAAAGTTCGCAGAGCCTATGTTCAGTCTCGCCAAGATTCGTCGCGCGTACTATAACACTAATAAATTTGAAAAAGAAAAAAATTGTTTTTTTTTTTACCTAATCTATAAATAAATTAATAAATTTATTAGTCTATTTTGAATTAAACTCGATTGTTCACTTTTGCCCAACCTCCTCTCGTTACGTGATTGGCTCTCGACCGGTGTAACTAAGATCCTATATTCATCTCTTTCTAATAACAGATAAGGCGTATGTTGACACCTATGTTCTTTTTCATTCTCCGCTTACGAAGTAAAAAGTATTCTCTGTCCTTTTAAAATATTATTAGGTAATTTTTAATGCAATGATGTTGGCGTATGCCGCGTCTATTAGTATAATAGGTCGTTGTAAGAAACGTAATAGTAGATTAGTAGCCGAGGGCTGCAATTGATGCCTACACCCGAGCTAACTATTCTGCTTTACATCTCGATTGTGAGGTAAGTAGAAAAAAACCGGCATTACAAGAATAAAACATTTTATTTGTTGTTTATAGTGAAATGAGAACAATTTTCAAATTGAGCTTCGCCGTTCGATATTTAAAATTGATGACTATTATACTCACACGAAAACAAGGCTGAATAGCAAAGCGACTTCTTTGGTCATTGGGCTGAATGCATGATGTCCATTGCCAGTATGATTGTTAGATGTACGCGTACTAATTGAAAGAAAGAAGTGTTTTTTTTTTAATTACTTACCGCCCTAGGGCGTTTCTAGCTACATTATTACCCTAGAGCGGTAATGTGTCACCTACAAGCCCCATTTGGAGGTAATAAGAACCTACTTACCGAACATGAGAGATGTAAAAATATTTATTACACGCTACTCCAATAAATCTACGTAAAGACGCAATACATCAAATTTAACTTAAAGAAACTAAAGTAATAAACGAACATTATGCATTCACACACTTCGCGTATATTAAACACTAGCTTCTGCGCGCGACTTCGTCGGCGTGGACTCCGCTCCTATTGGTCTTAGCGTGATGACACATAGCCTATAGCCTTCTTCGATAAATGGGCTATCTAACACTGAAAGAATTTTTCAAATGGGCCCAGTAGTTCCAGAGATTACCGCGTTCAAACAAACAAACAAACAAACAAACAAACAAACAAACAAACAAACAAACAAACAAACAAACAAACAAACAAACAAACTCTTCAGCTTTATATATTAGTATAGATATAAATTTGATCGTATATAACCACAATACGTTATTTTGTACTTGGTAGAGTTTTTTGAAGTATATTTATCAAAAGATTTATTTAAATGTAACAATGTAATATTGTTTACATTTTTTGTACATTTGTATTTTTAAATTTTAACTTAATATTATATTTTTAGGTAGCAGCGGACTGACATACATAGCTGCAAATTTTTAAACATACATAGCTATCTATATATATAAAAATCAATTGCTGTTCGTTAGTCTCGCTAAAACTCGAGAATGGCTTCACCGATTTAGCTAATTTTGATCTTGAAATGTTTGTGGGGATTCAGGGAAGGTTTAAACGGTGAGAAACATAAATATGTAACGGAAATTACTAAAAACACAATTCAATTTTCCAATACAAAATGTTCCTAGCGGGGCAATTTAATGTCTTTTGTCAAAAACGTTGTCAATTGGTTGTCAAATATTTATAGGTGCGTTCAGAAAGTGTTTTGTGTAGGTGATACGAAGTTCACCGGGCCATCTATTAAATAATAAATATGTATTACATTCAAATCCAGGGTGGCAGTCGGACCCACTACTGCTAAAGCAGAAAGCAGGGTTACCGCAGACTTCGACAACGGGCTTGTCAAGTCAAGGTATTACTTATTATTTTTGAAAAATAGTAACTATCACAAGGTACCTTGAATTACTTTCGATTAACTAGCAAATATTCAGGAAATTTGTCGATATTTCGTTATTTAATTATTAACTAAATCATCGTCTTTCTTCTATGGGATCACTAACATATCAGTGAAACAAAAGAAATACCCAGAAATCGTGTACAACTTATATAAAACAGAAAGTTCAATACAGTGCTATTTTTGCAGTGTTTAAATTTTTACTCGATAGATAAAGTATAATACTAACGAGGTATTTTAAATGTTTCTCGTATCTCTCAATATTGTCTATGTCTGAAGGATTGTAGGGCTGTAGGTATAGCTTTTTGTGGTTTGTTTTTTTTTTTTTTTTGCTTAAAGAACATTATTTTTCGAACGATTGGAATAATAGAAAACGTTTTGTAAATATATGTATAAAACACAAAAGGGTGTGGATTTTCCTAAGGATTCCTATAGAAATTTCCAGTCCGTATAGATTTATGTAAATAACATTTATATTCGTACATCGCGTGACGAGTATTTCAAAAGGAATTTTTTCAAGAGACTTATCAATAACTTAACGTACGAATACATTCTTTTACAAAATACCGTGAAATATTTGCAATCTAGAAAATTGAATTTTGTTTCTCATATTTTTTCAGATTTATTCATAATATTTTTAAACACGATCCTGCTATTTTTAGCATTGCAATTTTCCTTTTTTTCCCGCCTTCCAAAAAGAGAGGAGATTCTCAATTTGACTGTTTTTTATGTAGATTATCTTTTTACTGGGTGGACCGATTTCGATGATTCTTATCTTAATCATAAAAGGTGATGCTAGTCATATTATGGTCCAATTTAAATTTAATCGAGATCTGACAACTACTTTGTGAGATATCTAATAATGCGTATTTACTTGACTGATTTTTCTTTTCCCTACGTTGTACCTATTATACATGGTGTTAATGGTGCTTGTAATTAAAGTCGGTTTTTTTTTCTTTACAACTAGCTTGCTTGCAACTTGTGCTAGCAAACACAAGTATGTTTTAATAATAAAATTACTAATTATAAAATACGGTGACTGTCCTGTTATAAGAGGTTAGGTAGGCTTGTCCGTAAAGATTCACTAAATAAGAACGTGAAAAGAGCACCAGAAACATGCTGCAGCTATGTATGTACATATATATCCATACTGTTTCTTTAACCAGTAATGGAACACCATGACAACATTTTCCCTTGAGGTACCAAATATCCTTTCCTCTTAAGAAACAGGTCTTTCACTGACTTGATGTTTTAATAGAACATCATGAGTAGGTATGTATAATAAACCTGAAAGAATTATGGAGTCGATGGTCTGTCTTTGTCACACATACAGCTTGCCTTCTTTCAACACAGTCACCGGAGTAAATAAGGCCAGCAAATTATTAAAGTTCTATTTATTGTATGAAGCAACCATTGCCAATGACTTTAAATAGTGTCAAAATAGCACGGATGATTATTCACCAATGTCATTTAGAACATACAAGACACGAAGAAGATAATTCGACGCTGTTAATATATTATGGCAAAAAATTAGAAAATAACACTAAAATGGTATATTGCAAATTTAATGACGTCACAATGATATTATTATAGATACGAAATGTTATAATTTTTATGATGGTATATAAATAAATTTACCTTGTTGCTCTTGTCTTATTAATTATTACATACAACTCAAATAAAAGATCGTTTAATTATGATAATGATTAGTTTAATTAAGGAATAAAGTAAACTAGTGGTCGCCTAGAGGTCGAAATTCGACCATAATAAAAAATTTTATTTTAAGAAAACCAAATAATTATGAAAATAAAGAACCTTTTTTAAAAAAATTCAACTTAACTACTGACTGACAATCAACAAATAGTATAATATGCGTATGTGAGTGCTGTAGTGTGTGTAATGCTTTTTTTATTAATTTAATGTATATTTCATGTATAATTTTGAAAAAATATTAGCATTCCGCACTCCTTCTCTATATAAACTATAAGTGTCCGAAATTTCATACTCCTACGTACGCGCAATTTCCGTAAAAAGGGGTACCTACAAAGTTTTTGCTTCACGTATTAATATACAGACATAGGAGTTTCTCGTAATATAGAAAGGCTACGTTGGCTGTTTAGCAAATAAGGTATAACTGGTGTAATTACTAAAGCTTAGATCGTAGACGTAGAAATAATGCTGTATGCATACTGATGTTCTTCCTGAAGCTCTTTAGAGTGCTCATTGTTTAAGATAATGGAAAAATGTGTTATTTTTTTGTTTAGCTCTACATTAAACCATAAAATCAGCATTGTATATTACTATTAACTTACCATTTATGTTACGAATATAATTAATAATAGCTTTTTAAGGTGTTTCGTTTATAGACCATCTTAAGTTTCAATATTTACATTTTTAAATTCAATCAAGGCTGTAGTAACTATACCTATACTATACACGCACATGTACCACTGCTGAAATTTTACCACTACTAAAATACAAAACACGAGTAAAATTGTGAATATTGTGTAGGAATAAAAAATGACGTTGTAATTTCGAGTACTGGATATATTCTAACATTTCTTGAATGACGTCGAAATCATTTACCGGTAATGTTGTTTGAAAGTCCAAGTCTTTAATGTGACGCTGTCCTACCGGCCGGTCCTTGACTTACTTGTTTAATATGCAAAAAGAACCCTCTTCAATTTTTCAAGTATAATTTACCTATTTACTCCAGTAAATTAATAAGGGCATCCTAAATTCACAGCTAGAGTGACCAAGATTCGAGACGATAAAATAAAACAGGGTTAATTCTCAAGTAAATTTACAATATAACGATAAAATATATATAACTATTCATTTTATTCTATTCATTTAACTATTTGTATGCTGACGTACTGACGTTGTACATTAAACGTGTTTGAAATTTAGATACCCCTAACATTCCTGAATGATAAGATTGCTTGATAAGTTATTTGTTGCGTAGAGCCTAAAATGCGTTTATACGTGATATTATAGCCTGTATATACCTTTCGACGTCTAGCTCCTGAACTTAGACATCTCTATATAGGATCAATTGGATTATAATTCACTTCTTGTATTACTGCATTGTGACGGACAATTACATTTATGTGTAGAAACGCCTAACTTTTTATTAAATTATCTTATTTATGGTGCTTTATTTATAAGAACAATAAGCACTAGTTATACAGAAACAATATTATTATATAAGCGACACCTCTTCTTTAACAGATTGTTGTAAATATTATATATACATTGTACATACTCTGTTTTGAACAATAAATTCATTGCTTTGAACACGTTTTGTTTGTTCTTGAGTAAATTAACAACTTATAAATGAATATAAAGGAAGGGAACGAACGCTACGGTATAATATTTTAAAACTGTTTGAACGAATGTTATTTTATATTTCGCGCAAACCCATTTAGAACAGAGTAGGTATAGATAGGTGCAGTAGAATATTTGAATTTTTAACGACCTTTTTGTCCCAAAACTAGCTTAGGATTATTTTTTCGAATATTTTTCGCAATACAATTTGCATGCACAACCAATGTAACAACTTTGTTTTTTGTTTCGTAGCATAACAATGTTGTAATGATGTCATAGTTTTATTAACTATCTAATCCATACTAATATTATAAATGCGAAAGTAACTCTGTCTGTCTGTCTGTCTGTCTGTCTGTCTGTCTCGCAATCACGGCAAAACTACTGAACAGATTTAAATGAAATTTGGTATACAGATAGTCTAGAGTCTGAGAAAGGACATAGGCAACTTTTTAATGCGAAAAAAGAGATGTAAGGTGTTGAAATGTTGGAATGAAAATTTGTATGAGATATAATGTTCGTGTTCGTAACTGTCAAACATTTAATGTTCATCCCGTCGATATGGTAAACTCTCCAATAAAATTAAAGAACGTATTTAAATAAAGGTTTCGAATCGACAACATATATCCACAATATACGGATAGTGGCGTATTTTACATTTTAAAATTGTATAATAATGTCAGTAATTAAAACGGATTGACATAATATATATTGGTTGTCAACGAGGTTGTCAAATATAAAACGTAGTGGTTATATACTCTTTGGTCAAATATTTATGCGTGCGTTCAGAAATTTATTTAGTGTAAACTAAGGAAAATATATCAAGCTAATTAAATCTTATACTATTAAAAAAAAGGAAAGCATTTTTTCCCCTCAAATCAACGCAGGTGAAACCGCGGGGCACAGCTAGTGTAATATAAAGATGCATTTTAGTTCCTAAGTCATAAAGTATGTCTTTAAAATTCTTGTCGCAATTGGCGGAGAAGACAAACGTCGAGAAAATTTAAAAAATATTCTAACATATGCATATCTGCTAACATGCGCCTTTTCGTAACTGGAATTTAAGGGCTGTAATATAGAAGTTAAATATAATAATATTAAAAATAAAATTGTGTTTGCGCGCAAACGAAAAAAAACCGACTTCAATTACATCGACAACTAATACAACGTAATAAAACGAAAAAATAGTCAATTAAATATGCGCTATTAAAGATTACTCAAAAATTCGTAATCAGTATCAAGTATTAGCTTTCGATTCAAGTAAGAATGATCAAAATCGGCACACCGAGTAAAAAGTTAAGCGGTATAATACAACGTAGGTCGACAAAAAAGTAGTCAAGTAAATACGCATTATTAGACATAACTCTAAAAGTACTTGTCAGATCTCAATTAAATTAAAATGGGACTACATGACACGCAACACCTTTCAATTAAAACAAAATTGCTCGAAATCGGTCCACCCAGTCAAAAGTTCTGATCTAACATACATTAAAAAAATACTCCTCCTTTTTTGGAAGTCGGTTAAAAACTTCGCAAGAAATACGTAACATATTGCTGTGCTTACAAATGTTTAAATGTCCAGTTTGACAAAGTCATAAATAAAAATAACAGTGTTCCAAACGTAAATACAAGAGTCATCTAGACACGCGGCAGCGTGTCAAGCCAAGTTCAAGCAAAAGAACTGGCGACTCAGCGCCGTGTGTATATTTACACGAACCATTTCGAGCGACTTTTGACCCCTCCATAACTCAAAACCTATTCAACAGAAACAGATCAAATTACGTATATTTATTTATATCCATAAGGACAACTAGAACCCCAAATTTCATTAACCTAGTTGAAACGGTTACAAAAATATGAAGGTTCAAAAGTCGCCAATTTTCCACTGACTGACTGACTCATCAAAAACCTAACCCACTTCCAGATGACCTAGGAAGTCGAAATTTGGCATCTAGCTAGGTAATTACGTGTAAGCGCAGGAAAAAATCTGAAAACAAAAGAAAGTTAATAAATAGAGGGGGTCACCATACAAAAAAAAAAACGTTTTTTAATTGTAGCGTCTGAGCCGTTATAAGTGGATACTTGAAACTTGCACAAAATATGTATTGTTACATTTGCTATATAAAACAACTATAAAAATAAAATGAAGTCAAAAAATAAAGGCTGTCCTCATACAAAAAACTTGTAATACGCGCTAAACAAACGGCTAACGGAGTGTGTCGGCGCGGCAGCTGGCGCGCGTGGCGCTACAATACACAGATATAGTACAGAAGTCAATCTAAAGTATAAACGCAAGAAAAAAGAATAAATTTCAAATAAATATCTCTACAAAAAGTAATTATATCCCACCAAAAACATAAATGTGAAAAATGACAGCCAAGTTCAATAATAAGAATATGTTCTTTGTGGACTTCGCCGAAAAAAGTATTGAGATCTAAATGAGCGCCAAGTAGATATCACTTCGATTAAATTAAGATAAAGATTTCACTTGGCTAGTTTTTACTTAAAAACAACATTAAAAGCTATTACCAAATAAAAGATGAATTATTAGTGAAAACTGGCAAAGTGAAATCTTTATCTTAATTTAATCGAAGTGATATCTACTTGGCGCTCATTTAGATCTCAATACTTTTTTCGGCGAAGTCCACAAAGAACATATTCTTATTATTGAACTTGGCTGTCATTTTTCACATTTATATTTATGGTGGGATCATAGTCACAGTAGCAGTCAATCGCATTATGGGACCTCATTAAAACGCCTCAGCGTTGTTGATACGTGACTAATTTGTTTACGACCGTTTGAACAAAGATCCGGAGGACGGCTTAAAAGATTTTTACGTTCCATTACGTTAGACTAAAGTGAAAAATTAAAGTCAATATACGTCGTATACGTGGTACATGCTATATTTGGTCTACATATATTATTAAAACTATTCAAAAACGGGATATTTACCATGTTTATCATTTTCGCTTTGCGGAGCTCTATATTTCGACATTAACTGCGAATGTCTTGTTCACGAGATTGTTCGAATAGTTGCGAATAGTTTTAGTAATAGAAGTAACCATGTTAATCTAAAATCCTACATATAGTATTATTAGTGTAAACTTGATAGTTTTAACCGAAATCTTGTTATTACCTCTTATTTTTTGTGTTAGTTTATATGTATGTATGTATATATAGTGCCAGTGTAGTCGGCAATACTATAAATCCCTACGGGTAGAACAGCTAGAGTTCTAGTGATACATCAGGTATTTGCGTTAATAGAAATATTTGAGTATTTATTTCTCTGAGTATCTAGCGTACATTATCTCTCGTGCTGGTATCACCATGTCTCGGAGAGCACGTAAAACCTTTGGATCAGGTTGTGAACATAAGCTTATTATTAATTACTCTTGATAGACAAATAATTGAATAATAATAATAATTTCTGACTGACTGACTGACAGAAAAATAAGGCTAGTCTTTAAATTAAGACCCGCGTCAGTCGGTCGGTTGGAAGTTAGATAGGTTAGGGTTCTTTTTTTTTGTTTCTGTAACAAAATTATGCCGATTATATGCCGATGATATGGTCAACGGGTCTTAATCTAAAGACTTACCAAAAATAATTGTTATCCGACGCCTAACATGAAAAAAAGTAGTTTTGTTTATTAAACTCTTACCTTTTTTTCCTCCCTGGCAGTGGTAAGGCAATTTTTTCCCAGTGGGATACATACAGTGTATTTCAATTTAGTTCATGGTTAACTGCGTATGTTAAGTGAAAAAGTATTAGTTTTAACTTTTACAGGCGATCAAGTACCTACACCATCAAATAATAGTTTGAAAATTATATTTTTATTTGTTATTATTTTATAATTCGAATCCAGTAATAGAAAAAAAGCTAAAAAAATATTTTATCGTTTTTCGATTTCAAATATAAATTAAAATAGTACAAATTCTTGAAAGATCTTAAAACCAATTAAATTTATTATTCTTTATCTTTTAGTTCTAAACTCATAAACACAATATTACCTACAACGTTTTTATCAATTCGGTGACAGTTCTATACTTTTTTTCTTTGTTATTAGGAACCAAACTTTTTTAAATTAATCATATCAATTAAGTTTCGTCCAAAAATCATTGGAATCATTTTATCACATTTAAATCAATGAAAAAAAGAAAAAACTAAATATCAACATTTTGTAAAAAAAAAAGTGCCGTTAAAAATTATTAGAATAAATTCATAACGTTTTGACACTTCAAGTAGTATACTAAATAAATAAAATGAAATTATTGCAATATTTATATGATTAAGGATACGTTAATCTTATCTTATCGAACAGGAGAATCAAAAAACATCAAAACAGCGACAATTATGACACTAGCGCATCTTTTCCCTGTTCGGTGTGTGGTAGAGTCTGCCGCTCCCGTATCGGCTTGTACAGCCATCAGAGAAAATGCTCTTCAGGCACTGTTTGAATCGTCTGTAATAGACGTAAAGGCCTATGATAAAGGATACGTTAAACAGTTCTAAACATAGTCTATTTTTTAAAATATAACGGGTACATACCACGATATAGATTTTTTTTGTGATTGTTTGTCGATATTTCGGACCAGTTACATGGTCCGTGGTCACGACGAGACACGGACGAGTCCCAAAAACAATCACAAAAAAAAAATCTATATCGTGGTATGTACCCGTTATATTTTAAAAAATAGACTATGTTTGAAAACCGCGAGTGTCTAAGTCTAAAAAAGTTAATTAGTTCTAAACATCCCTCGCCAGACCTATCAGCATGGACGTAATATACGTTATTATTCTAAGGTAATATACTAACTCAGTCAGACGGTAGACGTCTAACCGCTCGCACGCATACTGACTTGCTACTCGCCAAAGTACACAACCAACGTTTCTCAAAGTTTACCAAATATAATATTCCAATATGTTTACTTGTAAGCGCTGTGATGTTGAAGCTAGAGATGGTGTTACGTGCTCATTATGTGAGGGTCGTTTCGATTTTCCGTGTTCGGGTATATCTGAAGCGGGTTGGAGAAAGTTGGGTGAAGAAAGAAGAAGCACTTGGAAATGCAACCCCTGCAGAAACCAAGCAACTGCTAGTCCACGCACTATTACTCCTAAGGCAGACATGGATAGCATATTATCAGAGCTAAAGAGATTGTCTTCTAAAGTGGAGGTACTCCCAACTTTATTGGATAACGTAAGGGCTATACAAAATGAGCTTCTAGAATTAAAGACAATCTCAGCCGAGTTCTCAGAGTTGAAGTCTTCTGTGGAGTTCGTGCATCATTCTGTAGAAACCTTGACAAATAGGGTATCAAGCGTGGAGTTGGAAATTACTTCCCTTAAATCTACAAAAGATGAGATTGCCGTTTTACAAAAGCGATGTGATCATCTGGAGATGCTGCAACGCGAAAGCGAGCAAAGGTCTCGCATGAACAACATCGAAATTAAAGGGGTGCCAGCCTCCAACAGTGAAGACTTGTTCGAATTAATGGACAAGCTAGGGGGTATCATCAACTATCGCATACCCAAAGAACAGATCAATTATATCGCCAGAGTGCCCATGAGAGGCAACAGTCAGCATAAAAACATAATATGTTCAATACATAACAATTATATCAAAAATAATTTCGTAGCTGCGGCGAAAAAATACAAAGGTGTTATAAACGCAAGCATACTGGGACTTGGCAAGGACGGCAGCAGGATATATATCAATGACCACCTGACCATCGAAAATAAAACATTGCTCAATAAAACCAAATCACTTGCAAAGGAAAGAGGCTTCGAATACGTGTGGGTGACCGGATGTAAAATATTTGTTCGGAAAAACCATACCTCACCCAAGCACCACATCAAAATGGAACAAGACTTGAAGAAGTTTTTTTAATGATAAATCCATATCGACCCTACGGCAACGACTATAATCGAATTAAATTACAAATGTTGAGAACCACAGGTACTTGTTTTTTGTGCATGTTTACTGCTCGCCGGCCCTTTGTTCATTCTTCGCTCGGGTCCAACCGATTGACATCATCTATACAAAGCAATTATAATCGCTATTTGCATGATCATATAAATTATATTAGCTTGTATGTAATAATGGCTGTTTACTTAAATCAACGTATTTTTATTTTTAAAATTGCTAATATGCTAATTCTATATTATGAACTCAATTCAGTACAAATTTATGTTCAAAATCGCTCGTTTCGGCCACCTTGGTTAACTTCTTATAATTTAATATTTCTTTTGTTTTTGATTTACCTTACAACGTGTATTATTTATAATATTCAAACGCTATTTACAATGTGTTATTATGGCTCCTCTTAGCTTTTATTATCAGAACGTGCGGGGACTACGGACTAAAACATCTGTTTTCTTTAGAAATGTGTGCATTAATAACTTTGATGTTGTATGTTTGACGGAGACCTGGCTTATTGACGGTATTGGCAACAGTGAATTGTTCGACGATAGATATTTAGTATGGAGGCGCGATCGAAATTACGTAAGTACTAATCAAACAATGGGAGGGGGTGTTTTAATTGCTGTGCGTCGGGAACTAGTTGCAACACACAGGAGTGATTGGTGCTCATCTGCCGAGGATATATGGGTGACCTTAACATTACATCAGAAAAAACCCAGGGTATCCTACAAAATGCACATAGGTGTAGTATATATTTGCTCTCAAAATTTAGGCAATTCTCTAAGGGAACAACTTGTTAATTTTTCTGATAACTTAATGGACATCGTCATCAAACACCCCGCGGACAAATTTTTAATTGTAGGAGATTTTAATCAGCCGAATATAATGTGGCTGCCGGGTGATCAAAATACCTTATTACCTACCAACATACAAGGTGAAAGTCAGATTAGCGTGTTGGATACGTTCGGAGTTTATAATTTGTCACAATATAATCATCTTAGTAGTAGTAGCGGTAATATATTAGACTGGGTGCTGTCTAACAGTGAAGTTGAAGTGGATCACTGCAGTGATCCATTGGTTCCGGAAGATGTACACCACAAAGCCATATCCTTATCTGTTCATTTTGTGCAACTACATAAGCTACCCGTTTGTTCTGGTAGGAAGTATATATATCATAAGGCTGACTACACTGCTATTGAAAAAGAAATTAATACCTATGACTGGTACACCGAGTTGTATTGTAGATCGTTTAGCGAAGCCGTGGTGTTTTTCTACGATATTATTGATAGATTAAAGAACACATACGTGCCAACCAGGTCATCTGTGGCAGTCGGTAGATATCCCCCTTGGTATAATAAACCTTTAATGAAGATTCTTAAAGAAAAAGCTAAATCACACAAAAAGTTTAAAAAATATGGTAACTTATCTGACCAACTTTCCTTCATTACACTACGACAGCGTGCCAGGGACTTAGAAAAAAGTATGTTTGACGAATATATGTCAAAAATTGAGTCGGATATTTCTAAGAACCCGCAAGCTTTTTGGCGATATATTAAATACAAAAATCAGTCGCATTCTTATCCCTCTGTACTAAAATATAAGGGACAGTCATCTGAAAATGGGGAAGATATGTGCAATATGTTCTCGGAATATTTCTATTCTAACTTTCAACACTCTGATCCTCAAGATACTAACGTGACCGCCGGTTTACAAGAGTCCCAGCTGACTCATAATTATTATGGGAATAACTCGGGTATCGGCTCGATAGAAATACAAGAAGCCGAAGTGTTTAAGTTACTAAAACAGGTTGACCTGAATAAATCTGCAGGGCCCGACAATATTCCACCAATTTTCATATATAACTGTGCTAAATGCCTAACTGTTCCTATTACAATTCTTTTTGAACGGTCTCTCGTTGAGGGAGAAGTACCTGCTATTTGGAAGTCGGCATATATAACTCCAATACATAAAAAAGGTCCGAGAGACGAGGTGGAGAACTATAGACCTATCTCCAAGCTGTGTATATTCGCTAAAATACTCGAAAAAATTATTTACAGGCAACTCTATTCGGCTATTAGACTTAACTTTGGTGAGCATCAACACGGTTTCCTTGGTGGTCGCTCTACCACATCAAATCTTATAGTTTGCAGTGATTTTATATCGGAACACATGTCACAACGATTCCAGATAGACGTTATATACACAGATTACACCAAGTGTTTTGATAGAATAGATCATCTTATTCTCAGACAGAAACTGTTACAGATGGGTATATGCGGTAACCTGTATAGATGGTTTTCATCATATGTTGAGAACAGAAGTCAAGTTGTCGTTCTTAATGGTTACTCGTCGACGAGAGCTTCGTATATCCCGTCAGGAATTCCACAGGGGTCCTTGTTGGGACCTCTGTTATTTAATATATTTATAAACGATGTCATATCCTGTTTTCGTACGTCAAAAATACTCTTATATGCAGACGATATGAAAATACTATGTAAAATATGTTCATACGAGGATACTATTGCCCTGCAGGGCGATCTGGATCGATTCCGAATTTACTGTACAAAGAACAAACTGGACCTGAACGTCTCAAAATGCTATGTTTGTACTTTTACACGCAAGCCCAACCCAATAACTTACCAATACACATTATCTGGAATCGCAATAACTAGAGTAAACACTATCAGGGATCTTGGGGTAACATTCGACTCAAAGCTTTTGTTTGATGCACACGTTTCAAACGTAGTTAGTAAGGCAAATAAGGCACTAGGATTCATCATTAGAATATCGAAAGATTTTAAAAATATTAAAACGATCAAAATTTTATATTGCGCTTTTGTCCGTAGTCATCTTGAATATGCTTCTCAGGTGTGGAACCCCAATTATAATATCTATATCTCACGTATAGAAAACATTCAAAAAAAGTTCTTAAGGTTTATACAATATCGTTCTAAAACATATTTGCCGGATTATTTCAGTCGATGCCGAAAGTTTCATCTACTCCCTTTGCAACAGCGTAGAATGATAGCGGATATTTCCTTTTTATTTAAAATTGCAAATGGGTCGACGGATGTACCCGAGCTGTTGAACAAAATTGGACTGTGCGTACCATCAGCTCAGTTACGAAAACATGACCTTCTTTACACTCCTGCCACCCGTACTATCTATAGGCAGAATTCATACATGATCAGAGCTTGTCGTTTGTTCAATGCGGTGTGCCGGAGGGTCGATATTGATCTCTTTAGCATGAGTGTGACAAGACTAAAAAGAGCGTTGTGTAACGATTTTTTCGCACATCAAAGCTAGTCGATTATTTCAAAATTGGTGTGTTCTTGGCTTTTCTATAGAATTATTTGCATATTGTTTTTTGATCTTATACTAACTCATATTTATTTCTTATATCTATTAATACTAACAGTGAAAACTTGTAATTGGCCATAATTTAATATTTTTTTTTTTATAATTGTAACTAGCTGTAAGTTTTCTAAATTTGAAAATAAAATAAATAAAATAAATAAAATTACGTCCATGCCTATCAGTAACACTCACTATTGTGTTCAAGTTTGGATGCGCCAGTCAATCTAATTACAGGCATAATAGATATAATACGTATTATTAGCTTTGCTATTAGTTGTAATAATAATAAAGGTAAAAGCTCGTAATCAGCAATGACGACTATTGTAGGGTGACGAGTAAGAAGTCAAACCATAATTATAATTAAATACGGCATTGCTGCAGCTAATATGAGCTCACGTATTACCGTTTCTTTGTATAAATTGCAAAAGAGCTGGAAGCGTAAACCCTTGGACCTGGTACAACTCTAGTATTAGATTTAAAAAAAACTGAAACCCTAAATCATCTACACAAACAAAAACATTAAAAACTAGCAAACACACACACACACAAAATCACAGTACCCGTAGGCATTCTATAGACACAGGCGGGACAACCGTGGGCCTCACGGTAGCATGCGAAAGCGATCCCGTGGCGCCCCGCTATGACGATGAGGGCACCACTGGGTTGAGTACAACCGACCCAGAATACCCAGTAGGGTATTCTGGGTCGTTCACTCCGGGCCAGGAGCCCCACACTCCCGCCTTCCTTGTCGGCGGAGTGTGTAAAAGCATTTCCCAGCGAAAAAAAAGAGATACCCAAAAAATGTAACTTGTATCGATCGTTGTAACTTTTTGGTCTACTCTCTTAGCGCTTTGCTTAATGATCATTTAAACAGAAGAAGAAGAAGATGTTTCACACGACAAGACGTCCGTTTTTTTTTCGAACAAACACAATTATTTTCTATTAAAACCAATCACGGATTGTGATTTTTTTTGAATAAAAATGTATGTTTTAGGTTAGGTTAGATTACATCATTGATTTAAAAAAAAAACTGATTAAACTCACATACCTGTCTTTATCTGAAATTCAAAATGCTGCCAAATAAAAAATTCGTAGCATTATTTTTTATTTTTACAAATACATTGCAGCTTAAACTTTCCAACGCTATTACCGCTTTAATAAAATAACTCCAAACAGTTGACTTTACTGGTGGTGCCATAATAAAACGCATATCGGTATTACTCGAATAGAACAAACAATGAACTTTAAAACAAAACTTTCGGTAAATGAAACCCAAAGAAAAGTTAACTTGTGATGTTTTCTATTTCGTGTTTAGTAACGTTACAAGAATTATACTTACAATTTCTAGTATTAGGTACAAATCATTACATTTAGACGATACGGTTCAGTGCAATTCAGTTATGTAATCCCCATAAATTTTAATTATAAACATTAAACATAATATACAACCTTTTTTCAAAATAATTTTATTTCGAAATTTTACAATATTGTATATGTTTATATTCACAACTTAAGAACTAAATATCACAGATAGTTACGGTATAAATCATTTGTATAAATCATGTCCGCGTGGAATGGTGCTAAGAATGCTGGCAACATTTCCCCGTTGAATCGCTATGCCGATTCTCTGGGCAAAAAATGCTCCAGCCCTCTTTCCACCATTGGAGGCAATAAAACGAGGAGTTATTTCTTTTAAAAAATTTTTAGTATTCCAAGGATTTTAAACAAAACATTGTCATAGTTTGATGCTATACATCGATATTTTAATAATATCTAATGAATAAGATATTTCGCAGCGAATCGTATGGCTATAATATCGTACTATATATTTCGATATATCGTATAAAGCTGTATCGATATATTGCATCGTATTAGACATCTGTGGGTTGATAATTATATACGATACAATAACTCTAATCTAGAAAATTAAAAGTGTTATCAGAAATTGTGTATGAACGAGAAAGCTTACTTACATAAAAATGTATCATAATAAATTAAGAGCGAATAAAAATCTTTCATTTTTGTCCAATTGTGTTGGAATCTTAATGATTACACGAAAAATTATGTCAAAAGTTCGTGAGATAAATTTCTATCGTAATGGAAGAGAATTCCTATTTCAACATTCGTCCTATAGGGACGATCAAATTAATTGCTTTCCTTTTGAGATAATGATTAAAATTTTTGTAAGTACGAAGGGAAATGGGATTTGCGGATAGATATTTACAAGTCTTATTTCTTGCGGCAAGTATTTAAGAGGCAAAACTTTAACTGTTGTAACATTCATAGGGTTAATTCTCTTGAAAGGCGTTACAAATATTTGGTCCGTATCTTACGCTATAAAGACAATAAACGACAATTTCCTCGTTAAATATCTTAGTACTCGTAACTTTTAGGGCACTTTTACTCTTACTCTTTCTTTTTAGGGCATTCAAATAAAAGCTTGTTTTTTAAAAAGGTTTTTTACTTTTAATTTATTTTTGACTTTTTATTCGGTTGGCACGTCACTTTATTCGAATTATTCTTAGCAAGCCCTTTCATTTGATACCCATATTGTAGAAGTGCACTAAAAATAACTAAACCACACTCTTGGATATGCCGCTATATTGGATTTAGAATGACGTCACAAAGTTATCCATGCATTGGCATCCAAATTGAACCTGTATACGAAATTTCAACTCAATCGGTTGAAGATATCTGCTTCAAAATTGAGTTGCAAGATTTCACCCGAACAAACATATACATACATACAAACCATCCATTGTCATCCAAATTGAACCTATATACAGCATTTCAGCTCAATTGGTTGAAGATATCTGCTTCAAAATTGAGTTTCAAGATTTCACCCAAATAAACATACATTAAATTTACATACATACATACATTGCAAGTTAAATAAAAGCTTGTAATATTAATCATAGCAAGCGCAAATCATAGAATAGTTAGCATTTTCTAATTAATTCCCGCTACGATATGAACTATCAATGAAATAAAAAATATAATCAATAAAAATAACAGATTAACGCTAATACTTATCATAGGTTAACGAATGGAACAAAGCAATATGGCAACTAAAACAATTAAAGAACTTCCACAATCTTGTTACGCATCGCGTCATGCTGATTTGAATTCTCTCGCGAGAGTGTGTAAATTGGATTCCACTAATTGCGTACCGAGATACTGTCGAATACTTTACCGTTTCAGTCATGATATGCATGTAAAAGAAGAAATAATTGCGAACACCTTAACTGTTGCATTCTTGTTACTAAAATTGAATCTTGCCGTTACTTTCATTTTCGTTACATCCATTTTTAGTACTACTATGGTGGCAAATAAGCGTAAAGTCGGCCAAGTAAGCAATAGATACGTTCAACACACCACACCACCACAGCACCCCACTATCCACGTGGTCTTGGTCTGTCCTAAGCCTAACCCTAAAGTGTTCTGTAGAGAGCCGTAGCTTCGATGATGAATTGTTTTTACCCTTAATTGAAATAATTTAGTATTGTAGTAAATTATTTAATATATAGGTAATCTTAAAACAAAACCAAAAATATCACAAATTTTCTCTAAAATATAAAAAAATATAAAAATGTATACAATACACTATCCCAATCTCAACAAACAATTGCATTTATTTCTCATAAGAAAAAATATTCAATTAAGATGAAAAGAAATATAATTCGAATTTTGATGCAACTTGTAAATAAAAAATCCTTACGATCAAATGTTCCTACGAGGCAACCTAAAGTTAACAAAGCTTTACACCTGTGTTAACAACCGGGACCGATGGCTTAACGTGCTCTCCGAGGCACGGTGGGGAGACCCACAAGGACTACACAAACACCCAGACTACGGCAAACATCTGTATGGCCAATACAAATGTTTGTCATGTGCGGGGATCGAACCCACATCCGCCAGCGCAACAGCAACAAACCAGTACTGTGACCGTTGCGCCAACGCGTTGTCAAGGAAGAAACCTACTAAAATATTATATAGTCGGTAATGGTACATCAAACAAACGGAATTTATCAATTTGACCCTATAGTTACTGAGATACGCGCTAGCGTTCAAAAAACAAACAAACTCTTTGACTTTATTATATTAATACCGACACGCGGGCGATAAACGAACCCACAATCCCTGGAAGCAGAGACACAGCAAACGGGCTGACAACAGAACAGTCGAAATATTATATTAGTCACATATAGCTATACCAGACCCTCGTCAGCAATCTTATGTTTTTCATTTGTTTTTTGGTTCAATAATATAAAACGGTCACGCTAAACATACAAATGACTCGAATGAAAATCGCTGCGACTAAACGTCTAAGAAAATATGGCGTTTTCAACAAAGCTCGAATTTTTCGCAAAATATTTTTATGAGAGGGAACAAACGATCTCAATGATAGCCTATAAACGGGTCCGGGGCGAAAATATCGCGTAAACTCCGAGTCGAAACAGCTTCGATGTTGGAACGGATTTTAACAAGGATTTTTTATCCTTGAATAAAGTTTTAGGGCGACTTTCATTAGCGGATGTCTCAAAATATTTGACAAGACAAGAAATGAAAGTTTTACAACTTCGAACTAATTTGAAACATTTTCTGTAACAAAGAAAAATAAGTTATTGCCGAACTATTTATCTGTACAACAAAAGAAGTACAGGAGTGATACATAAAAATGCATAATATAATATCGCCCATTTGCGACGATAGTGTGATATATCAAAAATCGTAATTTTACAAAAAACGACTTTTTAACTTTTGAATGACCATAACTCTTAAATTATGGTCAGGATAGCCTAATTGTGTATGAAGTGATTAAAGATAAACTATTAATGAATTAAAATATTAATAATAGGAAATAAATTTGCGTCTAAATTAATTAAATTATAGCGATCGAAAAAAAAAGAGAAAACATATCACGTTGTTCTAGTAAAAAAATATATTTTGAAGATGGTAAGTTTAGTTGTCACGTTGAAGATGATGTAAAAAATATATTTTGAAGATGGTAAGTTGAGTTGTCACGTTGAAGATTACGTAAAAAATATATTTGGAAGGTGATAAGTTTAGTTGTCACGTTGAAGATGGTGTAAAAAATATATTTACCTATGTCATTTTTAAATAAAACGATGGACTTGAAAATAACCTTTTTATTATAAAAACAATACAATCAGTCAATATGAGGTAATTATTGGAATAGGCGGACGTTTTGCTTTGCTATGTTAAATTTCACTTATAAAAATATTATTTAAGTAGACAGGCACTTTAGAAGGTATAATTTCATATAAAATACTTATGCTCACATTAGGTTTTCTTATACTTATACTAAAACTTATAAAAATAAACGTAAAACGTTCCCAGATTTTTGAGTGTAGGTATCAGAGAATCGAAAGCTTTACTGTAGTCAATAAAAGCTATGTAATTTATAAGCTAGTATTCAGTATATTTTCCTATAATTTGTCTTACAGTATAGATGTGGTCTATTACCGAGAAGCCTTTGCGGAATCCTGCTTGTTCTATTGGTTGTTGTTCATCTAATTTACTTCTTATTCTTTCTAGAATCATTTTTGCAAAGATCTTATAAATATTAGACATTAGACTGATGGGTGGATAGTTTCCAATATTGTAGTGATTCCCCTTCTTGAATATAAGAATTATGGTAGATTCAGTCCATTGTTTTGGGATGATTTCTGTGTTAATCACGTTGTTGAAAATTTCTGTGAGTATCGGTATCATTGCTATTTTCGTTTGCTTTAGTATTTCAATGCTTATGCCATCTGGTCCTGGAGCTTTGTCGTTTTTCTGCGTGTCAATAGCTTTTTCCGTTTCTTGTTGCATGATGTAAGGTACCACTCCGTTCTCTGGTAAGTCTATTTCTCTTTTGTTTGTGTTATAGTTCGGTATAGTAGTCAGTACCGATCTTGAGTATTTCCTGTCTACCAATCCTCTCCGCTACACTACTATCTTACATCTTCACGATCCAATCCTTCTTGTCAGTTAATTCTTTGTACGCCTTCTTAATTCCTCCTGTCTGTCTAATATGCCTCTATTGTTTCCATCCGACGCTGTCTCCTGTCTTTCCTTATGTTTTCCTTTATTTCTTTACTAATTCTTGCAATTTCTTTCCTATTATTATCTAAAATACAGCTTGTAAATCAAATACGGCTACAAAACTATCCTTGTCTTTCTTATCTTTCTCCTTCTCAGTTCACGACATCTTCTTTTCTTCTAGGTGTGTTAGATATTTCTCCTTTTTATTTTCCCTGTCTTTATCTGTACTTATTTTATAAGCTTCGCAAAGTTCGCATGCATCTTTTTTGGAAACAAATAAAGATAATTATATTAAAATCTTGAGTAAATCTGCGATAGAACATTATGTAATTTGCGTATGAAACATTCTGGGAAAACGAAGAACCAACCCTCGAGGGTTGGTTCTTCGTTATCGATAAAAGATGTCGAAGATGAAGTGCTTGAAGAGCTGCTAGATGAGGAACTTGAAGAAGATGAGCTCGTCGATATAGTGCGATGGCGATGAATTTCTGTCGTTTCTTGAACACCTGTAAGTATAGATAAACAACATCCAGACACAAGGCAATCACAAAGTGTTCATCACACGAATGTCTACCTTGGATGGGATTCAAACCCTGTGCTTCGTAAGCAGGTGTACTCCCAACTAGACTACAGGGTCGTCATAATGTTTGTGTATTAGTACGGTAGTACTATATTCATTTTATGGTATTAATTAATAAAATAAGGTATGAATATGACATTAAACTAATTACCAATTGTATCGTCGCTATTTACAGTTTGTAAATCCAGGTTGTTAGAAGTGACTAGGTTTCCACTGAGAAAATTTTCATCTATGTTGCTTTTTGCTGTTTCATCATCATTCACAGTTTGTAACGGATTGTTAGGAGTCACTAAATAACTACTGCCGAGCAAATCCTCGGCTATATTTCGTTGTGCTAATTGTAATATTCGTTTAGACCTAGTCCCCATCTGTAAAGATAACTGGAGTTTAGTATTACTGTTTAGTGTATACAACGTGACAAATAGATAAACCATTCAATTTCATTAACATGCATTCTGCAATAACAGAACATCAACAAATGACCTACAACATCTTTCCAATATAATAAAAATATTCATCATCTACAACGTTACTATTTAAGATGTCCCACGGTAATTTGATTTTCTTACAAGAATAACGTGACATAAAAGAAATGTCTCGTTAACTATGCTTATTGTTTTACAAGAACATTGTGATAAATATGACTGCCACATTTTCGAATAAAATAAAAACATTATAAAACACTTACCTTTGTCACCAATACCAAGGTATCCTCGAGATATCGCGTTTTTGTTTTAAAAAGAAGAACCTCTCACATCAAAGCGCAGGTGGCATCTGAACTGTCACAGTTACGAAGCCAACTAGATCGCCAAACGAGACAGCGCTATAAAGTAACATTTTGTCTTTTTCTCTCACAGTATTGTTGTTTTTAGAGAAACAAATACCATCTTTTTGGAGATAATAGAACACGAGATCGCGATTCAGAATTTCGGTAAAACGAAAAATCGTCGCAAATGGGCGATATGTTATCTTAATCATTTGAAATACTCTTAACTAGTTGACCCGACAGACTTAATTCTGTCTTGCGAACTGTCGAACGCGTGAAAATTAGATGTTTTTTTTTTTTTGGTTTTACATCCCTTATGACCAAGCGGTATAAACTGTAGATATGGTATAATAGGTATACAAAAACAAAATTGCGTACGTACAAAGCACACGTCAGAAGTGAAACTTCTTTGGCAAACTAATTTAAAAAAAACTAATTAAAAAAAACGAATTGAAGAAAAACAAAAAGCCAACGTCACGCGGTGTACCCAGGCGGTCACCCATCTAAGTACTGACCGCGCCCGACGTTGCTTAACTTCGGTGATCGGACGAGAACCGGTGTATTCGTCGTGGTATGAACGTTTAAAATTTTGTGACTCGTAAAAATTTTACCCCTCATTCGCCTAAAGAAGTTTCACTTAAAAAAAATCAAAAACATCTTCAGCTGTTTCGAATTAGTGCAACCACTAACAACGTGACATGAACATTTTATAGATTAAATTTCTCATAATTGACGTGATCTAGATCTTGAGATATGCTAAAATTGATAAAGTCTTCTGGATCTTAAATGCTCATAAAATGAGATTCACGTGTTCAGTAGACAAAAAAAAACTATCTGTCATACGTCTCAGTAAGTTTCTCTTGAAACAATTGTCAAGTGAGTGGTGTTCGTGTTCAAGTGACTCCACCCTATAGTTATGAAAATTATGAGGTGGATTAGTGTTGTCGGTTTGGGGTCTTTCCCATCCAGAATAAAAGATTGTAACAGTCATCCCCTCCTCTATATTTTGTGGTACAGGACAGTAGTAAGTATCTAGACATATTTCTGGAGACTCGAATAGAACTTTTGTCATTGACTATTGTTTGGCATATTTGATGAGTCGGTATGCAAGTATCTATTATTCTATAGAATACAGCTTTAGTTTTCTTACTACTAACACATTTATTTTAACTTTCCGCGTGACAACTGTAAGCAACAACTGCCTGTAAGAAGATTAATTCCAAGTTTCGCAATACAAAATAATAAACGTAAAATATTACCTAAATAAAAATTTCCACCAACAAAATGTCATAAGCGGTTATTAATATATCGCTCTCGTGTGAGGGAAAGAGCGTTTTACGCGTCGATACGTTCAACAATTACAGCGAGAACGACAAAAGTCTAACATAAAATATATTAAATTTTATATTTCACCTAATAATGGGAGGTCTTGTAAATAATTTCTGTTTTCGTGCAGAAATCTCGACACATTTGCCACTCGGTTTACTTTCTTCACATCAAGAAATTTATTTCTTGTCAAGGCGTGAGGTACAGGCTTTTTGATTCCTTTTTTTATTGACTTAATTTATTGTGACGTCCCATGATATAACAAAGACACCAATTATCGTAATTCAATAAAATATTACAATCTGCCAGACCCGGCGAACGTTGTAAAGACATATTTTTCTTATGATATATACATAATATATATATGCATAATTTGCATAATATATATTTTTATTTTATTTTTTTATACAAACCGTGTCCTACCTGAGAAAAAAAGAATATAAAAACGAATTATTTAATTATACGCAGTCGTTCAGAAGTTATGCGTGTACATTCATTTCAGTAACTCAGAATAGGATATAAGATATAATAAATATATAGGTTCAGATGCCAATCGTAACAGTAAAGCCAATAGATCTCATCGTTAAACTTTAAGTAAATTAATTCAAATTGATTCAACTTGAGAGTTTATAGCGTCGTGATCTTCATTGCTAAGCAGTGGGTGCGGCTGTTTATGACCCAGAAGTAAAAAAGATTAAAGCCTAGAAACAGCTTTGGCACAAAAAGTGAATGGGTAAGTTATCAAACCATTTTCGCCTACTGTTAGATATAGTGTTCTCTAATAGCACGCCCCTAATCTTGATCCTTGGCTATAAATTTCAAGATGCTTCTTCCACGTTGCACTCACACGTACGCGTGTATGCACATTATTTTACTGGTAAAATATTTAAAATATATTAAATTAATTCGCAACCTAAATGCATATCTAACAAATTTTAAAACATTCTCCTTTTTAAACTCTATAGCATTTGTGTTTTTACTCAGACACTTTACTTTCAAATCCTTTTAGGGAAAAAGCTAAAAAAATTGATAAAGCTCAGCAAAGGTTGTAACCTTACTGGCGTACTTAATTTCACAGTAATTACCTGAATCCCCATTTATAGGGTAGGTGTCTATTTTATATTGGACCTGTGAACGCCTGTACCTACTAGCAGCATCACATGCACGTTGTCGAACTTAGCTGTCAACACGGTGCGTGTAGAAGTTTCAGCTACCTTATATATAAATATAGAAATACAACTTTTTCTACAAAATTTGTTAGTTTGAGGTAATTCTCTAGTCGGGTTGCATTGTATCGCGCATCATGCACCATCAGCATGCCTTCTGTATATTTTGAACAAAATATTTCTTGTGATACCTACCACATTAATTATAGCAGCCCCCTGCTGATATGATAATTATAATGAAATATCAACGCGATGTGAACGATGTTCGTTATATTAATTTAAAATTAAAAAAAAAGATCTGGGGGGGGGGCTATGATTGCGTAGTTGTTATTGTAAAGCTCTCTATATTATCACCTACTTACACAAAAAATTAACATAAAATGCATTTTTAAGACGACTGATTGTGTGCTGTGTACTGGTATCTATTTTAATAACGTTAGTGCTATTTTAATTTCGAGTTAAAATAAAATCTATAATCTTTAATTCGTAATGGAAATCTAAACACTTTTTGTATATGCACTTTTTATCCCAAATCTTTCACTTGTAAACTATATTTTTTTAAATAAATTTTAAAAACCTGTTAATGCGAAAACGAGCATTAATTGTTTGACTTTTACACAACAAAGAATTCGCTGAAATCCTATAAATTAGGCCAGCGAATCATCCACGGCTTGCCGGCTGCTAGATTACCCATTGTGGGCTAAAAGAGCAGTTTTTCGGGCAGATTTTAATAAGTGCTGCCCGAGTAAGATTTAATTTTGCGCTGTCACTGCCAGCGAATGCGCTCAAAATGAAAATATAAGACCATTTCGCAACAAACACTAGCTTTAAAGATTACGTTTTGTAACATTGATATTTTTAATTTACAGTTTTTGTATTTTTCTCTTTATACTTTTTTTGCATGTTTTTGCGGTTAGTAATGTGGTGACAGCACCATGTCTGTATTTTCAGCGAGTGTTGACGCTGCAGACAGGGATCAATCTGTGGTAAAAGTTTTCTAGCAGGATTTTGAATCTAAACATAATTAATAAAATAATGTAAAATTAATTTTAAAAAATACTTTTAAAGTTCTTTTAGTTTCTTATTCTTTGTAGAGACTGTATTTTGATGATAGTTTTACTAAAATCTTAAGTACCTATACTATATAGGTACCTACCATTAATAACTATTTATACTGGCAGTCATTCCAATAGTAACTTCGAGATAAAAAATTATTATAAAATTAAATAATAACAAACTCTAGTCATTTACTAATAACGTTTATAAATATGTAATGTACTAAATATTTTATTAGAGTATGATACATCTATATGTATACAAGTAAAACTACGTGAATACAAAAATTCTAAATCGTAAGGTTTTATTATGATAAAGTTTATGAAGTCTCGTTCGATCCCGCCGTAGCGAAGACCGATCGAGCTCAGAAACGACATTAAGGAAATGACACATGTTTTATACCTCGCATATAAAATTGGTACGTCCCAAACAAGTACAGAGCTCGCAATTCACTATATTGCTGCAATAAAAATTTTAATACTATTTCAGTCGAGGTCACATTAATTTTAACATAACTATTTTATAAGTATTAGTTTTCCTCAACATATATTATTATTATTTTATGTTTGTATCTGTCTAATTAAATTGACTATCATAGAAATAGTACCTATTTGAAAACAAAATTGTCTTTAACCGCTTGAATAGAATAAAGTTGATAATATTTAATTTAACTGTTTGCGAGTTATAGATCATCAAACGTAACTAAATTGTCCATGATATATATGTACATACTATTAGTAATTTTGTACTTTCGTCTAACATTATTGTTATAAAAAAACATCGTTAATCTAATTCGCGAGGAACGAAATCCATCCAACTTTACGAAAAATAATTTGTCTTCTTTGACATAATATATAAGTAAAAGGTTTTATTCGTACAAATTGAATATACCTACTAGAAAATATTGAACAAAATAATTCGGAATCGGTAAAACAAATTGACAGTTATGAGCTTTTTTATGGAAAAGTCAACAAACAATTACGTATGTAGTTCACTCAATATTTATTTATTTTTATTTTTAATTACTTTATTTGTTTATTTTTAATTACTATTTATTTATTTTTTATAAATATAAAAAATATAACTACTATTTATTTATTATTTATAAATATAAAAAATAAATAAATAGTTCACTCAATATTAAGGCGAATTGCCGCTTTTATACATGTATACTCTGTAGAGTTATTATTATTGTCTTATTATAGACCCAGATAAGCAAAATGCGTTGCTAAAAAAAAGGTAATAGAAAGGGTTTAAGAATGAGTTGAGAATGTTGAGATATTTACTTCTGTCTTATCTTACGTATTATAACCTCTGATAGAGTGATATTACCCTAGTCAACCAACTATAGGTATATCTATAAAGTACAAAGAAGCTAATCATCAAACTGTAGCAAATCAATTATTTACTTTTAGTGTTCATCACTTTGGGAATGAATAACTTTAATTTTATCAAATTTCTACCATTATCATTCATCTAGACCACACAGTCTATACCTACACAAAAGCATAGGCTTTAGGCTAGAATAAAAATAAAATAAAAAAGTTGCACAAACCATTATGATCGCTCTCCCGTACAATGTGAGCAGTAAAATGTTAGTAGGATATGGAAAACCGATGGCAACACTTCATTCCGCCGGTATGGATCGAACTAAATAAAATGGATTGAGTCTACGCTGGAAATGATCTGTACATAGTTAACGTAAAACTGCTATGGTTTTATATTCGAGCTTTCATACTAATATTTTTATGTCATTCTAAATGTGACAAGGGTTTATATGAAATAGGAATATATGTATGCGTCTTAGAGGGCGCTTTGTTCTTGTAAATTTATAGGCGAGACAGTAAGAAATTTTTAAGATTAATATGTAAGACTTATTCAAATGTATACATTATTCAATTTCTATAGGCGTAACAAAACGTGAAGATGAAGGCTTGTAGTTGTATTTAGAGAGTTTGCTCAGACAATTATTTATCTTTAAAATGTTTTGAAAATCACTTATGCCTTTTTAATTTAAGTCTTATGTATATAATTCTTTGCTAAAATTATAAAAAGTAATTCTACGTATGTTTGAAATATTTCACTATTTTGAGTTGAATAAATTTTGTTTGAACGTTTGTTTATGGGGGGAAAAGTTTATATAAATGTAAACAAAACAGTTTGAAGCATATTTAATAAAATCATAATATTCTTTATTACTTAGGAAACACATTTAAAAATAGAGCATAAGCAAGCATAATCTAGAGCTTTTTTTTAAGCAAAATACTTTTATTAGCTGTCCTGCTTCTTTGAATGTAACTACGAGTATATTAACAAGTATAATTTAACATGACATATTGCACAGTTTTAGAACTTTAAATATTTAGACGCTTTAGAAAATCATTTTATTAAAGAAGGTAGTAAGTACAGCATACATTTCGTCATCAATGAAATATGTTCGCTACCAGCGTGACTTAATCATAGCTTTAAACACAAACTTCTAACAGAAACTTCGATACGTCGAAAGGAAGTTAATGTTTAGCGTACATCAAAACAACATGCAATGATGTTGTTATAATAGCTCGGTTGTTTGCTAAGTAGTTAATTTGAAACCTCTACTCTCTTATAATAAGGTTTTAAATACAAGGGATGTAAGTGTAACATCAAATATAAATTTTGATCGATATTTTTTGTTTTTATTTATATAACTAGGAAGGCAAACAAGCGTTGGGGCTGTCTCCACGAGCGAGCGTATCGCCGGCCCGGCGATAGTATCGTCGTGCCACCTATTTCTATACACTCTCTATGGAGCTGTCTCCACGAGCGACCGTATCGCCGGCGATACGCTCGCTCGTGGAGACAGCCTCTAAGACTCACCTGATGGTAAGCGATTACCGTAGCTTATAGATGCCTGCAAGAAAAGAAGCATCGCAAGCGCGTTGCCGACCCTATCCCCAATCCCCTCAGAAGCTCTGGTCACCTTACTTATCAACAGGAACACAATACTCCTTGAAAACAGTATTATTTAGCTGTGGTCTTCTGTAAGATCGAGGTACTATCCCAGTCGGCCTGCTCCATATTTTGAGCAGGAAATATCCTGCTGTGCCCCTACCTCAGTTAAATTGTAAGTTGTTGTCCTCAGATAAGTTGTAATATACACGTACAAGGCTTAGTAAATACGTATAGTAAATAGACGCAAAACAAATTAAAGTGAATTGTATTTATTTATTCTTAATGTACAACAAAATACAGACACATATAAAGAAAGATCGATCACGATCACGATTCAGCCTGTAATATCCCACTGTTGGGCATAGGCCTCTTCCCCATGCAGGAGAAGGATCGGAGCTAAATCCACCACGCTGCTCCAATGCGGGTTGGCGGATATATTCCCTACTATGGGTAACGATCGCTATCAGGTGTACATGATAACAACCGGTACCAACGGCTTAACGTGCTCTCCGAGGCACTGTAGGGAGACCCGCAAGGGCTGCACAAACACCCAGACCACGGCAAACATCTGTATGGCCAATACAAATGTTGTCGTGTGCGGGGATCGAATCCGCAACCGCCCGCGCAACAGCCAATCGCAATCCAGTGCTGTGACCGTTGCGCCAACGCGGCGTATAAAGAAAGATACAATACATGATATACAAAGGCGATGTTATCGCTAAAGAGCGATTTCTTCGGGATAACCTTTGGGCACAGGACACAATACAGTGAATTACTCAGTGAATTGGTAAGAGAATCTTAAAAAACTATATATTATATTATCTAAGTGTACAACTGGTAGCTTGCAGATCATTTATTGTGAATACATAAGGACTTTTAAAATTTAGTTATCCGAATTGTAATTGCTGTTAGGTCCAGCGTCGATAATTTTAATGGAGGCTGAAAGCATTACACTTTACGAATTTAACTCTCCTTCACGAGATCACATCACTGTTACCACTACACTTCAAGGAAACCTTTATATTACGGACGTGTAATCCCTGTAAAACAAATAAATACTTTACTTGTTAAAAATTACATTTTAACTATCTAAATGAGTGTTGTAAACTTAATGCTTCGCTTAAATAACAAAATATCATTGACGTGCTAATGGTTCTTTTCAACTACTATTCGGTTATAACACTAAAATTGTAAGCTTTTGTAAACAAATCAAGGCAACGTCGTATCATACTCACGTATTACAAAAGTTTGTTAAAAACTCTACGCACATAAATTCATTTTATTTTTAACTGACTTCAAAAAAGGAGGAGCAACAGTTATCCTCGTTCCCTAATAAACAACAAAGATAAATCAGACTTTAAGATTTTAAGCTGCAACTAAAATTAAACCATATTTTATGGCCAGTTAAGCGAACGTTCAACGTCAGTTTGTGCTTTACGGTTTTTTTTTTTAATAAATATGTCTTATACTTGTTAACGTTAATTTCTTTCGAGATCCTTACAAGCTCAGTCTATGATTTAACCTGACTTGACTTTTATGACTACTGCCCTGCTATTAAGTATGTAGCATGACAGTGCATCGCCTTTCGTATATTTGGATTTCTAATGAAAGATTTTATTGGTTATCGATAACGAACAAAAAAATCCCGCGTAAAAACGTGACTTCCTGCGAGTGTCATTTTGCAACTCATGTCGCGTCACTTTCACACTCACGTCTCGGGCGACCAGCCGGAGACGTGAGTCGTGACCATGACTTCGCCGTAATTTTTGATTTCTTCTTTATTACGTCAGAATTGTTTTCTTATATATCTGTTGAAAATTACATCAATTTTACTTCAGAAGCTGATACATTTAGACTTATTTATTTTTTTATTTGTATTATAAGCAAAAAAATGTGTGAAAAAAAGTTCAGTTAGTATTACAAATTTTCTAAAAGTAATATCTGAAAGTGTGCGGCGTAGCTGAGTTAACTACAAGTTCGCGCCAAGTTTATAAAATTGGTTATGTTCTTGTTTCTCACTCTCGATAGCGTTGAGTTTTATTTCTCCCGAGTATCATATTTTTATACGAACTTGGAAGTCAATTTTGATTCGGCGATGAGTCCTCAGAGTGAGATCGAGGTGTTATTGAAGTTGTAATCTTAGCTTCTGTCTAGTAATTTAAATCGGACCGGAGAAAGTAAGTCTTCTTAAATAATATTATATTTTTATTACATTTTGGCATTAGTGAAATAAAGTGATGATGTCTATTTATTTAAAAATTATTAAAAAATTAATCAGAATATATTTTTGTACGTTGAAGATTTTTCAAAATAATATTTGTTAATAGACCGGGAGATAGTGACACAAAATATTAGGTCATTTGTACCAGTATGGCGGATCGTCAGGGGTCTAATTACGTAAAGGCAAAAATGAAAATGATGGTCATAGCGCTCGCACCGGCGGCCCAATCGCGTGGGCGTTAATCGAACGCTTCGGATAAATAACGAGTGTCAAAATAAGGCTAATTTTTGCAAAGCTAAACATCGTCGAGTAGCCATTCACGAAAATCACCTTGCCATACTTTTCCGACAGTTCCCAATGGCCGCCATACCACTGCAAAGGAGTAATTTTTTTTTCGCCAAACGATTTGTAATAAAAACATTTTTGTGGAACAAATCGTTCGACACTCGCTATTTATCGAGATTAGTGTCAAAATAAGGCTAATTTTTGCAAAGCTAATCATCGTCGAGTAGCCATTCACGAAAATCACCTTGCCATACTTTTCCGACAGTTCCCAATGGCCGCCATACCACTGCAAAGGAGTAATTTTTTTTTCGCCAAACGATTTGTAATAAAAACATTTTTGTGGAACAAATCGTTCGACACTCGTTATTTATCCGACGCGTTCGATTAACGCCCACGCGATTGGGCCGCCGGTGCGAGCGCTATGAGCCTATGACCATCATTTTCCTTTTTGCCTTAACGTAATTAGACCCCTGACGAACCGCCATACTGGTACAAATGACCTAATATTTTGTGTCACCATCTCCCGGTCTATAAGGACAGAACTGTCATTATTACTAACTAGCTGACCCGGCGAACTTCGTACCGCTTAACAGTCGATTCCTTAATTTTTTATTTTTTTTAATACTTATCCTTGCCGTAGCCCTTCCACTAACACTTAAACTTTATGGTATAGTATTAAAGTTCAAATTGACTCCTAAGTATTTTTACGAATCTTTTATATTCGAATATAGAATTTTTTTTATACTTTTTCAGTTAATTTTTTAAATTTTTCTCTCCGTAATAACCATTCTTATACTTCAAGGAATATTACAAAAAAAGAATTAGCGAAATCGGTTCAGCCACTCTCGAGATTTGTGCTTAGCAACACATTCAGCGATTCATTTTTATATATATATGTAGATATTACTGTTTATTTAAGTTTTTTCTGTCTCATTATGTTTGTCTTTATCTGAACACCACCTAATTACTTTAAATGTAAATGCCCGAAGACTCCAGTAGTGTAGTGACCCTGCTTTATGCTCCAGCTTTCGGTGTGTGTAGGTACATACATGGTAGTAACATAAAATACTATTATTTATGTATATCTTAATCATGTTTGAACATTAAAAAAGTCCTAAATCGAAATCTCCCAGAACTCTTATTACAGAAAGCAGAGGTAAAAACTAATATATAGGCACATATAACTGTTACATCATTTAGTACAAATGTTTCAAATTGTTACACGACAGAAATGACAAGTTTAGAATTTGGAATTATGTCGCTTCGTTACGGCCTCGCGCGAGACATGCTCCTTAATTTCAAGTGCCTGTAATATTATAACATATTAATTCTGTATGTCTAACACGTAAAATAAAATGTGTGTATGTAAAACGTTTGCAGATCACATATAGGTTTAGTTCACATATAGGAAACGAGAAAAAAAATTCTTCCACTATACTAATTTGAATTTTTTTACTTACATAATTATAGTCAACCTGGAAGCTATTTTTTGGCAGTTATTTTTAAATTTGAATGACTGTATCTTAGGCGGCATAATTTGAGTTCATATTACGAATTAGTTCAGTGATGAGATGTGATGATTCACGAGATGAACGTTAAAACATTATGTATACATATATACTTCGTTGTATTTCATTAATGCGCAGTCTGATTTCGATACTTTTCTTTGTCTTGGATATCTTTTATTTGGAGTTTAAGATTATCCCAAAAACGTTTTAAAATCTATCCACCCAGCTAGAGAAGTAGCCCCTTACTACTTAGTACCTAAAAAGATCATAACCAAGTAACACTGTTCTTTTTGCCAGAACTCCTATTAATACACTGTGTTCACAGCTGAAATAGAGTCCAACGATAATTAGGAAAAAATCCCGAGCTTATATTCTTAAAATAATATTGAAAAGAAGCGTAATATTTACACATAACTGTGATATATAAATACCGAAATCTTCATTCAAGTGATTTAACTTTGTCAATATCACAAGCTTTAAAAAGATTACTCGTGCCAGTAATCCGGTTTTCCGAATTGCTAGCGGATAAAGAATTATGACGTTAAATCGAATTTCTGATTTAGAACAAATCTACCAGTTGATATTTTATTTTACCTTTGTTGAGAAAAGTTAATGCAATGCAAGTGACAATGGGCATGACGACAGTATCAAAAAATCGTCAATTTAATGATTTTAGGGGAACTCTCATATTAAAAAAATTCAAAATACTGGTTTAGTTTTATGTAAAATAATAAGATTATTGTGATTTTCAATAAAATAAAACATTAAAATACTGCAATCGGCCATTTTGATTGAAACACAAATTACAGCGCATGACGTCACACTATAGTACGTCAAAATTAAAAGCCTTAGGTGCCTTAGGTGGTAAGCGCCCGAGGCATTATATTGCGACGTCAGAACCGACGCCATGACACCTGCAGCCGTTTTGTCGCACACATTGAAAACATAATATTAGAAAAATAGTTACGTTTATTACCGAAATATAGGTATTTCCGTAAAAAGTAAATGTGAACCCACATTATGGAAGAGGTTTTCAAAATCTTTCGTCATGCCCATTAGGATTATGGATTTTTATGTTAAAAAATATCTACCCGCTTATCTTAGGAATTATCGAAAAGTAACCTGTTGACGTATGAAAGAAGTGTTTTAATAAATTCCAAGAGAAAGAAAATACATGTTCAGTACAACGAATATTGTGAATGCACATAGAATTTTAGTCTTATTATTGTACAAAGTCCATTGAAGTGTAGAAAATAGCATTAAAAGTAAAAAAGACGCATATACGAGTATAAAAACGTTAAATGACTAGGAACATTAGACAACAAAGCAGCTTATTTTAACTTAATTTTTAAATATAAAAAGTCAAAGACAATCAGAACAAACGTTTGCTTTCTAAGCGAAGTCAAGTAAAGAGAGCAAAGTCAAAGTCTTAAAGCGAATGTTTCTTTAATTAGTGCTAAGGGTCGACTTGGATATTTTTTTAATGAAACTCGACGATTAGCGTATTTCTTTTTACTTCATTGATAATTACATGTTAAAATATATAAAGTTAATCGTTATTTTTTTTTCATCGATTCTCGATTTTAATTTAATGAATATGAATATTCTTTTTGATTTTTTTTTTTAAATGACATAATCTGTTTTCGTATTGAACAACGCTACATATTACTTGCTAGGATTATTAAAGACACATAACACAATTGCAAATAAATCTCATGTGAAATGCGACAAAAATTAAGGAATATTAATTTTTTTTTTAATCTGTGAACAAATTTTCCTTGATTTGTCTTACAGGGATCAAAAAATGTCATGATTAAATTATAAATTTAAAATAAATACATAATGCGAACTAAAAAAAACGTAAACTAAAGAAAACTGTTGAGTCTTTTGAAAATAAATTACTTTTAAAAAGAAATATGTTTAAAAAAAGTACAAGGAAAATAACAGTCTCTCTAATTAGGAACGTTTCACCGCCCTTCTCGATTCACAATTCCGTAATTGTTGTCGTAGCAGTTAATTTTTTTGCGAATTAAGCTTTGTTCTTTACGATAGGTAAATCATTGAAGTAGGAAAAGAAAATTGAAGACTTACGTGCTTTTAAATTGCTATGTTCAGATATGTCTTTTAATTTTTACAATTATTTTATAATAGCAATACTTTAAAATTTCTAAGAAATTAAAAGAAATATTTTTTTCCCGAAACAATACTGCAAACCAAAGGAAAAACTTATACATCAATTTGTGCATTCCTTCTCTCATCAGTCGTTTGCTTCATTGCTGAAGGTCATGTCCACTCTGATCCAGGGTCTGTGTCACGATCTTTGTGAAATTTCTCCAGTCTGTCCTGTCCTCTGCTTTCCTCAGGGCTGCGGTCACTTGGAGACCAGTGAGGTTGGTAAGTTGGTCCGACCACCGTGTGGGGCAGCGGCCACTTGGTCGTTTCCCTTCTACTTTGCCAAGCACCATCAGCTTGTCTAGGCTGTGCATTCCTTAGGTGCTTAAATTTCATTTCACATTTTTGTGCTCACTGCGGTTATTTTATAAGTAAAAAAATTGTTGTTAAGGCAGCCGTGGAAAATTCATTTAAAGATCTTCAAAATGTATCAATAGTACATTCGTAATCTTTTAGGATTTCAGGATTACAGCACTTTTAATAAGACATGACAATCGTATTGGTCCTACAGAAAACTCTATGGCACAATGGGCTCTGTACTTCAGACCCTGAGAAAAATAATGCGTTGTCCCTTTCTTTCTTCAGGCAAAGGTACCGGAGAGAAGAGGAAAGGAGAGGACGATATGGGAAGTTTATGTGTTTCAATAGCAAAAATTAACGCTTCAGCCTGTAATATCCCACTGTTGAGCATAGGCCTCTTTCCCCATGTAGGAGAAGGATCAGAGCTTAATCCATCACGCTGCTCCAATGCGGGTTGGCGGATATATTCCCTACTATGAGTAGGTAGCGATCGCTATAAGGTGTACATGATAACAACCGGGACCGACGGCTTAACGTGCTATCCGAGGCACAGTGGGGAGACCCACAGGGACTGCACAAACACTCAGATCACGGCAAACATCTGTGTGGCTAATACAAATGTTGTCGTGTGCGGGGATCGAACCCGCAAACGCCCGCGCAACAGCCGCAAACCAGTGCTGTGACCGCTGCGCCAAAGCGGCGTCAATATATTAGTATGGATTAATATTATTTTTGAACCTAACAAAAACTTTTATAGTGTGTTAAATTTTTTTAGTACAACCATCGCTACGACACAAATTTTAATTCCAACTAGTAATTATTAATTTTAAACATCTTCATTGAAAAATGTTGGATTAACATTTTTATTCGATTACGCTTAGACATGAACCATATTTTCTACTTTCAACTAAAAAATGTTATATACCCGTAGTTTGTCACATTCAAACATAAAGATACCTTGTTCCTCGTTAATAAGAATGAAAATCGCGTTTGCATTTTTTCTATAACCAAAAACGTGTATTAAAAATCGGCCAAGTGCGAGTCGGACTCGCGCACGAAGGGTTCCGTACCATTAGCTGGGTAAACATCAGTAGTTACATTGATTTTAATATCGGGCAAAAACTGGCAAAAAAGTCATTTTCGTTGTATGAGCCCCCCGAATTTTTTTAATTTTAATGTTATTATTTATTATTAAAGTAAATACACAATTAAGTATTTTGTGAATATTTCAAGTGCCTACCTCTTTACCATTTATTGATATCGAGCAAAAAAAGGCAGGAAAATCGCGTTTGTTGTATGGGAGCCCCCTTAAATATTTATTTTATTTTGTTTTTAGTATTTGTTGTTATAGCGGCAACAGAAATACATAATTTGTGAAAATTTCAACTCTCTAGCTATCGCCGTTCTTGAGATACAGCCTGGTGACAGACGGACGGACGGACGGACGGACGGACGGACAGCGAAGTCTTAGTAATAGGGTTCCGTTTTTACCCTCTGGGTACGGAACCCTAAAAAGCTTGTATTCATACTATTATAGTTTAAATCCACATTCGCCTTGAATAAAAAGGAAAATTTATTATTCAATGCTTTTATGTAGTTATAACAATGTGCTACATTTTTTTTTATTCATTTTGTTTAGAAAATGTATTTAGTAACACGTGTATCCCCGTAACGTGAAAATTCTCTAATATTATCTTTGTATTTTCTGTTTGAAATAAGCTTATTATAAATATAAAAGAACATAAATTTAGAAAACTTAAAAATAAAGTAATCTTACCTTCTGGCTTTCTTACTTAGTAGATGTAATAAATATTTTTAAACCATAGTAACTGTTAAAACGTAGTGGTTATATACTCTTTGGTAACTGTTGCCAGCAACTTTTGACATTGACGCGTTCAACCAAACAGACTTTTCACCTTTACCTATAATAAATATTAAGTATTGAGTTTACGTTCACAATTAATAATGTTAAACTAGTTCAAATAACCTTTATGTAGTTACGACTATCTACACATAGAAGTGAATAACCTTTTTTTAAATAAAAATCTATCAATCAAATACTATTTATACCTGGCTGAATACAAAGAAGTTTCGACATCATTTTGTTGTAAGCAGAAAAAATCAAGTGAATCAATGTTACGATTCATTCGTCTCTATTGTCATAATATTATAAAACAATCGTTAAAGACAAAGTATGACGATACTCCAAGGTTTTTTTTATGTACGTTAGTCGGCAAACAAGCGTACGGCTCACCTGATGGTAAGCAAATACCGTAGCCTATATAGACACCTGCAACACCAGAAGCTTCGCAAGCGCGTTGCCGACCCTATCCCCAATTCCCCCCCAGGAGCTCTGGTCACCTTACTCACCAACAGGAACACAACACTGCATGAAAGCAGTGTTATTTAGCTGTGGTCTTCTGTAAGGTCGAGGTACTACCCCAGTCGGGCTTTTCCATTTTTTGAGCAGGAAATTTCCTACAGTGCCCTACCTCAGTTAAGTTACTACCTCAGGTTAAGGTGCCTCTGCCTCTTAAAATTTATTCATCATGGAAATCTGTGTGGTGAAACCTACGTTGTCGCGGATTTAATTTCGTTGAAAGCGTCACGCAGCTCGCTTTATAATATTTTCAAAGCCGCATTTAACTGTTTCCTCGAAATCCTATTACGTTATGCTTTTCTAGTAATATGCTTTGCTTTTTCGACTTGTTGATTAATCAAAGAAATAAAATTAAATAAAATATTAATACCGACATACTGCAAAACGAGCTATTAAAAGTTAACAAGTCTGATTTCAAAATTTATTTTACAAACCATGAGTTTGAACAAGTTTCGTTAATGTAAAATCTCACTGAAGTTTATAAGTCTAAAGGAATTCTAATCAATTTCATAAAAATATTTATTAATCTCAATGGGTACTGTAAATCTATTACGTAGTCTATAAAATAAATAGACAATTTTTGTTCTTCTTTATTTATTTACACTTTATTGTACACCACAACTACATTTTAGACATTAAACACATTTAAAGACATTTACAGACTGTGAAGCACAATGGGAAGACTTATGGCTATTTAGCCATTTCTTCCAGACAACCCATGCTTCTTATACGTACCTTCTTTTTATACCTATGCTATGGACTTATGAAGCTAAAGTCACTTAAAATATAGAAATCGAGAAAATGACATGAACCAGATGCCAGATATTTGGGTGAAAATGAGTTTTCCGAGAAAACTTTTAGAAAAATATTTTTACTAGCGAAAATTAATGACATTCTTTATTTATTTTCATATTTTATATACATAAAAAACATGACGAAACCTACATAAAAATCAAAAATGAGATTTTGTGCGTAGAGGCTCTTTATAGCAGTTGGCATCGTCCCATGAGGTCAGCTAAGTGCTTCGTCTAATAAAAATGCTTCAAACGAGAAAAGTAAAAGCGCGGGAGCAACAGTCGGCAAAAACATTTTGAAAACCGTGTAAGTATCTACGTATCATACTATAGGAATAATGGCCGTTTTGTTCGTTGCTCGTGAATATAAAGGATTTTTTGAAGAAATATTGGACTTGAAAATAAATAAATGCTAATAATTGAATTTCTATTATATTAGTTACTCACTGAAAATGCTAATAAATATAAAAACATAATACATATATCACAAAAGCGCGTGTAAAATTTTAATAAAAGTACCTAATGCGTAATCATGATTTCATAGGTTTTTTTTTAAGTGAAACAAAATCGTTCAATATGAATAGAATGTACACTAACTTTTTCTGAATTACCTCTTTATTTACTGTTATCCCTAGAACTTCTAAATAAATCTTACTCGGTAATTCTTGTAATACAATATAATATATAAAGAGTTGGTGTCCTAAACATTGTACAACAAAGTCCAATGTCATTCTTTCGGACACAATAAACGTACAATTGATACAGACAATGATTTGAAGGGAAATGCAGTGAAAGAAAATGAATGGCTAATAGTGGAAAAGACAATCAAACAAGACGGATGCGATACCTAATAGAAAAACCGTATATCGAGCATAAAAAATTCGATAAATGCTGTCAAATGGTACCAAAGCCTGAAAAAGCTAAAGGTTCTACGGCGATGTAACATTTTATTTTGTATCCAAACATTTTATTTTCCGACAGCTAATTTTTGGAGGTTATTGGATCATGACATGGACGAAAAAAAAATCTTAATCAAAAAATCTAATTGAGCAATTTCAACGCTGCTTTTTCGTTATTTTTAATTAAATTCTGTAAAAAATAAGTGACGTTCTTGCCCATTTAAGCTCCAAACAATATGTAGAATTGGTAATAGAATCAAAGTTGCAATTGTATAATTTTTAACTCAAACATGCATCGTTAGCTAAAACTAAGAAAGCTTTTATTTAATATTTTAAGGGAAGGTAGAGTAATATTTTTTTTAACCTTTAGAAGATGCTTATTAAATTACCAGCATCACACGTTGCCAGTCACAAGATTTTGCTAGACTTTTCAAGTTTCTAAGTTGCAACATATAAATATATGTATTAGCTGCTGTGCCCGCGACTTCGTCCGCGTGGAATTTAACAAAATAAATTATTGTTCAGTTCGCAGTTATAAAAAAAAATTCTAAAATAAAAGTAGCTTGAGTTACATCTGTGGTTGCATCTTATTACGTCAGCTATCTGCCAGTGAAATCATCGAATTTTTTATGCTCGATATACGGTTTTTCTATTAGGTATCGCATCCGTCTTGTTTGATTGTCTTTTCCACTATTAGCCATTCATTTTCTTTCACTATATTTCCCTTCAAATCATTGTCTGTATCAATTGTACGTTTATTGTGTCCGAAAGAATGACATTGGACTTTGTTGTACAATGTTTAGGACACCAACTCTTATATTTAATTTTATTACAAGAATAACCGAGTAAGATTTATTTAGAAGTTCTAGAGATTAGCCGGAACAAACAAACAGACAGACAAAAATTGTAAAAAATGTTATTTTGGTATATGTACCGTGTATAGATCCATGTGCATTTAGTAAAAAGTGGTTATTTTAATTGTACAAACAGACACTCCAATTTTATTTATTTGTATAGATGTGTTTCTGCTAGCTATATTGTGTTGTCAGAATGTTAACTTTAAAAAATATTTACATGATTTATAGTATCGAATGATACTTACATCAAAAGAACAGGCAAAAATATATACGACAATTGTACAAACTAACATTGTACATCAAAGACGTAAAAGAAAATTTCAATAGCTCTCTGATCTGTAGATCCACTTCACGAGAATTTCTTTCAATTCACCGAAGATTGTCTCAATAAACCTTCAATTCACCTTTGATACAGAAATATAAAATGAAAGTATTGAAGCACGTACTCGAGTTAATATTTTTTTTAGTCAAATTAAATATGAAGTATGAAACATTCTATTTTAAAAACTCGTTTGTAGTCTACAACTGAAATTTTAGTTCGCTTTAGTATCTAGCAAAACTTTGAAAGCATTATTTGTAAATTATAAAGTAAAAACATTTATTTCTGGTTCGCCCTATGGCTCTACCCACATACCTCGCAGTGTACATAACCATATATTAGTATCGTAACCCGAAAATAAGGATAAATTAAAATCGGTACTCGCAAACGAATTAACGGGTACAGCTTTTTAACTAATATTTTCATTATATGGTATTTTAACGTGACCTACAAATTGGATGATTAACAATTTCCTGCAGGTGATTATGGCACTAATTAACTACATTTACGTCGTTTACGTTGTGGATAGGGCTGTCAGTACGATTCTACTAAATATTCCTAGTTTCATTTAAATTTTAGACTATCTCTAAATATTTAATAGTAACATAAAAATTATAGCCTTAGAATGCTGAACATCCCCTCGCTGGGCAAAGGCTCACGCAAAATATGAAGAGTTAAATCTTAATCCACGGAGTTGTTCTAATAGAAGTTATCTCTCTCACGAGTAATCTTCCTGAAGGCTTATAGAGAGACCTGCCAAAAACATAAATGTAAATTTTGCCCTGAACGGAAATCGAACACACAACTTACATCTTGCGACTTGCCAGGGCAGCTTTTCATCTATCATTCTAATTATCACATGCATGCTGTTTACACAAAAAACATATTATATAAATATATTATTATATACAAAGTTGACAACCCTACTAAAAGCTAGTAATTAGCTAGTCTTCCATTGAGATTCCAGACACTGCATTAACAAAACACACTGTATTCGTCTATTAAAATTTCTGCTTTTCTCTCTAATTTTAGCGAAACTCATTTCATTTATTTTATTTTAAGCTTCATTTGAACAATTAACTGTGATTACGGGTCGTTTAAATACTTACCGGGTAGCTAGTATGTTCAACAGAGAAAATGCTATACGCGGTGGCTCTTTAATAATTATAAGTAAACTTTTTAAATATAAAGAACGTAAAGACATTGTGAGCCTCTCTGTTGAGCAAACTATTGAATTAGCCTGCGTAGAGCTTGAGCACTTCATTGTTGTATGCGTATACAGACCTCCTAGTGGGTTATATGAGTACTTTGAGAAAGTATTGGAAGAAGTTTTGTTAAAATTAAATAATTCTAATAAGGTTATTGTTGTATGTGGGGATTTTAATATTGATTTATTAAATAATTCTAATATAAGTCTCAGATTTAAGTCTATGCTTCTATCATATAACCTACATAACTTATTTACTGAACCCACTAGAATTACTGCTACCAGTGCTACATGTATTGACAACATATTTACAAACTGTAATCCTTATTCTAAAGCTATTATTAATAAGTTAAGCTCAGACCATTGTGGCCAGTTAGCTTCCTTTTCTTATTCTTTAAATGCCAACAAAAATTTTATAAAAAAGACCTTTATACCTATAAGTACTACACGTATGGAGAAGTTTAGAGGTGGTATTGTGGCAAAACTTCCTTATTTATCATACAATGATGACCCCAACTACTTATTTAACACTTTATTTAAATTAATAAAAACTGAATTTTCTACAATATTTACTTCTAAAACAGTCAATTCAGGGGGTCTCTTGACATTTGGTGAGTGGGCAACTCCTGGCATATACAAGAGCAGGCAAAGGCTTTATGAATTGTACAGTGAAAAAGCCTACAATCATAGTGTATCGTTTGCTTCTTTTGTAAGTGCCTACTCAAAAATGTTTAGAAGAGTATGTTCCATGGCAAAATCCTTGTATATTAAAGACAAAATTAGTAATGCTCATAATAAAATTAAAATGACATGGAACATAATTGCTTGTGAAAGTGGAAGAGTCGCAGATCGCAGCTTCGATTTTAAGTTAAATATCAATGATAATTTTGTTACTTCAGACAAAGAAGTTGCATCTGAGTTTGAAAAATTTTTCACTGACATTCCATTTTCAACAACGCAATCACTTAATTCGTCTCCAGGCATTGCCGAATCTTTGCTAAAAGAAAACGTTAAAGAATGTAATATAATATTTACATTTAAACCTGTAAACCCCAAAGATATAATAGTAGCCTTCAGAAGACTGGACGTCAAGAAAACAGCTGATCTATGGGGTTTATCTGTAAAAGTCATTAGTTCAATAATTGATGTTGTTGCACCTCATCTAGCTACTATATTTAATAGCTGTATAGAACATGGTGTGTTTCCTGATCTAATGAAACACAGTAAAGTAATTCCTATTTTTAAATCAGGGAGTACTCTAGACCCAAATAATTTTAGACCAATTTCGGTACTCCCAACATTTAGTAAAATTTTTGAAAAAATCATACTCGGGCAAATGTTATCGCATTTTAATGCACACAATCTACTACATAAGAAACAGTTTGGTTTTACAAAAGGTCGCTCCACAGCAGATGCTAGTGTTGAGCTTATTAAAAATATTTTTGAGGCATGGGAGAGGTCGCAAAATGCTCTTGGGATATTCTGTGACTTATCCAAGGCCTTTGATTGTGTGCATCATGAGACGTTGATCAGGAAACTGCATCATTATGGTATTAGAAATAAGGCAATTAACCTCCTGAATTCCTATTTGAGTAATAGAATACAGAGGGTTGATGTAAATGGTAAGAGATCTCCTGGTGCTCCTCTAAATATGGGGGTTCCACAAGGCTCTATTCTTGGCCCATTTCTCTTCCTTATTTACATAAATGATTTGCCATTTTTTGTACAGGACAGGCATGAGATAGTATTGTTCGCTGATGACACTTCACTTATTTTTAAGGTGAAACGTAATCTACTTATGTACGACGATGTAAGCGATGCTCTCTCAAAGGTTGTCTATTGGTTTGATTCAAATAATTTATTATTAAATAACAAAAAAACAAAATTAATAAAATTCACGACACCTAATGTTAAACTTGTTGATAATGGTGTAGAATTAGGAGGGGAAATGTTAAAACCGGTAGAGTCTACTAAATTCCTTGGGATTACCATAGATTCGAAATTGCAGTGGGATCTTCATATTGAGGGGTTAGCGAATAGGCTCAGCTCTGCAGCGTTCGCGGTAAAAAAAATTAGACTTATTACTGACGTAGATACAGCTCGCGTAGTATATTTTAGTTATTTCCATAGTATCATGTCCTATGGAATCCTATTATGGGGAAATGCAGCTACCGTTAATACTATTTTTGTCCTGCAGAAACGAGCTATTCGTGCAATTTATAGTTTAGGCCCAAGAGTATCATTAAGAGATAAGTTTAAAGAAATAAAAATATTGACTGTTGCTTCTCAATATGTGTACGAAAATGTTATGTATGTTCATAAAAATATACAAGAATTTCGCAGGAATTGCGACATGCATAGCATTAATACTAGGAACAAACACAAACTTGTAATGCCTGTAACTCGCTTACGCCGAGTCAGTAATTCTTTCTATGGACAATGTATACGCTGATACAACAGGCTCCCAGAAAACGTTCAAAAAGCTTCTATTGCGAAATTTAAAAAAATTGTCAAAGAACGTTTGTGTACTAAAGGATATTATTCGATTAACGATTTTATAGAAGACAGTACGCCTTGGGAATGATGTGATCGCCTCCAGGCTATTTCAACCTATGAAAATATTGTAAATTTCAATCAGCTTTGGAAAAAAAAACATGATTAAAAAAAATGATATTAGTCCCGCTGAGTTTCTTTCGCCAGTTCTTCTCAGGTCAGAGGCTTTTTATTTCCGAACTGGTAGTAGACTCATGACGTTCAGTAAGAAATTGTAATAATTTTATGCTGAATAAAATATTTTGAATTTGAATTTGAATTTACAAAATTATACTGTAAATAGTCCAGTCAAATTACGGCTGAAAATGGGTTAAAAAAACATTAAATACCACAGTTTGGAGACTATGATGAATCGATAGGGGGGTGTATTCTAAGCTTAAATTCCAATTTGAGGGGTTCTCCGATGGTCAGCTCAAGGTCATTTCGATGAAAACGCGTTTAATTCGATTTCTCGAGAACGGTTAGTGTTAGGCAAAAAATTGTAATTACCTTTTCTCTTCTCAATTAAATTTACTAACTCTTTTATCTGAAACTTTTTTTTGTACCATCAATACTTTTCAAATTATTACTTCCGAAAGGCAAAAATTTTACATTTTTTTCTCCCTATTTAACATTTTTCGCCATTTTCTCCCCAACCGTTCAATCTTATGAAATTTTATCCATTATCAATGTTGTAGATCTTTTAATTATAAACAACTTTTTCCTTAAACTTTTTTTTCTAACACCAATATCTTCGGAGTTATACCTTACTTTACCGCGCGAGATCCGCGCCAATGTCGCAATATCATCGACATCAGTGAGTATTCAGTACTTGAAATAAATAATATTAAACTATTCTATGATCATTTATTAACCAACTTACCTGTATAAAAAGGTGAATTGATTAAACTAATTAAAAATTTTACATCATTTAAATATTGTAATTATTCAAATTAATATCATTTAAATATTGTACTTCTTCAATTTGGGTATTTTTATTATATTTAATGGGATAATAATGTGAATAAGAATTAGAAAAAGAAGTTAATGAATAACGTAAACTGTTTCACACATTTATTCATGGAAAATATATCCAACAATCGTAAAACGGTGCGTTCGTAAAACAGTGCGATGCCAGAATTCATTCGGTTCAGAATTTATTACATTATTATCAACAATTTTGAATAATAATATTGCCTAAAAGTTTCTATTAAATCGTATTAACAAGTAATTATTCAACAATGTATATAATCTTTTATAGAATATAATGTAATAACCGTATAATGTAACTTTAAAATACTCCAATTTTCCATGAATAAATGTGTGAAACAGTTTTCATTATTCATTAAATTCTTTTTCTAATTCTTATTCACATTATTATCCCATTAAATATACTAAAAATACCCAAATTGAAGAAGTACAATATTAAAATGATATTTGAATAATTACAATATTTAATATTTAAATGAAGTAAAATTTTTAATTAGTTTAATCAATTCACCTTTTTAGACAGGTAAGTTGGTTAATAAATGATCATAGAATAGTTTAATATTTATTTCAAGTACTGAATACTCACTGATGTCGATGATACTGCGACATTGGCGCGGATCTCGCGCGGTAAAGTAAGGTATAACTCCGAAGATATTGGTGTTAGAAAAAAAAGTTTAAGGAAAAAGTTGTTTATAATTAAAAGATCTACAACATTGATAATGGATAAAATTTCATAAGATTGAACGGTTGGGGAGAAAATGGCGAAAAATGTTAAATAGGGAGAAAAAAATGTAAAATTTTTGCCTTTCGGAAGTAATAATTTGAAAAGTATTGATGGTACAAAAAAAAGTTTCAGATAAAAGAGTTAGTAAATTTAATTGAGAAGAGAAAAGGTAATTACAATTTTTTGCCTAACACTAACCGTTCTCGAGAAATCGAATTAAACGCGTTTTCATCGAAATGACCTTGAGCTGACCATCGGAGAACCCCTCAAATTGGAATTTAAGCTCAAAATACACCCTCCTATCTATTTATCATAATCTCCAAACTGTGGTATTTAATGTTTTTTTATTTCGTAATTTGACTGGACTAAAAGAAATTTTGAAATATTGAATCTTATAAAATGCTTTATCGATATTTAAATGTGCCTTTCTGTTTTTAAAAATGCCTTAAAAGCGAGAAAGGTACCATCAATCGTGTTATCGAGTGTTTTTTAAATTTACGAATTTATAAAATTATGTAGGTACGTATTCAAATTGTAACTTAGTTTATCCTCTTGTCTGTGTGTCTTGTTTGTTGTATAATTATTCCTGCTTGTCTTAAGTTAGGTAAAATACAGATATAAAATATGTCTTTCGCATCAGCAGTCGTTTTATAAAGACATAATTGTGTTTGCTCGCAAACGAAAAAAAACCGACTTCAATTACATCTATAAGTAATACAATGTAATAAGTAAGACCAAAAAACAGTCAAGTAAATTCGCGTTATCAAAGATTACTCAAAAAGTTGTAACCAGATCTCGATCTCATTTAAACAAGACTACATGACAAGTATTAGCTTTCGATTAAAGTTAGAATCATCAAAATCGGTACACCGAGTAAAAAGTTATGCGACGTAGGTCGACGAAAAAGTAGTCAAGTAAATACGCATTATTAGGTATAACTCTAAAAGTACTTGTCAGATCTCAATTAAATTAAAATGGGACCACATGACACGCAACACCTTATCGAAATCGGTCAACCCAGTCAAAAGTTCTGAGCTAACATACATTTAAAAAAAAATACAGTCGAATTGAGAACCTCCTCCTTTTGGAAGTCGGTTAAAAAAGAGTGTGCGTTTCGATTTGCATCGCTCGTAAGTGTATATATACCAATTTTATTACAGTTTTCTTAACAGAAAACTGGTACCGTTTATTATTTGGTAATGTCACATGTAACCACGGATTGTAATTACTTGTATGTTTAAATATTTTTTCAGTGCAAATTAAAATTTTGTATGGAAGGCCAGTTGGCGTAGTTAAGAGTGCTTTTTCAATTACAGGATCATGAGATAGATTCCAACCCCGAGTTTGAGTGTAGGTAATATATATATTTATAAAAAAAAATCATATATGTATGTATTAATTAGCTGTTATGTACATAAAACACGGACTCTATGTTTTTTTTATGTTAGTAAGTCGACAAACAAGCGTACGGCTCACCTGATGGTAAGTGACTACCGTAGCCTATAGACGCCTGCAACACCAGAAGCGTCGCAAGCGCGTTGCCGATCCTATCCCCAATCACCCCCAGGAGCTCTGGTCACCTTACTCACCAACAGGAACACAATACTGCTTAAAAACAGTATTATTTAGCTGTTGTCTCCTGTAAGGTCGAGGTACTACCCCAGTCGGGCTGCTCCATATTTTGAGCAGAAAATTTCCTGCTGTGCCCTACCTCAGTTAAAACACGGTCACACGGTCAAAAACGGTCGTCTATTTTAAAAATAGACGGCCGTGTGTGTATACTTGTCCTTTTTTTTCTAAGATAGTTAATTAAGTCACGATCACGATCACTATTCAGCCTCTAGCATCCCTCTGCTGGGCATGTGCATCTTTCTCCATGAAGGAGAAGGATCGGACCTTAATCCACCACGCTGCTCCACATCTCACAAACAACCGCTCTGTTGTCGTGGCGTATGCGCCATGTACGCGCGTAAACACCGCCGGTCTGCGGGTTCGATTACCGCTCGGGATGGATATTTGTATTGCTACAAATACTTCATTCCGGTTTGGATGTCTGTCATTGTGGGTCTCCCCACCGTGCCTCGGAGAGCACATTAAGCTGTCGGTCCCAGTTGTTATCATACACCTAACACCTAAGGGGTCGTTCAAGTATTACGTAACGCAAATTTTGAAGATTTTTGACCCCCCCTTCCCCCCATGTAACGCGCCGTAACGTTTTCCTGTACCCCCCCCCAGCCCATAAACGTTACGTAACACCCCATGAACACCACTGACCATTTTTACCCAAATGTCACAACTCTGTTGCAAAAACTACCGAAAAATCGCTTAAAAAAATCGCGTTTGCTTTAAGTATAAATATATATATTATATACAAAAAGGGATATAAACGAAAAGGGTTGCCAATATTTAAATAAAAAACGACGTTACGTAACGCGTTGTTCGAGACCCCCCCTGTAACGCATCGTAACGTTTTACAAGACCCCCCCTCCCCCCTAATTGTTCCCCTAATCGTTACGTAATACTTGAACTGCCCCTAATAGCGATCGTTACTCTTAATAGGGAATTTATCCGCAAACCCCCATATCCAAACAAAATTATATTTATATAATACTAGGGTAGCCGAAGTCTGATTTTTTTTTACTGCGTATATTTAAATCAACAATATAAATATAAATCTATAATGAATGCTTATTAGAAATGGAATTTTTATTCGAACACATTGTTTATTTTGTTTTTAATTGATAAGTTCTTAAAGAACCAGTTCAATGTTTTTTTTTTCCTTTAAAGATCTAAGTACATTAAAGAATCATTATACCTATTATATCTATACTAATATTATAGAGATAAAGTTTCTAACTTTGTTTGTTTGTAAGGGTTAACCTTTGCAAATACGGATCCCAATACTATACCTAATTACCTAATTATATTTGCATCACAAAAATAATAATTAACGCCCAACGAAGTGGGCACGGGTCGGCTAGTTTAGTATAAAACTATGTATGGAACAGCCCGACTGGGGTTAGTACGACTATAAAGAAGACCACAGCTAAATAATGTTTTCAAGCAGTAAGTATTGTGTTCCTGTTGGTGAGTAAGGTGACCAAAGCTGCAGGGTGAAACCATCAGGTGAGCTGTACGCATGTTTGCCGACTTAGTTATTTAAAAAAAAGATACGAGTTTAACAGTGATCCTAGATACCTAACTTAAAATCTGGTGTAACTCTTTATACATCGTTTAGAATTAGAGGTATTACTGTATAAGCAATTTCAGTACATACCTATGTAATGAAGTGAGGCGGCAGGCGGCCGGTCGTAAAACAATTATCATGCCAAATCACTTACAACATGAGTCTGAGGAAGAGGAGAACATGTTGTGCCGACCCTATATAAATAGGATAAGGGCAGGGAGATGATGACCTATGTAATGAAGTGAGTTAGTTTAGAAGTCGTTTTTAAATATTGATTGTTATTTACCAGTTTTACTTATTCGGTACTTACCGCGAATGTCATTTTGAAACTGTTGATAATTCGGCGACATTGGAGGCCCCATCACCCATGGACATCGGATGGCGGTTGGTATATATAAAAGTGTTGACTACGTAAGTTTAAAAACTTGTACTGATTGCAGTTGTAGTAATGCTGGGCAATAGTCTCAATTCGTGTTGGAGAAAGATTAGATCTTAATTCGTCAGGCCGTTCATGTATTTACATACGTTGATGTATTTGTAGATGATGACAGATATATTATATATGTACTAGCTGACCCCGCAAACGTTGTTTTGCCATAGGTATATGCTATTATAACCCCTGCAACCCCCTCTTGTGGGTGGAATTTTGTAAAATCCGTTCTTAGCTGACCTCTACTCGGCGACAGGAATATTCCTACCAATTACCAAATTTCAAGTCTCTACGCCTTATGGTTCCAGAGATATCGTGATGAGTCAATGGGTGAAAACTGAAAATCTCTTTTATATACCTATATAGATTTGTCGTACGTAAATTCTAGATTAGAAAAAAATAAGAATGGAAATACATATATATACATACATCTATGTATATATAAGTTTAAGCTGCTTACAAAATGATGAGAATGAATATTTATTTACAAACAAAATTGCGAAACATAAATACTTCACTCACAATACAATTCCGTTAACGAATAAATATCGGATTACAACATTATATCCAGATTATCTGCGTTTTTCGCGGTATCATCCTCATCGTACTGAAAAAGGATTTGCTAACCGACTTCCATAAAAGGAGGAGTTTCTCAATTCGACTGTATTTTTTTTTGTATGTCACCTCAGAATTTTTGTACCATTCAAGTACCTACTATTCGAGTTACATCTAATAATGCGTATTTACTTGACTACTTAACTATTTCATCGACCTACGTTGTATCATACCGCATAACTTTTCACTGAGTGTATCGATTTTGACGATTCTTGTTTTAAGCGAAAGCTGAGGCTTGTTTTTTGGTCTCATTTAAATTTGATCGAGATCTGATGACTACTTTTTGTGTCGTTTTTGAGTAATCTTTGATAACGCATATTTGCTTGACTATTTTTTCGTCTACCTACGTTGTATTACTTGTCGATGTAATTGAAGTCGTTTTTTTTTTCGTTACAATCTTAGTAAGCTTTTATTATCAACCAGCCGTGCTTCGCGGTTTCACTCGCGTTAATTTGAACAAAAACATACTTTAATTTTATAGCCATCCTCGGTAACAGTAGTTCCTGAGATTAGAGTGTTCAAACAAACAAACTCTTCAGATTTCTAACATTAGTATAGATAGATGAATTCATTAAAAATTACGAAAATGTCAGTACCTACCTAACCTATCTCTTTTTAATTGCAGTCACGAAAATTTGTTTTATAATAAAAGTGACATAGGTAGAATAAATCAATAAAAAAAAACATAACACACACTACCATGTAGGTACCTATTTTTTTGGTTGTATTATTATAGAAGTATAGTCTTTGACAACAGAACCTAATAATGTTCAAACTTATAATGAAATTAATTATGGTTGAATTTCGACCACTGGGCGACCACTAGTCTGTAGGTAAGGAATGGATGAATAAATGGAATAAAACAAAAGTCGGTATATTCATTTATTTTAATTCACAATTCCTTAATTTCATTGCCATTATAAAGGCCCCAGACGAAATGTTTAGCACAATAATTATGAGGTATACAGATTTTCTTCTATAAAATATGTCAAGGTTTTCAAATAGGTAACGTTTATTTTATAATTATTAAACGAATATTTTATAAGTCAATTGCATTTCTCTTAAATAACGGATAACATAAATTAAGAAATATAGATAATAAATTAAGATTTGAGGACGCGTTGGCAAAAGTCACAGCACTAATTTGTGGCGGTTGCGGGTTCGATCCCCGCACATGGCAAACCTTTTATTGGCCATAAAGATGTTTGTCTAGGTCTGGGCATTTGTGCCTTTGTATTGTGTGTGTTGTGCGTATTGGCAAACGCAGTGTAGGACGCCCTCCGGCCCGCTGGACCGACGATCTACGTAAGATTGCCGGTGTAGGCTGGATGAGGATTGCGGAAAACCGGGATGTCTGGCGCGAGCTTGGGGAGGCCTATGTCCAGCAGTGGACTGCAATAGGCTGATATGATGATTGTGTGTGTTTCTGGAGCTCCGACAAGGAATAAATCATAGTGGTGGGCGGGGGCCGTTGAGTGTAAGGCGTTTATTGGAACGAAGTTCCTTAAGGGACGTTGCGGAGAGCCTAGCCGGCAAAAAACGTCCATAACGCTAAAAAAAAGCGTAAGATTTTTATGTATAGTCATGTATGATGGCTATGCAGTGTCTAATGTGTAGTCTACGTAATTACTCTTAGGTATTATTATTGCAGTTTGCTATTATTATTATATCATTCGATAATTATTAGGTACCTATATGTTTTTACAAATCATTGTAAATAAAATAATGGTGTTATGATAATTTTGTAAAGTAGTTTTTTTATCGATTAAAAATCATAATAAAAAATGTATACCCGAATAATTATTTTCTTTATACCTCGAATAGACCTTGAAATTAATATTTCGTAATAAGGAACTTCGTTAGTATCTGGTGTCCCAAGACACTATTTTTACTATTTTTAACCCCCGACGCAAAATCAGGATTGTTATAAGTTTGATTATTAAAACGCATTATATCATTAAACACAAGCAATACAAATTGTACATTTAATTATTTATTTGCCAATGCAATGCGAGCATTTTATTATTATTTAACTAAAAATGATTAGGTATAAATGTTATTAATAAATATTACGTTTTTTTCCTTTTCATAAAGGTAAATTATTCATCAGTGTTATGGAATAGCTAAAAAAGTTTATTATATTTTATTGCTGAAAATTATATCATGTTTTGGAAAATGTTATATATTGAATGTGGCTTTGGTGGATAAATAAAAATATCATAGTTAATATAATTTTTGGCATATTTTATGTATAAGTTCGTTTAATTGTTTCAGTGTCTATTTCAAACTTGAAAGACGGTTTGATTTAGCCTTAATTATTCTCCTTATATCGTATCAATTAGTAGAGAGCAAAAAAGTCAATATCAGGAGGTAATTTTCGAAACTAATCAAGTCTACTTTTCAACAATTGCATCTATAACAATATTGAAGTTTTTTTTTTGTGAAGAAGAAGTGAAGCTTTTTAAACAGTAACAAATTTAAAAATATTTTATTACTTGCAATACTTGGTGTAAAAGTAATCAAATTGGTTCCAATCCTCAGTTAAGCAACTGGAAAATTTTATTCAATAACTTTAGATTTGGAGATGACCAACTTATGAAAATTACTTCCTGTTCCTGACATATCCCTTTCTCCCATCCCTATCTTTCCCCTTATCAAATAAATTTCTTAAGTAAACCACGCAAATAATTATGGCTCGTCTGGTACTGCCGCGCGGTGTTTACAGGAGGCGATAATCGAATAACTTCAGATAAACTGTCAATCGTGTTTCACAGCTTCTTAATCCTCTTTTCGTGTCAGCATTTTTAATTTTAACATCAATAAGATAGACAAAGGCTACTGATTTATCGTAAAACATAAACCTCACGAAAGCTTTACACAAATTTTGCAGCGCAGGACAAGTCGCAAAATAAAATTTATTAAATTACGAAAAAGCACACCTACATGCACACGTGTTACGAAATATTATGCAGCACATTGGTCAGTGTTAATGATGTCGAAATAAAATTTGTTTATATAATTTAATTTGATGATCAAAGAAACTGACCAGTATGCTGATTTAAAAGGAAACCTACCGAGAAAGTCACAGAAATAAAACACATATTATTTTTGGAGATAAATTTACTAAACGCACACACAATATTTAAGTGCAACAATATACATAATACATTCATATACCCGTTTTGTATTGGCATCGCCATAGCGCTTTTTAAATTACACAAACAAAATATACAACATGCATCATGCATCGTCAGATTTGCTTTCAAAATAAAAAAATACATTAATACGTCGATACTAAGCTTTAACGCGATTAAACAAACTCTTACTTGCGCGATTAAGCAAAGCAAGTTTTATATAATTTGAGTTACACTGTGAAAGCGCGCAAATACAGTTTAACCAAAATTAAACAGTGTGTACATTTATTTCTACTAAATCTAAAACCTTACAACTTATGTAGACTTGTCACTTTATGTGAATAATATAGTAATTGTCAGAAACGGCCAGTTTTTAAGACTAAAAGGATTCACAATTCTATGGAGAACACAATTGCGTAACTTAAACGTAAGCACCACTGCATACTAAATACTTTATTTCAACAGAATTGTCGCCAGGATATACGTAGTAGTAGTTTACCATACCGCACAAATATAATACAATACGCGGGCAAGCATTGAAGATAGTATAAACTTAATTATAAATTTATAGTTACGTGAATAAACCACAAGTCTAAGAAATGAAGTCTTGTCAGTGATTAGATGTTCTTATGGGTATTGATGCTGATTGCGGTGTTTCTAAAACATAAGAACAGCTCACAACACACAAATATTACATACATATACCATGACTTGAAGAGTTATTATACTTCGTTTGGTTAGAAAAAGATGTTCAACATACCAATAAGTTTATATTATTCTTGGACAAAAAATATTCACAATAAAACCCGTTTTTTATTGCTTTCATCAGTATATGGTCAGTTAAATCAACGTCATAAGGTAAAACATTGCATATATGTATAATAAATGCGTTGACTTTCTAATATTTTCCAGATATAACTCTGGTAACGGATACATGTTATGAAACAACTCTATAGTTTACAAATTTAGCTATTTATCGTTTGCGTGCGCAAGAACATATTTCATCATGCATGCAAGAAAAAAGTATGATTTGCGCAAACAAGTACGAATTTTGATAGCGCTAGAAAATAGACGACTAAAAACTAAAACAATTATGTAAATTAATATTTTACCATAAACTTAAATTTCCTAATAATATAAAGAAACAATACCGTTATTAATAATGATTATTTCTTATGATAGGATTGGTATAATATAATAACACTTTATAAATATGAAAATTACATGGATTACATTAAGCTGTCATGATTTTAAAAAAAAATGTATATATTGTGTTGTAAATGCGATTACTTAATAAAATGCCGAGTGAATAACTCGTTATGATGGTTTATAAATCAATGATAATAACTTTTTATAACTTTTACAATAGTATTGTTCGTCAATAGTTAATAGTAAAAATTAAATAAATGTAACGAATTTTTTTTATATAAAAACCTTCCGTGGGACTTACGGAAAATAAAAAAATAAAAATTAGCCGAATTGGTCGAGCCATTCTCGAGTTATGCGCTTAACAACATACATTTTTACTTATATAGATTAAATATTTACGCCATACAATCTTTCATTAAAAGTTTTCGCATTAAGAAAAGTAATACGGTGAACTATACATTTATTTGCATAAAATAAAAAATAAAAGATTGCACTTAAAATGTATTTAGATGCCGATATGTTCAGAAACTAAACTAACATTTTTCGGGGTCTACACTTTCGACTTTTATTTTTTACGTAATTTATCACAAAAAGTAAAACAAATTATAAGCAATACTGCTTAAGTCTAGCCCAAGCCAGGAAGTGTAGATATTACAAATATTGGTTAGAAGTCTAAATAATAATTAATAGTCTAAAGAATGTAGCCACCCCCTCTCTTCCCGTGGGTGTCGTAAGAGGCGACTAAGGGATAACACAGTTCCACTACCACCTTGGAACTTAAAAAGCCAACGGATGGCGGGATAACCATCCATGCTGGCTTTGAAATACACAGGCCAAAGATGGGCAGCAGCGTCTTCGGCGCGACAAAGCCAGCCCTGCGGTCACCAACCCGCCTGCCCAGCGTGGTGACTATGGGCAAAACACATGAGTTCGCGTCATAATGTCGGGCGCGAACTTGTGGAGGCCTATGTCCAACAGTGGACTGTGATAGGCTGTAGTGGTGGTGGTAGTGGTGGTTAGAAGTCTTTGCTAAAAATTATCTGTAATAATAAAGTTAGAATAGTATAGGCCTACGATTCAATGTATATCCCATCCCCTGTAATATCCCACTGTTGGGCATAGGCCTCTTCCCCACGTAAGAGAAGGATCGGAGCTTAATCCACTGTGTCTCTGTGTCTGTAGGTCTCCCCATCGTGCCTCGGAGAGCACGTTAAGCCGTCGGTCCCGGTTGTTATCATGTACACCTGATAGCGATCGTTACTCATAGTAGGGAATATATCCGCCAATTGCCATTGGAGCAGCGTGGTGGATTAAGTATAGGCCTATTTAGTGTTATATATAAAAACATTCTTATTAATAACGTTTTTTTTTAATTGTAGTTAAATTGAGAACATAAAAGTTTGATAATTTAAAAATAGTTTTATATTAATTCAAATTCTTTCTTTATGGGGGCTTTACACGCAACGATAAATTGCAACAATCTGGATCGTTACGATAAATTGTAGCGTACGTACCGTGTAAAGCCCGCTTTAATCGCACATATGACGTTGCTTGATTCACAATCAAAAATTTTAAATATTAAAAAAAAAAAAAACAAGAATGTAACTTATTCAAGTTTATATTACGAATAATAATAATTGAACGTTAAAATGGTTGAGCTAATAAAAACGAGCGACAATTCGTAAAATGTTTGTTTTCTATTACCTAATTTTATAAGTCAAAAAGAATATTATATGTTTTCGATAAATGATTTGCGTTCCTAATATATTATAATTATTACGATTAATCAGTTACGTATAATAAGAAAAGAGTTGCTGACAAATAATTATGTCATATTAAACTATAGTTTTAAAATACAATTAGATCTAAACCTAACCTATTACTGCCATAGATAGTAACATGAACAATGCTAAAATCTAGGTGTTAAAATTTTACACCAAAAATAATAATAAAAACACTTTATTAAAACCTTTTTCAATAATTTTGGGAAGCCGTTTTTTTTTTTAATTTCCTGTTATTGTCTATGGCATAGACTACATGGGAAGATCTTTGTCACCAATATTTGAAATGGGCAGTCTTTGGTTAGTTTAGAAGTTCTCTTATGGTTTTAATCATCAATATCGTTCATATCATCAATATTTTATATATCAAAAAACTCTTAACTATATTGTTTATAAATGTTAATCGAACTTAATACACCAAAACGCTATTGAAAATATTATCATTAAACGGAAACTATATGTATATATCTCTATTACTTGTTATAACATATCTATGGGTTATCACACTTTATTTTGTTATTAATCTATAAGTTATTAAATACCGTTCTTTATATTATCAGATCGTTTTTAGCTGTTCCTTTCACACACTATCCTTTGAAGTATCTACCATCAATCGAAAAAATAAAACGAGAAAATTGTTACACATAACCAATTTAAATATAAGTCGATACATTAATAATGTAAAAAGTATTTACTGTTTCTTTCACTGTCATTATTCAAACCCTCATTTTTCACATTCATTTAATCTGCAACTCGAATCCCAACGAATATTTAACGAATATTTTATCTTTCAAATTAGTAAATTCTACGCTTCATGCAAGTGTATCTTATTAAACAATTAATTTAAGATTAAAATATTTTGGTATTAGACACAGATTGAGGCATTACTGGCATGTCAAACCAATGCAGTTTTATAATTAAATGCCTTTAAAAACGAAAACATTACGTAAAAAAAAAACATCCGAATAGCTGCTGCCAGACTACTTTTGTTATGTCAAAACAAAATATTAACTATCTCTGTCACACTCGTAAAACCTAAACGTATGAGAGATAGACAAACTATAGAAAAACAATAAGTAAAAGTGTGATACGTACTAGCTTTTGTTAATACATTTGTACCTACATATAAATATTTTAAAAAGCATATATACACATAAAATAATAAAAGTAAAAAGTTTATCGTCACAACGAAAACCTCGCAGAAATAAATATGTTATTATAACAAAAATGTTAAGCCACACAATAATAGTACAAGACGTCACAAATCCTATATATTTCTAGCATTTTAAACATTGTTAAAAACTCGTCAAACACTTTCGATCAACTACATTTCTACAATTCAAATTTCTACAAATTCCTATTAACTTCTAAAATAATATATTTCAAGTCCATATTATTTAAAATACTCTGAATTGATTTTATCTGTTAACTTACGGGCACGGATCTAGGATTTTTATTGACAAATATGTTAAGAGTGTGCATAATGCAAAATTACCATCTTCTATTTGTTTTGACATGAAAAGTTCCAGACCAAATCTTAAAATAAAAATATATGACAAACTACGTGATATTTGCAAGGGTTGACCCATATCAAAAACATAAAATAAGGAAATTTCCTCGATAAAATATAATCATGAAGTAACCTCTAATTTTTATATTTTTTCTATTTATACTCGATATGGTTATGACCATTAAGACAAAAATTTGATAATTAATTACATTTAAATATAAGTAAAGGCTATGCCAAGGCATTTAATGTTATTACTTTTAGTTTCGGAATTATATACAAAATAACATATTTGTCGTTTTTTACATTCGTAATGCGCTCAAAACTATATCGTCTATCGCACTCTGACACGAGGCTTTGTGTATGTTTTGTTTCATCGGGCGCGCGGGTGAAATCTGATTTTTTGCTCGCCTTATGCACGCTCTTAAAGAAGAATTACACGAAAGTTTGACATTTCTCAAAATATCATTTTGATTGTATTTTATATGAATATAATTTTAATTACTTTATAGTAATACTAAGGTTATCTTACGTAGTAATTCCTCTAACAATCCAAGACATGTCAGCTCACCTAGACCCGCGCTTCTCTCATAAACCTAATTAGTAATAAGTGTTAGCCTAAGCATTTACCATTCGTCTTATTGCTATCTCGTCAAACTAGTCTCTGCCCAAATTTATGTGACCAGAAAAAACACTAGCCTCTTACTATTTCAAATAAAATTTCAACTACATCTATAATCTACTTAAAATTTTAAAAAAAATATTACCAAATGTTATTTAAATAAACGTTTTACATTGAGTTGAAAGAGATGAAAATTATTACGTAAAACCGTCTAAGCACGACGAGTTTCCGCGTATGCGTAATTTCTGCTACAAGCAAATAATTTCGGAACCTATAATATAGGAAGTGGGGGATCAAAAAGTTCGCGCAACTCAAGCGATGTGTCATTGATGTAACACTTACTAGTTTTTATATTAAGTTTTCCATGTTCTTCGTAAACTTTTTAATCTACCCTCGATACCTATGTGATAATATTTCAAATTTTATTAATTATTCGCACGTGGTACTGTGTGCGTCTAGCTGATGTACAAACAATAACTGAATGTGTGTGTAAAGATGCTTATTTACTCAAGTATTTTTTTTTTTAATCAACGATTCAATTTAATATCTACCGTTATTTCTTTAAACAGTACCTACTGTGGCAAAGAAATTAACATGTACACACGTGTTACACGCTCATACAACATCTGCTGCGTCACTGACACACTCATCGAAAATGCAAATTAAGAAACACACGCACACAGCGTCAAGCGCCAATCAGAGGAATGATCTCTATGTGTGTTTATTACTGTCACATTACGCATACACAGATACTCATAGACCGTTACTAGGATTAACTTACGAACAAATCTATTTGATAAAGCGACGACTACATAAAATACATTGTAATTTAAGGTGTGATCGTTTTCAGCGAGAAATTCGAAAAATTTTATTGAATTAATTACAGTGTGTTAAGGATAAAACGTTTAAATGTTAATATATTTTTTAAATGTATCATGGATATAAGTTTATGTATTACAGTTTTATTTAATAAATATCATGTTTGAAATATTAATTAAATTTAAAGGGCTTGAGAAACTTTTACCTAATTTAAATAACATAGAACTATAAATACGTCATATTTTGTTCTTTATCATTTCATCAGCATGTATATTATTAAGTCATAGACATATTTCAAAGAAAACATCCTTACTCGAATCTTTATAAAAATCCCCTACAATCAACCTGTAAAATATCGTATTCTAAAATCTAGCTGTGAAATTTATCATAAACAATTACATATTCTCCTAATAACATTTCTTTATAATATGAAATGACAATACCCTACGAACCAAAAAAGTAGTCTTCGAAGACAAAAAGCTAAAAAATACTTTCTAGTATTGTTTTTTAAAAGAAAGTATCACATATACATAAAGAATATCAAATGTCACATTGCAAGTAACAAACATGGCATCCCAAAACAAAATGGCGGTTCGATTGACAACAAAATTAATAACAATACATAAGAAAACCATTGTCATTTCATTCATCAGTTTCAATAATATTTTCTAGATATTTTTTGCTAGGACCTACAAAACGATTTTGCCGTTCTGTATCGCGTCGCCGTTCACTTGCAGCTCATTATTTGTTGGTTTCCTCTTCCGTTGCGTATTATACTTCTTTATTCGTTTGCAAATAGGTAATATGAATAGTATTATGCCGGATATGCCGATAAAAACACCAGACAAGTAGAAGGACAGATCGTAGGAATCTGTCATGTCGTAGACCCATCCTGGAACCATATAAAAATACTGATATAATATTATTTAACCACTTATGTATATAAACTCTTATCGTATTAAGTATTATAAGTTGTTATTATTGAGTTGATAAAAGATATAACAGCAGCACAGCAACAGACACCACGTTGGCGCAGCGGTCACAGCACTGGATTGCGATTGGCTGTTGCGCGGGCGGTTGCGGGTTCGATTCCCGCACACGACAATACATATTTGTATTGGCCATACAGATGTTTGCCGTGGTCTGGGTGTTTGTGTAGTCCTTGTGGGTCTCCCCACCGTGCCTCGGAGAGCACGTTAAGCCGTCGGTCCCGGTTGTTATCATGTACACCTGATAGCGATCGTTACTCATAGTAGGGAATATATCCGCCAACCCGCATTGGAGCAGCGTGGTGGATTAAGCTCCGATCCTTCTCCTACATGGGGAAGAGGCCTATGCCCAACAATGGGATATTACAGGCTGAATCGTGATCGTGATAACAGCAGCACAAAGATGTAACAGCATTATTAAACCTTTCTCCAATTAGAAGAAACTGTCTTTGACCAGCAATGAGACATGATTGTGTTAAAAAAAGGAAAACTCAAAATTTTATACCGTCAACATCTAATAAATCTATACTTTAATATAATAAAGCTGAAGAGTTTGTTTGATTGTTTGTTTGAACGCGCTAATCTCAGGATCTACTGGTCCGATTTGAAAAATTCTTTCAGTGTTAGATAGCCCATTTATCGAGAAAGGCTATAGGCTATATATCATCACGCTAAGACCAATAGGAGCGTAGCACCAATGAAGAATGTTTCAAAATCGGGTTTTTTTTTCTTTTTGAAAGCTTCCGCCGCGTAAACGGTTAAAGTTTCGCACAAATCATGTATTATGACAGAATTGATCCTATTCCACGCGCACGAAGTCGCGCGCAGAAGCTAGTATACTATAATACAAAATGCAATCACATAATATTATAATTTCATGGATCATAACAAAATCACAACAAAAAATAAACTAAAATATATCTTGCAACAAATGAACATTCGAATTTAAACCTTATAACGTAGGTATAAAATAAATCATTCGTACCGGCTAATGGTGGTCCGATGAGATTCGCCAATCCCTGCATAAGGAGCAACAGCCCATACGCATTTGTGAACTTTTCTAACGTTATCTGTTCAACTAATATAATGCTTGTTAGCGAATAATTGGCTGCTATGAAACCACCGAATGATCCAGCCGCAGCCGCGAGTCCAGAGTAACTTGTGACGAGCGGCATCACCAGCGTTACTACACCGCACATTATCATACAGCCCGCGTATATTAGACTAGGGCTCGCGCACTCCCAGTCACCTACCCAGCCTAGAAGAATCTGGAAAGAAAAACATAATACTAATAAATTTGGTAATAAACACCCGCCGTAGGTGCCTAAACACTGCCGGTTTGCGGGTTCGATTTTGCTCGGGGTGGAGCATTTTGAGTATTATTCGAGATTTGTATTTGTACAAAAAAAATCGGTTTGGATCTCTGTTTGTCTGTAAGCTGACGGTCCCGGTTGTTATCGTATACACCTGATAGCGATATTTACTCATAGTAGGGAACATATCCCCCAACCCGCAGTAGAGCAGCGTTGTGAATTAAGCTCCCATCCTACATAATCCTACATAGAGTAAGAGGCCTATGCCCAAAAATGGCATGTTGCTCCTGCAAATTGTAAAGCAATTTGGGTCCAGTGATGTAAAAAGTGCGTGCCAGATTTTTTGGCCCAGTTTTAAATGTTTAAATCTTGTGCGCAAGCAATATAGATAAAATTGAAGATGTTAAAATGTCTTTTCCGAGAAATGGATAGTGTAGAGATTATTTATATAAACAGCAATTTATTATAATTTACACAGTTGTATTTACATAAAAGCAATTATTTTCGTATCAAAAGTAACAATTTTAATCTAAAACTAACAACTAAAATGTAACGTTTATCTTTATTGTCATTGAGGTTCATAAGCCACTGCATTCTATTTATTCCCACAACCACAAGTGTACTTCAGTATTGTTTGTTTATTCTATGATTTCATATCAGAGATTAAGGAAATGTTACGATCGAACGAGACTACAGCGCGTGTAGGAACTACATAAATCACACACATCATTGTAGTGCTGTAATCATGAGTCTTACAATTAGATTAAAGTGGGTCAAGCTAGCTAGATAGTCGTATCGCCGATAACATTGTTCGTACGAAGTATCGCATACTTCAACGGTTATTTACCGTAAAATGTATTTTCATCCACTATACAAATGATGATATAAAAAAGAATGTTTGTCTGTATGTCCTTTATAGAAACGTAAACTACGCATTTGATTATGTCATGATCTTCAGCAAAGTGTTGTGCATGAGCCCACAAAGGTGTCTGAGTTGGTACGACCAAAAAAAGCGTATCAACGCGTACAGAGTAGCTAGTAAGTAATAGCTCTTTATTGTACACTAATAAGGTGCAATATTACAAATAAAATACAAAAGATAGGTACAAAAGGCGGCCTTATCGCTAATGAGCTATCTCTTCCAGGCAACCTTTAGGCAGAGGAAATGGTATAAAAGTATATGTGATAGGTATTGGTGTACATTTTTTATCTATACATATGCGATACATTCGGACAAAGAAAATAATGTAAAAATTAAAAAATAAATAAATAAAGTAGGTGTACGTATATAGCATTTACAAATAAATGATGTTTACATTTTATTATAAATTCGGCAAATCCTTTTATCTTAAAATCTAATGGCATTTAAAATGATCATTTTTTTTTATCGTAATCGGTTAATTTGTAAATTTTATTTCCGCTTATCAATAATTGTTACTGACAGATAACGCATAATGTAATCTAATCAACAATACAGGGATTTTTGTATCTCCCAATTCTAACAAAAGATTAGTATTTAAAGAGAACGTACAAAGTACAAACAGTAGTACGCACAAAGTAGAACAGTAAAAATTAAAACATTTTGAAATAATACCTCACACACACACACACACACACACACACACACACACACACACACTTCAGCCTATCACAGTCCACTGTTGGACATAGGCCTCCACAAGATCGCGCCCGACATTATGACGTGAACTCATGTGTTTTGCCCATAGTCACCACGCTGGGCAGGCGGGTTGGTGACCGCAGGGCTGGCTTTGTCGCACCGAAGACGCTGCTGCCCGTCTTTGGCCTGTGTATTTCAAAGCCAGCATGGATGGTTATCCCGCCATCCGTCGCCTTTTTAAGTTCCAAGGTGGTAGTGGAACTGTGCTATCCCTTAGTCGCCTCTTACGACACCCACGGGAAGAGAGGGGGTGGCTACATTCTTTAGTGCCGTAACCACACAGCACTAATTAAAGCAATAATACCTACATCTACAATATTATTATAAAACTGACGACTTTGTTCATTTGTTTGAATGCGCTTATCTCAGGATCCACTAGTTCGAATTGATTTTTTTTTAGTGTTGGATAGTCCATTTACTAAGAAAAGCAATATATAGGCTGTATAACATTTTAGTACGATTTTTCCTCAAATTAACGCGGGTGAAACCGTAGGACACAGCTAATATATAAAAGTGTAATAGGAATAAGGTTATCCAGCTGGACTGCTGCTTTAGGGTTATTTCCAAAGTACTTGAGCTTGTTTCTTAAGTTAGCTGGTTCAGTCTTTAAGCTTATAAGAGCCAGTTGTTGAGTGTCTCTGTCTACATAAATTAATAATGCTAATTACTTATATGCGAATTTTTGTTACTTGGACGAACGTACGAAAGTACCTAAATCATAAAAAAAAAACTATATTCCAACAAAGAGAGTTGTTAACAATGCTGATATTTTCTTAATTGGATTTATTATAACGCGAAATAATGATAACTTCAAATAACTTTAAAGCTGTTTTACGTCAAACTTAGGAAATATACTAAGATCTAAAAAGGTGAACCTAACTATTAAAAAAAAATAACATTTACATCTCTCATGTTCGGTAAGTAGGTTCTTATTACCTCCAAATGGGGCTTGTAGGTGACTCATTACCGCTCTAGGGTAATAATGTAGCTAGAAACGCCCCAGGGCGGTAAGTAATTTAAAAAAAAACACTTTTTTCTTTCAAAAAGTTCGCGTACATCTAACCATCATACTGGCAATAGACATCATCATGCATTCAGCCCAATGACCAAAGAGGTCGCTTTGCTATTCAGCCTTGTCTTCGTGTGAGTATGATAGTCATCAATTTTAAACATCGAACGACGAAGCTCAATTTGAAAATTGTTCTCATTTCACTATAAATTTCAACAAATAAAATGTTTTATTCTTGTAATGCCAGTTTTTTTCTACTTACCTCACAATCGAGATGTAAAGCAGAATAGTTAGCTCGGGTGTAAGCATCAATTGCACCCTCGAACTATAGGCGCCCTCGCTGCGCTCGTGCGCCTAAATATCTCGGGCTGCAATTGATGCCTTACAGCCCTTGGCTACTAATCTACTATAAATACCACTATCGTCGAAGAAAAAGAGATTTGCCACACGATCTACATAATTATAGCATTTATAAAGTTTTGAGTAATCATTAAAATATGATTATTTACTCACCTCTCCAAACATATTGACAATACCAATGATAGATATCAACATTGAAGCCTGAGACTCATTGAAGCCCATATTGAGTCCATTGTCTGCGATATAGACGTAGGGTACATCGTACCACATGTAAAGTAGGAAATTAGACAGAGCGAAAACGAGGAAGGCAGGATTGCGAAAATGTGAGAAATCTAGTACATCTACAGCCAGATCCCAAAAGTCCCACAGTCCTGCGTACCATTGCACCTGAAATAATTAGAAATATTAAAATTGTTATTTCATGCTAATATATTTATTTATAATCCAAACTAGCAGGAAAGTATTCCTACATCTAGCTGATATTTTCAAATGTTTTATTTTATTAACAAAGAAAAATATGTATTATTCTCACCTTCTCTTTGGCAATGGTTGTCATGGAATTCCTAAAAATATTTGGGCACGATGACGCACGAAGCCTATATCGGTTGATGTTAAGCATAGCACCTCTGTAAGTTAAAGAATGTCTATGTATCCTAAGATCTTTTAAGAAAGCTGGCGGTTTTTTCGTCGATCCCGATGTTTGTCGCTTTAACCAAAGAGACATAGCTGCCTTTTCGTTAATAGGCGCTCTTGTACTGTTCGATTCCGGAGCACTTGGTACAGATGTAGGTGACATAGTACCGGGAGAAACAGTTCCTGGTGACATTAATGCTTTAGGTGGCGATAGCTCATGTAACCGTCCACTGTCACTAAAACTTCTTGAAGGTAACATTACTCCTGGATAGTTTTGTGCTAAGAGAGCATAAGCTCTTCCTCTGTTGGACATTAATTCGAATACTTCTAAAGACACTCCTTCGCCTCCCGTCATGAAAGTAGGTAAATCTACTAAAGAACTAAATTGAGGTACTATTGATGAAGTAACAGCTTCAATGTCTACTGTATCAGTTGCTTTAGTTGAACCGGCTGCACTACTTTTGGTGTCTGAGATACTGTCAACCGATGAGCCGAAACGTTTATTTCGTTTCCTTTCTCTTCTTCTTTTTCTTTCTTTTGCCCTCTCCTCGTTCATAGTAGCCGTCCATGGCAAATCTCGGAACAGCAGACCACATACAGCCATGTTTAAGAAAAATCCGGCGAGAATTAATGTTGTTCCACGCCATCCATACTCATCTAGTAAAATATACGTTAACGGCGCAAATACAAACGTCCCTATTCCACTTCCACAGACAGAAATTCCGGTGGCAAGGGATCGTTTCTTCTCGAAATAGTAGGCGACGATAACAACTGCCGCCACGTAACACAAACTCAACCCGAATCCGGCCATAATACCGAATGTAAGAAATAGTGTTTCCATGTTATCTACGAAGGCAGATATGATGAATCCTATAGCCGCCAGAATGGAACCTAATATAGTCATGCGTCTGCAACCATATCTGTCTGTGAGGAAACTTGCGATAGGTCCAGACAGCAGCGGCATCGCCATAAATATTCCGGCGATCCAGGCGGTTTTACCCTTTCCCTCACCGAAGTACTCCAGAAAATGCGGGAAGAAAACGCCAAAGCTGAACGTGATGCCATCTGCGATGAGGTTGACCAAGAACGAAGCAAAAACGACGACCCAACCCCAGCCACCGTCGGGCGGCCGCGCTTCAGTGATCGATACATCCTCATCATCGGAGCTAGAACTGGAACTGGAACTGGAGCCGGTGACGGAGACCGGCGCAGGCGGCGACTGCGCGTCGAACTGCACGTGTAGCGGGCGAGCGGGTTTACGCGGCACATCACTGACACTGAGCGGGTCGCGGAGCAAGGGCTCGCTCTCGGGGATAGAAGGGAGCGCGCGCGGCGCTGGCCGCGGAGTCTCTGGGTCGTTTAAGGTCTCCGCGGGAGGGGAGTCAAGGGTTCCGCGGGGTCCTCCTTGGAGCGACCGATGGTTCGCGCGATCCGACGACGGCGAGAGGCACGCGCGGTCCATGCCGACGACACTCGGCGAAACTGCGCGCGCAATGAATGCAGCGCGGGGTCACCAGACCGCCAGGCTTCCATGCGTATACCGCACCGCCGTCGTGCCCTCATGCTGGAAACAAATAACGAATATTTATTTATCACACGAATAACAAAACCAGAATGCCTTATACTAATTAGAGAGCACGTCTTCACTACAATCAAACAAACGACTATAAAGATATCTAGTCGATAAGAAATCAATCTGCTAAGAACTATTTCAGAAGTAGGTATTTAGGTAAATATTTTAATACGTAACTTATTACAAAACATTTCTTCGAGTAGGTAAATTAAATCTGAAACCGATACAGAAATACTCCACCTGGCTACTACTCTACTCGATTACAGATTGCGGTGGACAAAACAGAATATTATGATATGATTACGATTACTATAGTCTTTATTGTATTATATATTAATCATCATCTATTTATTTATACATTGTAAGCGTGTGTTTTCAAAGCATAATTTCAAAAAATAATGTTAACAACTTTTTTGTTGAATCTTGAAAGGTCTTGTATGGCAGTACGATTAGATGACGCCTAATAATTTTTATCTTTAGAGCCCTCGTAACTTAATCACCTACGTAACCCAGTCGGACACAGGATTTCGAATATGGTAAATCTTTCACTTTATTATTTTAACAGGACGGAAGTTTCCTTTTAGTTCAAAGGCTTCACTACACTACACTACACTACTACTTAACTACAAAAGAGGTCAAAGGATGTGTGATTAACTACATTGGACGCGGCGATTGGCAGACAAAGGTAGACGTCGCGTCGCATCCAATCTTTCGCTAATTTTAAGCCACATATATACTCATAGATGCGTAGTATTTGTAATTTAAAAGATAAGAACTGTCACGCTATCATCTACACTTAGGGCCAATATTTCGCTAATTTTAAGCCACATAATATATACTCATAGATACGGAGTATTTGTAATTAAAAAGAACTGTCACTCTATCATCTATACCTAGGGTACTATCAATCTGTGAAGTTTTATTTATACAAGTTACACTATCACCTCCAAACATTATTCTTTATATCAATTAATATATTATACTTTTTCTCTTCTACTATTAAGTTATTATCAATGACAAACAATCTGACAAAGTTGAAATATAACTATACCTATACCTACTTATAGGCGTTAGACCGTTAGATAAACCTAGTTACAAAATGATAAAACTGTTATGGACAATATTATAAGTAAGTATTATATCGAAGAGATAAAACGTTACTTATGTGCAGTAAAATGGACGTAAATAATAGAAATGAATTCTTAAGAACGTATTACCTGACAGTTTCTTTAAAAGTTAAGTAATATTAAAAGATAAGTAAGTATATAGTTATATTTATTTCTGAAGCATGCTTTCTAAAGTAGGATAAATAACTAAGTAGATCATACTACGAAAGTATTACACATTTAGTGTTTATTTCATGTCAATCGGGTTATAAATAAAAAAGTTATGCCAATTTAAGCTATGTATTCACCAAGCAACATTTGATGCGCAACACATGACGCTCAACATGCATCTCAATATGTCGAGCAACGACCCGAAACTTTACGGAAACAAACAAGACGCGCTTAATGCCTCGTTTCCACTAGGGGACATTTTGTCCCGCGACATGTCGCGGGACAAAATGTCCCTTAGTGAAGACGAGGCATTACCGCAACATGGGACAATTGTTCCGCGTCAGCCCCGTCTACACTAGGGAACATTTTGTCCCGCGACATGTTGGGGGACACGTCCACACACATGTTGCACAGTGTCCCGCAACATGTCCCGCAACATGTCCCACAGTGTGTACGTGTTTAGGGACATGTTGTTTGTTCCCGCTTCGAGATCGAAAACATTTGTTTCGCGTCAATGTCGCATGGTAGGGCTTTTGATATTTTTTTAAAATATCGGATTCTCGATGTATCGATATTTTTAAATACATAATCAATATCGGAGTTAGAGATATCGAAAAAAAATCTATATATCGATATTTTTTAACCGACTTCAAAAAAGGAGGAGATTACTCAATTCGATTTTAATATATATTCGGGGATAACTTCGTCGTTTACGAACCGATTTTGATCATTCTTTTTTTTTTTGTTGGAAAGGAGATATCCCAAGGGTGGTACCATGATAAGGAAACCAGGATCTGATGATGGAATCCCAGAAAAATCGAGGGGAACCTTCGAAAGTCGTAGTGACGACAAGTGCGTTACTAAATTTTTTTCGTCTACTTACGTTGTATTATTTGTCGATGTAATTGAAGTCGGTTTTTTTCGTTTGCTAGCAAACACAATTTATCAATTTTATTTCATCGCCTTTTTTTCAACCGATGTACAAACGGAGGAGGTTATGTATTCGACGCGTATATTTTTTATGTATGACCACGCATAACTTTTTACAGAGTTGTCCGATTTTGATAATTAAAAAAACAATCGTGTCGATTTAAAAAATAATTTACACAGTTTATAATTCAGTATAATATTTGTTAAACAAATTAAATTATCAGTGATTTATTAAAATGTAAGGTTCTCAGTAATTATTGTTCAATTTTAATAAAACAATAATGCGTACCAATATTCAGTAAGATTTTAAAAATATTCGTTGTTTTATATGTTCAGTTGTCAAACAACTATTACTATTATTAGGCACTAAAAGATTGATTACAGAAGCAATTCGTTAAGATGCTACAGAAGAAATCAAATATTTAACAGCTATTTCTGAGAGCACCTGAGTGATAATATTTCAATATTTACTATCAATCCAAAATTTTAGTGCGTTTAATGACCTTGAAATATTTGGTTGATCTAAATACTGTTTAATTCAGCAGGTATTGCAACAAAAATTGTGCCAACAAGTTCATTGGCATTTGACGTATTTTTCATGAGCATATTATTAATTTAATTAAATAAATAAATAAAAATAACTTCACAAATGATGGAGGTGTTTCTTTATCTCTATGAGGAACATGTTGCTGCATTTGTCCCCTAGTGTGGCCTACACAATGTTCGAAACATCTGTCCCGCAACATTGTTGAGGGACAAATGTTCCTCATTTGTCCCCTAGTGGAAACGAGGCATTATGTTGCGCGTCAAATAGCAACGTCGCTCGCTGTTGAGCAACGTTGCCAAACATGTTGAGCGTCATGTGTTGCGCATCAAACGTTGCTTAATAAATACATAGCTTTAAAGAATCACGTTGAACATGTACAGTCACTATTCCACGAGGACGAAGTCGCAAGCACAGTTAGTAGAGAATAAATACAGAACGGCGATGTCAAACTCACGACTTAACCATTTATCCGTTTGTCCATAAATGTTGATTTAACTAAGAACCTAGAATGTGAGGAGCAAATTAAAGAATTTGCCAAAGGAAAGTGCAGAAAGGTTGCTTTATAATTTGTCAATTTATTTACGGTTGTATAACATGGCATAATATAGGTATTATAATATATTTTACTATCTCATTTTTTCTATACTTTGAGAAGTTAGATGGGCCCCTAAGTAGTATTAGCCCAGGGCCCCCTAAACTCACGGTCCGGCCCTAATCAATTATTATCTCTATATAATATATATATAAATGAATCGCTGAATGTGTTGCTAAGCGCAAATCTCGAGAGCGGCTGAACCGATTTCGCTAATTCTTTTTTTATAATGTTTCTTGAAGTACGAGGATGGTTCTTACGGAGAGAAAAATTACCTGAAAAAGTCTAAAAACAACACTTTTCTATATTCCCATACAAAAGCTTCGTAATAATACTTAAAAGTCAATTTGAACTTTAATAACATACGATAAAGTTTGTGTTAGTGGAGGGGTTCAGGGAAGGATAATTATTTAGAAAAAAAATCGACTTTAGGCGGTACGAAGTTCGCCGGGTCAGCTAGTTTATTATAAAAATAAACAAAAGTTAAGATATTTAACAATAATTTTCACAGTAATAATTGGTTAGCGGTAACTAAAATAGAACACATATGTTTGGGATCTAATTTTATACTACAGCTAGAAGTGTAGAGAAAGTCTTTTTACGCTATTTTGATCTCGCTCACCAAAGTCGCTCACAGCGCTCAGTGCGTGTACCGCGCGATAAGGAACTATATAACACAATTGCATTTTGATTTCTCTAAAATCTTAAAACGTGTAAGACATATATTTTCTAAATTACGTTTTAGTTTAAATATTACTGATTGTTTTTAATGAATTATAAATAAATACACAAGCACAATTTTAAACAATAAACATATTAACTACTAGCTTCTGCGCGCGACTTCGTCCCCGTGGAATAAATAGGACCAATTCTGTCATACATGATTTGTGCGAAACTTTAACCGTTTACGCAGCGGAAGCTCTCAAAAGGAAAAATACCCGATTTTGAAACATTCTTCATTGGTGCTACGCTCCTATTGGTCTTAGCGTGATGATATATAGCCTATAGCCTTCCTCGATAAATGGGCTATCTAACACTGAAAGAATTTTTCAAATCGGACCACTAGATCCTGAGATTAACGCGTTCAAACAAACAATCAAACAAACTCTTCAGCTTTATTATATTACTAGATCGTTCAATAAGTCCCGAGACTAACCTGGAAATGGCGCATATATTAAAAACTCTTTTGATTTTTAAAAAGTACTGGCTATCAATACAAGAATATGTGTAAAATTTTTTAAAATGGAACAATAAAGGCGCCGCGTTGGCGCAGCGGTCACAGCAATGGATTGCGATTGGCTGTTGCGCGAGCGGTTGCGGGTTCGATCCCCGCACACGATAACATTTGTATTGGCCATACAGATGTTTGCCGTGGTCTGGGTGTTTGTGCAGTCCTTGTGGGTCTCCCCACCGTGCCTCGGAGAGCACGTTAAGCCGTCGGTCCCGGTTGCTATCATGTACACCTGATAGCGATCGTTACTCATAGTAGGAAATATATATTTGGGTTGTCTGGAAGAAATGGCTAAATAGCCATAAGTCCGCCCATTGTACTTCACAGTCTGTAAATTATATTTGTAGTTGTGATGTACAATAAAGTATAAATAAATAAATAAATAAATAAATAAAATTATTGATTTTGAAACATTTAAGTGACGCTACGGTTGTAATTTCGATACAATGGAAAAAAACGAGTTTCGCGTGTTGATAAAACATTGTTTTTAATGGGAAAAAATACCGTTGAAGCACAGCAATGGCTTATAAAATGTTATGCAGGATCAGCTCCCTCTAAAGCAATCATTTGTCGGTGGTATGCCGACTTCAAACGCGGTCGCATGGACACCAATGATGGGAAACGCTCAGGTCGTCCAAATGAAACAGTGACTCAACAAAATATTAACCAAGTCCTCAAAATCGTATTGGAAGATCGGAAGGTAAAAGTGCGAGAGATAGCCGAGATAGTGAAGATTTCAGCTGGTAGTGTTTTCACTATTTTACATAAAAATTTGGCCATGAAAAAGCTTTTTTCTAAGTGGGTGCCGCGTTTGCTTACAACTGATCAAAAGGAACAACGTATCAATGATTCAGAGCGATGTTTGGCGCTGATGAATCATAATAAAAAGGATTTTTTTACGTCGGTATGTAACAATGGATGAAACCTGGATATACCATTTCACTCCGGAATCCAATCGGCAGGCAGCGGAGTGGAGAGCGGCTGGTGAAAGCCGCCCGAAGCGTCCAAACACTCAGAAATCGGCCGGTAAGGTTATGGCGTCTATATTTTGGGATGCGCATGGAATACTTTTCATCGACTACCTTGAAAAGGGGCAAAATATAAATAGTGACTATTACATGTGCTTATTGGAGCGATTGAAGTACGAAATTGCGGATAAACGGCCTCACATGAACAAAAAGAAAGTGGTGTTTCACCAGGACAACGCGCCTTGTCACAAGTCCGTGAGAACGATGGCCAAAATTAACGAATTGGGCTTCGAATTGACATCCCCCAGACTTGGCCCCCAGCGATTACTGGCTGTTTGCAGACCTCAAAAAAATGCTTTAGGGTAAGAAATTTGACTCAAATAGTGAAGTTATCGCAGCAACGGAGGCTTATTTTGAAGCCAAAGACAAATCGTTCTACACACATGGGATGATGGGATATAAAAGTTAGAAAAGCGTTGGAGGGACTGTATCGCTCTTGGAGGAGACTATGTTGATGAATAAAAATTAATTTTATAAAAAAAGACCTTTTTTAGTACTTAGTCTCGGGACTTATTGAACCACATGTTAGTAGAAATCATGCGTCACTCATGCATCACTCATGCGTTCATCACATTAGTAAAAATGGAACCACAATATCTCTATTCGTGTTATATGAATCTTTCTTTATATCAGGTTTATATTACAATAATCAACAAAACTAATAAGACAACTGTTTGCCTCGCTATATTAGCACTTACTCATGACCATGGGTTGACTGGAAGAAATCTCTTTCAGAGATAAGTCCACCTTTGCCATAAACTTTATTATGTTGTTTCTACGTGTATTTTTTTTTTGAGTGCAATAAAGTTTATACATGACAAATATAATACTGAATCGAATCGAAGATTGTGTGTTTGACAAAAAGCCATATAGGAGAGAGGTTGGAATTCAATCCATCATGCTAACAGCTAACCACAGATGATGATGCTGATTATTTTTCCAACAAGCATTACGATCGTTATCGCGTATTTTTGATAATAACGTGATGGATTTCCAAAATTTTTAAAACCCTGTGGGTGCCAACGAGAATAAGCGTCCAGATCAGAAGAATTTAATGAAATTCTTTATTCTTTATCTCTATATTTATTCTACGAGTATATTGTGTACAAATAGTGTAATATATAAAATTCTCGGGTGACAGTGTTAGGGGCCAAACCCCTCCGAAACGGCTTGACCGATTCTTATGAATTTTTTTTGCATATTTAGTAGGTCTGAGAATCGGTTGTAAACAATTTTTTAAACCCCTAAGTTATGAGGGTGGCCCATCGCCAAAAAATATTTTTATTTTTTTGACATTTTTTTTATTTTTTATTATGATTTGGCATTGAAAAATACATACGATCCTAAATTTTCACCCGTCTACCACCAAGCACTATTTTTTATAGCGTTGAGCGGCAAAACAACGTTTGCCGGGTCAGCTAGATGTTATATAAATTAGAATAAATTACAATAAATTACAATTTCCGCAAAAGTGCTCTAACTTAACATCGCTACGTCACTGTGGCCGTCAGATAATTTCCCTAAAAAGATTAACAATCGTTATCACTGTATATACATAGTAGTGTATAGTATATTATGTAGTGTTGACGCAATAAACACTACATTCATGTTGAAATATAATTCAGTCAATCACCAACAAATATTTTATTGCTCCACTCTAAAATTATGCCATACATAGTGAAAATCAAGCCCTTCTCAATCGCTTTCCAATTCGTTTATCCGAAATCTATTTATTCGTTTAAAAAATCTTAAAACGCATAAACTTTATGACTGCATTATCATGTTCAATTACAAAGAGACAACGCATAAAAATATATACAAATCATTTTAAGCACTAGTCGCTGATTATGGTTGCAATCGCCTGACACAGATTTGTTACGGAAACAACTGTGTCACTACTTGAACTAGCATATCTTTCGAAGCCATTAGTAGATAATAACATTACACGTTTATCATTGCATGTGTATACATGCAGTCGTTTTAGGTAACAGCCGATTGTGTACATTTTTTGTACTTGCTGTACCTACATGTAGGATTCGACATTCAACTAGAAGCCGGCACCGAAAACTATATATGTCAATCTAATATGAATATATTAAGCATCCGGAATCGAAGTGGCAATTGAACAATCCTGAAGATGAAGCCAGGCTCATAGCCAATTACACCAGAGAACCATTTAAATAGAAACAACTCTTAATAAACTGGAAATTTAAATATTCGTTACCTAATATTACTTTAAAAAGGGACAAGAAAATAAGAAACTGGTATTTAAAATTAAATATAGATACAACTTGGCAACATTAAAGGCTGAATTTTAAATGACGCAAATATTTATAGGTGAGTTCAGAAAGTGTTTTGTGTATATTTTTCACAAATATACGTAGGTGATACGAAGTTCACCGGGCTATATAGTAAGATATATTATTGTTTGGTGTTAAAAGTGCAGTCAAGGCGAACCAAGACTAGATAAATAATGAACAATTTCAGCTAGACAATAAATTGGTCATCCTCGTGCTTACGGACGTAATGAGCCATCCGTCATGTCAGACCACGGTTAAATTACGAAGGATGCCTATCCATCAAATTAACAGATCATTCGAACCTATAATAATGTCAAATGTAAAATATTGATGCTGTATATTGCTATCAAAATATACCAATTTTCCGACGATTTATTCACGTTTGCGTTATTGTTATTTTGCTACAGGTATGCAAATCAATTTTGTAAGAAACTTATTAATTTGGAAGAAATAGACAGTATGGAAGACAAGTACCTAATCACAGAAACATAAGATATATCAGTAGTTTCTAAATATTAAAAACAATTTTATTATAAAGAGAAGAGAATTGCGATGGAAGAATAAATAAAATAAAGTAAATAAAAATATAATTTATATAATATATCAAATGCACGTGCTTAAATATGAACCGGACTTTCTGGACTACATATTATACTATGGTCACAATTATGAGAAACGCCGGCGTTAGGCGCGTGTCGGGGACGTTGTCTCAATTGCCATTATCCATTTATGCTGTAACAACACCTCGTTACGTCGTGTTAGCTTGTTTATTCGATAGAATAGGAAATAAACTAAATTATTTCATTATTGTTTCGTAATAATAGTTATTTAATAATAATAGTTTATGTCATCAAAGTTTCTATATACATAAAATATCTATCTCTACATATAAAAAAATGAATCGCTGAATTTGTTGCTAAGCGCAAATCTCGAGATCAGCTGAACCGATTTCACTAATTCTTTTTTTTTTATAATATTCCTTGAAGTACGAGAACGGTCCTTACGGAGAGAAAAATTTAAATAACCCTTCCTTGGCAGTCGGGTAAAAATGCCTGAAAAAGTCTAAAAACAACACTTTTCTATATTCCCATACCAAAGATTCGTAATAATACTTAAAAGTCAATTTGAATTTAATACCATACCATAAAGTTTGTGTTAGTGGAGGGGTTTCGGGAAGGATAAGTATTCAAAAATAAAAAAAATACCTGTGTGATTTTATAGTCTAAAAACAACAATTTTCTATATTCCCATACAAAAGATTAATTTGAACTTTAATACCATACCATAAAGTTTAAGTGTTAGTGGAGGGGTTACGGCAAGGATAAGTATAAAATTAAGGAATCGACTGTTAGGCGGTACGAAGTTCGCCGGGTCAGCTAATTAATATAGATCACGATCACGATCACGATTACTTATTATTTGTACAAGATTATTCGCATTCAGCCTCTTTTATCCGCAAAGGACTAAAGTAACCGCATAAATTTTAAAACCTTCTGGCGGCCAAGGAAGATATCATCCATGCCAAACGCTATTAAACTTAGCGCTCTCACACACGAACGGCACGTTGCCAACGGCAGAGGTCGACGGCAGCCGTCGACTGCCGTCGAGTGCCGTCAGCGGCAGGCTACTGCAGCCGTCGACTGCCGTCGAGCGCCGTCAGCGGCAGCCGTCGACTGCCGTCGAGCGCCGTTGGCGGCGCGCCGTCGGCTGCAGTCCGCTGCCGTTAGGAACATGCCGCTCACACGTCGGCTGTCGTAGTAAAGGAGCCAGTTGCAAAATGAATTCCGAAGAAGAAACGCTGTTATTGTTTTTATTTCGTCGCCGCCGAGAAAAACGAAAAATAAAAACACGTTCAGTGTGGGTTCAAGAAATACTAATCAATAGAGATCAAGATGGGCATTTAACACTCTATCCACTTTTACGAAGAAACGAGCAAAAGTTTTTTAATTATTTTCAGAGGTCCATTGCTTCTTTTGACGAGCTGACGGCTATTATATTTCCTCTTTATAATATTAGCATACTAGCGACCCGCTCCGGCTTCGCACGGGTGCAATGCTGATACTAAATATAAAATATTAAATAAATATTTGCAATCTAAGCGCAAAAAAATGTGTTTATTTACGATATCACGTATCGGCGTATCCAGAGCGCGTATATTACAGAGTAAACATTATGATCGAAATTTCACGTGCCCAACGATTTTATACTTGTCTGATCAATACCCCATATTGATGAGAAGATTGGTGCGATCTGGTAGCTAGGACTTACCGAATTATTTTTTAGCTTTTAGTCCATAACCTAAATACATCATTTTTATTGCAATAAAACCGTTTAACATAAAACATTTTTTAGTTTATTTTATTTTCAAGTTTTTAGTTTCGTTGAGTAGTTTTAGATTAGTAATAAATATAAAGATTTTAAATCATATCAAAATTTTCGACCCAGCAGGATTTGAACCTGCGCCCTCTGACGTGCCGTGTCAGCGCTCTGCCAACTGAGCTATGGGTCCTCATCTAGCCGCGTCGAAATTCTTGATATGATGATTTTAGGTTTTAAGCAAACCTTGGCGTCGTCTATAGCGAGTTCGTTACAGATACTCGGCTACTCAAAGATTTCATATTACAATGAATTCTTCGACAAGAGACGATACCATGCTATTTTTAATTCGTTTTTAATTTTATTTTTGTGTTACCCACACCTGAGGAAATTATAAGTATAGTAATAAATATACCTACACAGTCTAATAAACTGTATTCTACCAATCAAGCCCTTTCATTTGATTTCCATATTGAGGTATTAGTAATTTACCCAATGTTAATGTTAAAGTATACATTTTTATTTTATTGATATTTTGCTGCCTTAACTTTTTTATTATTGTTTAGTTTTTTTTTTGTAAATGACATTTTTGTTTTTCTTTTTGACTTTCGTTAAGTGTGAGGACCACCTTATGACGAAATAAATGTTTTCATTTCATTTCATTTCAGTAGAAAATATGTAATCCACCATTTTGTGGCGGCAGCCATCTTGGATTTTTCATAGTCAGCCCTATTCTACCAATCGAGCCCTTTCATTCGATAGTCGATACCCATATTGAGGAATTTGTGGAAAATATGTAATCCGCCATTTTGCAGCGGCGGCCATCTTGGATTTTTTATAGTGAGCTCTATTCTACCAATCAAGCCCTTACATTCGATACCCATATTGAGGAATTTGTGGAAAATATGTAATACGCCATTTTGTGGTGGCGGCCATCTTGGATTTTTCATAGTGAGCTCTATTCTACCAATCAAACCCTTTTATTTGATACCCATATTGAGGTATTTGTTGAAAATGTGTAATCCGCCATTTTGTGGCGGCGGCCATCTTGGATTTTTCATAGTGAGCTGTATTCTACCAACTAAGCCTTTTCATTTGATACCAATATTGAGGTTGTTGTGAAGTTATGTGATCCGCCATTTTGTATTGGCGGCCATATTGGATTTAGAACCATAAGAAATATACTATGTTGTATTGTCATCAAGATTATGCATGTGTACCAAATATCAGATCAATCTGTTATCAGGAAGGGGGTAAAATTCCAATTACTAAATTTGACCCAAACACAAATAAACAAAAAAATAAATAAATACCAAGCTGGTCAAGCTAAATAAAACCGTTTAAAAACAATAACAGTGTTTCTTCTTCGGAATTCATTTTGCAACTGGCTCCTTTACTAAGAGAGCCGATGTGTGAGCGGCATGTTCCCAACGGCAGCGGACTGCAGCCGACGGCGCGCCGCGAACGGCGCTCGACGGCAGTCGACGGCTGCCGCTGACGGCGCTCGACGGCAGTCAACGGCTGCAGTCGACTGCCGCTGACGGCGCTCGACGGCAGTCGACGGCTGCCGTCGACCTCTGCAGTTGGCAACGTGCCGTTCGTGTGTAAGAGCGCTTAAACTGACACCAGCACATTTTCTGAGAGATATTTCCTGTAGTGGCGGAGACTCAGCCTTAAAACCTTACGACTCGAAATATACCGTAATACCAAAATTTAAGCTTTAACGAGGAAAGTAAGCTTGTAATATTAAAGGAAATGAAACTTTAATACACCGACGATTAGGTATATGTTGCGACAAGGATTTTAGAATACTTTTGGCATCAAGCCAATAACTGCGAAACGGTGACGCAATTGAGTTACGTAGGCTTATTGAGACCTCGAGGAATTTTTTTAATTTACTAGCAGTGGTAACATGGATCTAAATGACTAACTAATTTTATTTTTGTAAAACATTGCCATTAAATATACTTATATTCGCTTCAGCCTGTAATATCCCACCTTTGGGCATAGGCCTGTTTCCCCATGTAGGAAAAGGATCAGAGCTTAATCCACTAAGCTGCTCCAATTCGGGTTGGCGGATATATTCCCTACTATGAGTAACGCTCGCTATCAGGTGTACATGACAACCACCGGGACCAACGGCTTAACAGAATAGAACAGAAGGCTCTTTCCAAGAGGATACGGATACTTACTACTCTTATAGAGCAGAACAGGGGGTCCAAAGTGTTCCGAAGACTATTGGGGAGAAGCCTTCTTGCGAAGCTCAAATCAGCAGACGGCAGTACCGTTTTTTCTCGCTCTCAGATCTGAGATGAGGTCGAGAAATTTTATGGACAGCTGTACAGTGTGAGACTCGGGACAATGGAGATACACGTGCACCAATGTTACACCATTTTTCGGAGAATATCGCGGGTATTGAAGTGGATGAGATAAGTGCGGCGCTCGAGCAGCTTAAAAACGGAAGGGTGCGGGGGCACGACGGAGCTTCTTAAGGCTGCGGGGGGGGACTGTTCTAAAAGCCTTGGCGACACTTTTTAACGCCCTCATCCACCGGTGTACCATGCCAGAGGCGTGGTCCAGAAGTGTAGTGGTGCTGTTCTTCAAGAGAGGCGCTAAGTGTATGTTAAAGATTTACAGGCCGATCTCACTTCTGAGCCACGTCTATGAGCTGTTTTCGAGGGTCGTTTCGAATCTAACGAAACGAACGAAATTCCAACCACCGGAGCGGGCTGGATTTCGAATAGGCTACCGCACCGTAAACCACATCAATACTATTTCGGCAGATTATACAAAAGAAAGAAGAATATGATCAGCCGCTGTGTATGGCATTTGTGGACTACGAGAAAACCTTCGACTTTGTCGAGACCTGGGCTGTCCTGGATTCTCTACAGAGATATCATATCTACTGGCGATATATCCAGGTACTGTGATATATATACGACGCGACGACGATGACCATCCATATCCAAGACCAGAGAACAAGACCAATTATCACCAGAACTATTTACCAATGCGCTGGAGGATGTCTGTAAGACCTTGGATAGGGGAACGACGGGGGGGGGGGGGGAGAGATCAACGTCAACGGCTAACACATCTTTCACCTTCGTTTCGCCGTAAATATTGTCATATTTGCGGAGACGTTAGGTGAGCTAGGTCAAATGCTGGGCAGCCTAAACGAGTCCTCTCGACGAGTCGGTCTCGGTATGAATTAGGACAAAACAAAATTTATGTTCAACAACCAAGTCATCAGGGGAGGCCTACGCCCAGCAGTGGACTTGTAAGGGCTGATGGATGGATGGAACCAAGTCATATCGAGACCGCTATCGGTCGATGGTGACCTTTTCGAATTTGTTCAAGATTGTGTCTACCTAGGCCTCACCATTCAACTAGGCCGAAACAACTTCGAAAAGGAAGCTTGGACCAACGGACAACGGACACGGAAAGCTCCACCGAAGCGGTATAAAAAATAGTTTGCATCACGAATCAAAATAAAAAGAATCATAACAAAAAAAAATTGAGGACCTACTGCTTCCCTTCACCATAAAATAAGATGCATGAAGACAACAATTATGTACATAATGATATGGCACTATTTTATCTGTAAACTTAATAATAATTTAATTAAACACAAGAATTTATTTCATACTGATATAAATAAAGATAAAAGTTCAACTCACAAAAACTTTAATACTACACGAGATGAAAATAAAAATTGATAACAAAATTTATTCAATACATCATTTTGATAGTAATTTTAGAATATAACATGATTTAATTTATATAATTAACCACACTGCGAGACGAGAAGTAGAACAAAAAGTATAAGATATTCAACAAAGTCTTCAAACGTACGTGATTTTAAAATAACGCATCTGATGCGTTTGTGAATAGTTAAAACTAGAGATGCCACGAATAGTAATTTGGCCGAATACCGAATGTTCGGCGAGGTTCTTGGCCGAAACGCCGAACATTCGGCAGCCGAATATTCGGTTCGGCCACACTTAGTAGATTTTAAATATTAATTTGTTAGTTCTTTTTTTTGGTAATTAAATATCTTTGTGAGTTATTACTAAAAATAACTCAAAATATTTGTTGAGTTCTTTTTTCATAACTTATTTGGCAATCCTTACTATATTTTATCATAAATATGAAAGTAAATCTGTTTATCTCGATTTCACGCCAAAACTGCTGAACCGATTTAAATGTGGTACACATCTGTCTAAGGCTAGAGTAGATACTCTAGAGCCTTAGAAAGGGCATGGGCTATACTTCACGCGGACGAAGTCGCGGGAAAACAGTTAGTAATAAAAAATAAAAAATAAATAGCTATTCGGTATTCGGCCAAAAGGTTAACCATATTCGGCCGAATACCTAATAGCGAAAAAAAGAGGCTGAATAGCCGAATACCGAATAGTTGCCGAATATTCGTGGCATCTCTAGTAAAAACCAAGAACAACGCATTTAACTAAATACGCATTTTTAAACATAAAAACTAAATACTTGAGTCATAAAGCACTTATAAAGAGAATCGTTATTTAAAGAAACTCACGTGGAGGCGATAGCGACGTAAATTATCTGCAAGACATTGACACTTTATCATTGTGTTAAAACAAAGTTCTAAGATTCGAATGTAAAAAAGTATATCAATTACGACACCGTAAAATTCCTTCCACGTGCACAAATTCCTTTCTTTTTGGGCACAAAATGTTGAAGTAGGTACATTCAATTCATGGCATTATTCCTAATGATGTATAAATTACCCGTAAAAATGTTTCAAATTACCCTCATTTCAAAATAAATTCTTTAAACATAATTAAACCGAGATAATAATACAATTTTAACGATCAAAAGACTCATTAATTACAATAAACGAATAATTCATTTATAATGCAATAGAATCCGTAAAGTTAAATATTGTTAATTAGAATAATTATGACTATAGAACAAATATTTGTATGCGGCCGTGTTGAGCGATAATAATGTGGTAACATTTTAATAGTAACATTTTAATAATTTTTAGTATATGTACAACACCAAACTTAATAACTTCGAACCGCTTAGAAAATGTAAAAAAAAAACATAGTGTAACAAATTTGTCTAAGGTACGAACGAATAAGCGTTACATTAAACATTACATAAAATTTTCGGACCAGGTATATTAGTTTTTTTTTTTTTTTTAATCATTAAAAAAATCTATAATAGTTGGCATGACATAAGGATCTAATAACTTGTAAACTATATGTAAACAAAAACAAAATAACCTTTATTTGAACCGTCATGTTGGCACGGTCACTGACGATCGCCTGTTTGCCAAAATACACTATCTTCATTGAATACCACCGCATTCCAAAATCTATTAATAGTCACTACATATAAAACACCTTAATGCCGTCACTATAGACATAGTGAACTCAAATATTTTGGTCACTTCAACACTTTCTATTCACAAAATTTATTTAAATGACTAAAGTAAACGAGAATATTCTAAATATTATAGACGCGAAATGCGAATGAGACTCGTTAAAGTAAACGTAATAATGAACGAATAAAATGTAGTACTAATGTAATAAGTGTGATAGGCGATATTGTTAAGAACGCGGTTCTGACAACACTGAGAAAAGTGACCGGCGCGCGCGCTCCAGACTCATTATTTAATAGTCAGATAAAAGATTATCTATTGTGTCGTCCTCGGTCAATACGATACTAAATTACGAACTTGCGACTGAATGGCGTTACAGCAGAAGCGACAAATGCTTTTGACGCGAATGAGGAGTAAGTATTGAGATAATAATGAATAATGGCCCCATGCTTTCCTTGACATAAAATAGGTCGTCTTTAGAAAATAATTATCATTGTTATTACTAATAATTGAAAAAGTGTTTTTTATACGACTAGGTCGGCAAACAAGCGTACGACCCACATGATGATGAGCTGCTACCTAGCCTATAGACGCTTGTAATACCAGAAGCATCGCAACCGGCAACTTAGAAAAAATACCTATAAGGTATACCTATATACAACCTGACCACTACACGATGATAAATTAGTGATAAATTTTAGGAGTTTCTACGCGTTTAAGCTAAAAGATGTTAAAACCAATGTCTGAAAAGACTCAATTGTCCTTTTTTAAACAGCTGACTAAACACTAAGCAGTCTAATTTTATTGTAATCGGTATCTGCAGCCTATGAACGGCTGCAACAATCTAAATAATCTATCTCTGAATTTACTTACTGACTCTAGAGACAGAGGTTCGATATTAAATATTTTGATATAAAATATAATCTCAACTAGTTTGTATAAATCTGTTTATATTGTCGCTTTTGCCGCTGAACTCTTTTGTCTACGTTCACGGTCTGCTGAGCGAGCTAGAAAGGTTACACATATCTTTTGTCATTCTATAATAGATCTGGCATTTTGCAAGTTTTTTTTTTTTGAACGATTGCTCATAATGTTCTCGTAAAATCTAAAATAATAATAACTGTTTTAAATCATCACGCATACATAAAACGTCAGACGTGAAGTAGATTTTTGAATCAAAGGTTATCTTCTGATTTCGAACCGAGCGAATGACTTCTCGTTACTCCCTTATCCATTTGTTTTATCACTTTAATGTGCTATGTTTAACTAGTGATTTCTTCGATCGCCAGAAATAGACATCTCAATATATATATAAATTACGGTTCATGTTGTTTGTCCGCGATGGACTCCTCAATTACATAACCGATTTTAATAAAATTTGCTCACACATGGTAAATTTTTAGTTGAGAGGAAATCATTGAAAATATATTTTTTTTTTTCATGTTCAGGCAGCCAGCTGACGTATAATCCACCATGTTATGGTCAGCTGACTTTATTTTTCCTTCAAGATATTAGGTAAACTATAATCCAACAAATTTTAAAGTGGGAGGAAATGACTAAAAAAAACTTTTTTTCTCCATGCATGGGATGCTGCCCACCCACAGAGTCGCAGCTGACGGTCGCGAATATTTATAATATAAGTATTTTACGAAGTTTCGCTTGAGAGGAAATAATTGGCCATAATAAGTGGCTCCCGGACCATACGCTGTATGCATGCAAGAAACGTATTTTTCAATAGGTTTTGAGCTTATATCAAACTATCTGGGTATAGTCGTTATTATATTAAACTACACTGAATCAGCCAATGAACATCCCAGTTTTGTTTCAGAGTTTTAGTTTCATCCACCACGCTATTCCGTGTGATGGTCACTAACACGTCTCTATTATACCAACCAGGACCGAAGGCTTAACGCGCTCTCCTAGCCACAATTGTGGAGATTTGTAGAACACATACATCCAGACCAGGAAAAATATTTGTACAAATACAACTGTCTATCTTGAGCGAGAATCGAGCCACCGACGACTTCTCGCACCACTAAACAACAACGTTGTGTTATAATTAGTATAAGGCTCTACGAAACTTTTTCAAGTACGACTCGCACTTTAATTTTTTTTTTACAAACATGCGCGCGCATATGTTGCAAAAAGTTCAATTATTAAGTGATAATTACGCACAAGGTTCAAATATAGCGATATCTAACATTGTCGAGAAAAAGATAAAATACTTCGTCACGAGCCAATGATAAAATAATTCAAGAACAAAACTGAAATTATAACCAAATTCCAACATTTTATGTGATTACAAACAACTTCCTTGTACGAAGTAAATAAAACATAGTTTTTCGTATAGAACGTATCATCTCGTAGCTGATATAACCATCAAGCATAAAATTGATTACAAGATTAAGGTATTAACATTATCTACCTACTAATAATTACTAAGAATTTATGTAAGCAGTAAGCACAAAGGTAACAAACATTAAGTAAAGAGACTACCTAATATATTTTGAATAAACTGTACCCGCGACTTTGCTCGCTATCTTTTCATGAGGCCTATAAAATTAGTACGTCTACGTTCAAAGATGTATATACGTCTCACTTGATTACTTCTGTTATTTCTTGACCTTCAAACCGAAGACTTGAAAAATGTACGGTATTATCTGCAAAATATCTCCTTTCTGACAAAAAAATAAAAATTAAAAACGGAGTAATCAATGACAGACAGCCAGACAAAAATGAAAAACAATACGTTATTGGCTCTTGCTTCTGAAAAAATAATCTCCGACGTTATAAGTATACTAGCTGGCCCGGCGGTTTCACCCGCGTTAATTTTAAGGTAAAAACGTACTAAAATATTACATAGTCAATAGCTTTTTTTGGTAAATTATCTATCCAACACAAATATAATTTTTCAGTTTCAACCAGTAGTTCTTGAGGTTAGTGCATTCAAAGAAACAAACAAACTCTTCAGCTTTATAATATATATTGGTATATAATATATTATCATATAATATAATATTATTTGCTAACTTTGTTTAATATCGGTCAAGGCAAATCGATATACCTATGATTAATAGCTTCTAAATTCAGATGAGTGCGGCTCTTCTCGGCTATTTGTGTTTGAAAAGAAAAGTATCGAAAACGGATTCCATACAAGATCATTCCGTAAGTGATTCTTAAATAACAAACAAACGTTCAAAACATGACAACGTAGAAGTCATTACAAAAATTGATAGGTTAAGTTTAAAGGTCATTTGTGCGTGATTTTGGTACGAATTTCTATTTTCCAATATTCGAATACGTGATTTGAATACAAAAGCGTATATATTTTGATTAAGAGTTCATTGCCTAGCTATTATAAACCACTGTATGGCTAAAAGAGATTTTAGTAGTCCAATAAGGTTCTTGTACTTTTTAAACGTAAATTAAGGACGCTATCACATTTTTTCACAAATATCAGTGATTTTAAGGTACCATTTTAATTAATTAGGAGTCACACTATGAGGATATCTTGATTTCAAACGAAAGATAATATATTCATCTCCAGAGTAACACCATAAAAATTCTATAGCCCCATACAAATTTTTCACGCAAACAGGTTTTAACCATCACAGTAATCGCAAAAAAATGAAAAAAGACGGGTCTGAATATGAACCAGTATAGTTAAATACACTGTACTAAGGAAAATAAATACACAAAGATATTGTTGCTTATTTAGTCCTCTGTGCGGATAGCTAAATATTTTATAAGTATATATAAAGTACCAAGATTAGTTACGCCGGTAAAATCGAGCAGCAGCGGTTTCAATGTGTGCGTAGACGCGTAAGGTTATTGTGTTTCGATTTAGATACCTAAACTTAAGCGAGTTCAAAATGTGATAGCGTCCTTAAAATAATTTATTATAACTCTATTACTGTTACTAAACGATTATTTTCTTCAGTTTGTTGTGCAACATAATTATATGTGTTTTTATTAATTCATTTATTAGAATGAAGTATACACGAAGGAGTGATCGATGAGAGAGAACTAATTCATTTGTGAACAATATTATGCAGCGATCGTTACTCATAGTAGGGAATATATCCGCCATTTTTTATGGAGCAGCGTGGTGGATTAAGCCCTGATCCTTCTCCTACATGGGGAAAGAGGCCTATGTCCAGCAGTGGGATATTATAGGCTGAAGCGATTGTAATGTTCCATTAATCTAGAATTTCAACTGTAAATATTTATACAAAATTAAATTAAAGAGACGCGATGAGTTAAACACGGGATATTTCCACTCATAGAAAGTTATTCTCCCATAATGGTTGGTTCTTTTAAAAATTTAACTAGTTGACCTTTGCTATCTGGACTACATTGTATGGTGAACTGTCGGCCTGTAAGGGTCACTTTCGAGGCGGTTACGTAAAGCTGAGGCATAGCAACTGACCCAGAAAAGGTCAAGGTCAGGAAAATGTGCTTTTTTTCTAATTTAATAAAACAGAATTTTTTTACAACGTGCAATGTTAAGATGAAAATTACTTTTACGGTATAATAAATTGTTTGTCAATTATTTTAATTACAATTAACCACCTACATGAGTGGGAGACCTTTAAAATTAATATAATAACCAAAAACGCCTCTTAGCATCCCACAGCTAGGCAATAGGCATAGACTACTTCTCCTATCAAGGAAAATATGAGGATGAATAGAATAGGTAGTAAAGATGTGTATCCGGACCTCCGATACAGAAATCTCATTTTAGGGTCATTAAGGAGTTAAGGACATTAAGTATCGATAAATTTATATTTACTAGCTTCTGCGCGCGACTTCGTCGGCGTTGACTCCGCTCCTATTGGTCTTAGCGTGACGATACATAGCCTATAGCCTTCCTCGATAAATGGGCTATCTAACAGTGAAAGAATTTTTCAAATCGGCCCAGTAGTTCCAGAGATTACCGCGTTCAAACAAACAAAAAACAAACAACCAAACAAACAAACTCTTCAGCTTTATATATTAGTATAGATTGTAAAACTTCGTATGTTTTAGTGTGATTTTTGCTATTGTTGTAAGCCTTTTTTAACTCTGGGATTTCCCAGCTTTTAAGCACTCCGCGGTCGAAGGCGGAAGGAGTGTAGGACTCACTGGCATGGACAGAATGGGCCGGAATACCCACTAAAACCCACCGGTGCCCTTATCGTCATAATGGGCGCCACGCATGGGGTAGCTTGCGCACGCTACTGTTACGCCCCAATGGTTGGCCCATCGTGGGCGCCGTGAGCGCTCTACATATATTGAAAATGAAAATGAAAACATTTATTTCGCCATAACGTGATACACACACTTAACGAAATTCTTACATCGGGGGAAGGAGTTATATCGGCGTCTTCTTGTCTCTGGTCGTCTCCTGCGGAGTGTTCAGCGTGGACTTTGTCTACGAGCTTTGTAGGCTTCGAAAAGCTCGTAGAGCTTTCATCATGGCTTTAGAGCCAAAGCTCGTAGAGCTTTAGCTCTAAAGCCATGACCTCCTCGCAGAAGAAGGCCACAGCCGACCAGCACCTCTCACTGTCAAGCAAGTAACATGACACGCTCAGAAACGTCAGGTCTCCGCCTATTACGGCCACCAGGGCACGTCACTTGGGCCCTCAAGCGACGCAGTCATCGAGGCCTCGTGACAGGCAGAGGTGGCTTCCCTACTCACGATTTAATGCAGGTACGAACCGAAGCAGCCATGCCCGGTAACCACCTGAGTCAGACTAAATGACAGCACCTTGTGCCGCTTTTTGACCCTGCGACGAAGATGAAGGGGACGTACGGACGGTGTCCAACGTCGCTGAGCCCGTCGCTCGTGTGTTAATGTTATATCAAGTAATTAATGTACGACTTACGTTAGTACCAAATGTTTACTATTTTTCATTTATAACTTTATAATTGTGTGATTTGTTGGTAACAGTAGGTACCAATAAAATGAAATGTCTAAATATTAATCAATATCGTGGAAAAATAAAGAAGACTTAAAAAATTGGCAGGTACTTGCGGATAATCAAAATCATTTAGGTTTACTACATCCATAAAATTAAGTTAAATTACTTATTTTCGAAGTTTATTTGATACTTTGTACGACTTCCCGACGATAAATAGAAGGTTTAACAAGTTCTCGTGAACTTTACTCAACAGTTTTGTATCGAGACCAAAGTGGGTAGTTATATACTTGTAATTTGTTTTCGTATAACAATATGTCTCTTTGGAATTGTTTTTTTAGTTATTTTTTTTTGTTATTTCTATTGTTTTTTAATAAACAGCTTTTATTTTATAATAATAACTTCTGAACGACTGCAACAATTTTTTTTTTGTACTTTACATGACAAGGTTTTTAAAAAAAATCGTTTTATTTACTGCCGGTACGAAGTTAATTGTCAGAATTACGTGAATCTTCGCTGTCCCGAATCTCGGGCTTGTATGCCGTCAACGAATACAGCTATCCATAAAAAGTGGAGACCGTGTGTTGGCCAACGCAGTGTGGGGCATTTTCCGTCCTCCATCTACGAAAGATTTCCGGATGATGCTAGATGAGGATTGCAGAGGACCGGGATGTTTGGCGCGAACTTGTGGAGGTCTATGTCCAGCATTGGACTGCGATAAGGCTGCAGCGAATTATATTACTGGACGTGTCCCCACTGTTCCACCCATGTACGATGATACGATTTCGCAACAATTATTTATGGAACGATAACTCCACTTCTAGACAGAGTATCAAGGGTTTAAACTGTGAAAACTGCCTTTTAATGGGCATGACGACAGTATCAAAAAATCGCCAATTTAATGATTTCAGGTGAACAATCATATTAAAAAAATTCAAAATACTGGTTTAGTTTTATGTAAAATAATAACATTATTGTGATTTTCAATAAAATAAAACATTAAAATACTGCAATCGGCCATTTTGATTGAAACACAAATTTAAGCGCATGACGTCACGCTATAACATCAATATAATACGTCAGGCGCGTTCACCTACAACTCACTCTAGTCGACAAGTTGAAAAAGGTCGAAAATAGAGATACTGCTCTTAAAATTATGTGTAATAGCTCATTGGATTCGAAATCGCCTAGAAAAATGTTCTATAAGTGTGTTTTGCACAACAAAAATTGCAAAAGTTATAAACAATTAAAAAAAGGAAAAAATGGCCTTCCGTTTTTTGCCAATATTTCATAAACTATTAATATTAAAGAAATTTCAAAATTAGATTGTGAAAGAGGAGGAAATTTCCAATAAAAAAACTTGCAGCTCCTGGAACTCTATCTCCATTATTTATAATTTTAATTTCATGCTGGTCTTAGGTTGAACGCGTCCGAAGTGTGTCATGCCATGAGGTCAGAGCCGACGCCATGACATCTGCTGCCGTTTTGAGTTTTGACGTGCACATTGAAAACATATTAGAAAAATAGTTTTAATCTTCCTTAAACTTCGCGATAAAAAACAAAGAGGCCGTATCATTATGTTTGTTCCCTCATTAGGCACAGAGACATAAAATATTTTTACTGTGTTTATCTATACTAATATAATAAAGCTGAAGAGTTTGTTTGTTTGATTGTTTGTTTGTTTGTTTGTTTGTTTGAACGCGCTAATCTCAGGATCTACTGGTCCGATTTGAAAAATTCGTTCAGTGTTAGATAGCCCATTTATCGAGGAAGGCTATAGGCTATATATCATCACGCTAAGGCCAACAGGAGCGGAGTCCACGCCGACGAAGTCGCGCGCAGAAGCTAGTACTAATAATTATAATAAAGCTGAAGAGTTTGATTGTTTGTTTGTTTGAACGCGCTAATCTCAGGATCTACTGGTCCGATTTGAAATATTCTTTCAGTGATAGATAGCCCATTTATCAAGGAAGGCTATAGGCTATATATCATCACGCTAAGACCAATACGAGCGTAGCACCAATGAAGAATGTTTCAAAATCGGGGTTTTTTTCCTTTTGAGAGCTTCCGCTGCACAAACGGCTAACGTTTCGCACAAATCATGTATGACAGAATTGGTCCTATTCCACGCGGACGAAGTCGCGCGCAGAAACTAGTAATAAATAAAATAATTTGGTTTTATACTTAATGAACTATTTTACGGTAGATAGCTCTATTACAGATTTTTTGTTACCTTTATCTTTTTTTTCTATTTATTTCTGCAAAGTCAACAACTGAAAGTCAAGAAGTTGCGGTTTTATATAAAAAAAGATCTTAAATAACGTTTTGCGGTTAAGGAAGCAATAATAACTCAACTACCTAAGAAGCAATATTGAATACGCAACCGAAAGGATTATATAAAAGTAACTAGCTGTGCCCGCGACTTCGTCCGCGTGGAATTTGCAAAAAAATATTGTTCAGTTCGCAGTTACTAAATAAATAAATTTCCAAAATAAAAGTAGCCTAAGTTATTCCTTATTACATCAGCTATCTACCAGTGAAAGAAAAAACGGTTATTTTAATATTACAAACAGACACTCCAACTTTATTTGTATAGATGTATAGATTAAGTTGACTTTACTGCTGAATGTACATAAACATCTATTTGAAAACGTTAATTTTTGTACCGAAAATAATATAATACTTACACCATTCACTATTTTCAACGCTGTGTTATTTAAAAGAACACCGACTATATACGGCTAGTCAACATTCTACTTCTAATAAACAAAATGGTGAAAGATAATATATAATGTAAACCAGACATGAGTTACTAACCGTAGCTTTAATAGATTTGATAAGAATCACTTAAATGATTTTTGACATGCAGTGAATAAGTAGCCAATTCCATTTTAATTAATTAAAGATAAAATATTTCACCCAAATACCCTCCTATTTTAAAGTTAATTAAAAGAAGGAGACACTCTTTTGTCGCATTAATAACAGTGTAAAGCTGTAACAACAAACTGAAATGATACGACACAAACTAATTCACTAACGGCGGCGGCGTCGTGTTACCTTCGGCGCAAGGAATGTGTCTACAAAACAATACATTACTACTGGTTTAAATGATGACATGCTATTATAGGTACGCACCAGGTTGTGTAGTACAACAAAATGTTGCTTAAACTAAACCCAACTGATATAATGACGATAAAACTTCTGTTTTGAAACAAACGATTATCTATCTACTTATGAATACTAATGTACGAGTTTAATTTAACATAAACAACTTCAGGTCTTACCATACCTACATATAAAACTAATAATAATATTTCAATTAATCGAAAAATTCTTAGTTTAGTCCAACGTAAAAAATTATATTCTTTTATACGCTAAGCAAGTTGAACTTTTACAGACAGTGCAGTGCAACAAACTCATTAATGGTAAATGAAAGATATTTCGATCCGTCTGAACCTGTGGTCTGAACCCACGTACCTACATGTAATACGTATACTACACGCACACTACAGGTATATATAAATATGTACCTATGTGTACGTGTGAAGATTCACCACATGAGACATTCTTTAAAATGTTAATAAACATAGGAGCTAGCTAGCCTAAGAAGAGCCGAATTGAACTAGTATAAGAAAAATCTCCGTCTGGAAAAATGAACTCAACCTGTACCAAACCTGATTACCTACACCATGCCGTGGTAATAGTTAACATTATGAATATATCTTATTAAAGAGAATTTTTTAAGTCACTAGTAAAACAGAACATATGCATCGATAACGTTTCTAGCTCTTCATTTTATGTTTTCTTGTATTGATGCTGATGTTGGCATTTTGCAATCGTCGTTTACGAAATTATTAATATTAACGTTATTGCTACACACAGCTTTACATACGCACATTTCTAAGTGATACCAATTTGTCTGCCTATATGAAGATGAGATTAACATAATTATGAAGACGGCCAATGCGAGTTTGACTGACATTCGAAGGTCCGTCTCACGTTATAACTTTTAACATTACCTATGTAATTATGTATTTCGAAAACCCAAACCCAACAGGATTAAACATGAATCCATCTCATTATAAGAGAACCCTTATCAAGCATTTAGTAATTTATAGACAGGATGCTACAAATGGAGTTATTCGGCCTGACACGCATGTGTTGTATGTGGGCTACATTTAGAATAATAGAAAACTGAAACTTCATAGATTCTAGCATGAAATAGTGTGTCGCAATTATATGCGACAAGGAACAGTTACAATTCATGAAGACCACATCGCTGTGCCCTGTAACGATCATGGTACGCCCCCGCCGTATCTCCACACGTGGTAATACGGTCGCCGCGCGCCGGTCAAGCTCCTAGCTATATAATTAGGTACATATTATATGCAGATTAGATAGAAAAACGAACATTTTAGCAGCGCGACGCGATTCTCGATGGCATTGACTTCACACTATGTAATTTTGTCAACTGAGCTGTTATACATTTTTTAATATGAATCTACTCGTAAATAAAGTTCATTAATACGATAGCACGTGCGTTCGCTAGTCTTGTGATCTATATGCGTCCCATTTATATATCTAAGCATGTTGCGAGTTGAAATTAGCGCTGTAGATACTGGGAACGACAGCTTAGCCTAATATTTATGACGTCAAAGTTCATTCGTATTATTTTTATTTTTGAGCTTCCTATACACGACGAAATTATAAAATGTTATTATCATATGAAAATTTCGATCCAGCGAGATTCAAACCCGCACTCCCGACATACCGTGTCGGTGCTCTAGCCAACTAAGCTATGGAACGATGTCCAGCCGAATCGAAATTTTGATATGATTTTATTCGGTTTTATGCAAAGATCAAGATCAAGAGAAGTCAAAGATTATGTTTCTGTTTTGTTTTTAAAATATACTTAATAATCATTAAGTAAGGGTGAATTGCACCAAAACTCTCGTTATTGTAACTGTTAAATTTAACAATAACGCTAACAATAACGATTAATGGTTACGTTAGCCATTACGCGGTTGCACCATCAAAAAAACTGTTAACGTTGTAGTTAAGTGGGTTACTAGTAAAATGAGACATATGTTACTCGAAAATGAACGCGGGTAAATTTTCGTATATAGCAACACTTGAGACATACAGTCAATTTTCAAATCTCACCTGTAAATTTTTACATAATGAAGAAAAGCATAAGTTAGAAATAATTAAATTACAATTAGAGATAGATTTATTAAGAAATAAATAATTCAAGTTATTTAATAAAAAATTTATTTTAAAAATAAATCTTTATTTTTGTCCTTATTACCTCAATCCAACATAATAGGTGGTGATAACTAAGACATTTGATTAAAATAATTATTTATCAAAGGAGTTCTATTATGGTCATCAGACCTGTTAATAGAACCGCTATAGTCAAATTCCTCTTCATCAGCAGATAAGGGAGTCTTATAATCCATAAATGATGGTGTAGGGCTGTAGGCTCCTTCATTTTCTTGCACATATTATGGAGCACTGCAGTAGCCACTATAATAGGTTGTGCTTTCTTCAAATCAGTGCTTATTTTTGACGATAGAACTGGAAAACGCTTTTTCCAACATCCAAACATCCTTTCAATTACATTTCTTGTTCTAATTTGGCTTTCGTTATATAGTTTTTCTCCTTCGGATATTGGGTTACGTAGTGGAGTCAACAAATATGGTTTTATTGCGTAGCCCTTATCCCCAAGTAACCAGTATCCTTCAAATTCACCAGCTTCCAGTCTACTTTTTATAACACTGCAGTTAAATATATGGCTATCATGACTACAGCCAGGCCAACGTGCTACAATGTTGGTTATATACTTTTCTGCATCGCAAATAACTTGCACATTTATTGAAAATATCAATTTTCTATTTCTATAATTTTCATAAAATATGAATAAATTATAATGTATAATTAATAATGTACCTAATTTTTAGTGTTTTTGTATACGAGTACACTGTATTATGGAATATAATAATTAAAAGTAACACCTCTTTAAATGAATTTAAAATACAAACACATAATCACAATGAGATATTAATCGTTGAGGTACATACATACAGTTAACATTTATACAGTTTTACCATATACCGAATACCATACACAATTTTACCATACCGAAAAACCGAATGAAAATAATATTAAAGCAAAAACAATGGCGTAATGACGGAATTTGACATAACAATGACGATAACCGGCCAAATATGTGTCGTTAAAGTTACCGTTAAATTATGACGTCATTTTAACCATTGTCAGATGGTGCAACGCATTTTTGTCTTAACGATTGATTTAACGAAAGATATTACGTTAACGTGAGATATTTAACGTTAACGTCAGTTGGTGCAATTCACCCTAAATCATTAAAAACAATTAAAAATTAGAATCTGCTGTTAGATAAATATTGGTATCTTATGACCATTTATTTTTCGCTAATGAAATAGACTTTGGGTACCTAATTTACGTTGCTAGTACAAGTAGCTTTACCTTTATCTTCTGACTAACTATACTTTTTTTTAGTTCGTACACATAAATTGGCAAACAGTAACACATAGGTAAAAGAAGGAAATTTAATCTATACTAATATATAAAGCTGAAGAGTTTGTTTGTTTGATTGTTTGTTTGTTTGTTTGTTTGTTTGAACGCGGTAATCTCTGGTTCTACTGGGCCGATTTGAAAAATTCTTTCAGTGTTAGATAGCCTATCTATCGAGGAAGGCTATAGGCTATGTATCATCATGCTAAGACCAATAGGAGCGGAGTCCACGCCGACGAAGTCGCGCGCAGAAGCTAGTATGGTATATCAGGGCAATATCTCAGTGTCATTGACCACACAAATTTCAATTTTACCATAGCTTTAATATATATTCAGCCCGATAAGGAATTATAATTCTGTTTTTGAACAAATTCTTACCACTGAAACAGATATAGAACTGAGGTAGAGCACAGCAGGAAATTTCCTGCTCAAAATATGGAACAGCGCGACTGGGGTAGTACCTCGACCTCGTACCTCGAATATTACTGCTTTCAAGCAGTGTTGTGTTCCTGTTGATGAGTAAGGTGACCAGATCTCCTGGTGTGAAAATCGGGCTAGGGCAACGCGCTTTCGAAGCTTCTGGTGTTGTAGAATAATATATAACTATAATCTACGGTAATCGCTTACCATATGGTGAGCCGTACGCTTGTTTGCCGACCTAGTTATATATTTAAAAAAATCGGCCAAGTGCGAGTCGGACTCGCGCACGAAGGGTTCCGTACCATTGACTAGATACATTGATTTTAATATCGGGCAAAAAGCGGCTTAAAAAATCACTTTTGTTGTATGAGAGCAAAAATAGGCAAAAATGACGTTTTTTTGTATGGGAGCCCCCCTTAAATATTAATTTTATTTTAATTTTATTATTTATTATTAAAGTAAAAATAGAACTGAGTATTTTGTGAATATTTCAAGTGCCTACCTGTTGCCATTATTGATATCGAGCAAAAAAAGGCAAGAAAATCGCGTTTGTTGTATGGGAGCCCCCCTTAAATATTTATTTTATTTTGTTTTTAGTATTTGTTGTTATAGCGGCAACAGAAATACATAATTTGTGAAAATTTCAACTCTCTAGCTATAGCCGTTCTTGAGATACAGCCTGGTGACAGACACACGGACGGACGGACGGACGGACAGCGAGGTCTTAGTAATAGGGTCCCGTTTTTACCCTTTGGGTACGGAACCCTAAAAAGATATGTTTTAAATACATCTAGATCTTTTTGGAATTTTAAATATAAAATAACTTTAAGTTACTTGCTATAATAGTTTAAGCCCCGATCGTCATTTGAATAGAATTGGGCTAGCACATAAATACTTGAGCTAGGTTCTGACAGACCACGACATAAAAAATAAAGAAATGGAAAACTTTCAGATAGCCAGACCGTTTTTTTATTATTTGCCTATTATCAAAAAAGGAAATAAAGCCAATTGCACGCGTCACACGCTTAAGCGTGTGGGTGTGCTTTACTATCGAAAGACGGCTCTGTGTCCATTTTCCAAGATAAAATCGTTCTTATACGTTAAGTTAGGCACTGAATTTAAAAAAAAAAGGTTGATTCGGAAACTAGACATGTTAATCTATAAAGTCAGCGTATTTTCTTTTCATTTTGTTTAATATTTATAACAAAAAAAACGTAATTAAAAAGTGATATGTCAGCTGTCCGTTGGTCTGTGCCCTTTCGTTGTCTTCACGTTTTAGAAAAATATAAACAATTAATTGTAATAATTTCTTTTGAATAATACTTCAGTCACTCTAAGGATGAACTGTATATCTTTTCATGATTGAACTCTTAACCGTTTTGAAGATATTAACGAAATTCGAAAGATTTTCTGGGTTTCTTTCATAAATATTTTTTCTTTTTTAAACCCCCGCGCAAAACGAGGGGTGGTATAAGTTTAACGTGTCTGTGTATCTGTGTAACTATCTGTGGTACTTTTTTCTAGTTGATGAGGGGATCTGACTACCTTCCTTATGTCCTATCGATTCTAAATTTGGTACCGTGTTACTTTAATGATATTGAAAGTATATGGTAGGGTAACCAAGACCTGATCAGCCGTTCGAAGATCATCAGCTCTTTAATAGTTGATGAGGGAATCTAATTACCTTCCATATGTCCTATCGATTCGAAATTTGGTACCGTGTTACTCCAATGATATTGAAAGTGTATGGTAAGGTATCGTATTATGTATAGTAAGGCATCCGCCAACCCGCATTGGAGCAGCGTGGTGGATTAAGCCCTTTAATATATATAACAAAAAAATGTAATAAAATAATATATCTATAGCTGTCCGTTGGTATGTGCACTTTTAGTTGTCTTCTCGTTTTAGAAAAATATAAACAATTTTAGCGAAATGTATTAGCTATTGAACGAGCGGATAAATAATAAGATGTTATCTATCTTCGCTGACTCTTTATTGAAGAATAATAATGATAGAAAAACAATATTCAAGTAAAGAAATATAAAAAAATCGGCCAAGTGCGAGTCGGACTCGCGCAGAAGGGTTCCGTACCATTGACTAGGTACATTGATTGTAATAACGGGCAAAAAGCGGCTAAAAATCACTTTTATTGTATGAGAGCAAAAATAGGCAAAAATGACGTTTTTTGTATGGGAGCCCCCCCTTAAATATTAATTTTATTTTAATTTTATTATTTATTATTAAAGTAAAAATACAACTGAGTATTTTGTGAATATTTCAAGTGCCTACCTGTTGCCATTATTGATATCGAGCAAAAAATGGCAAGAAAATCGCGTTTGTTGTATGGGAGCCCCCCCTTAAATATCTATTTTATTTTGTTTTTAGTATTTGTTGTTATAGCGGCAACAGAAATACATAATTTGTGAAAATTTCAACTCTCTAGCTATAGCCGTTCTTGAGATACAGCCTGGTGACAGACACACGGACGGACGGACGGACGGACGGACGGACGGACGGACGGACGGACGGACGGACGGACAGCGAAGTCTTAGTAATAGGGTCCCGTTTTTACCCTTTGGGTACGGAACCCTAAAAAGTAGAAAAATACAAAATATAATTATAAGATAATAGAAAAACAATACTCAAGTAGCAAAATATAAAATATAATTATAAGATAACGTGCTACGTGTTCGTAGGTACATAATTTTACTTACTAAATTGTAAAACAAATTATCAAGAAGAATTTAAAATCAATTTCTTTGACGACTATCAAAAACACGCCACATTACTCTCCTCCGAGACCGAAGGTCGATAGCAGGTTGGCGGGCCAGTGGAACCAGATGCTGCATAGCTCTCGGTGAGTTGGAACTGTCTGCGGTGATGCTTGCGAAGCCTGCGTTGCCGTTCAAGCTCGGGTTTACCAGTAGCTTAGCGAATGACCACCAGTTTAGCAAATGAGCTCGGTTTAGCGAATGGATGAGCGGATGATAAAATATTCGCTAACTCCGCAGACTTTTTATTAATGAATAGTTATTGTGTTATAATATAAAAACGATTCAAGTAGCAAAATGTAAATAAAATATTAACAAGAAGAGCTTAAAATCAAATTCTTTGACAACTATCAAAAAATATTTTTATTAAAATGATAAAAAGAGGTTTTATTATTGTTTATATAAAAAGTCTACATATGTAGAGACGCCAGTTAATTGTAATTATTCCTTTTGAATAATACTCCAAAGGATGAACTCTTTTTCTTATTATGACTGAACTCTTAATTGTTTTAAAGATATTAACAAAATTCGAAAGATTTTTTGGGTTTCTTTCATTAAAATTCATCAGTCGTCAGTTCAGCCTATTGCAGTCCACTGCTGGACATAGTCCTCCTCAAGTTCGCGCCAGACATCCCGGTTTTCCGCAATCCTCATCCAGCCTACACCGGCAATCTTACGAAGATCGTCATTAAAATTATCACCGTCTATTTTTTTTCTTCCTCTCTCCTATTACATGAACTATTTCTTTTTTAAATAACTTCTGTCTGCATCTAGCGACATTATTGATATTACTGGCTGTGAATTTTTTAAATGACTTCTGTCTGCATCTAGCAACGTTATTGATATTTTTGGCAGTTAAGTTTCCTCCGGCTTGTTGGACCGACGATCTTCGTAAGATTGCCGGTGTAGGCTGGATGAGGATTGCGGAAAACTGGGATGTCTGGCGCGAACTTGGGGAGGCCTATGTCCAGCAGTGGACTGCAATAGGCTGAACTGACTGACTGACTGACGGAAGTTAAAATTGTATCTGTGTTTCGTGACATGACGTGTCGACAGATTTTCTATAGTATAAAATGCCAAAAGAAAATAAAAACTCTGCAAGAAAACGTGCTAAATTACAACGTGATTATAAAAGAGAACGTCGTAAAAATGATGAAAGTCTTTCGAAAAATTATAAAGATGATGTTATGATTGAGCTGAATAAACTTAAAAGCTGTCTTGGAAATAAAGATAGTGGGAACTATTCTGCTCAAATTGGTAATAAAGATGATATAAACCTTGCTCCAAAAAAAAAAGAAAATGTCGAATGTCTCAAGTTCGTCAAAACGATGATTTTAGACAAAGCGAACGAGAAAAAGATAGATTAGCTAAGCAGGCTCAGCGATAATTTATTGCCTGCCTTAACATATTATAAGAACGATTTTATCTTTCAAAATCGATACAAAAAATAATAATTTTTTTTTCAATTGTTTCTCTTTTAGGCAATTATTATTAATTTCAATTCGTAACACAATGAGCGTGTGAGGCGTGCACTTTTGGATTTTCCAAATTATTTTTGTGTTTACGTTCGGTCCCCACCTATTATGACGGTCGCCGCTCAGACTATAAAATTAACTGTCTATCAATGAAAGTGTCATTAAAATCAGATGAGCCGATTTGGACATCAAACAGTAAAACTTTTTCAAACAAGGAAACCGCCTACTCGTCATTACAGATTTCACTGAAGTTTAATTCACATGCACTTGATAAGGTCATTTGCACTTTCTACTTCGGGTACTTTCATTTATTATTACCAAGCCCTACATAATTATGACTCTTATTTTGACCTTACACATACTTTCATTTTATTTTTGTAGGTGCGAAAACTGATTTTCGTCTTAAAGTATAATTTTAAAATATTGAATAGGACTCATTACATGGATTTGTACTAATATAAATTATCTTAAGAACGTCCTATACATTGTACTTGTTCTCCAGCATTTCATCATTTTACCTTTCTAAACACTCCGACGGCATAAGTAAGTTATTACACTGCTATAAATATTCAGTTTTGTGCTACATTAAAGTATGTTAGCAATATTATTAGAAGTTTTCCTGTAATCTATAATTGTATAATAACTCATACTCGTATATTCTGCATTCTATTCATCAAAATTTAACGCTAAGTAGTTTCGGAGATAAAGGAGATGAAGATTTTTTATATAAAAAAAAATTGAAATAGTTACATGTTAAAATTAATTATTTTTAACTTCTAAAATTCCTTCATCAAATAATAAACAAACTTTTAATATTTTTGATTTATCTCGAAAAACACCACACATTCATAAAATTTATTATTGATTTCGGTTCCAAGCCTTCATTTCGGTCACAAACTTTATAAGTCAAATAAAATTCCTGCAGAAGTTCCCTTTTACCACATTTGATATAAAACCATAAAACCAGCAGACGACAAAAAATAATTTTATAGACACAGACACCTTTGAGAGAACATTTATTGAACGGACCGATATTTCAGGTCACGGGCGACTCTAAAACAGTAGGTACGACAGAAACATCATTTTCATTACCCAGGAGATCACTTAAGTAGATTGAAAGTGTGTTTAGCTGTTTTCGGTAACTCCGTAACGACAGTGAACTGCCGCCTTGAACGAGTTTAATACAACTCGACCTTAATTGATGACTGTTCCAGATTCTTCCTCCTTTCCAGTAAATATATAAATTTAGAACGCTTAAAGCCGAGGGCAATTTTTGACAATCTTTGAGTGAGCGCTTTGTTTTATCGTAATATATTAAGTGGATAAACGATGTATTGTGTTTGGTTATTTGAATTTTGAACGCAGTAATCACCAAACATATACATAAATATGACTCATTTGAAAAAACTTTTATAGATTATTTTATAAGCTTTTCATTTAGTCATAAGTTCATAACTATACCACAGCGTTGACTATCTAATGAAAATAAGATAAATTAACAGTACAAATGAACTCAGAACAAAAAGCAATATAATAAAAAATCTACAAAAGAACGGAAAAAAATTAATATCCATATACAGAAATAGCTCTGACCTGAATTGGTACGGGACGTTCACTGTGGTGAATGCTCCAGCCAGAGAACATCTGGTCATTCCGGCAGGTACCAATGTTATTGCTATTTATTGAAACCAATTTTGCGTGCTGAATCCGTGAAAATCCAATTTGTATGTATTTGTATACGTGTATGTATACATTTATATCTACCTACTTTTACACTATCCCGCACTTCGTTATTAATAATCTCCTTTTACCTGGGGTTGACTGGAAAATATTGCTTAAAGCCTAAAGCAATAAGGCCGCCTTCGCATGCTGTCAGTGTATCTACATAAAAAAACATTATTTTTTCCGCTTTTCATGAAACGTCAGTTCACAAATGCGCCACAAGATGGCCACAAGGTACTACAAGGTACGTCCTTTTGTTGGGAACGTCCATCAATTGATCTTTTGTACCAATTGGCCCTAATTACTTGTGACGTTTGACGAAACATCTCGCAATCGAACCGATCAATATAACTTGACTCTACGTATCATCTCTGTTTGTTACATTAGAGCAGTAATCGATTCATTTTTATTCTATGAATATTCACTAAGAGATATTCGTAAATACAATAAACATGCATAATACACTGCATTATTAAAGTAAAACTTTTTCTGTTTGAGTAGTTTTGAAGAAATGACTACTTAGCCATAAATCCGCCCATTTTTCTACATAGTCTGTAACTATCTTTAAGCCTAAAATAAGTAAATAAATAAAATAGAATAAAATACGGTAAGTTATGTATACTATATCTGGATAATTATATCACATTTAAATTGTTCGTGTAGTAACAATTCAAAGAGTTAATGAATACGAGTAAATCTCAAGTGAAAGGCGACTGAGGCTGAGGGCTTACGGCTGCCGCATTTGTTATTTTAGACTCTGGTAAGCAATTTCAGTCAATGTCAAGTCCCATTTTACGATCACTAAAAATCACTTTAGAAACATAATTAAGAAGGAATCCTAAAAAAACCGTCTGGAAAATTTTACACTCCAAATGTTGAAATAACTGTCGTAAGATTTATTTTTAGAATTGGCTATTCACCAATTATAATGTAGGTAAAGGGTTAAAAATATTTTTGCTACGTCAATCTTTTTCTTCTTTTTTTTTACTGTGTTAGTTTCTTTAACTATATTTACTTTTATAATAAAAATGTTATTAATTACCAAAATGTTTTATCTGTACAACAAAAAAATTATGTACTTATAACTACTTTTTTTAATATTATTTTATGAATGAATTTTACAAGTGCCGGTTGAGGCATTTAAAAGCGGAATAAACATCTTCACATTTGTGCGCCGTATTTAAATAATATTCTCTAGCTCCGAATGTATTTACTACTACTACTTAGTACTTTTGGAGGACACCCTATAATTTATATTTAATCAAAAAAGTATTATTACTATTTATTTTTGTCTGCCTGCCCATTTGTTACGCTGCGCGCCTCGCCAAAGGCATACTAAATTGTTGAATGGAACTTGGTAAGATTTAAATTCATACTGTGGGACAGGGAGTACTTTTCAACCCCAAATTGATTAGGTTCCATTAGTAGAGGACGTAAATCCATTGTGTATCGTAAACGAAATTACGGATATAACTAGTTGTATAATATAATGGTGCTGTGTGGCTACGGCACTAAAGAATGTAGCGACCCCCTCTCTTCCCGTGGGTGTCGTAAGAGGCGACTAAGGGATAACACAGTTCCACTACCACCTTGGAACTTAAAAAGCCGCCGGATGGCGGGATAACCATCCATGCTGGCTTTGAAATACACAGGCCGAAGACGGGCAGCAGCGTCTTCGGTGCGACAAAGCCAGCCCTGCGGTCACCAACCCGCCTGCCCAGCGTGGTGACTATGGGCAAAACACTGACTGTGATAGGGTAATAGGTGGAATATGGTGGTGGTGATAGGTGGACTGTGATAGGCTGTAGTGTGTGTGTGTGTGTGTGTGTGTGTGTGTGTGTGTGTGTGTGTGTGTGTGTGTGTGTGTGTGTGTGTGTGTGTGTGTGTGTGGGTGTAATATAATGGCTTTACATTAGAACTCGTCTATAAAACGCTTTAATACTAACAATAATATATTTATTTATTTCAGACATTTTCAGTCTACTTGTTAGTTACAAAACAAACTTACAACTGTTAGTTTAAGAAGAAAATTTAATGGTTAAAAAAAATAATTGAATATAGAGCCCAAGATTGTTTATAACCGAAGCCATGCAATATTCGAAATCCTATTACGATATTCAATCCTTCCGTTTATCAGAAACACCTCACTCCAATGACAATATTTTTATACAACACAGAATTTTTCAAATATCTATATAACGAGTATTAGTATGAGAGAAAAGTTCATTAAAGGCAATAAAAAAAAATATTTTCATTAATATCCTTTCAATCTTTTTTTCTACTTATGGACGTATAACGATAAGTGAAAATAAATATTTGACCCTGGAGATTCGTCTTGTATAAATAATATAAATAGTTAATGTAAGAAAAAGAAATTGCACTATAAAATTGTCAAGTGGAACAATCTGTACAGTAGAGCGCATAGGGCAGAGCAACTGGCTGTTAGATAATATTATGACAAAATATGATTCATAATTATAAGCATAGTGTATGTATTTCTGAACCAACAGAATTATATTTTTAATCCAAGCAAAATTTTACTGTTCTGTATTTCGAAAGTAAAGAAATTTGTTATTTCTTAATTATCATATTATTAGCATAAAATAATTAAAGCTACCTTAAAATATGTTATTTTATTTAAATATATTCATCGTTTAATGTTTTGAATATATATATATATAGTTTTGTAAAAAGTCTAACTAGACAACTTTAATATAAAAAATTTAGGACATTTGATAATTTTAGTACCATATTATCGTTTTATTATTTAAAAAATTAAAAACAACATATTCATACATATCAATCAAATTACCTTTAATTTGATAATTAATTATCCCACCAAAAACATTCTGTAAAAAAACTCGCCAAGTCTCGATGGAGCTGCTTGTTTATCTCTAAAAAGTAATGAAATCTAGACAAAGTCGTACCAAGTCTAAGGTTCATTACTGCGATTTCTTTATTATTATAGTTAATGTTATGTGACTTGGCCGTTGAAGGGTACACTAGGGTACAAAACCAGGTGCTACATGACACCATTGCACCAATCTGTCGCCAGAACCGCTACCCATTGACGATGGAAAATTGCCACTTGGAAAACGTTGATTGAATAACCAGTCAATTGTAGGCTTGATAAAGCTGCGTATTTCAATAATACTTTTGTATAGGCAAGCCTGAAACAAACTGTATAAAAAATTATTTCCAGTACCAGCGGACTTCTAATCATTGATAGAAGTCCGTCTGTACGTCTATTTTATGTTAGATCGGTGGTCGATCTAACGCTCCAAAAATAAGAGAACAGAAGTCAGCATTGTCAATGCTGAATTCATGTGTTATCAACAACCACCTAAAATGAGACACTAGTGTCCAATTACCAATACCAGTATGAGATATTATTCTTAGTTTTGTACCCTTGTGTACCCTTTAACGGCCAAGTCACACAACATTAACTATAATAATAAAAAAATCGCAGTAATGAACCTTAGACTTGGTACGACTTTGTCTAGATTTCATTACTTTTTAGAGATAAACAAGCAGCTCCATCGAGACTTGGCGAGTTTTTTTACAGAATGTTTTTGGTGGGATTTCACTGCTTTTTGTAGAAAGTAGAAACGTGGGCATATTCAGGCATATTGATTTATTTTTTAGAATTTCTTATTTGACACATTTTTTTCTTTTTAGTAACAGTTTTTTTATTATTACAATACAAATCTTTCTTTTCCTTTCTTCCGGTTCTGATTCTTGTACTTGACGTGTTGGTATCACCACCACTCTTAGTCCAATGCATTATATTTTGAGCAAATTTTAAGCGAAATTAATATTTTAGTGTAATTTGAGTAATATTCGAGTAGAATTAAGTTAATCGTTCGCCTATTTTTCTTGTAAACTTGTAAGTATAAGTATAAAAGCCAGTCTGGTGTTATCCAGAGTTTTCCTATAATTTTATTTATATGCGTATTAAAAGCAGAAGTGGAGGCATTCGCCCAGCAGTGGGACGCTATAGGCTAGATTAAATTAGAAGATGTGATCTGATTTTTGCAATGATAGTCGATTTTTTTATGTACCAACTAGCTAGGCCTCGCGGTTTCACCCACTATGATTTGAGAAAAAAAATAGCCTTCCTTCTTCTTAAACTCTTAAAGCATAACCTTTCTCTTTAAACAGGCTATCCACCTCAGAGGAATTTTTCAATTCGAATCAATAGTTCTTGAGATTAGCGCGTTTAAACAAACAAACAAACAATTCAACTTTCAGGTTTATAATATTATATCTTATACTATTAAACGAGCAATTCTTGTATATATATATATATATATATTTTCTGAATCTCGGAATCGGCTCCAACGATTTTCGTGAAATTTAGTATGCAGGGGATTTCGGGGGCGAAAAATTGATCTAGCTAGGATTCATTTAAAAAAAATGTCGTTTTATCCCTGTTTTTAGGCAATGAAAAAATATCATTAGAATACGAAGCTTAATTTCACCATTACTAATATAGCTGTTACAGCGTAATTAGGAAAGCGACGGATTTCAAATCGTTTTGACCCGGGTTCGAATCTCAGTTTCCAGATTACTTTTTTTTCCTTTTTTTTTTTAATTTCACTCGTGATTTATTATTTAAATAAAATTAAAATATAAAATACCGAGAAAAAAAAGCAAAAAATAAAATGAAAATACCGAGCAGGGCTCGGTCACCCAGGTACTATAGATATATAAGTATAGATTAGATATATAACACATATCTTTTAGACTTCCGCGACGAAAATATTTATATGATATACTGACTTTGACTGGATTGACAGAATAATCTGGAATTTTTCAAGCAGACCAATCAATTTAACCTTTTTTTTTTGTATTTTATTTCTTTTTTACATTTATTATTTATTGTATATTTAAGTAGCTTGATATATTTTCCTTAGTTTACACTAAATAAATTTCTGAACGCTCGCATAAATAAATATTTGACAACCAATATGTATAATGTCAATCCGTTTTCATTACTGACATTATTATTAATTTTTAAAATCTAAAATACGCCAATATCCGTATATTGTGGATATATGTTGTCGATTCGAAACCTTTATTTAAATACGTTCTTTAATTTAAGGGTAGAGTTTACCATATCGACGAGATTAACATTAAATGTTTGACAGTTACGAAACACGAACATTATATACATATACTTCCATAGGAATTTTCATTCCCACCTTTCAACCCCTTACACACTGTTTTTCGCATTATATTTTATGTAAAGGTGGTATATCGATCTCTTCTAATAGTTTGATTGGGCTCTTGTGTTTTTTAATCAGGGTCACCAGGTACTCCAGATCTTCGATTATCCTAGTTTTTATAGTTTTCCCTTTATGTAGCCATTAAACCGTAACTCTGTCCCAAATTTCAGCTCTCTGAGTTTATGGGAAGTACTAGTTCTATTTTGATGATCATGAGTGAGTGAGTGAGTGTCGTAAATGCGAAACTTTGCTTTCGTTTAACTTCTGAACTAAATGACCTACAGACTTGAAATTTTGGATTTTAAGTATGTGATTATAGCTTACTCGATGACGAAAATTTCAGCGTTCTGGTCTTATCCAGAGGTTCTCAAATAGGGGCCTGAAAATGCGGCGAAATGGTTCGGGTAAAGGATGGTACGGCAGTGTTTGCTTCGCGCTCGACTTGGCGGGGGCACTGCCGTGCCCCCCGATACGTCGTTGAATTGACTCAAAAATAAAATAGGACACAATGTTTACAAAGGGTAAAACAAACTAAGGTCAAAACGAAGTAAACGAAATCCTGCAATCCTGTACAGCTGCTGATATGATTCAACAAGATTTATCTATTACTTACATCGAATTTCGACCTTAAAAAACTAAATATGTAATAATTAGGGTCAATGTGAATGAACTAAAGTGTGACACTCGGAGCTGTCCTATAAACTATATGTCATATAACCGACACCGGTATCGTTATAAAAGTTATTTCTACAGGAAGTATAAGTAGAATTAAGTGAAACCTTTGACCTAGTTTATTTAGTAATTAAGTATATATTTTATTCATGGTGAGGACTTAAGGAGCAGGCTGCAGGATCAACCGCAGTGCGGATGCCGCATCGATCCTAGCCTGTTTCCCGGGAATAGGCTCGGTTTGACGTTACGCCTACAACTTAACGTTTGATTTCTATCTATTCACTAGCTTCTGCGCGCGACTTCGTCGGCGTGGACTCCGCTCCTATTGGTCTTAGCGTGATGATACATAGCCTATAGCCTTCCTGTATAAATGGGCTATCTAACACCGAAAGAATTTTTCAAATCGAACCAGTAGATCCTGAGATTAGCGCGTTCAAACAAACAAACAAACAAACAAACAAACTCTTCAGCTTTATTATATTAGTATAGATTATAGGTACCTGTAACAATTTCATAAATAAATTGATTTATCGAATAAGATAAGTTAAAGATTTTTGTAAGATTTTTTCTGTTAACTAGAAAAAGAACTTACTCTAGAATTTAAAAAAAGTTAAACGAAGAAATATCTACGGGGCAAGGTCGCAGGCAATATTTACTGATAATATTGTAATAAAACAGAATTCCACTTGGAAGTTATAATTATTTAGAAAATTGCAACATCATTCGCGTAGGTAGTATTTTTTTTGTTATTAAAGCAGCAAAAAAAAAGTATTACAGTATGTCAACTATGTATACCATTATATCCACGTAGTCTTAAGTATATTCCAGTACTGTAATTTCTAGAACATTTATTACTCGACTTTTGTTAATTTAAAGAATAAAATTAACCACTAAGTAACTTACGAACTCATACAACAAAAAATTACAGAAAACATCTCAATACGCGACTGAGGTTGTTTATTTAAGGAACTATCTACGTCAACATCACGCGATAAATTTAATAGAACTTTTTTCGAACTACTTTGAAAATATTTTTAAAATATTATTCATTACAAATGCTAACTTGGAAGAATACCAAGTCAAACGTTTCATTGAACTCGAGACGATAGCATGATGTTATATAAACAGTCGCTTATGTATTCTAACATCCTATTATTCAGCAAAAAATCCGTTCTAGAAACTTCGATAATTAGAGTATAAACGAGTCTCTTCTTTGAACGATTAAGTGAAAATAAAAAGGCAGCTAGCTAAATGTCCAATGAAAAACTTGTCTCATCCACAAATGATAGGTACTTCAAGATTTTGCTACTCGTTTTGCTTTTATGAGATGCATGGCTTGTTTTATTTTTAGTCATGAAACAGGTTATCGAGTAAAGTCTAGTTTTGTCTTAAAATCTGTAGCAAACTGTGTTTAAGAAACGTTGTATTTTTATATCTAACTAGCTGTGCCCGCGACTTCGTCCGCGTAGAATTTAACAAAAAAGTTATCGTTAATTTCGCAGTTATAAAATAAATCTAAAATAAAAGTAGCCAAGTTACTCCTTATTACATCAGCTGTCTGCCACTGAAAGTCCCGTCAAAATCGGTCCAGCCGTTTCTTGCCTGATTGCACATAATCACGAATGCTTACATAAATTCGTAAATAGTAGTTCTCGAAATGTTCAATGTAACTACAAATAAATCCATACACGTAGTAAGGAGACAAACTTATCTAGGACTGATTTTATTGATGACAGACTTAATTGGAAAGACATAAATCACATCTGTGACAAACTAAGAGCTATCCTGGCGATGTTTTCATTACTAAAATTGTATATACTATACTCAATTAGACTACAACTTGACAAGTCTCTGATTGAGTCGATAATAAGTTATGGTTTATCAAGTAATGGCAAAACGTACGAAACGCAATTAGATAAAATATATAATACACTAGCCGACCCGTGCCCACTTCGTTGGGCGTTAATTATTTTTTTTCATCTCGCTCACATATAACTACCACCCCCTGTTTCAACCCCAAAAGGGGTTGATTTTTAAAAATACATTATTAGTACACCTCCACACCATCTACAGAGCATACATTTTAAATTTCAAGTCTCTTACTTCAAAAACATAGGACTTTCATACAAACTTCCAACCCCCGTTTTACCCCCTTAGGGGTCGAGTTTCATAAAACCCGTTCTTAGCGGATGTCTTCGCCCTATAAGGAACCTACCTGCCAAATTTCAAGTTTGTAGGTGTTATAGTTTCAGAGATTTCGTGATGAGTGAGTGACCTTTCGCTTTTATATATATTATAGATTATAGATTACAATTACGAATTTTAAAAGAAATTTTCCCTTTTTTATATAACTAGATCGGCAAACAAGCGTACGGCTCACCTGATGGTAAGCGATTACCGTAGCTTATAGACGTCTGCAACACCAGAAGCATCACAAGCGCGTTGCCGACCTCATCCCCAGTTCCCGCAGGAGCTCTGGTCACCTTACTCATCAACAGGAACACAACACTGCTTGAAAATAGTCCCTATTAGAATTAAAAATAAATTCAAATATCCATACATCCATCCATCAGCCCTTATAAGTCCACTGCTGGACGTAGGCCTCCCCTAATGCTCGCCACTCCATTCGGTCCTGTGCCCTCTGAATCTAGCGGTTTTTCTTTAGGTCGTCATTCGAGAACTTTTATTCCCTTGCAATTTGTTTTATTTTATGTATCTTAATAAATAAATAAATAATATACGATACGATACGATTCAGCCTGTAATATCCCACTGTTGGGCATAGGCCTCTTCTCCATGTAGGAGAAGGATCGGAGCTTAATCCACCACGCTGCTCCAATGCGGGTTGGCGGATAAATAATAAATAATTAAAAATAATAATTTGTTAAAATAAATAATTTTGTCATCAAATCATCGCCATAATATGCTTTCATACAAAAAATACGCAAACCGGTTTAGAAACCTCAGAGAAACCTTAAAAGAAATATAAAAACAACCAAAAACACATACCGGTTATTTACTGTCTTTTGATTTCTTCAAAATTCCGTTATTTAATTTAGAGAACATAAAGTATCGTTTTTAAAATGGAAAAACTGTTAACTAAATGCATACGATTTCCATCTAGCAGAAAAAAGTGAGACTTGCTTTTGATGCATTTGATAATGAAATGTTCTGCGGTGTAGGTATTCACTTGTCTAACATCTACGGAGCAATACCTTTTTCAGATTACCAAGGCGCATTCGAGTGTCTTGTTTAAATAAGTTACGGAAGAACTGACATGTATTCTTGTATAGATCTCTAAATTAATTAAAAAAAAGAAACTACGAGTAACATAGACATAGACGTAAACAAAACTAAACACGCACACACATAGAGTTGAAAACAGAACTCTTGTTTTGAAGTCTATTAAAAATAGTCACTCCTGTTATATGTGTATGTGTGTTATGTGTGGTGCTCCCATCGTTCCCATCTGTGTATGTGTGACTACGTGTAAAATATAATTATTACGTCAATATCGAAGATTTTAATTTAAAAATATTGTAAACTCGTTGTAAACTAGAAGTAAGTAGTTTAAGCTGTGTATAATTTAATAATTACTTAAATGAAATTTGGGGTATTATATTTTTTTTAGTTGTTATTAATCTATTAATTCTTAAGTCAAAGTAGTTTATTAAATATAATCCCTTAGTCTTTTCTTAGAGATTAGGTATTAGATATCTATAATTTATAAAATGGGGACACTAATACAGAACAACTAACATTAAAAATTGCTAGAATAAAAAATTTTAGATAACTAACTAATTGTTGAAATTTTTGCCGTCTCTTTTCAGCAGAATTTACAGTAGTCTAGCCATAAAAGTGGTGGAGACTTATTGTTAGACAAAAAACATACCTTGGCAAAATCTTGAATTAATAACGCCCCGGGCAGAAGAAGATTGGTACTGAGTTACTGACCACTGTTTATTTTTCCAACCAAATGGGTTGGAAATTATTTGTTTCATGAAATTTATTTTCTTTTTATTTTGAGACTAGATAGAATTATAATTTTCATACTTGTCTTTTTCGTTGTTAGAAAAATTTGTAAAGGGATATTATTATTTTTTTTTATTTAATCGATATTATAGCTTTTGTTTTTAATTTATACTAAAAATGACTTATGAATTACTTACCACATTAAACTTTAATGGCACATGCACTACAGGCCCGTCAGTCTCATAGTGCATGATGCGCAAATAAGCACTGATATGATATAATATCTCTATTTTTGACTTGTAAAATATAAATTATTAAATAAGTCATGTTTTGATGCTACTCGTATTACAAAAAAAAATCAGAAAACATTTTAGTTTCAATAACACAATAACCAGTATTTACTTGATTACGTTTTTACGTATCCACTACTTTGAATTCAATTTCAGGTTTTTTTTTCTTCATAGGTAGGTATTCGTTAGAAATGTGTTTACTTTACGAATCGCTATTTACATAAGTAAAAATGCAGACTTGAAAGACAGCATCGAAAAAAGGTAATCAAACTTGAAAAACGATTGATGACGTTTACTCTTTTTTAATTCTATTCCATTTCTGTGCGGTTCCTAAATATTTTATTGAAAATATACTATACAAGCAGAACAAAAAAAAACGAAAGGGTCACGTAAAAGTATATCGAATATTTTACATTCATACCTGCACTACTGTACCCCGCAGCAATACAGTTTCTCACCGTCATGGGGTGACTGGAGGTCTCTCATCTCTGTTAGAGGTAATGTTGCTCTTGCAAACTTTCATTCTACTTACATTCGAAAACATGTGAAAGTACAGTAAAGAATACTTAAAAAATGAACAGAAAAGCAAACATTTAATTATTCAAATAGACTTCAAATACCTAGTACTTGAGCTAATTTACAGCCAAGAAATCTTAAATAAAAGATATTATAATAATAAATATTGCATCTATAAAAATTTATTCATTAATATTATTTCTTGTGATTTATTTTGTATAAGTACTTAGCATTTAGTATCAAAATTATACACAATAGTTTAGTAATGCGGTCAAATGTGTTATCAATCAATAAATAAATAACTTACATAACATTCCTAGTTATAATGTAGTAAATTATTAAATGGTCGACCGCTTTGATTTATATACAAAACTGAATATTTAATTAGTTATTGTTTTGTTAATTAGTTCATGAAACAGTGCCGAAATAGCGAAAAATCAAAATGACAAACCACAAACACGGTAAACATTAATAATTATTAAGTTTTTTTATAAACCACGATAAAATCCGAAAGAGTTGTTTCATTATAATGATTACAATTCGCTTAAACATTAGACTTTTTTTTAATAAACGTATAGCGATAAAAGGGATTAATTGATCTATTATAATAGATTATTATAAAATTACAGAATGAATAAAATATTAAACTCCCAGTTCTCCAAGCTAGTGACCTTCTCTAAAATGCAAATATGAACCTATTATGTGAAAGTCAATCAATTGAGTTGCTATCGATAACATTTCATGATGGGTAAAATCAAAGTACCTACCCTATAAATAACTAACGATCGTTTCGCGCATGCAATCAAAAATACAGGGTTGCCGAATTTTTAAATAATTTTATTGATTACAATAATGTGACTGTAAATCAAAATAAATAAAAGAACTGAAACAACCCATTTATGTGCATTTCTCTGTAAACTGTGTACCTAATTGTGAGTTTTGAGCTTCATATTGTTGAGATTTCGCCAGGGAACCGTTTTGTGGCATCCTGGGGACTACCTCTTTTGTGAAATGCAGGGTACAAACAATAGTTTTTTTGAGTTATATAAATGTTTTTGATGTAATAAACTTGTTATAAGTGTGTAGCCCGGTTTACAGAACCCAACAGAAATTAAACAGAATGAATAAAGAATAAACGCATTGTCAAGCAAGCAAGTGGTCTAGCTCAACTACTAGCGGAAGTATTAACTATCATAACAAATAATGTGGAAATTAAATTACATAAATTATAATTTAAAAGTTTAGGGTTGTGAATGAAACAGACGAAAAAGTATGGGATGTACAAGCGGGATTTAGGAAGGGAATGGGATGTACGGATCAGGTCTTTTCTTTGCGATGCATAGCCGAAAAGTTCTTGGCTAAAAACAACAAGGTCTATTGCGCGTTCGTAGATCTAGAAAAGGCCTATGATAGAGTGGTGAGGAATGAATTGTGGTCAGCATTGTCCGGGTACGGTGTGAGCAGTATCCTCATACGAGCACTGCAATCTCTTTATAGGAATTCTAGTGCTTGTGTAAGGATAAACGGGGCGTACACTGAATGGTTTAATATCGAAAAAGGTGTTAGACAGGGATGTGTAGCGTCACCGTGGCTGTTTAATCTGTTCATGGACAATTGCTTGGCAGAGCTGAAAGAGAATGAAAGTGGGTTGAGAATGAATGAGTTACTCGTCAAATATCTTCTCTATGCTGATGACCAAGTATTACTTGCGTCCTCAGCCGAGGAGTTACAGGAGATGGTAACTGTTATGAATGAAGCTTTTGTGAGAAAGGGAATGAAGATGAATGTAAAGAAGACGAAAGTGATGGTGTTTGAAAGAAATGAGGCAGTGACAGACTGCAATATCGTGATTGCTGATGAACAAATAGAACAGGTGAATGAGTTTGTGTATCTTGGTTCAAAGTTTACAAGAGATAGAAAGTGTGAGAGTGATATAGAAAGAAGAGTGAATGCAGGAAACATGGTGAATGGAGCTTTGCACTCCTTTATGAGCAGTCGGAATGTGTCTAATAAGGCTCGTTTGGCTGTGCATAGGGGGGTGTTGGTTCCGACACTCATGTATGGAAATGAAAGTTGGGTATGGCAGAAGAAACATGAAAGCAGAATAAATGCAGTTGAGACGCTCTCAGCGTTAAGAAGTATGATAGGAGTTAAACTGAGTGACAGGATAAAAAATAGTGAGATAAGGAAACGTTGTGGTCTGAAAGAAGATGTAGTGACAAAAATTGAGAAAGGTATGCTGAGATGGTTTGGCCATGTCGAGAGAATGAATGAAGAACGATTGACGAAAAAAGTGTATAAGGCGAGTGTGAATGGAAGTGTTGGAAGGGGTAGACCTAGGCGGACTTTTCAAGACCAGATCAGAGACGTCTTGAAAAAAGGCCAGGTCAAGAGTACCCTAAACCGAAGAGCATGTATGAAAGGAATAATGAAAGTGGATGAAGCGAAACAAGTATGTAAGGATCGTAGCAAGTGGAAAGAAGTGGTCTCTGCCTACCCCTACGGGAAAGAGGCGTGATTATATGTATGCATGTATTGAAATATAATATACATAATTAAAGTAAAACTCTGCTTAAAGCATTTATTTTAAAATTTTATAAAATAGGTAATTGTGTTTTACAATTTCGCATGAAAATACGTGACAAAAAATTATTGAATGTTTTATTTCCAAAAATATATTTGAAAATTTTTACTTAATATCAAACTAGTCACCCTTCGCAAACACTTATAAACAAAGCATTAGGCACATTTTATTACCAGTCTGGCCTTGAATAGATGGAGCGTTCTCCACTCTCCAGACACTTTCAATAGAAGTTAAGTAATTTAGTGGAATATTTCAAGTCCTTCAGGAGTTACATTTAACACTTGCAATACAGACAAAGATAATCCGATAAAAGAAAACTACTTAAAAGAAATCTTTACAGCCTACTGTAATTCAATTACCTATTGACAATGTCTAAGCTTGACAGTAAAAAAATACAACATTTATAGAACCTAGCATTCAAAGTAAATATATGTATATAGCATTAGAGGTATAAACTTAAAGCTCTAACTAGAAGCAGAATCGATACCATCATAAAACGTAATATATTAAGTTATTAAATTAATTCTAGAACGAAAGCTTAGCCACAGAGGCTTGGAATAGGCCGGTATAGCTTTTTCTAATAAAATAAGAATAAGGACGGGTGACGTGGTCTGCATAAAAAAAAATATTTAAATGAAATATAATAGACATGAATAATTGTGTTTGCTTGCAAACGAAAAAAAACTATTTCAATTACATCGACCAGTAATAATACAACGTAAGTAGCCAAAAAATAGTCAAGTAAATACGCGTTATCAAAGATTACTCAGAAAGTAGTGATCAGATCTCAATAAAATTTAAACTGGAATACAAGACAAAACCGCATTATAAGATATAGCTCGAAAAGTACTTGTTAGATCGCAATTAAATTTTAATGGAACCACATGACACGCACCACCTTTCGATTAAAAAAAAAATCATTGAAATCGGTCCACCCAGTCAAAAAAGTTCTAAAGGTAACATACATTAAAAAATAGAATCGAATTGAGAACCTGCTCCTTTTTTATTTAAAAAGATGTCGGTGCGGTCGATATTACAATCCTAATAAAATTTAGAAGACCATACAAATTGTATTTTATAGTTAACCTTTAGCTTAGAATTAACACACATTTAAAATACTATATATAAAAATAAATAAATATTGTAAGCAATCTAGTTCAATCTACTATTGATTCAGCCTGTAAAATAACAACTGCTGGGCATATTAATTATAACGAATAGTGTGATGACTGATGAACAATAATTGAAAATATAATACCCGATGTTACTAACAAAATATGCAGGGTGTCCCGTAATGAATGGATAATCCTGAACGTGTGTGTGTGGATCTTTTTTATTTCAAACGATTATAGGCACCACGTACGCTATCTGAGGCCTAGATCGGATTTTTTTTTCTATAAAGTGTTCCCTAATATGCTGTTCCTTAATTATGTTTCAAAAAACTCAACTACTATGAATAGTAGTTTATAAGAAGTCGCTAAACTTAAATTTTAATTTTGAAAGTTACTGAACTATTAAGTTTGAGCACCTGTGGTGTAAAAAAAATGTATCGGAGTTGTCGCGCCCAACTACTTTAAAAAATAGCCTACTTCATGAGGATTCTAAAACAGTACCATACTATCTACTTTATATCGTAAAATTATTATAGCCATTAATTTGTAAAAATGGTCAAAAAATTTGGACTTCATCCGTATCACCTTACACGTGTACAAACGCTGCAACAACGCGACTGCCGAGCATGAATAGTTTTCTGCAGAGAAATTTTAAGAAGAATCGAAGATAAAAAAAATTTCAGAAAAATTTTCCCAATCACTGTTGGTCTCCCTCAGACAGTTTAGAATTCATCTGAATAAGCCGAGCAGGTAGTAAAATCTATTTTTTAGGGTCGACAGCTTTACTTACTTAATAAAAACTCAAAAAATATATCTGCAAATAATTTTGCAATTTTGTGATGAAATGCCTATTTTTAAATATTAATGGCTATAGCTCAATAATTTTACGATATAAAGTAGATAGTATGGTACTGTTTTAGAATCCTTATGAAGTAGGCTATTGTTGACCGCGACAACTTCGATACATTTTTTTTACACCACAGGTGCTCAAACTTAGCAGTTAAGTAAGTAAATTTTAAAATTAAAATTTAAGTTTAGCGACTTCTTATAAACTACGGACTACGGTGCGTCTTCGGTGCGACAAAGCCAGCCCTGCGGTCACCAACCCGCCTGCCCAGCGTGGTGACTATGGGCAAAACACATGAGTTCGCGTCATAATGTCGGGCGCGAACTTGTGGAGGCCTATGTCCAGCAGTGGACTGTGATAGGCTGTAGTGGTAGTGGTATAAACTACTATTCAATATTCATACAGCATTATTAGGGAACACTTTAAAGAAAAAAAAATCTATCTAGGCCTCAAAAAGCGGACGTGGTGCCCACAAATGTGAGAAAAACTGGGATTTTTCTAAATTTTACAAAAAATGGCATAGACCGCGAACTGTTTGAGAAAAAAAATTTTTTTTTTGGTTTTGTAACCCACCTCTCTCTCCGTACACGCACGTTTAGGATTATCCATTCATTACGGGACATCCTGTATATTACGTTTTTAAAATTAAATTTTAATAGAATCGTTGTGATTTGAACCTCGATGAAACGAAAATGCGTCACGATAAATAAACAAATACATAAATCTATAAGAGAGTTGAGATAGAATATATTTACACAGTATTTTATATTCTCGGTGAAAAAAAATCTTTCGTAGGCTATTTTTCAGAAGTTTCACTTCTGCAGTGTGTGAATTGCACACACACACTTTTTTTTATTAATTCAGGCTGTAACATCCCACTGCTGGGCTCTTTCTTTATGCAGGACTTCTGGAAATCTTTGGATGAGAGCAAAATCCACCATTCTGCTCCACTGCAGGTTGGCGGATAGGCTGGATAAAATTGGTTCAATCAAGTCACGAATTACGTCATATTTTTTTTTGCATAGGTACGAAATTACATGACATACAAATTCATCGGTCGTTAAATATTACGTCTAAGCGTCCTAAAGAAAGTAAATTACCTGTTTTTTATTGTTTACTAAGTTACCTATTCTTCGTCAACGACCAGTTTTATTGCTTTCGACGAGTCAAAGCTCTACGTTTTAGAGCTTTATTAACTTTCATACGAACAGGATTAGCGCTCGACGTTAATCCGAAGTTAATCCAATTCCTTTTATACTGAATATTTAATAATGTTATATCGGTTTCGCATATGATTAGGTGTAGGTAAATATTAGTTTTTTTCGGATATTACTGATACTTTCGAATAGTTCCGGTTACGGACACTCGAATTTTAAGGAATTACTAAAATTAACGCAACATATGGTTTGAGCTTTCAAAAGAAAATCTTCAGGATAGCAAATCCTCATAACTATTTAAATATTAAAGTAATTTCTATACATTTTCTCTTGCGTAAGAAAAATTCAACAAACTCAAATCATATTCTTTTTAAAATCAATTGAATCATATTGCAAGATTGTTAAGCAAAAAAAAAAAAATATTGACTGTGTTCTGTGTTCTTTATACAAATGTAGGTACCTACTGTATTTTTTACGTAAAATTTTTCTACAGAATATGGGAATAAATTCTAGTAATTTATGTAGTATCTCCAATGTCGATGTTGTTGATAAAATTAGTTGAGAAAAATATTGTTATTTGAAGATAATGACTAAACCGTGTTATTACTATTTCAAATAAAAATAATATACTATCTTTATTCACTTTAAGCTCACAAAAAAAGTTATTCTAGTAAAAATGTGTTGTAAGAATAAAAAAATTAAAGATTTTCCAGCAGTTACAAAAATGTTTTTTGTTTGATAATAAGGCTAAAACATGTTTTCAGATTGAAAATAAACATTATAGTCGTAACAGCTCTACATAGTCTATTTATTTTAACATTTGCAAGTATGCCAATGCACAAAAATATCGTGACACAAATAACACCCCAGAAAGACTTCTGTCTACATTGGCTTAAAAATTATTTAAGCTTATTGCATACTTTATTTTTTTTTTATCAGATTTAACTTTTTACAAGATGTTTTTTTTTTCAGATGAACATGGGTGAAGGAATAGTGTTTTATTAACAATTAAAAATTGAAAATTTCAACAGGATATATAAATATATATATAGGAACAGTGTAAACAAACTCAAAGAAGGAGCAGATTCTGCAGAGAAGAACCGGCAACAATCTCCACAGGGTTTCTATACAAATTTGGTAATATCTTGCATGAAATACAGCATCATTAAGAGCGTGCATAAGGCGAGCAAAAAATCAGATTTCACCCGCGCGCCCGATGAAACAAAATATACACAAAGCCTCGTGTCAGAGTGCGATAGACGATATAGTTTTGAGCGCATTACGAATGTAAAAAACGACAAATATGTTATTTTGTATATAATTCCGAAACTAAAAGTAATTACATTAAATGCCTTGGCATAGTCTTTACTCATATTTAAATGTAATTAATTAATCAAATTTTTGTCTTAATGGTCATAACCATATCGAGTATAAATAGAAAAAATATAAAAATTAGAGGTTACTTCGTGATTATATTTTATCGAGGAAATTTCCTTATTTTATGTTTTTGATATGGGTCAACCCTTGCAAATATCACGTAGTTTGTCATATATTTTTATTTTAAGATTTGGTCTGGAACTTTTCATGTCAAAACAAATAGAAGATGGTAATTTTGCATTATGCGCACTCTTAAGACCACACATCATTTCTCTATTATATATATAAAAGAGATTTCCACCAATATATTGACTCATCACGATATCTCTGGAACCATAAGGCGTAGAGACTTCAAATTTGGTAGGAATGTTCCTTTCGCCGAGTAGAGGTCGGCTAAGAACGGATTTTACGAAATTCCACCCACAAGAGGGGGTTGCGGGGATTAATAACATATATGGCAAAACAACTTTTGCGGGGTCAGCTAGTCATCTATATAATCCTGCACTAAATAATAAGTTTTAACTATTAATTTCTTTTTAATACAAACTAAATTTATTCTCAGAAAAATTCAATATCATTTGTGGAATCAAAATAACATAAATGTTCTTAACAATAATTGTAATACGTATTAATTTGGCATTTATTTGAAAAATTAACATTCGAAATATAAAATGAAAAATTTAGCCTCTTTATATGACACTTCGATAATATTTCGTATGACTTAACACTTTAAGTACATACTTCAGAAATGGGATTGGTATGTTTTCTCCATCTTTTTTGTGGCACAAATTACAATTAATTTTAGTTTATCGATTTTTTTTCGAAGGACACACTGCATATAATTATGTAGACATTTGCGAACGTGGATGCAGGACTCTTCGTCACTGACCACGACTTAGATTGTCATGATTTCTATATATATATAACTAGCTTCTGCGCGCGACTTCGTCGGCGTGGACTCTGCTCCTATTGGTCTTAGCGTGATGATATATAGCCTATAGCCTTCCTCGATAAATGGGCTATCTAACACTGAAAGAATTTTTAAAATCGGCCCAGTAGTTCCAGAGATTACTGCGTTCAAACAAACAAACAAACAAACAAACAAACTCTTCAGCTTTATATATTAGTATAGAATATATATAATAATGTTAGTTTACTTAGTCCATAACTTTTTTGAAGCATACTATGATACTATCACGTTAGCACAGTTTTTACTTTCAAGAATTAGACGTAACTAGTGATCACCCAGTGGTCAAAATTGGAACATAATTAATTTAAATTATAAGTTTGAACGTTATTAAGGTTCTGTTCTTTAATACTATACTTATTACTTCTATAATAATAAAGAAAATGCATGCGTGTGTCAATAAAGAGTATGCATGCGTGTGTCAATTACATGGTAGTGTGTGTAATGTTTTTTTTTTATTTATTGATAATATAATGTATTTATCATGCATTATTTAAAAATATATATTAGCCCTCCGCACTCCTTCTCTATATAAACTATCACGAACACGATTCAGCCTGCAATATCCCACTGTTGGGCACAGGCCTCTTCCCCATGTAGGAGAAGGATCGGAGCTTAACCCACCACGCTGCTCCAATGCGTGTTGGCGGATATATTCCCTACTATGAGTAACGATTGCTATCAGGTGTATATGATAACAACCGGGACCGACGGCTTAACGTGCTCTCCGAGGCACGGTGGGCAGACCCACAAGGACTGCACAAACACCCAGACCACGGCAAACATCTGTATGGCCAATACAAATATTGTTGTATGCGCGGATCGAACCCGCAACCGCCCGCGAAACAGCCAATTGCAATTCAGTGCTGTGACCGCTACGCCAAAGCGGCGGCATATAAACTATAAGTATGCGAAATTTCATACTCCTTCGTCCGCGCAATTTTCGTAAAAAGGGGTACAAGGTGTTTGATTCACGTATTAATTTATAGATAATACCAAATTTTATCACTTTAGCTACATTAACCAGGTTATATGTAAAGTAAAGGCACATCACCTGGATACTGACAATTTTGTACAATTATACAAGGTACATTTTCACCTAAGTAAGTCTAAAGTATTTTCATACCAACTATATTTGTTACTGTTGTCAATTTTGTAAACAAAAATTTCGCCAATACTTTCTGAAAGCGTTTATACTTCTATATTTTGTTCTTCATTAACAGGAAAATAAAAGCAATAAAAACGAAAAGTTGAAAACTAAAAAATAATAAGACAAAAAATTCGCTACCTGGTAAAAAACATCTATGTATATTTTATGCATCTAAAAGGTCTATTAATGATGAATACCACACACAAACAGTGGTCAACTATTCAAACTAGGAGACCATTGCATGTTACTCGAAAGGTACATAAAGCGGCGCGGCAAAAAATTAAGCAGAAACCTTATATTTTCAAATTTATGCACTATGTGCTAAATTTTACAAGGTAGTGGCTTCTGCAGGGTTAATTATCAAAAGTCATAAATGCATAAGATTGATTAAACATCAATCTTTTTGATACATCTAAGTACCTATATTAAGTATCACTGTTTTGAAATATATATACCTACTTTTTAAAACTATATTGTTGTGGTTGACTGTTATAAAAATCAGCTAAAATCGACATCCTGGACCGTCGATTTAGATGTTCATATTTTTTCTGTATATAGTACTCATATATAGAAAGCTTTTTGTGAATTCTCAGGTCGCAGAATTTTTTTTTTTTATTTTTTTTTTTTACTTAAATATATTTTTATTTTTACTTATTTACTGTCACATTATAAATTTTGAAGTTAGATAGGTTAGGGTTATTTTATTTTTATTTTTTGTAACGAAATTATGCCAATAAACAGTAATTTTGAAGTTAGATAGGTTAGGGTTATTTTTTTTTTATTTTTCGTAACGAAATTATACCGATAAACAGTCTAATTATGAAGTTAGATTGGTTAGGGTTATTATTATTTATTTTTTTGTAATGAAATTATGCCGATAAACGGTCGACGGTCCAAGATGTAGATTTTAACCTAAAAATCAATTGATGGAATAATAAAACTTCCAATACATACAGACTTTAAATTAAAAAATAAAGTAACATCACTTTAAAGTAACATCACTTTTTTTTAAATATCTATGACGAAATGAAATATAATATTACACAAGCACTAGGATTTTTTTATTTACCTTTAATAAAATTAAAATCACAAAAATATTTATTTCTTTATAATATGCACGAAGACTATGTTGTCTTCTGACTTACTGAAAATTATATTATTTTACATACATGAAGAAAAAATAATTAAAATTAACCTTTAACCAGGGACGTAACAAATTTATAACACTTTAGGGGACATGACGTCTCACAGACTACTACTTTGAAATTAAAAATTTGTCAAAATTGCATGTATATTATTTAAAATTGTGTTTGTATTTAACTATTGGTATACAATAAAACAAATGTAAATGAATTCAATCATTTTTTTATAATAACTTAGAAAAAAAACTATAATTAACAATTCGTGGTGATTTTCAGCCTTAAATGACATGAGATCCTTTTTTAGCATTTTATTAGACTTTATATAAATTCTTTGACAAATTTCACACTTTTTACTTAAAATCTAATAATAAAGAAAACAAAAAAACATAAAAGCTACTTCTGAAAACTAAAAATAAAAATTCTGACACCCGCTCAACTTAGCATAAAATCATTGACGATTTTTGGACAAAGGGCGAGAACATTGCAAACATATTCATATATATATATGTATATTCTGACGACTATAACATATTCTGAGGAGCAAACTTTATTCTGTAACTGGAGATTTTTTGTTGGTCCATTTCAAAATTTGTTGAAGCATTTTTTGATCAAATAATTTATGCCAAAAGCTGTAGGCGTCTTTAGCATCCTCGCCTATCAATTTCGAGACACAAGCACGAGTAATTATATTATGTTGAGGCGTGCGAACCCTAGTATTAGGAGGTGTATTTGACCATTTATAACGATTTTTTCCGTAACAATAATTCGATCACTGTAATTCCGAAAGAGGCGCGTCATGGTCATAACTATTGGTACAAACAACTTCTTCAGTGATCTGTCTCCTCTCATTGCTGCTACCTTCTTCTGAAATGTTCTCCTCTAGGTCTGCATCTTGATCACTCTTACGAATATGAGGTTTACGATCGGAAACCAAGAACTCGTCAATACCACATTCACTCTCAGATTGGTCTGACGCCAGCATGAGGGCGAACCCCTCTTAAAACCCTCTTCAAACGATGGACTGTCTGTTCGTAATATTTTATTCTTTGATGAATTCATAGGCTGGAGTTGACGTTACCTAGCGTTTTTTGCAATTTTGCACTAAAAATGAAAAAGTAGTTCGTAAAAGTATTTGTATGACAACTAGGGACATGTAGCCTCACACGCTACGGTCGATTTTCTAATTAATATTACTTACGTGTAAAACAACTTATAACACATCTGCCTTCTTCGCTGGTCCTTTTAGAACTAAAACAAAAGCTACTAAGACGCTGGGTCGTGGAAAGCGAAGGGAAGTGGTCAATTCTAAAAATTTGCAAAACACGCTACGCCTGTGAGACTACACGTCCCTGGTTAAAGGTTAACTATGACAAATTTTTTTTCGTAATCTTAATCGAAGTTGTAGTAGGTATGCATTCAAAGTCATTAAAAATAAAATGTCAAAATAGAACGATATAATTATAGGTAAACAAATTACTTACCAAAATATTGTACAGTACTAGACGATGCTAGAAAACAGCTCGGACCATTGCAAAACTCGCGGAAAACATTAAACGCTCGACGAACACAATTCAATATCAATATATCCTAAAATAACAAGACTTAAAAAATGTTAGGCACTTGTTTCGATTACTTTGGAAGATATAATAAGATTGCTTTACTATTTTGTACCTTAAATCGTATTAGATAATGACTCTTCAGTGTTCTGAAGCTGTCGTTATTATTTATTTTGTTAGTTGATCTACGTTTCAGACATAAACACAAACAGAAAATTACTTTAAAGATCTACAGAGAGTAACAGAACTTTACAATAAAGTGTGGCCGATCACGATCACGGACTTTGACTTTCCTGGAATTCGATTATTCGATTCGATTGGCTACGACGTGGGCTACGTCATTAATGACAGCGAGTGAAGTGGATAGAGATCTTTATATTTTATCTATGATAGAGATAGAGAATCCTGTGAAAAAAAAACCTTTGTCTATAGTATAAATACCGTAAAACGGAGTTAACAGGAACGATTGCAAAGTTCACACGATTTTTCTATATTATCGTCGAAATATAATATCGTATAAGCAATAATTTAGTACTTATTTAACAAAAAATTTGTAAAATAAATTCTTATACAAAAAGATTTTTACCAAGTATAGTTCCCACTCATACTTACAAAAAAATAATAAATTAATTTAGTATCTAAACTAAGATAAGTTTAGATACTCGGTCATTTGTAAAATAATATTTGTGTTCGTGTTTATTAATAAAAAAAAAATTATACTTGGAACATCCATATCTTTCGTACAAAACAGTACAAACAAAACAGATTAACATAACACAATTTTCCAATATCAGCACTAAAGCGCATTATGCGGTATAATGCTCAATGCTCAACGTTGAAAGTTCCAAAGCTACAGCAACGCTTCACACAACGAACACTCTTAAAAGTAGGGCTTCCGCGTGCGTGCTTGCAATGGATACCAACTCAGTGGTGGCTCAGTGGTATAATATTGTGCGCCACTGAGTCGCATTATGCTCTGTAATTGGAAAACGCTGATTATTTTACAAAGTGACATTAGCAACTGTCATTTTAGTCTACTGAATTATTGATTCTATCAATTACCGTAAAATCTTTTTACACAGAAAGAGGGAAGATCAGTATAATATTTGATTCCTGTGAAAATTCATAAATAATATTTTCAAAAAATTTTGACCGCCTTGATCATATTTCCATAACTTAACCCTTTCGGACCTGCTGGTATGTATATGTCCCATACTTCAGAAGACTGTTGGGACATAACATCCCATGGATATGCAACTGAGGACTAAGACTCTAAATTTACATTATAATTGGGATTATACATACCATATCGTGAATGGATCTTCACTTTATATATTGACAATGGTAGTTTTTATCTGGCAACATTATTTTTTAGACTGTGGTAATTTATAAAGGTCACGGCAAAGACGTCACATTTTTGATAACAAATTTAAGTGGTTTTAAAGCTGTTTTCAGTTAAGTTTTTTTTATTTATTACGTTCTGTAAACCAACTAATTTATGTTAAAGATATTTTCTTTGCAAAATATTGGGATTTTGATAAACAATTTTGGTTTTGGGACACTGGGTCCCATCAGTCTTTTTTAAACGTACTTAACCTTAGAATAAAGGAGATTTCATTGCATTATGCTGATTTACAATTTCTATTGAAATACTGCTTTTCTTTGCTTTCTTTACTACTTAACACCTACTGCTTTTCGCTGCTTCTGCATGATTGTGTACATGTTTCAGAATGTCTTCAAAACGCAAAACTATAAAAAATAGCTGAGAGCTTTCCTGATGCCCATTTCTCCTCTAAGTATTTTGCCCTCTGCTCTCGTTTTTTTTTTCATTTATATAATTTTTTATTGCTTTAAAATACTAAGCAGACATGATGTTTTTTGATAACATTCAATAAATAGTAAATATAGCAATATTGTTTTATTTATAAAATTCAATTTATAATTTTTCCAAAAAATGTATGAAAAACCTACTCAAACACAACGGGTTTCAAGACTGATGGGACATATTGTCCCATGGTTAAAAGTCTAGATTTTAGCCATTAGAAAAAGTCTAGATAGTTTTTATAGTAATCTTATTTCAGTATAAGTATTTTACAACGTTCTAACGCGCGAAGATTCATATTTTAATTTTCAGTCTAAGCACTGTACCCCTACGCCGGACCGAAAGGGTTAAATGGTATAGCTGTATAAGGGTAAGGTATAAGGCGGAATAAAGAAAGACCGTGGAATCATGGATATATAATATATTTCTCACCTCAATGCGTGCAATTAAAAACTGGCACTAAAACTTCTGACAGTGACATGATATTTCAGACTTGGCATCGGCCTTAACTTACCAGTAATCCAATGATTAAAGAAAAAAAGCAGTAATCGAATAAGGGGGCATTCAAGTATTACGTAACGCTAATTAGGGTGGAGGGGGGGTCTTGTAAAACGTTACGATGCGTTACAAGGGGGGAGGGGGGGTTCGAACAACGCGTTACGTAACATTGTTTTTTATATAATAAAAAAACTAGGGTATTAAAATCTATTGTTTTATTTATTAATTACTACCGCAAATGCGATTAAAACAATAACAAAAGTAATTTATCGATTTCCAGTCAGTTTGTGCAACATACTTGTGATATTTGGGTATAAATGGTTAGTTTGGTGTTACGTAAAGTTTTTGGGGAAGGGGGGGGAGGTACAGGAAAACGTTTCGGCGCGTTACATGAGGGAAGGGGAGGGTCAAAAATCTTCAAATTTTGCGTTACGTAATACTTGAACGCCCCCTAAGAAGAAAAATGTAGCTACTTCAGACTTGGCTTAGGCCTTTTGTAATATAAGAATGGAAAAATACACATTCAGACTAGGCTGTATGGACTATAGTCCTTTGCCTTTCCCTATTGGGGGATAAATTTTAAAACAACAATCTGACAGTGACAAGTGTCAGTTGTCACATCAGTGTTTAAAATCTGTAAAATTGTAACGGCTGTTTACTTTTTTAACTAAAAAGTAATTTAATACGTCTTTGAAAATGGAAAGTCCACCTTTGTTTCTAGTTGATGAGAGAATAAAAACATTTAAGAAATGGCCCTTTGGTGATAAGAATAAATGCAATATCCGTAATATGGCCGAAGCTGGTTTTTATTCGGTGGCAACAGGAGATGAAGACGCGGATGCTGCGAAGTGTTTTCTCTGTGGAAAAGAATTAGATGGTTGGGAAGCCAGCGATGACCCTTGGGCGGAACATAAAAGCCACGCCGCTAAATGCGCATTTGTTCAGCTTGGAAAAAAAGAAGATGAGTTGCTAGTAAGTGTTGTTAATTTTTTATATTTTGGTTTCTATTACTATCTGTATGCTTGTAGACATCTGGGTCTTACTGACTGTTCTATTACTAATACATCAATGGTCAATACCTAATAATTTAATACTATTTATTTTCTTGAAGGCTTTTATTACCTTTCTGTAAATATAACAATTTCAGCTATGTAGACGGCATCATTGTCTTCTATAATTCCAATAAATAAACGTTTTACACTGAACTGCTTTCAGTATAGTGAAAAAAAACATTTGATGACACACAATACATACACAAAAACCATGACAACATCTGATTACTTGCTTCAGCTCCAAGGTTGGGTGGTTCATTCCCAACTTTGGTTTTAATCTTCATAAATCTATTATGTAATTTATTACATGTATACGATTCAACCTGTAACATCCCAGTGCGGGTTGGTAGATATGTTCCTTACTATGATTAACAATAGCTATCAGGTATTTATGATAACAACCAGGACCGACGGTTAATGTGGTTCCTAAGGCAGGGTGAGAAGACCCACAAAGACAGACATCACAACCGGAAATAAATATTTGTACAAATACAAACATCAATCCTGATGGGGAATCGAACCTGCAAACTGTCGGTGTTTAGGCGACTACATTCTACATAATTATATAATCATATACAAAATCATAAAAACATTACATTAAAACTACAGGTAATATGTTTATTGAAAAAAATTGCATACTTACAAAGTACACATGTCAGAAATGAAACTTCTTTGGCAGACTAAAATCCTTAATTCCATCTGCGCGATTTGGCACACGAATTAAAAAACCAAACTAATTAAAAAACCAAATTGAAAAAAAAAACAACAAGCCAACGTCACGCGGTGTTCCCAGGCGGTCACCCAACCAAGTACTGACCGCGCCCGACGTTGCTTGCGAGATTTGCTTGTAAACAAGTAAATTAAATAAATTGATGTTATAGATTTTAACTATTAAAATTTTCAAACTAAGGAAATACGAGTACTCATATCTCGCGACAAGGTTTTATATCATATAGATTATGTAATGACTTTATAAGAAGATGGGTAATACCGTGGTTTTTTCCACTTTTTTGTCAGTTCCTTGTGTCCTAAATGTACTTGATGTGTATGACATTATATAGTTAAGGTTTTTATCAGTATAATCGTATGTAATGATATGTATCCTTACCAGGGCAAGACATTAATTAATCATACAAATAAAAATTCTACTAGAAATGTGTAATTGTATCTCATAAAATGTAGCATTTTACTTAAAATGACGTCTTTTTTATAAGTTACTTTGAATTCCAAATCACTGTGGGTTTGTTCTTGAGTTTAAAATTGGTGTGATCATTTCCTTAAGGTATTTATGAATGTATTGTTCAAAATCACCCGTTTTTATTATTTTATTCATAATCTAGCTACGAAATTTTGGAGATTTCATTTTTTGTACAAATTGTTGGGTTATACGTAACACTTTTTACGTAACAAGTGCACCGCCTTAATTTAAGAAATACATTTGATAGGAATTCATAATATCATTATGGTAGCACTATATTTGACTGTCATGTTATTGTCAAACCATTGACCGCCATTTTGTTCCGTCAGTCGACATTTTTACGTTTACAACGTGGTATCGTCCGTTTTTTCCGGAGTGGTTTTTAATTGATTTTAAAGGTATGTTTTCATAATTTTGATTGAGAACTCAGGTGGCCATATACATTTAAACAAGCGTAATAGTATAGTACTAGTGTTCTTAGAAAATATTACAGATTTAGTGAGTAATCAATAATTTATTGCACATTTACATGACACTTACGTCACACTTACATAACACTTATGTAACGTTTTGCCGTTGTAACGTTGCCCTGGTATAAAGATATGTCCTGTATAAGAATACATATCATTACATACGATTATACTGATAGTAACCTTACTAATGCCATACACATCGAGTACATTTTAGGAGTTGACTCCTGCACGGAATTTACAAAAAAAATGGAAAAAACTACGGCCTTACCCAGATAGTAAAAGTTCTAAAGTAAGAATTTATTTTTTCGTTGTAGCGCATTCAAATAAAAGCTTGTTTTTTTAAAAGGTTTTTTACTTTTAATTTTTATAATAATCATATACATATATATTATAATGAATATTACTATTAATCATGATTAGGGATAGTTCATCATTGTGTGTGTAAATAAAAAATATTTTTCTAACAGCTTTCAGAATTCCTGTCAGTCGTCAAGCAGTACATGATAAATGAAACTAAACGTACAGCAGAATTAGCAAAAGAAAAAATTGAGGAAAAAGCAAAGTCAGTACGACGAAGGTGCTTAGGAAAAAGTAAATAAATATGTAGCATGTGTGTTCAGCACATTATTAGAAGTGAAAAATTTACAGTTTGTCTAATCCAAGCTAAAGCATATCAAGTATTTTATAATTTACTAAGCATTTGGGTTATACCAATTAAGAATAATCCAAAAAATATACTGGTAATAAACACTTTTTATTTAATGTTTTATTAGAGACTCCCTAAAATAGGAATAATTTCATTCAAAATATTATAATTAATAATTTCATTAATTTTGTTACATCTTACCAAGTACAATTAATTTTATGTATGTACTGTCACACATGGGTTTTTCATGTTTCAGTTTTAAGACTTGACTTATTAAATTAATGGTGAAGTTTATGAAATATTTATGTATGAAAGAATAAATTCAATTATTGTTAAGCTAGTAAAAATCAATGTATTTATATTATAAAAATAAAAGCTGTTGTTTTCTAACTTGCTATTATGTTTTTACTCCCATTTAATTATAGAATCTTATACTATTAAACGAGCAATTCTTGTATATATATATATATATATATATATATATATATATATATATATATATATATACTAGCTGACCTGGCGAACTTCGTACCGCTTTATTTTTTTTTTTTCTTAAATATAATAATTACCTATATCAAAATAAAATATAGCCTATCTTTCAAGTTGGCTCAAACTGCACACGATGTGCAAATTTCATTAAAATCGGTTAAGTGGTTTAGGAGTCCATTGAGGACAAACATTGTGACACGAGATTTATATAATAATATATTAAGATATAGAATCTGAATCTCGGAATCGGCTCCAACGATTTTCGTGAAATTTAGTATGCAGGGGATTTCGGGGGCGAAAAATTGATCTAGCTGGGATTCATTTTAAAAAAATGTCGTTTTATCCCTGTTTTTAGGCAATGAAAAAATATCATTAGAATACGAAGCTTAATTTCACCACTGTTAACATAGCTGTAATAGCTTAATTAGAAAATCGGCTGGTGTCGAATCGTGTTGACCCGAGTGCAAATCTCAGTCTCCAGATTATTATTTTTTCTTTTTTTTTTTTTTATTTCACTCATGATTTATTCTTTAAATAAAAATTAAAATATAAAAATACCGAGAAAAAAGAAAAAAAAAACCAAACAAAAAAAATAAAAATACCGAGCTAGGCTCGGTCACCCAGGTACTATTATTTAACCTCGTAAAACCCAACTTAACTTTAGGTACCCATGAATTAAGGCATAACTAATAAAATTAGTTTCTATCCTCTATGAACACAAATTTTTTTTATTAGAACTTTAGAAGATGTCAAGTTGATTCACCTGTAATATCCCACAACTGGTCATAGACCTCTTTCTCCATGTAGAAATGTCTGAGCTTAATCCACCACATTGCAGGTTGGCAATTGGCATTCAAGCATGCGGCTTGACAAGTTGACATTGTTGAAATTGAAGATATGTTTAAAATAATATTATATTTATACAAGTATCATTAATATAAATATTGTAGAGTATCATTAAATATAGGCTGTCATTTCATGATTTTGGGAACTAAGTGTATTGGGTTGCAATTTCCTTCATGTTTTTGTCCTTGAATTGTATATTTAGGTTCTAAGAAAATAATGTTATATTTTTAATTTAATTTTTTAATAAAATTGACAATTTGAGACAGACATAATATATAATTATATTGTTTTATACAACTCCGCGCCGCGTTGGCGCAACGGTCATTGCACTGGTTTGTGCCTGTTGCGCTGGCGGTTGCGGGTTCGATCCCCGCACATGACAAACATTTGTATTGTCCATACAGATATTTGTCGTGGTCTGGGTGTTTGTGCAGTCCTTGTGGGTCTCCCCACCGCGCCTCGGAGAGCACGTTAAGCCGTCGGTCCCGGTTATTATCATGTACACCTGATAGCGATCGTTACTCATACTAAGGAGTATATCCGCCAACCCGCATTAGAGCAGCGTGGTGAAAAGAGGTCTAAGCCCAACAGTGGTATATTACAGACTGAAGCGACGCGATTTATACAACTAGGTCGGCAAACAACTGTACGGCTCACCTGATGGTAAGCGATTACCGTAGCCTAAAGACGCCATGGAACCCGCATTGAAGCAGCGTGGTGGATTAAGCTCCGATCCTTCTCCTACATGGGGAAGAGGCCTATGCCCAACAGTGGGATATTACAGGCTGAACCGAAAGGCGCATGCAACACCAAAAGAATCGCAAGCGCGTTGCCGACCCTACCCCCGATCCCCCAGGAACTCTTTTCACCTTGTTCACCACATCAACACAGCAAAGTAAGTTATTTTTTTTGCACAATTAAAAAAATATATTAGCATTCTGCACTCCTTCTCTATATAAACTATTAAGTACCTACCTATGCGAAATTTCATACTCTACCGTCGCGTCCGCGCAATTATCGTAAAAAGGGGTACAAACTTTTTGCTTCACCTATTATAAAATTTACAAGGTTACTATAGCAACAGAAAACATTAAACAATGTTGTCAAGACTTCATTTGCACTTGGTTTGTTTTAGTTTTGAAATTTTGCTTTTGTAATATTTTTTTGTATCGTAAGACTGACTAGATAGAAAATGGATGTGAAGAATTTAGAACCATATGCTATTATAGGGTTTGATGGTATGTGAAATAAATTAAAAAGTTAAGAAACAAAAAACAAAAGTTGTGTATGTATTTCAAGTATTTAGATACATAATTATAATTTGTGCTTTTTACAAACTGAAAAATTAGATTTGCGTTGTAGGTATATTTTTGAATATTTGCTATGACTTTAAATGCATTATAGGCGGTGATTCATGAAAAGCAAGAAGTTCTTATTTCGACTGTATTTTTTGTGTTATTTCATACATTGTTTTTTGTTTAAGTATCTTTTTATATATTTCAATGTATAATACATGAATGTAACAAACAGAAAAAAACATTTCTAATTTAGGCTCAGCGATTCGTGGCCTTAAGGTTCATCCAGATGGAGAACATATTGTATACCCTATGGGTAATAAGGTGTGCATCCAAGATTGGAAATCGAAAAAGATGTACTTTCTCAGTGGGCATACCAACAGCGTTTCCACTGTGGCTGTATCTCCTAAAGGCACTTACATTGGTTCCGGTCAAATAAACCACATAGGTTTTAAAGCGTCTGCTAAATTATGGGACTTCAAGAAAAAGAGTATGATTGGTAGTCACGAATTACATAAGGTAATAAATAAATAAGTATAAATAAACAATAAATAAATATCTACACATTACACACACGGTCGTCTGTTCCTAAAGTAACAACTTAATGCTTGTGTTATAGGTAACAGCTGACTGGTCTAGCTACATATATTTTTTTTCGATAAACATACTTATAAATAATACATATATATCTAAATAAATATGTATATTACACCCAGACTCGGAGTGGGAATCGAACCCACAACCCCCGGAGCAGAAAGCAGGGTCACTACAAACTGCGCCAACGGGCTAGTCAAATCTAATAGTTATAATTATGTTTATCATATCTAGGGGTGTGATTGAATCATCATGTGCAGTACCTCCTCAGATTCATCTGTAGTTTATAGGTATATCGCTACGCAGCTCTCGGATTTGGGACTTTAAGTATCAAAAAATGTCAACTAATAAGTACGTGGAGATTTCGTCACAATTTTTATTTAACATGACGAAATGGATTATTTTAAAAACAAATGTAATAGTTCATAAACCATGTAGTAGGTACCTACTGACCTTGTAACTTTAAAACCTGGAGCATGGAATCATTTCACATGTTCTATCTCGGTTATTTCCAGTCTTAACTTTAAACAACAGATAAGTATACCTAGATCGTAGAACTACTAAATTTATTTTATTTAAATTTTACTTTCAACGTAAAGCAAGATATATCTACAAGTAGGTATACCAATATGTATTTATATTATTATAATTATATTTTAATTATATATCACTAGGTGCGAGTGGAGGCATTGGCATTTTCATCAGATGAGCGTTACATGATATCTCTAGGAGGGCGAGACGACGGTTGTGTTGTGTTATGGGATTGTGCTGCTGGCGCCGCCACCGGTACCGCGGCAGCCGCTCGCTTGACCACTGGGGACGCCATGACCCTCACGCCTTTATCCCTGAGGGTCAATTCCTTTGTCACTGGAGGAGATTGTGAGTGAAATTTTTTACGTTATCTTTCGAGTACTAATGTACCAACGTACCAGCAGCGTCTTCGGTGAGACAAAGCCAACCCTGCGGTCACCAACCCGCCTGCCCAGCGTGGTGACTATGGGCAAAACACATGAGTTTACGCCATTTTTGGCGCAAACTTGTGGAGGCCTATGTCCAGCAGTGGACTGCGATAGGCTGAAATGATGATGATGACTAATGTAAGTACGCATAATACCTAATGAAAGCTGGATGCACCATTATGTACCTATCCAAAAATTGTTTTGTAGCTAATCTTCGTGTGTGGAACATCCGGGCGGAGAGCAAGAACTTGGATGTGGTAGATGTGTCACTGGGGAAGCTACGAAGATGTGTCAGGTGCATAGCTGTCAACCAGGATGATACATTCGGCATGGCGGGAACCACGTTAGTAATACGACATGTTAACCGCCCCAGTACACAAATAGCGTATGTTGGTCTACTACAGGCCATCACCATTGTGTACAAGGGGTAATGGTATAATTATGATGGCGGGCAATTGTCAAACGTAGCGCGCAATCGGTATGTTGTCGATTTTTGTGACACACTCGTGGCATGCTGTTTCCTCTAGTGTTCACACAACACAGTCGCCCATTGTTCAGTTCCTCACCGAAGTCACCGACCGCTGACCGGGATAGAGCACTTTTTTATTATTTACTTTTTAATGTCAATAAAATTATAATTTTTTGTATTTAATAATTTTGTTGTGGTACACACTTCTATAATAAATGAAAGTAGTATATAAATAAATAGCCGTGACCGTAATTACTTTTACGTCCTTCGCAAGTGCTTCGCCAGGCAGCATAGAGGCACGCACAAATGTATGAACACCAAGTGATAATGGTCTACAATTCCAAAGCATTGCCCGTCGCAGACCATTTTGTACTGGAGACTTTCGCTTTAATGCGATAATCAATGTTAATATCATGCCTAGGTACCTATCGATAGGATAGGTACTTGCTTATTGTGGGCAAAATATATTTACTTGACATTTTTTATCTATATACCTACTAGCTTCTGCGCGCGACTTCGTCCCCGTGGAATAGAACCAATTCTGTCATATCTACATGATTTGAGCGAAACTTTAACCGTTCACGCCGCGGAAGCTCTCAAAAGGAAAAAAAAACCGATGTTGAAACATTATTCATTGGTGCTACGCTCCTATTGTCTTAGCGTGATGATACATAGCCTTCCTCGATAAATGGCCTATCTAACACCGAAAGAATTTTCCAAATCGGACCAGTAGATCCTGAGATTAGCGCGTTCAAACAAACAAACAAACTGTCAAACAAACAAACAAACTATTAAAGTTTTCATATTATTCTATTTTCAGCTTTATTAGCAAATTTTTCTATAGCATCTGTGTTTAAAATTTATACGAACTATCACATTTAACAGATTTTTACATTTCTTTCTTTCTTTTACATTGTGACGTCAGGTCTGGAGATATTATCAAATTTTCAATTAATTATCCATCGGATCCAACCGAGACTGTTACTAACTGCAAACCATCTTTAATCGGCTGCCTGGCGAAGTGTGGACCATTGAAGAAAGGCAAGCGACCCGAGTCAATATGTTACAGCCAAGGTAATTAGGTATACTGCTTCTAGTATCTACTGGCAAAGGGCTATTTTTAGGTTGAATCGAGACTAGACTTACTAGAATCATTGTTAAAACTAGATCAAATTAGTTACATCTCTTTAATATATATAAGGTGTTCGAATATCGAAACATTCGTGTAAGACAAACGTACCTATTCGAAATTTACCAATTTTAAATATTATCCGCTAAACTAACATTTTAAATTATAAATAGTTACATTATACCTACTGAAACATAGAATTTTGTCAAAATTCGTGCCATAACAACGTAGGTTCCAATTTGGTTTCTAATGACGCTTACCTATTAAAAGGTCTATACTTAGTTAAAATTGAAATATGTGGTTTCTATTAAATAGGTATAGAATCTATTTTGATAATGGCGGATGGTTGTATCATCGTCGGTGCTGGCGACGGTACCATTGACATATTGGACGAAATCAACTGGAAAGGCGATTTTCCTAAGGGAAAGATTATAGACCCAAACAAGCCACACTTCCGAGCAGTTAGTATATGCTTTTTCTAATAGGTATTGTAAAAGAATAAAGGAAATAAAAGTCTAGAATCTTCTGAAATCATAGAATCAAATAAATGTGCATTTAAACATATATGTAGATATATAGATTTTCAAATTAAATTCGTATTAGTTTGTGACTCATTGTCAGAAACCCTTTTGCAGTGTTACAATATTTCGTAACATAATAAGTACATTTAGCAATATATATTTTAAAAAGTTTTGCACAGAACTAAGATTTTATAAGAATCAGACATTTGCTGTTTTAAATCAGTCCGGATGCATAGTAACGCTAATAAATCAAATAAGTAAGTACACAATTTTACTTCACAAATAGTCTCGTAGATACTCGGCAATTCTTCCCTCTTTAAATCTGCATGTTCCGGAACAAATTCTATATCATGCCATTCAAATATACTTAACTACTGTATACAGTAGGTATTTTGAAACATTGTAACCGAATCCCTTTTCCTTTATAGGAGATGAGATGTTTATCCAACTACGACCCTATGGAAAAAATTTCATAAACCTTAGAAAAATATAGACAAATGCAGACCCAATTCTCATATTTCATAGACTCTCATAACTCGGTATGAGAATTTGGTCTGCGTTTGTTGTTTTTATGAAGTTAATGATATTTTTTGTCATAGAGAAGACGTTTCCTTATTCGTCGCAATAATACATCAAAATATTTAAAATATTTTTCTACAACGGTTTTAATCTCTTTCAGCTAAAAAGCACAAAATTAGATGGCTGTATTACATCACTGGAATTAATGGAGTCGCCGTCTCTGAAAGGTGACAAACGTCTCCTCCTCGCCGGTACAAGGTCTAGTGAAATATACGCAATCAATGTGACCACATTCGACCCTATACTTGTGGTCACCTGTCACCGATGCGCCATTAATGATATCGCTTTTCCAAGGCAAGTCATGTTATCTTTTCAAGCTTTCTTTGAGATTTTTTCCATGAGTTATAATAATCGCCACTCGCCGGTACCTATAAAAGCAAAATAATACATACCAGGTGTATTTGGAACGCTTGGAAAGATTTAAACCTATAGTAATATAGGTACTATTTATATAAGTACTATATAATGCATATAACCATTTATCTCAAAAACGTTTTTTAACCTTTTGAACGCCAAAGTCACCTATACGTGACAAGCACTTGCGAGCTCTGTGCGCCAACGACGTCTATAGGTGACAAAAAACCCGGACCACAAAAATATTAAATAAAATTATTAAAAAAATATTTTTAGTATTTTAATTCAACATCTCTCAAAATAGAATATCCCAGCAACATTAGAGTATAAAAAACCAGTCTTTTAGAGCTACACGTACTGAGAAACATTGAAATAAAAACATACATTCTTATTCCACGTAAATGATATGTCCTGTACGCCGTTGTCATCCGGTGACCGCTAGTGATGTGACGCAAGAGGCACAAATATAAATGTAAGATATGAATTTATATATTATAAATCTAGTTTAACCTCTATAAGACAAAAGTTGTTTAAAATCGTACTAGACTAAAAACATATAGGCCAGTAAATAAAGCTGTTTTTTTTGGTCAACCTCGCACTAAATTTCCGATCCAATTTTAATTTAAAGTTTTTGGCCGATATCTCGGAAACTATCCACTTTAGGGCAAAAGTTATTCAAGCTTTTTTTGTAGAAAATAAAATTTCGCATCTTTTATTTCCTGTAAACTTTTTTGTAAAACTTACCGTTTACGATTTATGGCCCATTTAAAGAACCCGTTTTTCATTTTTGGCCAATAACTTAAAATATTGGATTAGTCAATAAAATACGTTTATCCATTTTTTAAGATCACTTTATTTTCTACAACTTTTGTTTAAAACTTTTTTTTCTAATGTCCATACTTTTTGAGTTCTAAAATTTTTAATGTAGAAATGCCGGCGCTCGGCGGGTGACGCGGCAGTTAGTTGTACAAAATAAAATAAAATATAAAAAGTTAATTACTATTGCAGGTAAGGAAATGTAGTATCAATTTTTAAGTACATAAATAATCGGGATATTTTTTAAAAATTAGTTTATTGAATTTGTACCATATATTCTATGCGTACCTTGAAATTTTCGACTTTACGCCCGGTAGTCCAACATTAACGTTTTACAACTCAAAAAGTATGGACATTAGAAAAAAAAAATTTAAACAAAAGTTGTAGAGAATAAAGTGATCTTAAAAAATGGATAGATGCGTTTTATTGATTAATCCAATGTTTTAAGAGTTATTGGCCAAAAATGAAAAACGGGTTCATTAAATGGGCCATAAATCGTAAACGGTAAGTTTTACAAAAAAGTTTACAGGAAATAAAAGATGCGAAGTTTATTTTCTACAAAAAGGTCTAAATAACTTTTCTTTAAGATTGCGATCGAAGCTCCATTTGGATCTGTCAGCATTTTGTATTTTTATGGTCAGTAAGTGACCCTTAACCTAAAAAAAATTGAAATTGGATCGGAAATTTAGTGCGAGATTAAATGCTTTATTTACACATTACGAAGGATTTTTTAAATATATTCTATTTAAATAACAACTTCAATATTTCATTTAACAAATTTCACGTGAATTACATTATTTTAAACTAATATTATTAGGATTTTTACGAAACTTCTAAAAACGAAATGAAATTTTAAAACGCAATATTTGCATAAACTTTTTAAAAACATTCCCACGATTGAACAAAAAACATTTTTTTCTATAATTTTTGAGAATTCCATATAATTTATGGTCTCAAAAAAGATTTTTAATGTAATTCTCACCTTTATCGCTGTACATCAAGAGCCATTATTGTTTGAAAGTAAGGAGTTCTGTCAAAATGCAGTACAAAATTTTTATGACCGGTGCGTCTATTGTCTTCTTAAATGAGTAACAATAATGCGCAAATAGCGGTTATTGCGAGATGATAAGGAATATTATGATATATTAAATATTTTTATTATAATATTGTATGGTATTGTAGTTTTACTTTGTTAAAGCTGGATTTAATAAATAGTAGGCATATTTAGGTAAGTACTTTAGATTTTTTTTAATGTTGCACTTTTATTACTCCCTTTTTAGTTATATAATTTTAAAAAAATACAAATTTGAATTCGTTTAATTTTTTTTAAATTACTTTTCATTTATATATAGATTCGATTCGAAATCGATATACAGCGTGCGACACACACAGCACGTCTCTAACACGTCTCTATGGAAGTTTTAAAACTGTAGGTCAGCTGCGCCGTAGTCATCCAGTCGTGACAATGACGTCATGACGATAGAGAATGGTGTTGTGCTTTACTACGATTTTTTTTGTAATGTTTGTTTTTTATTTATGTTATTGTAAGTATATATAACGAGTGCAAGATAATACAAGAAAAATATTGAAAGAATAAACCATCCTAGATTATATAAGTAGTCATTTATTGTATATAAACCAACATAAACAAGTCACTTTGTGGTACTCGATAACGACTCTTGGCAGCACTATTTTTTTCGTAGGTATTTTTGTTTAATTTATGCCTTGGCGTACAGGGCACGCGGGAATGGATGGATTTGAGGCGTGGCGCTCAAAAGGTTAAGAACGTTTTAGGACTTATGTATTTTGTATATAGTATATTTTGTATGAGTACGTTGACCTCGTGTCGTTCAGCTGATGGCGGGCGCGCATGAACTAAGTATATAGTATTCAATAACATTGCCGATTTTTTTCAAAACACGATTATTTTAAAGCCATATCTTCAAATTTGTTTCATTATTTTTCCCAAGCCGGATTATACCGAAAAAAGTTATGAGAAGAGAAAGAGGCAAGAAAAAAAATCCGAGCCGAAACCAAAACTCACGTAGACAATATAACAGTGTATAGTGCAGTCTAGTGTATTTTAAACATTTATTTGCACATACAAACAAAAAACAACATTAGATAATTTTGATATCACAGTCTGTGTTTAATATTCTAAAGATAATAATATTTAATTCTTGAGACCTAAGCTTTGAAGCAACCCGACTGGGGTAGTACCTCAACCTTTAAAAAAAATCAGCTATAAAATAATGCTTTCAAGCAGTGTTGTGTTCCTGTTGGTGAGTAAGGTAACATGAGCTCCTGGGGGAATTGGGATAGGGTCGGCAACACGATTGCGATGCTTCTGGTGTTGTTGTATAAAAAAGCAGGGGGCGGCTAAGTTAGCCGAAAGACGCACGACATTCACAAACAAGAGTTTCGACGGGGCCGAAAGTTTCGGGCCATTTTTGGCCGAAACCGAAATATCGGTCGGTTATAACGGTACGGTCGGGCGCGCAGGGGCATGTCGACGGTGTTCGCGTCGGCGGGCGCGGGCGACGTGCGCGTGTGGTGCGCGCGCTCGGCCCGCGAGCTGCTGCGCATCGTCGTGCCCAACTTCACGTGCTCCGCGCTGCTCTTCGCCGCCGACGGGAAGTCCATCGTCACCGGTACAAATACGTACCTCATATCTATGTTTTACCTATATAAACACACCGGCATATTTAGCGGAACACAAAAAAAGGTCCATAATTAAAAAAGATGGTTTTATTTTAAAATCTACTTACTACACTTCTTTTGTTATTTAAAGTTTCATTTGTTTTACTTAAAATGAGATCACATTAAGAACAAATCTTGCGAGTAAAGGCTATTTGTGAAAAATTGTACATTTTTGAACTTTTCATGCAACCGGGAAAAGTGAAAATTAATATTAAAATAACAATTAATTAAATTAGAAAAATGGTGATTAATATCGCGTATTTCCTCCACGTGCTCTTATTAAAGTTCTACCCGTCTAGGCACACTGAGAATGATGTTATCGATGGGTTCCTGGGATAGTCTCCGCCATTCCTATTTCCTCAACTACGGCGATTCGCAGTTCACCACTTCACCCACGTTGGTAGGAGCTGGAATTCTGGACTTAACTTTTCTTTTCAGCAAGTCTCAAACGTGCTCTATTGGGTTCATATCTGGTGATCTCGCCCGCCACTCCATAACAGTGATATTCATATCATTAAGATAAGCTTGAGTTACCCGAGCGGTATGCGGCCGAGCATTATCATGCATAAAAACAAAATCGTCACCGATATAATTATGGGGCAAACGGTACGACATTTTCTTCTAAAACTTCTCTGATATAGCGATCTGCAGTCAGACTCCCTCTGTCAATCACTACCAAGTCTGTGCGAGCTCCCGAACAAATGCCCGCCCAAAACATTATTGATCCACCATAGTATGCAACTGTAGTTTCAAAATTTGTCTGAATGTATCGTTCTCCTTTGCGTATGTATATTCCTTGCCTGCCGTCAATTTGATTAAAGAGAATTCTGCACTCATCACCAAACAATACCTTACTCCATTGGTCCGCGTTCCAAAGTCGATGTTCCTGAGCAAAAGTTAGCCTGTTTCTACGATGATTCGAGCCTTGGAGCCTTGGCGGGCACAAATGAACCCAAACCAGCTTCTTCGAACCTTCTTCGTACCGTACACTCACTTACGGTTACACCCCGCACTGCTTCTAACTCATGTCGGGCTTGGACGGCTGTCAAACGGGGGTTCCTACGTACACGAAGACGAATGAAACGATCATCGCTACTCGAAGTGCGTCTTTTTCTGCCTTATCCTGCTCTTCTCACATAAGTACCGGTCTCCCTGAACCGTTGGATACTGCGATGGATCGTTGAAACTGGTCGACGAAGATCTCTGGATATCACTCTGTAGGTTTGACTATTTCTTCGCATTTCGAGTGCCCTGGCGCCCCTGGCAATCTCCGTTGGGGCTAAGTCAGGCATAATTCAGTCCTCAACTCCAAAAAGATACGCGATTAAAAAAAAACTAACAAAAAACAGTATTTCAATGAAATTTTAAATCAAACTCAGAAGGAAGAAATACTCGAAGTTCGCTCCAGATACAATTGCATAAAATGTGATGTTCAGTGTTTTTCTTAATTTTAAAATATTTCTTTTTAAATTAAATGACGTATAAACCACCCAGCAACCTTATATGATACTGATATCAAACCTTTATTTTGTGTTCCGCTAAATATGCCGGTGTGTGTATATTCTATTTGTTAGCAGTGTTGTGTTCATGTACTGAGTAAAGTGACCAGAGCTCCTGGGGAGGGTCGGGGGTAGAGTGGGCAACGCGCTTGCGATGCTTCTGGTGTTGAAGACGTTTATAAGCTACGGTAATCGCTTACCATCGGGTAAGCCGTGCGCTTGTTTGTGTGCACCTAGTTGCATAAAAAACCAATCGTGTCTGTCACTTCTTTTTTTAATGTTGAAAAACGCTTATACGCACCCCGCCAACGAGGCTCCCCAAGCTCACACCAAATATTTCAGTCCCCTCTCACAATCTTCGTTTTTCGATCTTTCGTAAATTGGTCATTGGTCCAGCGGATTGGACGCTCTAAGCTGCATTAAAGTTAAACCATAATTTAATGAATACTTTATACATACTCAAGATGAGATCGAAAACTCAACCCTTGATCGTGGAATGTAGTCACTTTCAACCACGCTGTCACACCCACTCACACTTTTCGTAATGCTCTTGTCACGCCCCAGTTTACCCTCCAAGTCAAGCGTCCGTAAAGAAGTTTTACTTTAAAAACTACGAATTATGAAATATAATACCTATTGCATGTTTTCTTCTTTTAAAAAAAAATTTCAATATTCCACAGCATGGAACGACGGTAACATACGCGCGTTCACGCCACTTACTGGGAGACTTATTTACTGCATTTATAACACGCACAACAAGGGTACTTCTGCGCTGGACATGACGCACGATGGACGTACCCTCATCTCGGGAGGATGTGAAGGACAGGTACCTAATACCCATTTATAGGTTTTTCCACTACCAATTGTAACCGATCGATTTCCAATATAATGGGTCTATATAACAGCAATATTTATTATTATAATTATTTTTAGAATATTTGACTGTATGTTTGTTCCGGCATCGCGCGAATTCTACTACACGTCGAATTCGGTTTTAATATAGTTCTGATAATGGAAGTCTAACTTAAAATCTGATGTAGCTTATTATAAACAATCGTGAACAAAAAACTGCTATTTTTTTTTTAAAATAAGTAGTTTAAATCTTTACGAAAGTACTTTAAAGTCTTCATTCTGTAATTTAGTAAAGTCTTAATTATTTAAGAATTAAGGAGGTCGATTCTAAAATAAAAATTTGGCTTTTTCTATATTTAAGGTTCGCGTGTGGGATATAAAGCCGGAGTGTCAGAGTTTAAAGAAGGTACTAAAGGAACACAAGAGTCCAGTGTCTGCGATACAAGTATCACCTAACGACATGGAGGCCGTCAGTGCAGGGACGGATGGCTCTTGTATTATTTGGGATCTAATGTAATTTAAACTCTTTTTTTTTTCTTAAAGTAATCTTTAATGTAACAAATACATCGTCCACGTATATGGTAGGTATATATAAATATAATTAAAGGTACCCAAGTACAATCAATGAATACAAAATTTGCTTAATTCCTTTAAGAACGTTAATATTGGGGTCTTGGGAAAACTAAATTTTAAAATTTTTAATGGCTTAAAACAATATTGAGAGCGTTAACTCATAGTGAGCAATCTATTCTAAAAGACTAGATTCTTCTCCTAAACAGATCGACCAATTTAGTTAAAAAATTTTGTCTATTTCAATGAGATCGTGGATAGTTTGAAAACATAATTGGGCCCGGTAGATGTCGTTGTTGTCGTTATTTCATATGTAATTCTAAGGTACTATTACGGGCAGGACAACGTCAAGTTATAAAGTATGAGGTCCACAAAGATAAAGCCATCGCCCGATGAAACTACCTAGGTCTATCTAGTAATAAGGTTTTAAAAAAAATACAAATTAACTCTTTTGAGATGTTACTTGGTCAATTCAGTCTCGTTCTGCCGTTTACTTCAGAACCTGAGATTTAATGACAACTCAGAATGGGTTTTAAGCTTTTGACCGTGATTTTCTAATCATTATATCGTTTGTAGTTCATTGTCCAGGCGACAAGTGATGTACGCGAACACTTTGTTCATGTGCGTTTGCTTCGAACCCAAAGGGTGTCAACTGTTGACAGGAGGATCTGACCGTCGCGTCGCTTACTGGGAAGCGGGAAGTGGAAATCTTGCGCGAGAGGTAATTTACGATTCATTGTAAAAATTAATTAGTATCATAAAATTTTATACAAGATTTTTGATGACGCTTTGGCGCAACGGTCACAGCACTGGTTTGTGGCTGTTGCGCTAGTGGTTGCGGGTTTGATTCCCGCACATGGCAAACGTTTGTATTGGCCATACAGATGTTTGCCGTGGTTTGGACGTTTGTGCTTGTATATTGTGTGTGTTTCCGAACCCCCGACACAGGAGATGATCCTAGTAGGGGTTGAATTTGAGGCGTTACTTTTATACAAGATTTCGCAGCATCGAGCAGTATATTCCAGGTATCTCGAAATCAAAGGCTTTTCACTCCTTTTCTGATGATTGCAATTGAATACTTACATTAAATTACATTCTTTCAAAAGTAGGGGAACTGAAGGCAAAATGGTATATTTAAGGAAAAACTAGTCGTAATCAACAAAATATAGCTTTATTATCAGAAACTTTTTACAGAATATCCTTTTTAGTAATCAGTCTACAATTGTTATTAATCACACTTTAATCAAATCACAGAATTTGAAGATATTTAATGATTTCCAAATCTTTCCTTATGGGCCGTTTGCCTGTATGTGAAGGTAAAATGGACCACGGTGAAGGGCAAAATGGACCCAATACATATCTAATCTGGGGAACACCTTTCACAAATAAATTTTGTGTTCTCATCGTCCTCAACGCCGGCACAACTACAATGTGCCCAGAGGAGACAAATAGGGCATTGCACCCATCCTTCTATTGATTCAGAAAACAGATGAGAGCAGTAGAAACACTCGGTGTCTTCATTTTCTTCATCAGATCCTGAATCCTCCGAGTTTTTTTCTCTCTTCTTTCGTGTTGCTTATTTCTCCCTTTTTTGTCTTTGTTTGTCTTTTTATTAGTTTCTAGATTAAGATTCTTTTTCACTCTCTTTGCTTCATTTGCATTATGCGTTGCTTCAAGTTCCTTCCGATATGGCGAAGATATTATCTTTTCTCATATTGTCCTCGTCCCATGACTGCCTATTAGTGGTTCTTATATAATTGTTAACCATCTGAAACAGAAAACGTAGAAAACATTGAGTCAAATGTAAAAAATATATATGAAGGCAAAATGGACCACTGGTCCATTTTGCCCGGGGCCGTTTTGCCTTTTAGGTTTTTTGGAATCAATGTCAGATTTTGAGGTTAACCATTCTACCTCTTTTCATTCTTTTTAGACTGTAATAAAGATAAAATCATGCACATGACTGTGTTATATCATTACATTAAACATACTAATTACAACAAAAGTGCAGGCTGGTCAAAAATGACGTTTTTTACATCAAAATATGAAAAAAAATACTTACCGCGATAAAAACCCACTGTCACGAGAGGCAGTTTCGCCGGCACTGACCGAAAACAAGAATGGCGCGAGTAATTAGTTGCGTTATTCAACAAATATATGGCCCCAGTAGGCTTAAAGTAATTTAACCGTTCCGTTTTGCCTGCATGGTCCGTTTTGCCTTCAGTTCCATTTTAAACTTCATCAGTTATAATTTTCAGCTCGAAGCTAGTAAAGTTGGAGCAATAAATGGTCTTGATATAACTCAAGACGGTGAGCTATTCGTAACCGGAGGCAACGATCAAATGGTCAAGGTAAATATAATATATAAACAAATCTAAAATTAATTATAAAAATAGTACAAAAGTTCATTTAAATGACGTGTATAGGTATACTTACCGATGCATTTGTTATTGATTTATTTAGAAGATATTTCGTTTCTCATCCTTAACGACACGCACTCATCTTCAGAAATAACATCCAGTCATTATCATCACCAGCCTATCGCAGTCCACTGCTGGACATAGGCCTGGCCCAAGTTCGTGCCAAAAATGGCGTGAACTCATGTGTTTTGCCCATAGTCACCACGCTGGGCAGGCGGGTTGGTGACCGCAGGGCTGGCTTTGTCGCACCGAAGACCCTGCTGCCCGTCTTCGGCCTGTGTATTTTAAAGCCAGCAGTTGGATGGTTATCCCGCCATCGGTCGGCTTTTTAAGTTCCAAGGTGGTGTTATCCCTTAGTCGCCTCTTACGACGCCCACGGGAAGAGAGGGGTGGCTTTATTCTTTACTGTCGTAACCACACAGGAAATAACATTCAATAGCACGTGAATTTAATGCCAGAGACCAACCAACGGAAACACACACAAATGTCTACAGCGCTAAAACTATCTTTATGATTAAGTATAATAAGCTCTCACGGTCACTGTGAACACTCTTTTGATTCTACGGGGCCTAACACGGTTGTCATTTCGAATTTTTCGATATGAGTCACCCGCGACCATAGCGTGTGCATCAACGTCACCGAAATATCGAGTAGTTACAAGATGACAATCGCGGTAAGTCTTATAGAATCAATAGTAAACTATATCACCGTAGCCTATAGACGCCTGAAACACCCAGAAGCATCGCAAGCGCGTTACCGACCCTACCCATCCAATCCCCCCAAGGAGATCTGGTTACCTTACTCACCAACAGGAACTCAACAGTGCTTGAAAACAGTGTTATTTAGCTGTGATCTTCTGTAAGGTCGAGGTACTTCCCCAGTCGGGCTGCTCCAGATTTAAATCTACCTCAATGGGCATTACGATAGTATCAAAAAATCGTCAATTTAATGAATTTAGGGGAACACTCGTATTAAAAAAAATTCAAAATACTGGTTTAGTTTTATATTATATAATAAGATTATTGTGATTTTCAATAAAATAAAACATTAAAATACTGCAATCGGCCATTTTGATTGAAACAAATTACAGCGCATGACGTCACACTATATTATTATAATATGTCAAAATTAAAAGCGTTGTGGGCCGTAGGAGGAACGCGCCCGACGCACTACATGTTGTATATTGCGACGTCAGAGCCGACGCCATGACACCTGCAGCCGTTTTGTCGCAATCATTGAAAACATATTAGAAAAATAGTTTTAAACTTCCTTAAACTAAAGTTTATTACCGAAATATAGGTATTTTCGTAAATAGTAAATGTGTACCCACATTATGGAAGAGGTTTTCAAAATCTTTCGTCATACTGAATGTATGGTTGGTTGTTTCAACGCAAGCTGTGGAAGTACCAGGAGGGCGTGTACACGCACACGGGGCTGGGGCACGCGGGCGCCGTCACCAGCTGCCGGTTCAGTCCGGACAAGCGCTCCGTCGTCAGCAGCTGCGCCGCCGGCAGCATCATCGTATGGAAGGTGCCCGAGGTCAGTACTTGCTTACACCTCTGGCTCAGCGACCCCTAGTGGATCTTGGCGTCCCACACCACAGGTCTCCAGCGATCCCGGTCTAGAGCTATCTCGCGCCTGTAAGCTGTCACCGGCTCGCGCAGGTCTCTCTCCACCTCGGGTGTCCTTGTTGTGAGCGAGGCCACCCCCAACTTTGTGCCGGGGACGTCCAGGCCTACTGCCGGGGTGAGAAGGCGACTGATAGCGCAACCCCATCTCGCCCCACACAGGTGGATGACTGCTCACACGTGGTGGTTTTTTGTCAGTAGGAGTCTGACATAACCCTCTGGCGCCTCCGCGCCGGAGGGTATCCATGATGGATTTTCCATCGTAAATCGTAACAATTCAATCCTATAGCCGACAAACGTACCTATTCGTATGTTTAATCTAAACCTTCAGGTATCATGTATAATGTAGGTAGGTATATAATATATACCGTATAATTATTGTCTCAAATATCTTTTTCCAAGAAACTAATAATAAGTCATCGATCCTTTGATTAAGATAGGTATTTTTATACCACTGAAATTTTGCCTTATGCCACGTTTTCAACGTTATGCCTACAAAAAAGGAAAATAAAAATAAGTGCCGTAATGATGAATATAATTATTAATATGAGACGCCTTTACTGCTCCATAAAATATGAAACTTCCAAATAAATTGTAAATTTTTATATCAAAATATTTTTATGCAGATATATCTACAAAAGGAAACACTGCCTTCAGAACGAAATAGTGTAAGAAATTCGCCAAAAACATTACAAGAAGAGTTAAAACTACAGCTCGATGATAAACCAACACATAAAGCGGCTGGTGATCGACAGAACAAGATACCTTCTGCACCTTCAAAGGTATTATAATAATATGGTTAATTTTTACGATACTAAAATTTAATAAATGAAAAATTGATATTTACAAACTGTTCATTTACTTGTTTTTATTAGAAAACTTGAATTAAAACTCTTTTTTGAACTATTCATATTATAACATTTGTTACCAAATTACATTTTACAAACTCTAGAATTGTAAAATAGTAATGTTTTCGTGTATCAAACTATTAAAAAATTTCGTACCGATAATAGATAGAAAAAATCGAAGCTATGAACACGTCACGAAGCAGCGTGCATTCTTGCTGTCCATGCGACACAGCGAGGTCCACACAATCTGATAAATCTAAGAAAATATCTCCCAAAACTGGCAACACTGCTACCAAATGCTGTAAACCTCCAGGTACATAATAAACTAAATAATTTAACTTTCTGAATAACTTATTATTTTTAAAATCGCCAAGTATAAATCATAACTGTTGTTCCATTGTTTAGTTTGTATTATAATTATGGATTCCGTATCTTAAAAATAAAAGTAGGTTAAGTAGGTATACGATTTTTTTGTTTATTTCGTGGTGATCAGTTCACCACAACTATGTAAGATTTATGTATGTAAGACGTGACCAAAGAGTATATAAAATTACATTATAGATTATACGATATTCTATTATACGATAAAATTAAACATATCAATTTCTAATGTTTTAATTTAATGAAAATCATTGCAGTTTTATTCCCGCTTTCGTCCCTATTGATATATAATTCCTATTAACCCCGTTTTACGGTTTCAGATATTTCGGTTAATGTTGCCATATCTTTAATTTCCACTTGTATACAGATAATCTTCCAACGAGGACAACGAGTAAAGATTATGTCAACAGCAGCGGTGACAAAAAGTGAAACAACAGGTGTAAACTGTTAAGCAATTATTCAATTTATTAAAACCGATACAATAATAATAAACAATATATTAAGTCTGCTGAACATCATGAATAAAATGTTATTTGTAAGACCGTTGGTGTTTTTATACTCAAAAATCAATTGTAAATTATACCAATTTTATTAATTAAATCTTTACACAATAGCTTTGTTTCATTACAATCTATGCTTAAATCTAAATCCTATAAATGATTTACAGATAAATTAAAAAATATCACAATGCATTAAAAGAAAACAATTGTCTATGCTTCTATTTAATAAAATATTTATTTGACCATCTTATCTTGATTACTATTTACAAACACAAGACAAACACCGAGATTTACACATTAACTGTAGAGCACTAGTAGGCAAAACCAGAGATATAATTATAGATTATTGAATACGGCTATTAGCTCAATATATTATATATGCAGGAATACCTATAACCTGATTCTATTCCATTGTCTCATAATATATTATTACTTGAAGTCATGGTAATAGTTCTTTAACTTCTTATTCCTTATCATTAGTAACACATTGTCTCAAAACACTTCAAGATATAGAGAATTGATCAATACAAGTTATAAAAAGTACCATATTACTGTTTTTATTACTTAAATGAAATTTAGCTATAATGCTTTTTAAATTAAATAGGTAATTTAAAGCTTCATCAGTACCAAGGAATACATTTTTATTATCAGCCCCATGCTTGGCTCTTACAATAGTGCAGTACTAGCTTACCGTCGGTACCGAAACATTCATACAGGTTTCTTATTACTTGATCAGGTGATGGTGCAAAAGTCTGATTCACATAAAGGAACTGAAAAAAAAGTATTATTACAAATTATTCGTTTATATTTATGTATTCATACTTCTTAAAAAAAGCATATTAATCTATTACTTATTTACAGTTCATATACCACATTGACTAGCGAGATTTTCATGATTACATCTACATAATACTTAATGATGTATTATTGGAAATTGTATTAGGGATCAAAAACACATAAACCAAACACCCAGACCATGAAAACAGCTGCATGTGGTATAATCAAATATTTGTCATGAATAGGTATTGAGCCAGCGACTGCAACTTACTCTAGATAATATTCGTTAACATTTGTTGTATTAAAGTGTTAAATATGGTATTGTTTTACTTTATTACAATTTTATTTAAACATTATAATTATAATAAACTTCTATTTAAGAATGTAAATAATATAAGGTGTATTTTTTTTACTCAAGAATGGTAAAATAAAGTGAATTATAAAAAAGTAAAATTGCAGTGGTATTACAGAAATTATATTTCATTCTAAACATTTCAATTACCAAAATTTAAATGACTTCTTATAACATATTGTACAGTTTATAAGTAATGTAAACACTACAGATAGTTTTTAAGTAATGTTAACTCTACAGATAATTATAATATATAATTGTGCTTTAATTAAAGATGTCTCACCAATTTTTCCTCAGGCTCCAGTTTTAAATATTTCTTAACAAACTCTATAATCCAACCAATGGGTTTCTCTGCGTCCACTGTCCATTTCTTTTTCTTCATAATTGGAGCATTACCAGTCGCTTTTAACAATATGTCAACTGAAAAATTATAAGCTACATTATTTATAACTTACTACTGTTGTCGTAGGATTTACTGTACAAACATTGAACATATTATGTATTTTAACTTTCCTAACAATAATTAGTTTAGAAAAGTAGAGGATTAACATCATGTGTTGATGGAATGTACCAAAACGCAGCCAGAAACATTTATTATTGAATAATTTAAAGTTTTTGATCAGTGTTGAGAGGTTACAAGGCATTCTATCAAATCCTTTATCAAAATTTACTATGATAAATAATTTATGATGTGTTGGGTTACTGACTGAATGAGGTTACTGACCTGCTGGTAAGCTGCAGGTAAGTATAGCAATCATAGAGATGGGTGCCTACTACAGTAAGGTATCTTCTTCTATATATAAAAATGAATAGCTGAATGTTGCTAAGCGCAAATCTCGAGATCAGCTGAACCAATTTCGCTAATGGGCATGACGACAGTATCAAAAAATCGTCAATTTAATTATTTTAGGGGAACACTCATATTTAAAAAATTCAAAATAATGGTTTAGTTTTATGTAAAATAATAAGATTATTGTTATTTTCAATAAAATAAAACATTAAAATACTGCAATCGGCCATTTTGATTAAAATACAAATTACAGCGCATGACGTCACCACATAACATAATACGTCAGGCGCGCTCCAAAGAGTAAAGTAAAAAGTAAGTCCCACATTATATTGTTACGTCAGAGCCGACGCCATGACACCTGCAGTCATTTTGCCGCTCTCATTGAACAAGTTTTAGAAAAATAGTTTTAAACATCCTTAAACTTATGTTTATTAACTTTTGGGATGGTTCTTACAGAGAGAAAAATTTTAAAAATTGCTTGAAAAAGTCTAAAAACAACACTTTTGTATATTCCCATGCAAAAGATTCGTAATAATACTTAAAAGTCAATTTGAACTTTAATACCACACCAATAGGTTTAAGTGTTAGTAGAGGGGTTCCGGTAAGGATAAGTATTAAAAAAAAATAAAAATTAAAGAATCGACTGTTAGGCGGTACGAAGTTCGCCGGGTCAGCTAGTATAATATAAAATATTGACGGTTTTAGCTTATTTAGTATTATTAATTGCAGCAGGCTTATGGTGGCAGAGGTTGTTTTTATAAATTCACAATATTGAATTCAGGCTATAAAAAATTGTTTCATCTAATTAACAGATGAGGGAATATTTTGCTAATCCCGGATCTTAGACCATTAAACATACAATATATACTAAACTGTGGGTAGTTTTCTGAGTAAAGATTATATTTGCCTGAAAGAAAGGAAAATGCCCCGTTACGTGCTTGACGTGTTCAGACAATTCATATATTTAAGTATCGTTTATTAATTGAAACTAAATTTTTAATAATATTCTAAAAGTGATCAAAGCCGCCGTTTATAATTTAATGTTAAAAAATATTTTATTTGTATTCCGCGTTTCTTATGTCAAAATAGACTAACTTTAAATAGCAAGTCGTCATAGCAACCATACAAACAAATGCTTTTTTTAATTAAACCATAAACCACGGCTTTGATCACTTTTAGACTATTATTAAAAATCTAGTTTTCTATACTAATATTATAAAGCTCGAGGTAAAGTTTATAACTTTGTTTGTATATACGGGGTAATCTTCGCAAATACTGATCCGATCATGAAAATTCTTTCGCTAACAGAAAGCTACACTATTCAGGAGTGACAAGATAAAAGGAAAAAGATAAAAATATATAAAGATTTTAAATCAGCAGGATTTGAACCTGCGCCCTCTGACGTGCCGTGTCAACAATTCAATCTAATCAAGCATTATTATTTGCCTTAGAAATTAATTGGTGATTTTAAAACATTTATATTTATCTGATTTGCTGAAAATAGAGTGTATTGGAACATATCAAATTTCACCGTACCCTTCTTATGTGAAATGGATTATAACGCCCAACGAAGTGGGCACGGGTCGGCTAGTAATTAATAAAGAAAACTTTAATATGTCAATTTTCTGGTCGTGTGGGGGTTTATAATTTAATTTAAAAAAAGCGTTTATTTCTATAGTGCCGTTTCGGACTTGGTATTTATATTTAAATATGTTTTGACAGCACAAACCCGGAATACAAATAAAATATCTTTTTTAATTAAAGTATAAACTACGGCTTTAATCACTTTTAGAATATTATTAAAAATATATTTTCAATTAATAAAGGATACTTAAATATATGAATTGTCTGAACATGTCAAAGCACGTACCGGAGCACAGCTTCATAGAAAATGGGCATTGTCCTTTGCATTGAAATTGTTACAATTAATGATTTCTAAATCAAATTTGGTAATTTGAAAAACAATAAAAATAAACCATTTGAATTTTGTGTAACATTAAATTCCAAAATTAAAAATGTATTTTGATTTTTCTATCATGTGTATGATACACTATGATAATTATAGTGTAATTTAATAATCAAGATTAATTTTTTACGGCCAAAATTGATTTATTTACACACATTTTAGTTTTTTATTTATTTTGAAAATGTTGCTAATAAACTGTACCTAAATTTGGTGATTAGTTGTTCCAGTACAAACAAAAATACACATAATAAGAGCAATTAAGGGATAATTATTATGTAAATACATTTATTCAAACATAAAAATACTAAGTGTATAGATTTACAAAATTATGTCAAACATAAAATTATAAATATCCTAGGTACCTACTTCTATACTAATATTATAAAGAGGTAAAGTTTTTAACTTTGTTTGTTTGTAGGGGGTTAATATTCGCAAATACTGATCCTATCATGAAAATTCTTTCACTGACAGAAAGCTACACTATTTAGGAGCGACTTAAGCTGTATTTTATTGTTACTGAACAAAAAATTCAGTGAAAATAATAAAATATGTAAATCTAGTCTGAGAAATGCGAGCAAGATGAAAACTTTACTAGTTGCATCACAAAAATAAAATTAACGCCCGACGAAGTGGGCACAGCTCGGCTAGTATATTATAAAATTTTAGGAGTAAATTAGTAGCATAAAATTCTGAAATATTCTTACTAGAATGGAATTAATGATCAATAATTATGGCATAATATTCTTTACTCAAGTTTAAAAACACGGTAATACCTTTAACTTTATCCGTCTTTCCACTTTCACTGTTGTCTTTTTGTTCATTTTCCTGAACATTTTCAGAGTTAGATGTTTCCGTATGAGAAATATCGTCTGCCTTCTCATCACCCATTTATAACAACTATAGAAAAAATTATATTGATAACAAATCACCAAACTGTAACGACAGGGGTTACGTGGAAATTCGATTTCAAGAATGTGAAATTTAGAATGTTTATAATTCTGTTATAGGCACTAACAGGTTCTTATACATTGTTAAGTCATAATTGTATGTGCTTAATTGTGCTTGTTTTTAAAAACAAAAATTTATTTCAAAATTTTCCCCAATAAACTTCAAAGTTCAAATGTATTGTTATCTATTATAGATTATAATAGTCTATTAGGGATGTGAAAAAATAATCGATTTTTATTTAAATCGATTATTTTTTTTCTCAAAATCGATTTTTAATAATCGATTTTTGTATTAATATTAATAAAAAATATATATAATATTAATATTAATCGATTTTTAATAAATTGATTATATAAAATTATAAATTACGCGTTTAAATCGATTTTTATAAAAAGTGCCATCTATGCGATGGATGAAAAAAAGAGCGAAGAAAGTTTCAATTTTATATACAGCGCTATCTATGCGACGGATGGAACAACTCAAAGTAAATTCATTTTTACTTAAAACGGTGCCAATTCTTTCTATGTACCTACTTTTACTTTAAACTTTTGACCAAAGAGCATAGAGAGCATAATAATATAATATAGACCCACCAACTTATCTGTGAACTGAGTGGTTTTATTGTTGCCAGTTTATTGAACTTCTCACTAATAAAGGAAAATCATTGGTGTTACAAAATAGGGTTTAAAATATTTTAGTAAGGAAGCTGTATTAAGTGTGTATTATGTAGTCAACCCTCTCTTGCAATGCCTCGCAGGGACACGTACAACTATTTGCCTCTTCTACTGACACTTAGCGCGATACTTGTACGGTAACTTTTTACGAGGATGACGACAAAAAAAGAAACACTTTACTTTATAGGAAATACTTTTATTTGCTATCACAACCGTTCTGGTCGGACTCTAGCAAACGAATGTTCGACCAAACTCTGTTTTTCGTTACACGACAACATAATATAATGTTCACCACTTCCTGTCAGTTTGAAGGAAAAAGTCAAACGAATGTCCCTTCAAACTGACAGTCAGGAAATAGTCATTTGCCACACTAGAATGAAGTAAATATTAATTCCAATCGATAAAATAAATTATGATATTTGCTATGTTGGTAACAGCTCGGCCATCCGTTTACTTACGAGTCCCTCGTAATACAATACAAATAAGTTAACAATATTACACACTTCAATGTACATAAATCGACAATACAATTATAAACACTTATAATAACAATCACAACAGAGAGAGAGAAAAAAAAAATGTTTTTATATATTTTCATTACTACATTACAACATAGATGTTTAGTTAATCGAATAGGTACCACATTATCTCTAATTCATTTGATTTGTAATATCTTACTTACAATCTATTTTTTTTTATATATATATATATAAATACGAGGTAATATACATTATGTTACGTTGCAAGGCTTAATAATTTATATATAGCAACATGTAATTCCATTAACAATAATTATTATTTATAGCACATTTTTCATCTACTGATCTTAAACAATTTTTAGTATTCAATTTGGCTTGATTCATGACAATGATTAGCCATCCTAACTGATCCATGACGCTGATCAGTGCCCTAACTGATCCATGACGTTGATCAGTGCCCTAAGCTGATGCATGACGTTGACCAGCGACCTAAACTGATCCTTGACGTAGATCAGTACCCTAAGCTGATGCATGACGTTGACCAGCAACCTAAACTGATCCTTGACGTTGATCAGTGCCCTAAGCTGATCCATGACGTTGACCAGCGTCCTAAACTGATCCATGACGTTGACCAGTGACTGAAATTAAAACTAATAAATGACGTTAATCAGTAATCGATCTCTGAGCTAATACGATCTATATACGATTCGATATACGAATTGGTAATGTTCAATCTGCTTATCTATACTTTACAATAATCATTAACAAATAATAATAGCTTGACGCTTGGTTCATTGATCCATGACATTGATCTACAAATCATGAAGTAACATAATATCGAAATTAACTATACAATCAACTCCATAAACTTGGTAATATCAAACAGCGTGTACAAAGTTCGACTTACAATTTGCTCTTAATCATAACATTCCGTTACAGTATTTAGATCGTGACAATTTCCCTGTTTGACCCCTACTCATTTTCTGGTGCACTAGTAGATTCAGCGTCAGAAGAAACCTCATCTTCGGACATTGGACGTGAAAAAGTGAGCCACGGAAATAACTTGTCGATAGCCACAATAGATTCATAACGCCTCCCCTTTCTAGTAAGAGGAGTGTCTTCGATAACAAACCTATCATTAGGAAGAATCTTTTTAATTCGGTAGGGACCTTGACATTTTGGTTCGAGTTTCTTAGACTGTCCCTCTATGCCAGTCGCCGCCCTTATAACTCTAACGAGATCCCCCACATGAAAAATAAGATTTTTATTCCTACGCCTATCGAAACTCTCTTTGGACCTTTGTTGTTGACTTTTAATAAATTCGTTAGCTTCCGATCTTATCTTATTTAAGTTTTCCTCCGTTGACCCTGACCCCGTATTCGAGATAATGTCATTTAATATACCCTGTGATGGGTTTGTAACGTTGCAGCCGAATAATAGTTCGGCTGGCGTCTTTTTAGTTGTCGCGTTTATTGTAGTGTTAATACCTAGCTGTATATTCGGCAGATGTTCATCCCATTTACCGTTTGGTTCGTCGTGATTCATAGCGCCTAGCGCGGCTAAAATAGTGCGGTTGTATCGCTCTACCTGTCCGTTCGCGCGAGGAGTAGCGACAGCATTGTAAATATGTTTAATACCCGTTGACTTTATAAACGATTTAAAGGTATTGCTCGTAAAGCTTGTACCTTGGTCTAACACCTTCAGAACTAACCTCATACCCCAGATAGTCGATTTTATCATAGAAGAACTTGCATTTGCTTAACTTTAATGTCAGACCATTTTGTCTCAGTAATTCAAGGACTTCTTGAAGGCGAAGTAGCCCCTCATTAAATGAGCTAGCAGGGATCAATATATCGTCCATATAAACAAGTACATAAGAGCGAACTGGCGATTTGTTTATGATTTTATTAATGGTTCTTTGAAAAACCGACGGCGCATTGACTAGACCGAATGGCATACGATTATATTCGTATTGGCCATCTGGTGTCACGAATGCAGTTTTATCGCGAGACTCTTCGGCAATCGGGATTTGGTAGTAGCCTGAAGCCAAGTCCAGGCTGATATATAAGGAACTCCCCGATAATAGGTCAAGTTGATCTTCTATCCTTGGTAAGGGATAGTGTTCACGCCTTGTCTTTTTGTTTAGAGCTCGATAATCTACGCAGAGCCGCTTCTCACCGGACTTTTTGTTTACTAACACAATAGGACTTGCAAATGGGGAACTGGATTCACGTACTATTCCACTATCTAACATTTCTTGTACCATGTCGCGTGCATGCTGTCTTTCTGTAAACGACAAGCGATATGGGCGGTAAACGACTGGTACTGAGTCTTCCAGATGAATCACCATTTCAGTTTCGGTTGTGAACCCAAGGTCCTTTAAACTATTCTTTATATTCTTCCAAGAGAAGCTTAAGTTTATTTTTGTCTACATCGTTAATGCCATCGCCAATATTTAATGTTGGCTCATCTGTAAGTGGCTCTGTAACCGTATGTATCTGATTAACTTGGAGGCTTTCCTCTAACTTTACAGCGCGAGTAATCAAATCCCCAGATTTAAATGTTATATCATTCAGTCCTATATTCTGCACAAGAATACTCCCTAAGCCTTGATCTATAGAGTATTCACCCGGAAATAAGTAATGCTCCTTATTCTCGCAACCCCTGACAGTCCCGTTAACATAAATTTTACCCGTGTACAGTTCAGCGCTAGTAACGGGGACAGCACTTGTTTTTCCACTAATGATAGTAATATTCCTAGCACAACTTAGTACACATTTGTATTGGGTGCATTGCTGTATCTTTTCAAAAATTACATCGGTCTCTGTTTTGGTTATTTTTATGTTAGGTCTTTCAGTGAAAGTGTGTCCCAGCAAAACCGGCGTGTTGATATAATTGTCATCTACTACTAGAATTTCGACATCTTTTTCCGTAACCCCTTGAATTTCAACTGTTGCGAGAGCAGAACCCAAAGGGCGAAAACGAGTGTTACCAAATCCTGAAAGTATTGGACCCTCAACTGGTTCCCATTTGAGTCCAAGACTTTGAGCATCACTAAGACGAATAAGAGTACCCTCACAGCCTAAATCGACTAAGCAGTCAGAAATCTTGTCGTTTATTTTTAAAGGCATTTTATACTTCAGACTAGAGTCATGATTGCTTTCGATACGAAATACCTTTTTGCCTTCGTTTTGGTTGCTTTGCACCTTTTTTGGACATTGGGACGCCATGTGACCCCTCAAGTTACAGAGAGTACATTGGCTCCTTGGTTTTGTGCACCGAAAAAACGGATGTCCGGTTTCGTTACAATTAAAGCAAACCAAGTGGCTATAGTTCGATTTTTGCTGTGGGTTACTTTTGTTATTTAATGGTTGAAAATTTGAAATGCCCTGCTGCATACGCTTATCTCTATCCCTATTTTTTATATCAACAAGAGTATTCCTATCTTGTCCTACCTTAACAGTTTTAAAGAACTTGAGGACCTGTTCTGGCTCATTAAACTCTGCGGCTTGCGCACCCAGTCGAATACTCCTATCCTCGATCCCGAATATCAAGCAATCAACGGCACGCTTACCTATTATTTCACACCGGTTCAAAAAATTCATTTTCGTATAATAATATAATTCGAGTGACTCACCGTAACGAACCTTTTTCCCTAACATTTCCGTAAGAAGTTCTGCGTAGTTGTCACGAGAGGGAAAAGATTCTCTGAGTTTAAGCTTCCATTCAGGCCATGAATAGAGCAAAGAAGGTAACCCCTGATACCAACTTTTAGCTACCCCAGTTAACTTAGGTAAGGCGTAATGAGTCATTTGTTTTTCGTCCCAGTTGTAAATCTGCGCGCATTCTTCTATTTTGTGCAACCATGAATCGATATTTTGCTCTTTACAGAACGGGTCAAACTCGGGTATAACATTGTTAAGAACAGGGAACTTGTCACGCTCATTACTACTTCTATCCTTAATGCCTTGCATAACACTAATAAACTCCGCAAAGAACTGTTGCTGCGTATCCACGTACCTCGTGTCACCAGTGGCACTGCCGTCGTCGGCTCGATCCACCGCAGTCGTCTGCGACGGAGGACCGGTGCTCTGGACTATAGGCGGAGTGCACGCTCTTGAACCCCGAGATCGCCGCGACCTCGTAGACCGCCTGCGATCGTTGCGATCGCGATGTCTCGATCGCTGCCGGCTCCGATGTGCGCTATGCGACCGCCTCTTACTGCGAGGCCGACTAGAGCCTCGCGAAGAGTCACTTTCAGTCGATTCGGCCCTTCGCTTTTGTTTGGGCATTGTCGCGGAAAACCTCGAACAAAACAACAAGCAACGTTGAAATTATGTCATACTCGTAAGGTATAAATACCCAGGTGTATTATAGGGCTAACTGGTATACAGTCATGATCGCCGATATCCACACATAGCAATAGTTTAGTTCATCTAGAAATCTAGGTTATAGTAGGTAGACTCAAAAAAAAAAAAACGGAAGAAAAGGAAAAAAATTAATGTTTAAATAAATCGTTACAATTTGAACGTTTTATCATTCTCGCATTTAATTTGTACGGTATCGTATCATTATACCACAAGAAAATTAAAACGGGATGGCAAAACGAAGTAAAAAAAATAAGATATAAAATAATAATAATAATCTGAGGGTAACTGACAAACACAAAAAAAATAATAATCGCAATATTGTTCACGTTAGTTCTCAGATTTGTTACATCCGATAAGAAAAATTTTACAACTCTCGAAGTACTACCCACTAGTTAGATGTGTACTTACGTTTTCTCTTTAAGCCGATTGATGTGGGCGGGTGGGATCACACCGAGATATCGGAACAAATCAGTGCGATCCCACTTCTGAGATGTAGTCAACCCTCTCTTGCAATGCCTCGCAGGGACACGTACAACTATTTGCCTCTTCTACTGACACTTAGCGCGATACTTGTACGGTAACTTTTTACGAGGATGACGACAAAAAAAGAAACACTTTACTTTATAGGAAATACTTTTATTTGCTATCACAACCGTTCTGGTCGGACTCTAGCAAACGAATGTTCGACCAAACTCTGTTTTTCGTTACACGACAACATAATATAATGTTCACCACTTCCTGTCAGTTTGAAGGAAAAAGTCAAACGAATGTCCCTTCAAACTGACAGTCAGGAAATAGTCATTTGCCACACTAGAATGAAGTAAATATTAATTCCAATCGATAAAATAAATTATGATATTTGCTATGTTGGTAACAATTAATAATGTATAATATGCTGTATGCTTTAGCATGAATTAAAATTGCAATATGGTCAGTAGATATCTATCTACAATTAAAAGTATTAAAGACCTGTTTATATAATATAGATAATAATAATCATAATAAGATATGATCAGTTTTGAGATTTCGAATGTATTAAGAGGGGTATGGGAAGTATTGGGACTTATGAAATTAACATGTTAACAGGTAACACTATAGTTAACACTATTGCCTATTGGCTAAAATTTGACATTTCAACATGACGGCCGTAGTCGGTAGTTCCCATTTTCACCATTTCACAGATAACTGAAATAAGTTGGTAGACCGTAGACCAGCTATGCTTTTGACTCATAGTCATAAGTATTAAGTACCCTAATCATTAGACATGCGCAAAACAGTGCACTGAAATGTAATGTAATATTACATTACATTTCGTACTGAGTAATATGGCATCACACCATCACACCGAACATTACCCGAAATGTGTACTGCTCGGAGTGACTTATTTCTTATGAAATTTCCTTTATCACGTAATTTTCATCACATGAGATTTTGTACTTAGTATGTTTAAATGTACTGTTCGGTGTACGGAAACATCCAGTCACTTTATTATTAAAAAAATTGTAAATGAGTTGGAAACTAGCTGAAAATTCATAATTTTTTTTGGTTTGATTTTCTAGTTTGTTTTAAAATTACCTAGCTTTGATTTGTAAAAAAAGTTGATTTCCTTTCATACATAAGTATTAAGTAACCCCAAGGAAAATTGGGATTTTTTATTCCAGGCTTAGGACAGGCAATACACATGGACAAGTTAATTAATACTAGTTGTGATCCGCGATTTTACCCGTTTAGTTTCGTTTCCCGTGTGATGAAAATAATTTGTGTCGCGCATCGCCGTGTCTCATTCAGTAAAGTGAAGTTAGACAGAGCTGGATATAGCAAACAGATAAGAAATCCGATTTTCTGACCGAACAGATCGCGTAATGTCAAGTGTGATGTGTAATGCTTCATTTCGTCGAGTAATGTGTGATGCCATATTTCATGTTCGGGTAATATCACGCGTAATGTATCATTACACGGTTCCCAACTTAGGGGTTTTCCCCCAGATTTAGGGGGTAAATAAGTGAGATGGGATTTTTTAGGGGTCTGAAATTTTTAGGGGTATTTTCAGGGATTTTTTGACTCTTTAATATTTTCAAATTGATATAATATTAATATTTATTTTTTGACCTAGCGACTTATAACGACATCTAGTACATCATTCTACAACCTAGTCTTGGGTAGTTCGCGAACGAAAGACAAAATTGAACTAGTTTGTTCGTTGCAAAGCATCATGATGGTCAGATTTATAGTTTGGCTAACGAAAGATGAGACTGAAAAAAACGCGGCAAATTTAAAAAAAACACACCTGGCAACTTCAAAGACGCGCCATCTTGTTTATTTGTGACTTTTAAAGTATTACCATACTCTGATTCGGATTCTTCCCAATGTCTGTTCAAATCGCTGAAATTTATCAATGTTTATAACAAGATTAATGTTGGATAATTTAAAAGATGATGAAATGATTTAAACAAGATGTATTATATAATTGTATGTATGTAAAATTTTGTTTATGTATATGTGTAGTGGAAGTTTGTATTATGTCTGCATGTGCATATTCACGAGTTCATTTTATAAAGATGAAAAAAAAATTATTAACGTCGGACCACGTCCTAGCTTTACTAGGAAGTCACAGGACTGTTGATCTGCAGTCTAAAATAATAAGAATAACACCCGTAGAATAATTAAATAAAGTATATTTAAATCTTAGTAGGTTTCTGCTAGTTCTTTCCCAATTAAAGAGGTAATATACCCGATGGTGGGAACCCACAGTGTTGTCATTTAAAAAGTATGCAAAAAAATCGAGTCTCATCATTCGAGACTTTACATTAAATCAAAATGGTGGATCTTGTACAACATTTAATCCATCCAACAAAATGTTAAATTTATTCAATGTCAACATGTATGATTTTAAAAAATCTGAATCTTTAGATGAAGACGAAATATTTTATGTATTAAATAACTTATAATAAAAAGACTTTTGAAACATAATATTATAGTATATTATTTATAAATCATTATGAATTTATATTTACATATTTTTTAGGGGGACAACTCACTAATTAAGGCGATTTTAGGGGTTTTGACACAAACTTTAGGGATAAATATTTTTGAGAGTTGGTAACACTCAAACACTGTGTATCAATTGCATTACTTGCAACCCCCCTACCCCAGCCTATAAAAGTATATTTTTTGTAATAATAAAAATACTGACCGATGTATTTTAATTAGCTCTATCCAAAAACATCGCCAGCTTAAACTGCTCCACCTTATATTTCTAATGAAAAATCAATAAAGATTTGGGAAAAAAAAATTATCTTAATTTTGATACAGCCATATCTTTTTAAATAAACAATATTTCAAACTGCTCCAAACTGCTCTACATCCATATAATACTGCTCCATAGTAATTTTTATCAGCTCCGCTATAGTATACTTATTTGTTTATTAATCACATAATAAAAATAAAGGTATCAACAATATTACAATATTTTACTGTTCTACTTTTCACAAACGCTTATTTCACTTAAATTCATTCTTAATGTTAATACTAAAACACAGTTTTTAATAGCGTATCATTTTTTAATAATAATGAAAAAGGCCTCACACGTCGGCTATATTTTAGATCTTGGTGGAAATATTTCTGCTCCACATTTGTATAAAAGTATACAATTACAATTTTATTATTTTTTATGCGATGTAAGGATTATTAAATTTATTTAATAGATCTCAGTAGTAACTTGATAATTTTTTTTTCTAATATTAATTGCAAATACTTAGTTCAGTCAAGTTCATATTCGAATAAAATGCGAGTACAATTATTTAATTTTTCAAATTATTAATGAAATAAAATTTTTTGAAACAACACATCATGTTTTTAAAACAAAACTATGATGACACGAACGCATGAATTCTTGACCTTAATTTAAACTTTATCCCGGCAATCCGGCAATGAATGAGATCCGCGCCTGCGCGCTACCCGCTTCAGTCAGCTCATTTATGACAAAATGAATTTTACTTATTTTACAGTTAACTATAGCGGAGCCGATAAAAATTACTATGGAGCAGTATTATATGGATGTAGAGCAGTTTGGAGCAGTTTGAAATATTTGTTTATTTAAAAAGATATGGCTGTATCAAAATTAAGATAAAATTTTTTTCCCAAATCTTTATTGATTTTTCATTAGAAATATAAGGTGGAGCAGTTTAAGCTGGTGATGTTTTTGGATAGAGCTAATTAAAATACATCGGTCAGTATTTTTATTATTACAAAAAATATACTTTTATAGGCTGGGGTAGGGGCGGTCATTACTTGCCCTGCGTTCCGAAATGCGATGAAATCGATTACAGCGATCACAGCACCGTTCCGATTTGTCGTGAGCGTGCCATCGAACGCTCACGTGACGTCACAGATGACGTCATTACATCCGCCATATTGCGCTTACAACGATTATGCCTCGGGCGTAAAGCCTGATTTACACCAAGGCAACAACGTGCGGCATTGTCGCATGCGACATATTGTGGCGTGCGCCATCTTGTGGCATGCGACAAATTGCGGCATATGTGGCATGCGACAGCGTATTTTATGCCAAGGCAACAGTTTTCAAGCGTCGTGCTGTCAAATTTTAGTCTTCCTACTTGATTGATAGATATAGGTTAGAATTTCTTCAGACAAAAAACAAAAAAAGTAGATTTTATATATTTCTTTTTTAGATTTTCTGTAGTAAGGGTACAATTTCTAGAGATACCAGACGATTAGTGAGTGTTAATTTTTTTCGTCTACGTAGGTACATTGTATTACTTGTCGATGTGATCTAAGTCGGTTTTTTTCGTTTGCTAACAAATATAATTATCATTACACCACTCCATGTCCGATTTATCCCATTTTGTAAATAAAATAAATAAGTACAATCAAAACATAACCTAGAAACTGGCTTGACGCATCAAAAATTGTCGCACGGAATCCATCGTGATCGGATACAAGCTGCGACATTCTGCCACATGACGCAAGGTGTTGCCGTGCCGCAAGGTTCTTGCCACAACGTGCGACATTTTTCATGCGTCAATGCCGCATGCCACAATGCCGCACGTTGTTGCCTTGGTGAATCAGGCTTAAGCCTGATTTACACCAAGGCAACAACGTGCGGCATTGTCGCATGCGACATATTGTGGCATGCGCCATCTTGTGGCATGCGACAAATTGCGGCATATGTGGCATGCGACAGCGTATTTTATGCCAAGGCAACAGTTTTTAAGCGTCGTTCTGTCAAATTTTAGTCTGCCTACTTGATTGATAGAGATAGGTTAGAATTTCTTCAGACAAAAACACAAAAAAAGATTAGATTTTATATATTTCTTTTTTAGATTTTCTGTAGTAAGGGTACAATTTCTAGAGATACCAGACGATTAGTGAGTTTGTTAATTTTTTTCGTCTACGTCGGTACATTGTATTACTTGTCGATGTGATCTAAGTCGGTTTTTTTCGTTTGCTAACAAATATAATTATCATTACACCACTCCATGTCCGATTTATCTCATTTTGTAAATAAAATAAATAAGTACAATCAAAACATAACCTAGAAACTGGCTTGACGCATCAAAAATTGTCGCACGGAATCCATCGTGCTCGGATACAAGCTGCGACACTCTGCCACATGACGCAAGGTGTTGCCGTGCCGCAAGGTTCTTGCCACAACGTGCGACATTTTTCATGCGTCAATGCCGCATGCCACAATGCCGCACGTTGTTGCCTTGGTGTAAATCAGGCTTTAAGCGTTGTGAGTCTTCTGTCACTTTTGACTTTTGACATTTTTGTCGGTTGTCTGAACTGTCTAATTGAATAACAACAAAAAAATGGAAACAACACATAATGTCACATATTATTTCAGTTCACGATGAGAGTACAGGTAGAATAATTCAATAATGTTCAATTGAACAAGATGTTGAACAAGCGCAAAGAGGTAAAAATTAACTGATATCGGGATATTTGACACTGACAAACAAAAAAATGCTCAAAGCGCTCAAAGTGCATTCCGATTTGAACAGTGATTATTAGTCTCATAACACTAATTTCAATTCGGAACGGGTGATTTCGACGAAATCGCTGTACGGCTGTAATCGATTTCATCGCATTTCGGAACGCAGCCTTACACATGTCTACTAATCATAGTCTCTGTATCATATGATACCACAGAGTACATTTGTATTTGTATGATACCTTATAATTTTTACTTTCTGCAACGTCTTGGCAACTTTTAAGTTAATAAATAACTTATATACTCTTTGCTATTAAAATTAAATAAAAGAATAAAACAAAATAATTGTAAGTGTTATCGTTTAACAGTAATCAGGTTATTTTATCAAGTAACTAAAATAATTTTGAATTTGTACTAGTGGTAAAAATTTTGCGATATTTTTTAAAATCATTGTTTGATTTTTACATTTTCCGTAGTATAATGAGTGAAGCGTGGCGTACAAAGAAAGATATTATCAAGGATCTGAAATTTGCTACAGGATCATATAATCATGAACTAAATGAAGAGTATGTAGTATGGGGGGAGCAGCCACCGCCACGGCTCCTCATGCCGGATGAAGGTGAGTTATCATTTCAGTTATCATTAAGAAATATAAAATTAAATTAACTGTCGGATAAATTATCTTAATGAGACAGTTGATTAACAGTCTCCATTAAGGTTATTAACAAGTACAGTATAATAACCACATGGATCTGTTTCACTGGTTGTGAATAATGCTATTTGACAGAAGACTATCCTTATGCCAAAAGTTTTTGATATATTACTTTTTTCCATCGAATTCCACTATGTAGGTAGATATTACAATTCTCAAATATGAATCTCAGTTTTAGTTTATTAATTTTGGAGAAACAGCTACCTACTAATGGTCTATTGTACCTCGTGCTATTAAAGTATTTGTAACTTATTTGCAGGATAAAGAACAATGACTATTTTTCTATGAAGCCGTGCCCAGGCTGATCACTTTTAGACTATTATCAAAAATCTAGTTTCAATTAATAAAGGATACTTAAATATATGAATTGTCTGAACACGTCAAAGCACGTAGGGGGGCACAAATGGGCATTGTCCTTTTATCCACAGCCAGTGATACCAGTCCTTTTTATAGTAACAATGCAATTAATTGTAACAGGTTCTTATTTATAAAAATAAATAAAATTTGAATGTCTCTTAGTAATATTAAAATAACCGCTTTTACGAAATGCATATGGATGTATACACAATACATATACCAAAATAACATATTTTACAATTTTTCTCTGTCGGTCTGTTTGTTTGTTCTTGCTATTCTCTGAAACGGCTAGATCGAAATTTGACGGGATTTTCATGGCAGATAGCTGATGTAATAAGGAGTAACTTAGGCTTTTATTTTAGAAATTTATTTATTTTATAAGTAACTAGCCGACCCGCGCCCACTTCGTTGGGCGTTAATTATCTTTGTGATGCAATTATGTTGTGTAGTTCTTAGTACTGTTTTATTAGTTTCATTGTTTAGAATTTGACGTATAAAATCGTAATAATATCGTGTATTTATTATTTTAAATTACAGAACCAAATAACATACTTTATAAATAAAATGTTGCTCCAACGCCATCTATCAAAAAGCGAAAAAACTTCGTCGTCGATAGGTTAAAATAAGATTAAATAAAATAAATGGACTAAAAATAGCGATTGATGACGTTAGTTTCTTTGCGATTTTGATAATATATTTTAATATTTTTCTTATTTACTGAATTTTTTGTACAATTACAATAAAATATAGCCTATGTCACTCCTGAATAGTGTAGCTTTTTGTTAGTGAAAGAATTTTCATGATCGGATCAGTATTTGCGAAGATTACCCCCGATATACAAACAAAGTTATAAACCTTACCTCTTTATAGTATAGACTGCGAAATAAACAATAACTTTTTTGTTATATTCCACGCGGACAAAGTTGCGGTCACAGCTAGTTTTAAATATGAAGGATCTACTGCAAAAATGATCAATATCTATTATCTAATAATATTGAAATCTGAGTTAGTAAGGTATATAAGTTTGCAGTCTCAAGATAAACATGTTTTTAATATTTTCTTACACAGCTAGAACACTCAGGGTTTAAAGTATACACGGCAATAATGATGAATGTACATTGCCTTGCAATTGCTGCTATCTTATTGTCAAGGCAGTTGTAATCATGTCCATTTTTTTGTAAATCTCTGTGTATCTGGTGTTCATAATAGTCCAATGTTCCTTGCAATTCCTTTGCAATGTGCTTGCTGATTCTTCATCAAATTATTTTGCACATGATAAGAGTATTGCGTAAATAAGTCTAACAATGTGGTTTTTCATGCCGTTTCATTGACATAGATGTACATAGCAAAACTTATTTCTTCTTTAAGATATTTAATAATTTTCTGTGACAAACAAAATAAACTACTACAATTTACATTGATAACTAATATAATGTAGGTAGTTGAAAAATATTTCAATAAAATACGCATTATTAAGGATAACTGAAAGACTGCTGGTCAGACTTTGAACAAATTTGAATGGAACCACATAACAAGCACCAGATTTCAGTTAAAATAAGAATCATCAAAATCGGTACACCCAGTAAAAGGTTAAGAGATAACTAATCTCCTCCTTTTTTTAAGTCAGTTAATAAAAATTTTTTATGTTAATCTTTCTCATGTTGAAAATACTAAACAATCAGAAGCTAATTAAACAGTCATTTGAAACTTATCACTATTGAATGTAAACACAGCATGGACATTAATCATAATACCAGGATATCATCACTCCATGTACTTGCGCGCTATAATTACCTACTACCCGGCCGAGCGGTCTCGGGCCTTATAAGGCCCAAATTCAGTGCGGTTGTCGCAAACGAATCGCATGCACGTTGTTCAATTTTTAACTGACTTACAAAAAAGGAGGAGGTTCTCAATTAATTTTTTTTAATTCCATTGTATTTTTTATGTATGTTAGATAAGAACTTTTGACTGGGTTGACCGATTTCGATGAATTTTGTTTTAATTGAAAGGTGTTGCGTGTCATGTGGCCCCAAGTACTTTTAGAGTTATATCTAATAATGCGTATTTACTTGACTATTTTTTCGTCGACCTACGTTGTATTAAACCGGATAACTTTTTGCTGGGATTATCGATTTTGATAATTCTTGTTTTAATCGAAAGATAATGCTTGTCATGTAGTCTAATTAAATTTAGTTTTATTTACTGATTAAGATTATACAGATAATTATGCTGCCACACCTACCTCTTCATTACATATTTTCCTATTTCTAAAGGTTGTCTGGAAGAGATCGCTACTAAGCGATAAGACCGCCTTTGTACATTACAATTTCTATGTGTAAATATCTGTTTTTTTCGTATATCTTTCTGAGTGGTGTGCAATAAAGTATATTCTATCTATCTATCTATCTAATTTAAATTTGATCGAGATTTGATTACTATAATTATATTTTATCTAGATGTATTGCACAGTCAGCACCTATTTATAAAAAAAATATTTTATAAACCATACAATTTTAAACTACCACCTATAGTCAGAACATATTCACAGTTCTCAATAACATAGACACAAAAAGTTATGTTAATTTAATTTTATCGAAGAGGCATCCCTGCAATTTCTGTGTGACTGCGCGTTGCGAAGCAATCAAACCAATACATTTGAGCATTTAGGCACATTTTAGCATGCAGCGCTTGCTGACGCGACGGAGTAGGCTATTATAGGCATAGCAGTAGGTATTGGAAATTTTGTACTGAGTGAAGTATCTGTACGTAGTACTATTTACTAATCTGTGATAATAGTGTACATTTTTTGAAACTTACTTTAGATTAAGTAATTTTTAACTACATTATAATATCTAAAGAATGATAAATACCATACCTACTTTAACTAAAACAAAAATTGTATTTTTTACACCATTTATAAACTTGAAACGCAATTATCTCAAAACAAAAAGCAAAGGACTTAGGACATTGATAAATTATTGCACTGGACCCTTCATATTGTAAACCATAAAATATCAAGATTCTTATATGGATTAAAAAAATTAAGTTCTGTTTTTTTTTGTACATTTCGTTTTTTTATTTTTTTATTTGTCCACATAGTATTTTTAATTCACCATTAAACGATGCTTATATTTCACACCCTTGTTCAAACAATGTGTGTGGACTTAACATAAACGGAGAAAGCAAACCATTACGAAAAAAAATAAAATTATAAATCTTACTTTTTGTTATTATAATATATATCATTTACATACAATCAGTTTAAAACCTCAAAAAATTGTATAAGTTAGTACAATATATTGTTGGAAAACCTATAAAAAGGTGAAAAAGTATGGTTAAATATGTTAAATATAAAAAATGAAGGTAGTGTGCTACTATTACTAGTCAAACAAAAGTATAATTATGTTATTTAATTATACAAACGGAGCAATATTATTCATTAAATATATTTTTAACTGAGTTAGGGCACAACAGGAAATGTTCTATTCAAAATATAGAACAGCCTGACTGGGGTAGTACCTCGACCTTACAGAAGTTCACAGCTAAATATAATACACATAAATATACTATTGCTTGGAAGCAGTGTTGTGTTCCTTTTGGTGAGTAAGGTGACCAGAGCTCCTGGGGGAATTGGGGATAGGGTCGGCAACACGCTTGCGATGCTTTGTGGTCTTATAGACGTCTGTAAGCTACGATAATCGCTTACCGTCAGGTGAGCCGTACTTACGTACCTCCCGCCCCCGTTGGCCTATGTCTAAATATTTTTTGTGAAAGCAAGGAAATAGCCATTCCCCAAACGAGTATCTACGACTACTTACTGGCAAGACTCAACCACAATGTATTGTAGGTATATGGTTAGAAAACATTTAGAAATACACATAAACATTTAGAAATATTAAAACTTTTTTTGTAGATATTAATTGCAGCTTATATGGATGTAGCTTAAAGGTCATGGCTCACTACACCCTCACCGGAACGCCTCATCGCTCGGCGTCCACTCGTTGTCGACGGGTGGTCCACGGGTGGTCCACGGGTGGACGACACGTGGAGGACTCGTCGTCCTCGGGTCGACGACGCGTAGACGACGCATTGTTACTTATAATGTCACTATGACTTTACAAACCGTGATTTGGCACTCATAGCTGTCGCGCTTGATGAAGAAGAAAACGAAAGACGCAACAAAAACAGGAACAAAAAACAAAAACAAAGCAAGACAAGCGTGCGAGCAGCGAGTTGTCACCGAGTGGTCCACCTACCGTCCGCGCGTAGTCCACCCGCCGTCCGCGCGTGGACAGTTTGCGTGCGAGGCGATCCGGTGACAATACAGAGTTGATGTAGTGATCGCATATCCATACAAGTCCATAGAAAGAATACTAACCGCTCGAGGCGAGGCAGTGCTGGTCAGGTGCGGGGTGTCTCTAATGAGCTATGACCTTAAGATCCAAGTGTAAAATTCATTGCAAACTTCGCTTCGTCGCGATAAGTGTAAGACAGACGATCTCTTGTGAGTAGAAAATCGTGGATCTTCTCGTAGAGACTGCATAACTCTCAATATTTTTTTTAAGAATGTTTACACGGGACATACTACTAATAGTTTAATTAAAATATTATGTCGATTGTATTGTGGTACTGTAAACCACATAAAAGGAAACACTTCCTAACTTGACACAAAAAGGTTATTTCGTGGTTATTGACTTTATAAGTGTATTCTTATTAAAGTTTAAATAATGTTTTTCAAGTGAAATTTCTTTAGAATCGTTGTAATTTGAAACTCGATGAAACGAAAATGCATCACGATATACGAGTACAGAATGAGATATAATACATTACTTCGTAATTTGTATTCTCGGGTTAAAAAATCTCTCATATCTTTCAAAAGTTTCACATCTACCGCGTGTGAATTACACACACACTTCATTTAACATGCACTCATGTTATAAAAAATGGTAAATTGTAGATAATAATTTAAGAAATTAAATAAAATTAAGTATTAGCTGACACAACTCACTGCTTATTATGTGTGTTGTACAACCAAAAGACAACGTCACGATTTCGCTACAATTGTTTGTAGAATAATAACTTCACTTCCTTCGGATATTAAGATGAAACTAGATATAGACTTACATCTCCACGATCACAACTGAAAACGGCAACTAATTTCGTGTAACAGATTTTGTTTGCTCCAGGAACAAAGATAAAGACAGATGGAATTTATTAAAGACCTATACAATTAGGTTTTCTTAAATATCTCTCATTAGACATGAATTGGTTGCAATTTTATTATACCTATTAATCTGTTAAAGTCAGTTTATAAATTAAGAATAAAAATGTCCTTAACTTTTCCTTACACGTTACTGTAATAAACTTAGTACCTAATATAAATATTTATTCTTATTTTACTAGGTGACGAAATGCTAAGACTATATGGTGGGGTAGGACCAGGCGATGTGTTGGCTTCTGATGTGGTCTGCGAGCCAGATTTAGCAGGAATAACAGAAATGATAAGAATGGTAAGTTACTGTTTTTTTTTCTTGTTTAATGTAATCATATCACTAAAAAAATAAAAAAATAATAGCAAGAGTAAAAGTTCACCAGTTCTAAAAACTTAATTTAAAATAATACAGCTATTGTAACTCTCAAGTTTTCAACTGCGCAAAATAAGCGTCTCCTTTCTGGGTTAAGGTTAAGGATTGCAATCCAGAAAACCAGATCCGGTAAACCGGCGGATCCGGCATCATTTTGCATATATCTGGTGCAAATTGCTGGATCCGGTGAACGGATTCGGGATGGCATTTTCGAAAAAAATAACTGCTGTATTGAAAATAGACTGTTCCACAGTTCTTAAGTATACAAGTCCTTCGACGCTGAGATAAAAGACTTGATGGGAAGAAGAAGCCATTTAGATTAGCTCTAGGTGCGTTATGGTAGAGGACGGTGGTATTCAACTCTATTTACAGCTGATGAAACAACACTGATGTTGCTTGACTTATTGTGTGAGAATCAAAGAACTTCGAATTGTATTATATTTCATCATTCTTCTTATAGCCCCCGGTCGCATTAGTATTTTAGATTTACAAAAATTGGAAGCAGCAATTTTCCTTCGGAGTTCGTTGGGGGAGGTCACTGGTAGTCTAAATTCAAAAAGTAGCGGTAACAAGACTTGTTGCTTCATCCGCCATCTTGATTTAAAGAGTTATTTTTTGTATCTTAAATAACTCGTTTATTTTCAATTTTACACGGAAAATACTTATTACAAAAGTTGATTAAAATTAAATTCCCTACAATTTTGGTTATTATCAATTTTTTTGTAGGATCGATATTTTTCGATTAGCCCGTTTTTGAGCTAATTCGACTGGGCTATTACATTTGTTCTAGACTAATGACGAACAATTTATGTTTACTAGTGGTCGCGCAAAGGTCGAAATTCGACCATAATCAAAAATTTAAATTAAACCAAAAAATAATGAAAATATACATATATTATACGAAAGTATAATAACTTTCGTATTAAAAATGTTAGAAAATATATCGTACAAAACAGTATAATAATAATAATTGATTATAAAATTTTAAGTATTAAAGTTACATTAATGTGTTGTATTTGTAACTATGTAATTCTTCTAAGTTCTAGCAAACATTATATCGACTACAGTGGTCGTGTAACATCTCTAAAATCATGCGGCGGGAGCGCGGTGAGCGGGCGAGTCTTTGCGTACCCGCCCCCGCGTCTCTTTGCCGTATTTGTTTTCATAAAAATAAGTATAAAAATCGACTTAACGATGATATGTGATACTGAAATTTAATTTTGTACGTTTCCTAGTATCGTTTTTGCAAGATCAAACTGCACATTTAACAATTTTTATACGTAAATATGAAAAAATCTCTAGAGAAACGCACCTTGCTAGCACAACTACGACTAAAAGCGCTCGCGGCGGGAACGAAATATTGTTCTCACCTGTGCCTACTGTTCCCACTTCGTTGGGCGTACTCTATACTACTGTAATTTATACTCTAAGGATATGACATAAGTCCCTTTATCGTGCCGGGACTCCTTTTTAAGTTTTATCGGCACGCACATTTTATCAACTTAGTTTATTATACAGGGTGGGGATTATAATACAACAATATTATAAAAATAAGTCCCCCGGCCGCGTCTTTCTGTCCTCCTGTCTGTCTGTCTGTCTGAACGCGATAAACTCGAAAACTACGCAACGGATTTTTATACGGTTTTCAACAATAGAAAGAGTGATTCTTGAGGAAGGTTTAGGTATATAATTTATTATGTTTTAATGTAAATTAGCAGAAATACTGCGATAAATGTTGAAGAGGTCGCAAAAAATCTCGCCAACGGGGAGCTTTCCACGCGAACGCTGCGTAAACTAGCAAAGATATCGTTTTATAATGTACTACCGAATTCAAAATCTATAAAAATGCTACAAAAAAGTCCGCGATAGCATATCTCTATCTCTTAGGGTTGACTTACAATAACCACTTTTATGTTCAAATTTTTTATTAAAAACATTACGTTATTTTTAAAGATATTTTCTTTAGTTCAGTATTAATCCTTATCCAAATGAATATGTTATTTAGCTTAGGCATTTAATGCAGATTAAAATTGCTCTTTACACTATATTAATCAGATAAATAGTTTTTGAGATATCGTCGTTAGAAGTAAGTAGCAGCGAAACATTTAATGCTCGGCGGGCCAGCGTTGAGCGTTCTTTCCTTGAGATGCCTATAACGGCGCGGGCGAGTCCATCCCCTCTGCCCCGCATCGCTCGACCGCCTGCTCATGCTATTAAAGGAAATCAAAGAATATCAAAGATCATTTTATCGAACTTTTTTTTTAACTTTTTTGTTAAATTCCACGCGGACGAAGTCGCGGGTACAGCTAGTACAACAATAAATTGGACATCGTATATGTAATGAGAATGACATTCCAAGCCCGCATACAAAAAATACACGCGTTTGAGCGTGTTTTACGGCCGAGTCCGTGGATGGCGTCGTCGCGTTAAGCGCGGCGGCACACGCAGCGGCGATTCTCGATGAAGCGATGCCTGTGGCGGAACCCAGTGTTGCCAACGTAGGCGATTTTTCGCCATTTAGGCAACACATTACAACAATTACAAACAATAATTTACATTCTACATTTTTACAATTAACAACTTAAGAACTAAATATTTATTGATAGTTATGGTACAAATCATGTGCGTGAAGAATGCTGGCAGCATTTCCGCGTTGAATCGCTATGCCTATTCTCTGGGCAAAAAATGTAATTCGGATAGTCTTTATACAATAGTATTGCGATTTATGGGATTTTTGAAAGGGTGGGGGGAGGGGGAGTGGTGGATTACCCTCTGGTGCCACTCCCATCCCCAGCAATCTCATGATTATAGAGATATTACGGTAAAAATTTTTAAGGTAAAAATTGTTTAGACTTACCGAATACCTAATGTTATTTATACTATTAAAGCTTCGGCGCTGTTGGAAGTGCACTCATGTTCCGCTTCGTAGCTTTAAAGACGCTTTTAAAACACTTTAACACTTTATTTTATATGTATTTACGTAAAATAAACTATCTCGTGTTTCATTAGGGAAAATTTTTTTTTAATATTCATGTCATATAAAAAACACTATTCATTTAGGCTCTAAAAGGATTTTTGAATGGTCATTTTACAAAATATATTATATTAGTGTAATATGTTGTTTATTGAAACAAAAAACCAAGTTGTTGCTCTGTAAAGAGAAATTTATTTTTTATGAAACATTATCACATTTTTTAACACAATTTATTTCTACACTTAGGTATAAATTATTGTTTATTACAAAGCAGTAAAGAGAAACAACATGCTTCAAATATTATTTCTTTCACAATCAGAATTAAATTTATTTAAAAAAAAGTTTTTACGTACAAATCCAGAGAGCATCTTTCTATTGATGAATTTCTAGAATAGACATAGTGCAAAGTGTTGCTACCATAGATAATATTTTGAAGTATAAAGTCGAAGGTAATTCGCGGGCAAACTAAATTAAATGAAGAGTAAAACAGCTTCATTTAATTGCTACAATTGTAAAATTGTTTGTGGGATTTAATACGAATGCAATTACCATAACTTAGAAAAGAAACGTTTATGTACTTTACGAAGTCGAAAACTAGTGGTTGTAATTTAAATGTAACAATGTGAATAATATGTAACTGTTGAATAATAATGTTTAATTTTGCTCACAGGTAGAACAGTTCCATGAAACGTCTTCAAATGAAAGTCACAATGACACACAAAGTAAAACAGCAACAAACACTTTAATCTCGATAAGTAAATTAAATCCAAATGTACCTGCTTTCGAACCAAAAAATATCGATACTGTAGTTCTAAATAAATTAAGTGAAGTGGATCAAAACTGTGTTGCGACTACTTCTGCAAAAGCAAAAGAAAATGATGAAGTAAAACAATTGAATATTGCTAAGAATGTTGATGACACGAAAATAATTAATAAAACTGATAATGTTATTACTAATTTTAGTCGTATTGACACATCGAGACTTACAGATGCTCAAGTGCAAGAAATGAGAGCAAAGGTAAAAGAAACAATTCGCGTTACTTCCAACGAGAAGTGTGGTAAATTAAAACGTGAACGCAATTTAGCTATTGCTACGTTAGTTAAGTTGCATTGTGCGTCACAAACAAATGATCTCAGTACCCCTAAATTAATAAGTCCGGAGTATTTTGAAAAAAGATTGTTAAATCAGAAAAAAAAATTAACTGACAGTGAAGTACCAGAAAATGTGCCTTACAATACGACAGATAGTTCTGTCGTATGTAAGAGATTGGAACCGTTAGTTGATAAGAATACGACTGAACCAAATGAAACGGGAAAGTTAGTTGATAAGAATACGACTGAACCAAATGAAACGGGCAACGAAGGAACAGAATATTTTATTGCGAAGAATTTGCAAAGCAAAAAAACTGTCTCTAGTACAATTTCTGGTAACGAAACAAATAAAGAAGTCAATCAGTCAATTGAAAAAGTGGAAAATTGGCTGAACAATCCACAAAAAGTACCAAAAGCTCCTCCACTTTATTTAGGACCTGTAACGTTTAAAAGAAAAGCCAAATCAAGCAACAGTAAGCCAGAGTCACCTATTTCGGACAATACCAGCACTGTTGCAAATACGGTAGAAGAATTCGTACCGTCGGAATACGCTTCTCAACTGAACAAAGAATACGCGGAACGAAGCAAAGCAAGGCAAAAAGTAGAACAGGACATCTGGACGAAACTGCAAGCAAAATTAATAGAAAAGGACGAAATGATAAAAAAACTTGCGCAAAAGTCTAGCTCCAGCTTAGATACAACAGAGTAATAACTTATATCTTCTTATAACATACACACACGGTCGTCTGTTCCTAAGGTAAGCAACTTAATGCTTATAGGTAACAGCCGGCTGATATAGCTAAATACTTTTTTTTGTTGATAAATATACATAGAAATATTACTTACATATATAAATACTAATATTACACCTAGACTCAGGCGGGAATCGAACCCACAACCCGCGGAGCAGAAAGCAGTGCCACTACAAACTGCGCCAACGAGCTAGGCAAATTAGTTCTATAACAGAAAGGACAGTGCCGATTTGTGCCCCGGTACGTGCTTTGACGTGTTCAGACAATTCATATAATAAACATTCTTTATTAACCTTTTGAACGCCAAAATCACCTATACGTGACAAGCACTTGCGAGCTCTGTGCGCCAACGACGTCTATAGGTGACAAAAAACCCGGACGACCAAAATAGTAAGTAAAATTATATATATTTTAGTATTTTAATTCAACATCTCTCAAAATAGAATATCAACCCCACACGACCAGAAAATAGACATATTTAAGTTTCCTTTATTAATTGAAACTAGATTTTAAATAATAGTCTAAAAGTGATCAAAGCCGTGGTTTATAATTTAATTTAAAAAAAAAGCGTTTATTTGAATAGTTGCGTTTCCGACTTGGTATTTATATTTAATCTGTTTTGACATCTCAAACCCGTAATACAAATAAAATATTTTTTTCAATTAAAGTATAAACTGCAGCTTTGATCACTTTTAGAATATTATTAAAAATTTAGACACGCGGCAGCGTGTCAAGTAGGGTTGCCAGATGGTCGGGATTCGTCGGGATTGTCCAGACATTTCGTATGATGTCCAGAGTCCCGAAAAAATACTAAATGTCCCGACAAATAACAACAAATCAAAAATCTCAAACTATAGCGATAATAATAATCTAAAATTCCGTAAAAAGTGAAAATCATTTCATTCACCACTTAGTCTAGTCGATAAGTTGAAAATGGTCGAAAATAGAGATACTGCTCTTAAAGTTATGTGTGTGATCGCTTATTGGATCCGGAATGACGCCTAGAAAAATGTTCTAAAAGCGTGTATTAGCACATAAAAAATTGCACAAGTTACAAACAATTAGAAAAAGGTAAGAAATGGCCTTTCGTTTTTTGCCAATATTTCATAAACTGTTAATATTTAAGAAATTTCAAACAAAAATTCTGAAAAAGGAGGTCCAATAAAAAACTTCCTACTCCATCTCCATTATTTATAATTTTAGTTTAATGTTGAAAATGATGGGTCTCCGCGTGATATTTTTAGGTTGCGCGCGCGGCGTCAAAAGCGAGTACGACACATTGATTAATTTATTTAAGGTATTGAATTTTTTTTTATTTGAAAAAAAAAAATATGGTGTATTCTGAACACTACAAATACTTAATTCCTTTTGGAAATTTTACTTAAAGTTAATTTTTCAACAAGTTAAACGATTGTTAACTAACAAAATTTTCTCGAAATTCCGTCTCAATTGTAGTTACAGAAAAATCATATTTTTTTAGAAAAATACGCTTACAATACAACTTAATTAGCTGCTGTGCTCGCTACTTCGTCCGCGTGGAATTTAACAAAAATTGTTCAGTTCGCAGTTACGAAAATAAAATCTAAAATAAAAGTAGCCTAAGCTACACCTTATTACATCAGCTATCTATCAGTGAAAGTCCCGTCAAAATCGGTCCAGCTGTTTCAGAGATTATCCGGAACAGACAGTATTGTGGAATATGTACCGTGTATAAGGAGCTGGGAGTTTTTTATTGGAAATTTTCTCTGATTGAAATTTCTTAAATTAATATTAACAGTATGAAATATTGGCAAAAAACGAAAGGCCATTTTTTCCCTTTTTTAATTGTTTATAACTTGTGCAATTTTTTATGTAGTAATACACGCTTTTAGAACATTTTTCTAGGCGTCATTCCGAATCAAATGAGCGAGAAATTTTATGAGCTGTATCTTTATTTTCGACCATTTTCAACTTGTCGACTAAACTAACTACTCTACGCGGAATGGAACGCGCTTGGTGACTGGTGAGTCTCTGCGCTGCAATCGGCAGAGCGGGAAAAAAATTTTATAATAAAAAAAGATTTTTATATTTCGTAATATTTATTTGTACCGTTGGTCCCGACCATAATCCCAAAATCCCGACTTTTTGAAAATTTGTCCAGACATTTTAGTCTTCCCATCTGGCAACCCTAGTGTCAAGCCAAGTTCAAGCAAAAGAACTGGCGACTCAGCGCCGTGTGTATATTTACACGAACCATTTCGAGCGACTTTTGACCCCTCCATAACTCAAAACCTATTCAACAGAAACAGATCAAATTACGTATATTTATTTATATGCATAAGGACAACTAGAACCCCAAATTTCATTAACCTAGTTGAAACGGTTAAAAAAATATGAAGGTTCAAAAGTCGCCAATTTTCCACTGACTGACTGACTGACAGATCAAAAACCTAACCCACTTCCAGATGACCTAGGAAGTCAAAAGTTTTTTTAATTGTAGCGTCTGAACCGTTATAAGTGGATATTTGAAACTTGCACAAAATATGTATGTTACATTTGCTATATAAAACAAGTATAAAAATAAAATTAAGTCAAAAAATAAAGGCTGTCCCCATACAAAAAACTTGTAAGACGCGCTAAACAAACGGCCAACGGAGTGTGTCGGCCGGCGCGGCGGCTGGCGCGCGTGGCGCCACAATACACAGATAAAGTACAGAAGTCAATCTAAAGTTCTACAAAAAGTAATGATATCTGACCAACAGAGGCGGCCTTAAACTTTGCGAGGCTCCGGGCGGCAAGTCTGCGAGCCTGCGAGGCCCTTTGTTCTTCTAGTCTAGTCGACACTCGACAAGTTGAAAATGGTCGAAAATAGAGATACTGCTCTTAAAAATATGTGTGATAGCTTATTGGATTCGGAATGACGCCTAGAAAAATATTCTAAAAGCGTGTATTAGCACATAAAATATTGCAAAAGTTATAAACAATTAAAAAAAGGAAAAAAATGGCATTTCGTATTTTGCCAATATGTCACAAACTATTAATATTTAAGAAGACATTCTAAAAGAGGAGGATATTTCTAACAAAAACTTCCTACTCCCGGAACTCTTTCTCCATTATTTATATGTATATAATTTTAATTTAATGCTGAAAATGGGTCTTCACGTGACTTTTTTAGGTTGCGCGCGCGGCGTCAAAAGCGAATACGACAATTTGATAAATTTATTTAAGACATTGAATATTTTTTCATAAATTTGAAAAAATTATGGTGTATTTCGAACACTATAAATATTTAATTCCCGTTGGAAATTAAAGTTATTTCTTCAAAAACTGTGAACTAACAAAATTTTCTCGAAATTCCGTCTCAATTGTAAATGAAAAAAAAAAAAGTTTAAATAGCTGTCGTAAAAATTTTTCGCTTCGTAGAGTCTTTCTTATAAACATAATTAACAAGATCACGCCATAATAGTAGTTTATGCAACTGTCATATAATGAAGGGTATTAAAACACGAGTGTGAGTTTATGAAACGAGCGCAGCGAGTTTCATAATAGTAACGAGTGTTTTAATACCCGTGTTATATGCAGTTGCATACACTACTTTATCTTCACTAATGCAATTAATCAAACAACAAGAGTAAAAGCTGACAATAGTTTATTTATAATAATTGTTCAAATTTTGGATGGTACAATTTTGAAAGTTAATGTTAATTATTGATCCAATATATAATATAATATCCGGAGGCGTACAAATATCATCGTCGCTATCCATTTTTAACTTTTAATTTATTAAATTAAATTCACGCGTACGTGTATTGTCACAGTGATTTTGCCGCCATTAAAATGTAACCAATCAACCGCGCCGTGCGCTCGCTGGAGGCGGCGCTGGCGGGCGCGCGGCGCGCGTGCACGTGCAGGCGCTGGCCGCGGCGCGCGCCCGTCGCCCTGGACGCGGTGTTATAATGAGATTTTACGATATCGATGTGGATATTATACCATCATGTGAAATTGCTTAAATTGAGTGTTTTGTTGTCTGTGCTATAACAGTAGTAATTATAAGTCAAGTATTGGAAACATAAGTAGAATGTTACAACATTAGTGTAGATAAAAGCTATAAATATATTCATATAGTACCCGGCCATAAATATTGCACATCGACCTTTGGAAAGAGACAATCGGCTAATTTCGACTTCGTAGAGCGTTATAGTCCAAGATCCCAGACCCCAGACTTCCTTGTTTCTGATTGACAAAACATTACAGTATACATCGTAGTATAAAGAGTTGCTAAAATATTTTCTACATGTTTTAAAATATAGTAATATAATTAGTGTCTGGCGATAAATACTAAAATAGCTGGTTAATAACATTTTTACGTATATAAAGCAGCCAAATTTAAAAAAATTGTGAAAGAACGTTTGTGTACTAAAGGATATTATTCGATTAACGATTTTATAGAAGACAGTACGCCTTGGGAATGATGTGATCGCCGCCAGGCTATTTCAACCTATAAAATTATTGTAAAGTTCAATCTGCTTTGGAAAAAAAACATGATTAAAAAAAATGATATTAGTCCCACTGAGTTTCTTTCGCCAGTTCTTCTCAGGTCAGAGGCTTTTTCTTTCCGAACTGGTAGTAGACTCATGACGTTCAGTAAGAAATTGTAATAATTTTATGCTGAATAAAATATTTTGAATTTGAATTTAATATATTTTGTCCTTCAAAAAAATATGACAGGTGATCTGGGAACTGGGTTCTTACACTATTAGATCTGTCATATGAAATACTGACAGTCCGATACGTCTCATAGGTAATGTGCGTCAGAGATAACGCTCTACAAAGTTCAAATTAGCTGATTGTCTCTTTCTAAAAGTCGATGTGCATTATTTACGGCCGTGTACTATACTTAGTTTACAATCATTATTGTACTTGAACAAAAACTGGTGATTTTTCCAAAAAATGATGATTTTTCTGGAACTATTACTACTTATTGGAAATATTCTCCTCTTTCAGAATCTTTTTTGAATTTTTTGAAATTTCTTGAATATTAAAATTTATGAAATATTGGCAAAAAACGAAATGCTATATTTTTTCTTTTTTTAATTGTTTATAACTTTTGCAATTTTTTATGTGATAATACAAGCTTTTAGAGCATTTTTCTAGATGTCACTCCAAATCCAACGAGCTATCACACATAATTTTAAGAGCAGTATCTCTATTTTCGTCCATTTTCAATTTGTCGACTAGACTATTCGGCTTTTCCTAAGACTAAAATCTTTTATTAAAGCACAATAATCTAACGAATGAGCTACGTCATTTTCGATTAAAAGAATAGCAATGACTGAAAGCCGATCTTGTGTCTTTGAATTCCTCAAATATGTTTTAATAATTTAAAAAAAAAATACAGTTAAAAATCTATACCTACTATTTTAAATTTGCTTGGGTTATTACGCGAGGCCCCTGCAAGAGCGAGGCCCCGGGTGATTGCCCCGTTCGCCACCCCCTAAGGCCGCCACTGCCCACCAAAAACATAAATGTGAAAAATGACAGCCAAGTTCAATAATAAGAATATGTTGTTTGTGGACTTCGCTGAAAAAAGTATTTAGATCTAAATGAGCGCCAAGCTCTACAGAAAATCCCGAAAAATATTTAAGCTAAAGATTTCACGTGGCTAGTTTTTACTTAAAAACAACATTAAAAAGCTATTAGCCAAATTAAAGACTAATTATGCAAATGCACCCCTTTTCCCAAGTTTTATTCAGCCCAACGTTCGATGTGACGGGCACTAGCCCCCAAACTGGTTCCATTCGAGCCGGATGTCACAGACTGCCTCACACGTTATTGATTAGATTTGAACTAATAATCGATTTTATTTAAGAAGAACTTTCAATCTATTTAATGAAATATTTTTAGTTTAAAAATATTAATTATTCGTTTATTAGTTAGTTTTTTAAATAAATAAGTAGGCATGTATGTGATTTTCCAAGTATTTTTGCTCATAACTTGATATAAACCTGTTTTAGACTTAATTAACCATGCGTTTTAACGTTAAATTTCACAACCTAACGCGTACGTTTTAAGGCAGGCGTCAAAACATAAATAAATGAATGAACAGAGTTATTGCTCTTTACCCATGGTTAGAAATTAAATTCCACGATTTCTACTTTATTCCTTGCAAATAATCAATCTTGGGAGTCATAGATACTATTTTTATTTCCTTTTTTTTATTAAATTTATAGAAACAATAATTACATAACGTAAAATTATTTTTATCATATGATCGATTTATTATTTCAAGAACTGTTTCATAGTCTGTGGTAGTTTGTTATGCACCGGACAGTTCCCTCAATCAATCAAATCGTCAATAAAGTATGACATTACTGGATAATTTTTTATACCCCGTCCGGTCACTTATTATCTTTTTGACAGCTCACGTCTATAAATTACATTTTTTTTTAAATCGGAATAACGTACTAAAAATTCTACTGTAATGTCATACTTTATTGACGATTTGATTGATTGAGTGAAGTACCCTGTGCATAACAAACAACCACAGACTGAAACAGTTCTTGAAATAATAAATCGATAATAAATCGATCATATGATAAAAATAATTTTACGTCATGTGATTATTGTTTCTATAAATTTAATACAAAAAAGGAAATAAAAATAGTATCTATGACCCCAAGATTGATTACTTGCAAGGAATTAAGTCGAAATCTTGAAATTTAATTGCAAACCAAGAATAAAGAGCAATAACTCTGTTAATTTATATAATTTATTATTTATATATTTCATTTATAATTAAAAAAACTAATAAACGCATAAATATATATTATTTTTAAACTAAATGTATTTAATTAAATCGATTGAAAGTTCTTCTTAAATAAAATCTATCCCACCAAACACATAACCCCTCCATAGACCCCTCTATTTTTTTACTTTCTTTTGTTTTCAGATTTTTTCCTGCGCTTACACGTAATTACCTAGCTAGATGCCAAATTTCGACTTCCTAGGTCATCTGGAAGTGGGTTAGGTTTTTGATGAGTCAGTCAGTGGAAAATTTGCGACTTTTGAACCTTCATATTTTTGTAACCGTTTCAACTAGGTTAATGAAATTTGGGGTTCTAGTTGTCCTTATGGATATAAATAAATATATGCAATTTGATTTGTTTCTGTTGAATAGATTTTGAGTTATGGAGGGGTCAAAAGTCGCTCGAAATGGTTCGTGTAAATATACACACGGCGCTGAGTCGCCAGTTCTTTTGCTTGAACTTGGCTTGACACGCTGCCGCGTGTCTCGATTATTATTTCGAATCGAATAAATAACGTGTGAGGCAGTCACTAATGTCAAAATTTCTTGAAGTGTCAAAAAGATAATTAGTGGCCGGACGGGGTATAGTATGTTATTCCGAAAAAAAAAAAACTAATTTAATTTATAGGCGTGAACTGTCAAAAAGATAATAAATGGTTGGACGGGGTATAAATATATAAATTTTTTGAACACGTCAAAGCACGTACTGGGGCACGGCTTCATAGAAAATGGCCATTGTCCTTTTGACATTGTTATTTTATTGTTCACACATGACAAAAATGATGATATTAGATCTATTTTATGCCCTTTTTAATACATTGTAAGGTACTGACTAGTTTAATTAGTATAATTATTAAAAATGTTTTATATATAAATATATATATTTTTTTAATTATCATTACAAAATTTTCGATACACCGGGATTCGAATCCGCACCTCCCGACATTCCGTGTCCAGTGCTCTAGCCGTTAAGCTCCTAAGTTAAGCCGGAATCGATATTCTTGATATACGATACGACGATACGATTCAGCCTGTAATATCCCACTGTTGGGCATAGGCCTCTTCCCCATGTAGGGGAAGGATCGGAGCTTAATCCACCACGCTGCTCCAATGTGGATTGGCGGATGTATTCCCTACCATGAGTAACGATCGCTATCAGGTGTACATGATAACAACCGGGACCGACGGCTTAACGTGCTCTCCGAGGCACGAGGCGTATGGCCAATACAAATGTTGTGTGCGGGAATCGAACCCGAAACCGCCCGCGCAACAGCCAATCGCAATCCAGTGCTGTGACCGCTGCGCCAACGCGGCGTCTCTTTGTATATTCTTGATATGATTTTATTTATTGATTATGATTTATTTTATTATATGATATAATATGATGGCACCACGGTTAATTAAAACCGAATAAAATCATATCAAGAATTTCGATTCCGCTGGACGTAGATACATAGCTTAACGGCTAGAGCACGGGACACGAATGTCGGAAAGTGCAGGTTCGAATCCCGCTGGATTGAAAATTTTGATATGATAATAAAAAATAAAAATTTCCTCATGTGTTCAACACAAAAAAAATATACGAATTAGTATAATTATTATCACGATTTCTCTTTTAATATAGATATCGGTTAGCTCAATTATGTAATCGTTATATTTGAACATTGGATTGTTTTATAAACTGGTAAACTGTCCTATTGGTGGAAAAAAATGACTGAGTTTGGTGACTGCTACAAGTTTAACACCAGGTCGTAAAAAATTTCATCGAAAACGTAGTTATGTTTTTATTTTAAACTTGGGAAAATATACCTATATTATATTATATTCCGTATACTACTGTATATGTTATTTATATATACATATATTTTGGTATATTATATGGTTTCAAAAATAATTGACCTTGTAAAAACCGCTTTGTAAAACTAAATTAGCACAAGACGTAAAAGTAGTAAACTAAAGTTTATATTATGAGGTATTGCACTCCATATATTTTTATAAAATTGTTTTGTTTTTAATAATAAAGCGTTGCTCAAGGTGTTATTATTTCTTACTTCACATAGGTAATTACTAATTATATATTCATTAGTAAAATTAGTAGATTATTAATTTTTAAGACACTGTTATTTATTTATTTTAGATGTTATATCTATGTATCATAGAAGATGTTTTATTTTAATATTTAATTACCTATGGCGTCCACTTTTCTGATTCATCGTTAGAAATTTTGCAACATTATGTAGGTATTTAATACTCGATTGTATATTTCTAAAATGAATTATTTTATATATTAGTAATTTAGAATAAGTAGTGAAAATTTTGCGTCAATTTTAACCTTCCAGTCTTACACGTATTTACTGAAGGGCAAAAATGGCCATGGCCCGGGACGGCGCAAGCTTTTACGTCTATTATCTTAGAATTTTTAAATAGCCTATTTGGTAGGCTACAACGACAACTAACACTCATTTGTAAACCGAATTACTTACTATCAGCGGCAGCTCTAAGATACTATGTAGCGCCCGGGTGCAATTTATACCATGGAGCCCTAATGATTCAGATTAAGTTGAGATGTTTGAGTCAGCGCTATATTCATCATACTTCTCATGTAGCCCGGCTGTACTTACGGATGCGCTGTGCGCTATTTTTTTTTTTTTTTTTTTTTTCGTTAATTTACGGGAGACAGCACACATTGGGCTAACACGTATAAACTTATACGTAATACAAATGTGATATTTTATCATAAAATAAGTGATACGTAATGTGATATGCAAAAAATTAAATTGAAAAGTTTTGTTATGTTATTTGTAAGATCATACTTTAAGTAATGTGTATAATACATTGAAGAGTAAATGAAAAATATAAATTTGTAAAATTACATTAGGCAATTATACATTGCAAATTTGCAATAGAAGATAATGTTAATAAGTCTCCTGTTATTTAACGCCCTCAATTATTCAAATACTATTTTATTGCAGAGCTGCCTTTTCTTCAAAGTGGCCTACCTATCGTATGTGATTATTATATTGTGCATACATTTTACCAATTCTTTTCTTTTATTATTTCTCTTGTTAAGTATGTGTGGGTAATAAGGCTAAGGAGATTTGAAATAAAATAAAAACCATAAAATGGACTACACAGTTTTTAATAATTCTTGAGATTTTGGAGATTTGATGATTGACGCTGTGTTGGCGTAACGGTCCCAGCACTGGTTTGTGGATGTTGCGCGGGCGGTTGCGGGTTCGAACCCCGCACTTGACAAACATTTGTATTGGCCATACTGAGGTTTGCCGTGGTCTGGATGTTTGTGTAGTCCTTGTGGGTCTCCCCACCGTGCCTCGGAGAGCACGTTAAGTCGTCGGTCCCGGTTGTTATCATGTACACCGCCAACCCGCATTGGAGCAGCGTGTTGGATTAAGCTCTGATCCTTCTCCTACATGGGGAAAGAGGCCTATGCTTGAGCATAGGCCTCTTTCCCGTTTCCGTTTTCAGACGGCGCCAAGGTTTGCTTAAAACCAAAATAAAAATCATCATAATATTAAGAATTTCGACCCAGCGAGGTGTGGATCCATAGCTCAATAGGCAGAGCGCTGACACGGTACGTCGGAGGCGCGGGTTCAAACCCCGCTGGATCGAAATTTTTTGTTATGATTTAAAATGTTTATAATTTCCTCATGGGTAGCACAAAAATAAAAATGATACGAATTTTTTAATCATGTTTTATTTTAGCCATTAATGTGGATAAGTCCATTAGAGGAAGATTATTTTAATTTAATACATATATTTACCGTATTAATAAAAAGTATTTTTAATATAATGGAATTTGTTTTCTACGTGTAATTATATTGTGTCTTTCAATAATAGGCATGACGACAGTATCAAAAAATTGTCAATTTATTTGTAAATCACTAAAGACTTTTACAAAACATATTTGTTTTATTTTTAATTTTTATGGTACTTATATTTTGAACTTACAGAAACATTTATGTTATTTTTTAACCGACGAAAAAAACGGAAGAGGTTATCAATTCGACGGCTATATTTTTTTTATGTATGATCACACATAAATTTTTACAGAGTAGTCCAATTTTGATAATTCTTTTTCTATTAGAAAGAGTATACCCCGAAATTGGTCCCATATAAATTTGAAACTAAAAATCCAACCCTAAGGGTAGGAAAACAGGGCAAATTTTTAACCATTGTTAAAGAAGTATTATATGAAAGTTAATAGCTTAAGTAAAGTAGGTACATATTTTAAAAGTAATAAAAAATTAAGCATGTAGTATTAATGGCGCAATTACACTACACTACATCTAGTGCACTACGTCATATAGGACATTAGATGTAGGGTAGTGTAAATGCATGTAGGGACGTAGGACCCTAACTTAGGGTGATAGGAAGAGCCCGACCGTCCTACAGGCTACATGACATAGTGCACTAAGGGACTAAGAGAGTCTGGGCCTTACTACATGTTATTTCTTTGCATTTTCTGAAAACATTTACCACAGTAATGTTTTTTTTACACCATTAGAAAATTGAGATTTCAACGAACAAAAAGCCGACCGAGTTTTTAAAAAAAGCTGATATTTTTACGTGATTCGTGTTCGATTGAAAATGAGGGTGCTTTTTCGATATTGAGGTCAAAATAAGGTGAAAAAATAAATATTTTAAATCAATAAATTACAGTGTGTTTGGGACATAAAAAGGTAAGTTTTCACCAAATTTCGTAAATTTTTTTTGTTCTTTTAAGAGATATAAATTAAAAAAACCAAAAACTTGGTTTTCTGAATTTTTAAAAAAGTGTTAATACAAAAGCTGTAGATCCTTTAATTACTTTTCTATTGAACGTTTTTCATGTTTAGCCAGAAATCGAGATAAACCGTTTTTTAGCCTTAAACCCCTCCCTACGACATCCCGACCTCAAATCGACTATAATTTTTTTTCCATTCATTTTCGTTGTATTCTATTTCTTTTCCAATGTATTTCATCCTACTATAATTTTCTTTGTTTTCAAAAGCTAAAAGCACTGGTCTATTGTACATAGAGTCCGATATGTTACAAACGTTAGACGTTAGGTAATACTATCTTGCGTGAATTTAGGTAATGCCCGGAAAAGCCGCTAGGCCCATTTTAATAAATAAATAAATTATGCTTTGGTTTTTATTGTTGTCGCACCTACTCCACTTCTAAGGTACGTTACATCTCATCATCTTATTAAAAAAAAAAAAACTAATGTTTTTAGGGGGTAAAGGTTTAAAGACCGTTTCTAGTTGACGTATGGATAGGGGGGCCCCACAGGCGTGGATTGCTTAGGGCAGTGGTCGGCAACCTTTTGGTAGGCAAGAGCCACGAGGTGGCCAAATAAACTAAAGGCGGGCCGCACTTATGATTTAAACCCTAGACTCTACCAGTCTACCTGATACCTACAATGTAATTGGTCATATCCCATAGAAAAAATGAAAATGCTATTAAATTTTTTAAAACATATGGAATTTAATACGTGCACGTAATACTTACCTACATTATACAGCACAACAGCATATTTGTTGTATGGATTTTTTTTTATGGATCTAGCTGAATTTTCTACCCTAATTCTAAATTTGTACTCAGATTTTTGCTAGCAGCTCTACATTTTGAGATATGAAGGGTAGCTATTTTTGTCAAAAAAAACATGGTTTCCCGTCATATAACAATTTATATTTAAACAACATTTTCTTTTATGTAACCTTCTTGAATAAGTTGGAGTTTTACTACTATTCTGGATAATCCAACAGTAGTCAGCCATCATACTTTCACTCCAATAGCCCTGGTAGCGCTCCTCCATGAAGCGAATATCCTGATGAAAGCGTTCTCCCTGCTTCTCGCTTAAATGTACAAGATTTACAGAAAATCGATCAAGGTAGCAAGGGCTATAAATGAAATGCATCTTAATGCTCATGTTGTATCCAAGGTGCTGAACGTATAATGGTAACTGCTTGACGTGGTCAGGAAAGTCGACGGACTTCTTATTTCCCGAAAAGTTTTTTACAAGTCAAAAAAACTAATTCCAGGTATTTTTTCAGCAGTTGTCATACTTTCAGTAAAATTTACATCGTTTATTAATTTTCTAATTTGTGGTCCTTCGAAAATTCCAGCTTTTAAATTCTCAGCACTAAATTTTGGAAACGATCTGGATATACAGTGGCGTGTAAAAGTTTTGGGCTACCCTGTTTTTCCATATAACTGACAAAATATTTTTTCTTTCACTTGTTCTTTGTCGAGTTGTTGGAGTTTGAGGACCATAATAAAGATTATAACGCTAATAATTATATAAAATATAATATTGTACAACGGTAAATGATTTTCAACAGTGTGCAAAAGTATTGGGCCACCGCAATTCACGAATTTGCCGGACCTTACTGCACAAGATTTTTTGATATTTTTTTCTCATTGGTTTCTAAAAACGCTATGCACAAGGAATATGTTAATAATTACTATTATTTCTGCCTAGATGCCGAAAATTTTTAACAATAAAACTTGAAATATGCAAACATTAAGCTCTGTGAAATTTTGTTCAAACCACGTTCAAACTTTATTCAGAAAAAAATTTCACACGTTTTACACACTATATTGGGTATCCAGTGCTTGTTGTTTGTTTCCAATGGCCGTTGATAGTACTCCATGTAAGCATTATTAACGAAGTCTGACACATTTAAACAGAATTTTTTGAATGTATATTTGCCACAAATGTAACAAAATCTATTTGGATTCTTTACACAGGTCTTACTAGACGCATGTTGTGATTGATCTGCAATGTAATGACATTGCAGATCAATCACGTTTATTTGTAAATGACTCGGTACTTCCTGAATATCACAGGAAAAAGGGTTTGCAAAAATCTTCTTTGCTTGAAACTTTTCAAACTCACCAAATCTGTCGCTGAATGAAAAATGTCACATCATATATCTGCCAGTTTGGTTTTAATTCTACGTGTTACGCGATCACGGTTCGTTCATGCATTTATGTTGATATTTATAACTTATTTACAAAACATTCGCGGGCCGCAAGTAAGACCTCCGCGGGCCGCACGCGGCCCGCGGGCCGCGCGTTGCCGACCACTGGCTTAGGGCATCAAGTAGTCATAATCCGTCACTGTATCGGCTAAGACCTTGAAATACCTTGACAGTGGCCATACATTCATGTCTGCCGATTCTTTCCATCACCAAGTGGAACAACAACTTAAAAAAATGAATAAAGTAAGTAGGTATACGATTTCGCAGTCTACATCGAATAATAAGAAATTTTAGCGAACTAAGTATGATTAATATTAAATTGAGAAAATTTAAGGGTTGATAGGGGTGGTTTCTACCCCTAAAAAGTTAATTTCCGCAGTGGTACAAGAAAGCAGACATAATTACAAGTATTTTAAAACAAAAATGATTTCATTTGGTTTAGATTTACTGCCTCGCACGTAGTTTTGATCGTTTCCTCCCACTGTGCGCCGGCGCAACAGCCAATCGCAATCCAGTGCTGTGACTGCTGCGCCAACGCGGCGTCAACACAATAATAAATAATACTGATATTTGTAAAAAAAAATCATTCGCGTCACTTCCATTAGTGTCGATTATTGCGTAACACAAATGAAATTACAGTGGTGGGGGTACGTCGCGTCGGTTTAATGGTTAAAAGTTAAAAGCCACCACTGACCACAGGCATGAGTGGCATGACGATCGCTTAGTGTGCTGTGCAACGAACACAGAATAGCATTCTGTCTCTTTTCTATCAAACGTCACGCGTTTATGTTTTAAAATATAACCAATTACAATGAAAAGTCAGTCAATATAACCGATGAAATGAAACGTCACTCAATAAAACCAATTGCCAATTACAATGAATCGTTGCCATCGTACCACGTAACCTCAAATAAGTCCATGAGTCCATGACTAGGGTTGCCACCTTATTTTTTCTCAATTAAAGTACATTGGGTATTATAGCTAAGAAAAAAAAGTACATAGTATCAACATAAAGTACAATTTATTTTTATTTTTTATTAAATTTAAAAACATATTTTTAGTGCTTTTTGCAGCTTGTATCAAATTAGTATCTCTCCTAAACAATTGCACAACATCTTTACACACACTTCAGCCTATCGCAGTCCACTGCTGGACACCGGTATCTACAAGTTATGAAGTTATCTTACAACTCATGTGTTTTGCCGATAGTCACCACGCTGGGCAGGCGGGTTGGTGACCGCAGGGCTGGCTTTGTCGCACCGAAGACGCTACTGCCCGTCTTCGGCCTGTGCATTTCAAAGCCAGCAGTTGGATGGTTATCCCGCCATCGGTCGGCTTTATAAGTTCCAAAGTGGCAATGGAACTACGCCCACGGGAAGAGAGGGGGTGGCTATATTCTATACTGCCGTAACCACACAGGACAGCACATCACATCTTATATTCTATAAACATTTTTATAATCATATCAAATTTTATCGATCCAGCGGGATTTGAACCCGCGCCTGCTGCGCTCTGCCAACTGAGCTATGTATCCACATCAAGCTGGATCGAAATTATTGATATGATGATTTTGGTTTTTAAGCAAACCTTGGCGCCGTCTATAGCGAGTTCTTTACAGACCCCGCTACTCAAAGATTTCATATTACAATGAATTCTTTTGACAAGAGACGATACTATGCTATCTTTAATTCGTTTAATTTTTTATTTTTGTGTTACCCACTTAAAAACCAAAATCATCATATCAAGAATTTCGACCCAGCTTGATGTGGATCTATAGCTCAGTTGGCAGAGCGCTGACACGGCACGTCAGAAGCCACGGGTTCAAATCCCGCTAGATCGAAAAAATTTGATATGATTTTAAAAATGTTTATAATTTCCTCATGTGTGGGTAACACAAAAATAAAAAATTAAACGAATTTACAGTCTATGTTTAAATTAAAATAAATTAGTAACTCATTTTTTATCAAATTCAGAGACGCTTTGTTGCGTTCGTCTTGCCATTTGCTATATTCATCACAGCAAAAACTCTTTCTGTGAATGCAGACGTGGTGAAAATTGGTAACAAGAATGAAATTACTTTATAAAAGTTTATTAAATTGTCATTACTCTTATTAAATACTTGCTGACATTTTTGTGCAGTCGATAGTTATATAAAACCTATATAAATATATTATAAAAGTTGCTTTAATAAAGCAATTTCTTCATAAAGATCATCCATATTTACATTAAGTTTTCGCAGATTTAAATTTTCAACAATGTTGACAATATTATCAAATTTTATATTGCTCTTTAAATTTATATTAATTACCCTGTGAATTTTTCTACTCAGTTCTGGTGAAGATAACACTAATTTCTTTGCCCGTTTCATAGTAAAAAAAAGAGATCTTTTTTTCTTTGTGTTAATCCAACTTTAAGACTAACCATAATCCCATTAATATCTAAAATTGTTATGCAGTTGCCTTCTAGACATTTCACAGCTTTATTAAATAAAGTTAACAAGTGACTACAAAAATGCAAATTCAATCATATCATTAGATAATTTGATCAGAAATTGCTAAAAATGAGTGTTTAGATCATGTGGCGATGCCGATGCTGAGTAGCGACATCTAAGATAGCTAATTTTTTTTAATCCTAAAGAAATCAAACCATGCATAATAAAGTATTTTCGTGTACTTTATTTCTCTCATAAAGTATAGAGTACATTTACCTAAAATAACGTACAATACTTTATTATAAAGTACGGGTGGCAACCCTATCCATGACCCATCCATGACCTAACACAGCGACAGCAGTGACGTAAAGCGGCGTTGAAGCGAACGAAAAATTATGTCCATGGAGCATAGAGAGAAGGAGAACGATCGCTGTAGAAAATATTGTCCCGGAAATATCGACGAAATAGCGTAGCGCTGCGATCGTTATGTTGTCTCAATAAAAGCGCGGGCAATTAATAATTTTACGTATTCAATATTTCAATGTGCAGCTATGAATCAATAACGTATGAAAATATTACCTTTGGTACTGGTACTTTAAATAACAATGATTGACACAAATTGTTTTTCAGTCTATTTTTCCGATCAGATGCTAAACCACTTACCAACGGTAGCGCCACAATTATGTACAAAGTTTTAGGGACAGGCGGGCTAATGCTTTAGTACGTATCGATCGTTCTCCCATGACATTGTCGTACTAATCTCTCTCCATTGAAATTGGTCTTATGGGCTCCGTAGACGATCAAATTTTTGATCAAATTTCTGTTTGATAAACGTGTTTGTCAATTTTTTTGATCGTGTGCGAATTTTCAGGTTTTTGTAAATTGATATGCTTTCCATCTACAGCTCTCCATTGCAGTTATCAAAGTTCTGTGTATTTCTAAATTGTTGCGCCAATATTTTCCAACTTTCTTGTATTAGTAATTTTATATGATATTTATATTTATTGTATAATAGCTGTACCCGCGACTTCGTCCGCGTGGAATTTAACAAAATAGTTATTTTTCTAGCTACAAAAAAATAAAATAAAAAATAAAATAAAAGTATAAGCCTATAAAGTTATAGCCTAAGTTACTCCTTGTTACATCAGCTATCTGCCAGTTCAAGTCCCGTCAAAATTCAGAGATTAGCCGGAACAAACAGACAGACAGACAAAAATCATAAAAAAATGTTATTTCGGTATTTCGTGCATACAAACATAATGAATTTAGTAAAAAACGGTTATTTTAATATATTATTACAAATAGACACTCCAATTTTATTTATTTGTATAGACGTATAGATTTCTCGTTTTCGTTTCTAGGAGTCATAAGTTTATTTGATCTATTGGTTTGATCTGGTTTGATCGTGTGCGGGCTTGTTTGAAGTTTGATCAAACAAGTTTGACAAATAAATTTGATCGTATAGGGCAGTGTTGCCAATTTAGCGACTTTGTCGCTAGATCTAGCGACATTTCGTTTCCTACAGCGGCTTAAATTATGTGTCTAGCGACAAAAAAAATCTAGCGACTATTCTAACGACTTATAGTGTTTAAAAAAAATAAGTATTTCAACTATCTTCATAAAATATAACAAGATCTCAGCCCAGAAATCTCTCGTATATCATTCTGACAAGTCTGTCTTTTTCCCACTTGTAGCTTTCGAATGAGACAGACTCTTGTCACAGTAATATTTTTCCAATTTCGGAACGCTGCCATAATTTTCTTATGCTTAAGCCGGGATTCCCCCAATATTAAAAATATTATTACGTGTAACAGTAAATCAAATTCTTTCATTCCAACAGACCAAAAAAAAAACTGTGCCCCATTCTACCGTACGTAAAACAATATAGTATTAAAGGTACTTGAAAGAATTGCGCTCAGTTTCCATCCATAGCGCTCATTCTACTAGGATCTTTTAGCGACTTTTTTTAGCGACATAGCTAGCGCCTTCTAGCGACTTTTCAAGTGTAAGTTTACGACTTTTTGACATGTAGAGTTGGCAACACATTAGGGGGCCCTTTATTACTTTATTAGTCACTGTGACACACTGTGACATTTAAATACCTAACGAATACGATTGTTAATGTAATAATGAGTATTTAAATTTTAAACCACGAAGTCATCACGAATTTGTATATCCAAAGAGTATATGTATATCTATACTCCGTGATTTATTTTATACCAATTACCAGTGACGATAAATGCATAAATGCGCCTCATGCCATAAAAGGACTGTTAATTGTTATACGCTTTGCATTGTTTTGATTGCACTTTGCAGATTTAAACCAAACAATTCACATAATTACACATTTTAAACATAGTTATTAGTGGTTTTGTGATATTCTTTGTTCATTTATGCAACTATAAGTTTAGTTTAACTTTGAAGCGAATACGAAACTTATGTACAATGGCAGCTCAGTGGACTAGTAAAACTGCAATTCTTCAGGATTTATCTGTTGCACAGGGACGCGAAGTCCCCGTTGAAATTTCAAATGCATTAACTCGTAATGAAAAACCGCCTGTATATGCTGAAGGTAAAACAGACCTAAACGAATTTTTAAAATTCATTTAAATTACTTGTAAAAATTGGGAACGAAAAATAGTAATATGTGTTTATTAATATATGAAATAATATTATAAATAATTGTAATAGTTATTTCTCTGTTGTAGTAAAGTACAAGTAATTCCTATGTTTAACATAGAATAAAAAAGAGTTCATTTGTAAATACCATATGACACTTAGTGTAATTTTATTAATTTGTAATTTCAGAAACAGAAGAAGAATTTTATGCAGATTTTGTCGGTGGAGATGACTTAGAAACTGGACCAGATCTACAACTGATAAAACAGATGTTAGATATGGTAGGACTAAGTTATATTTAAAGTTATTGTATTAATACTAGCCGACCTGTGCCCACTTCGTTGCGCATTATTTATTTTTAACATTACTTCGAACGACGATATGTCAAAAACTATTCATCTGATTGATATAGTGTAAAGGACAATTTTAATCTGCATTAAATGCCTAAGCTAAATAACATATTCATTTGGATAAGGATTAATACTGAACTAAAGAAAATAGCTTTGAAAATAACGTAATGTTTTTAATAAAAAAAAAATTGAACTTAAAAGTGGTTATTGTAAGTGTTGACTTACAATACAACCACTTTTAAGTTGGTTAGAGATAGAGATGTGCTATCGCGGACTTTTTTGTAGCATTTTTATAGATATTTTGAATTCGCTAGTACCACAGGCTAGTACCTACATTACTTAACTATATCTTTTCTAGTTTACTCGGCGTTCGCGTGGAAAGCTCCCAGTTGGCGAGATTTGAATTCCTGATTATATCCTCCTATTAAAACAAAAAAGCCACTCAGGCTTATTTGATTATTTCGAAACAATCGTAGTTTTTTTTAAGACATTTTTCTTACAAAATTCAAAAATATTTTTTATTAAAACGACAATTAAAAATCTATGTAGGTTCTTATTAAAGCTTAATTATTAATTATTTTTAACAATTACTTCTAACGACGATATCTCAAAAACTATTCATCTGATTGATATACCTAGTGTAAAGGGCAATTTTAATCTGCATTAAATTCTTAAGCTAACTAACATATTTATTTGGATAAGGATTAATACTGAACTAAAGAAAATAGCTTTGAAAATAACGTAATGTTTTTAATTAAAAATTTGAACATAAAAGTGGTTATTGTAAGTCAACCGTAAGAGATAGAGATATGCCATCACGGACTTTTTTGTAGAATTTTTATAGATTTTGAATTCTCTAGTACATTATTTAACTATATCTTTGCTAGTTTACGCGGCGTTCGCGAGAAAAGGTCCCCGTTAGCGAGATTTTTTGCGACCTCTTCAACATTTATCGCCGTGTTTCTGCTAATTTACATAAAAGCATAATAAATTATATACCTAAACCTTCCTCAAGTATCACTCTTTCTATTGTTGAAAACCGTGCAAAAATCCGTTTGGTAGTTTTCGAGTTTATCGCGTTCAGACAGACAGGAGGACAGAAAGACGCGGCCGGGGGACTTATTTTTATAATAAGTATAGATAGATATTTTAATGAAAATTTTTTGAGTAGAAATACAATACTGACATTGAAATTGAAAAATCGGCCAAGTGCGAGTCGGACTCGCGCACGAAGGGCTCCGTACCATTGACTAGGTAAATTGATTGTAATAACGGGCAAAAAGCGGCTAAAAATCACTTTTATTGTATGAGAGCAAAAATAGGCAAAAATGACGTTTTTTGTATCCCCTTAAATATTAATTTTATTTTAATTTTATTATTTATTATTAAAGTAAAAATACAACTGAGTATTTTGTGAATATTTCAAGTGCCTACCTGTTGCCATTATTGATATCGAGCAAAAAAGGGCAAGAAAATCGCGTTCGTTGTATGGGAGCCCCCCTTAAATATTTATTTTATTTTGTTTTTAGTATTTGTTGTTATAGCGGCAACAGAAATACATAATTTATAAAAAATTTCAACTCTCTAGCTATAGCCGTTCTTGAGATACAGCCTGGTGACAGACGGACAGACGGAGGGACAGTGAAGTCTTAGTAATAGGGTCCCGTTTTTACCCTTTGGGTACGGAACCCTAAAAAATTGACACTAGTTGAAAAAAAATCAACATTAATCTCAGATTTTAAAGTTTTTACTGTCTTCAAGTTGCATTATCAAAGCTCATATTTTATTGAAAAACATTGTATATTATATATTATATACATTTATATTGTATTTATTATATGCTTTTAATAAATAAATTTACTACTAGCTGTAGTGGACACTTTGTTTGCGATTACACATTTAAACTTTCATTGTATATCCCAGGGGATGCTTCTATACTTAATTGTGAATAAAAAGTACCTACCTATTCGATATTCTAGCATGAACTAATCATGTCAAGATACAGATTTAAAAAAAAAATTGAAATAATTACAGTTTTCGCTTCAGAATCCAGTATAGAATGCTCCACATCATTTTTTTTAAAATATTTCATTGTACAGATATTTCATTTTCATTGTAAGGGGGCGTTCAAGTATTACGTAACGCTAATTTGGGGGGAGGGGGGTCTTGTAAAACGTTACGATGCGTTACAGGGGCGGGAGGGGGGTTTGGAACAGTGCGTTACGTAACATTGGTTTTTATTTAATAAAAAAAATTAAAGTATTAAAAACTGCTTTATTTATTAATTACTACCGCTAACGCGATTAAAACAATAACAAAAGTAATTTAGCGACTTTCCAGTTAGTTTGCGCTACATAGTTGTGCTTGTGACATTTGGGTGAAAATGTGGTAAAAATGGTCAGTTGGGTGTTACGTAACGTTCATGGGGAAGGGGGGGGGGGGGGTATAGGAAAACGCTACGGCGCGTTACATGGGGGAGAGGGGGGTCAAAAATCTTCAAAATTTGCGTTACGTAATACTTGAACGCCCCCTAAGTATGGATTTTTAACAACTGTATTTAAAAAAATACTATAATTAAGCTTCTTTATACAAACATAATGTTAAAATGCCTACTCTTAAAAAATTTCAGGTACGAGAAGTAAATACAACAGACATTGATAATATAGAAGTCAATAATTCGAGAACATCATTAGAAATAAGTAAAATCAACACTCCTTTGTCTTCTCAAAGAAAAGAGGACGAAGAACTATTAAAATTGCCCAATAACATCAAAAAAGTGGGTCAAAAACAAAAAAAGAATCGGAATGTGGCTCTCGCTTCTCTCATTGAAACACATGGAGACAAGGAGTATATAAATGAGAGCAATTCAAAACAATTACAAAGTCCAAATCTTTTAAAACCAGATGATTTTGTATATAACATAAAAAACTCATGCAAATCAAACAAAGATTTTTTAATATCCAGCATGATTCCGACAATTAAATCACCAACATCTATGTTCAGAAAGAAATCACTGATTACAAAACCTCTGGAAGAAACCAGTATGAATCAGAAGAAATGTTTAACTATAATAAACAATGAAACTAGAAATTATAAAGAACCTGAATGCTTTGTTCCATCATCACATGCAGATGAACTTTACAAGGCATATTTGGAAAAAAACAAATGTCTAGAACAAGTGAAAGACGATGTATGGGCGAAAGTGGAACGTAAAATGAAGGAAATTGATGCTAAGAAGTATATAATTAATTTTTTTCATAACTTTTACATTTAAAAACTTTATATATCGTATAATAATATGGATTAAAAGTTTGTCATAAGTAATTTTTACTGCCTAGTACAAAATGAGTTATAAAACCTGTAACTTAAGGAATCACTAAGTAAAAATTATTGATTTTAAATGTATGTATATGTTCTTGTTATTTTCAGGAAAAATGAGAGCTTCAAAGAAAATGCACCTTTGACTAGTTCTGAGTGCTCTAAAAGTTCAAAGATTACAGGTGTGATTTTATATATTTCATTATTTTTATATATATATTTTTTAGTTATTTTAGTTTTTTTGTTGTACTTTGATCTTAAGTTCTAAAGCTTTTCGTTTGAAAAAGTAACAACTATAGAAAAAACCTGTTTTTCAAAATTCTTTATACAAAGTAAAAAGGAAAATGAAAATAAAATTTTTAATGTGTCTAGATTAGAGACACAATAGATGCAACTAGACCAACAAGACAAAACTTTATTAAATGAATCTTAGAGTATAAATAACTATAGACCGCGCGTATTGCACACGCTATACAAACTACATCGATGAATATAATTATGACAAATAGAGATGGGCATAAATTATTTGCCGAACGGCAACGAGCTATCGATAAGTCTTGAAAATAGATATGTTTGTTAAGTACATTTTATGTTCAATAATTATGTTATATTTTATACTGTTAAATGAGAAACGTATCTATCTATAAATAAGTACAGTTAAACCTGGTTAAGTGAGACATCAAGGGACCTGCAATGTCGTTTCACTTATAGAGGTATTCCACTTACCCAGTGTCTCAGATATACAGGTATAAATAACTATCTGTCTCATTTACAGAGGGTTCCATTAATAGAGGTGAGACTACAGGTTATTTCAGTTATACAGGTGCGATCATTAAATAAAATAACGTGTTACGTATGTAAATGAGTTTTAATACAAAAAAATAGTACTTAAAGGTAATCATACAAATGTAATCAACAAAAATATTCAAGCACGTTTTTACACGTAATATGTACGAATATGGAAACAGAATGTATCAATTTTCAATTATAAAAATCTGTCATTTTAGTTTGTCCTCTGAATATTCTACGAAGAGTAGATTTTGGCACATTAAATTCGGCACAAACTTCTTCGCGTGTCTTCCCACTTTCATAAACGGATATTAACTTCAGTTTTTCGCGTAATGATAACGATTGTAGCTTTCGTTTTGGCATTCTGAAGGTAATTGAAGCTCAAAATTTGTACTTACGTACTTGGAATTACGTGTGGAATTTGTGGGTAGAATAAGAATGAGTAAACAAACAATGTTATCTCAGTTACAGAGGTTTATGCATATAAAATTTACTCGCTGTCTCAGTTATAGAGGTAACTATGATGATAAATCGAAAGAACAAATCCCAGATATAGAGGCTTACCTCGTCCCACTAACAGATAATTCAGTTCAGGTAATTCAGTGCCAAAGTGTTGGGACCTCAGCATGAGTTCCAGTTATGGTTTCTCACTTATCCAGGTCCCACTTAACCAAGTTTCACTGTAATTATACATAGGTATATTTGGTTGTTTTTTTTTTTATGTCAGAATCGGAAAAATATTTATTTTAACACAAACTACAACACATATAATATACAAAAAACACACAATCAAACATTTTTATGCCAAATTGGTTTGCCAAATGAATAAAATGTGGCTATTTCATTTGAAGATTTCTTGTTTTAAATTTACTTCAGAAATTATGCTAAAAAATGTCTGAAAGTTATTATACTTTCGTATTAAAATATATATTTTATTTTATTATAAATACGAAAGTATAATAACTTTCGCATTAAAAATGTTAGAAAATATGTCGTACAAAACAATATACCTACTACGAAATTATTTATAATAATATTTGATTATGAGATTTTAAGTATTAAAGTTACATTAATATATTGTACCTACTTGTAAGTTGTAACTATGTAATTCTTCTAAGTTCTAGCAAACATTATATCGACTACAGTGGTCGTGTAAGTAACATCTCTAAAATCATGCGGCGGGAGCGCGGTGAGGGGGCGAGTCTGTGCGTACCCGCCCCCCGCGTCTCTGCCGTATTTGTTTTCATAAAAATAAGTATAAAAATCGACTTAACGATGATATTATGTGATACTGAAATTCAATTTTGTACGTTTCCTTACTAGGAAACGATACTTCGTTTTTGCAAGATCAAACTGCACATTTAACAATTTTTATACGTAAATATGAAACAATCTCTAGAGAAACGCACCTTGCTAGCACAACTACGACTAAAAGCGCTCGCGGCGGGAACGAAATATTGTTCTCACCTGTGCCTACTGTTCCCACTTCGTTGGGCGCGCTCTATAGTTATTTATACTCTAAGAAATGAAAAAATAGGCCTACAATTTTGCATTCTTCCACATACAAAATTAAACCAATTTAAATGTGGTTTCACCTGTAGTACTCCTAAAAACCAATTGTAAAATCTAAGGTGTAATGTATTATTTTGATACACTGCGTATTTACATAATTTGGAATAGAGCTAAGTGCAAAAGATTTATAATGCAATCAATTATTCAGTTAAGCCAAATTGCCGGTGTTGCCATCCACCGGATGCCGCGTTAGGCCTCGTTTTTCGACCTTATTTACTGTTTTTGATATATATCTATTTGCAGGATGTTATAATAAATATAATATTTTAGGTATGGACTTTGTACGTCTGCCTCAACACCGTCATCTGTTGACCGGAGACTGTACAGTATGCGAGGTTCTGTGCACTCATAGGACTGCAGTTGAAAAAACATCAACCCTTTGAAATAATTAATATTAGTTACATATTACAATTTAATGTTGTTTTATATCTGTTTAATATTAAGTATTATCATGATGGAGAATGTTATAGCCAACATGACTTTCAAAGTTTTTTTTTAAATAAAGGAAATATGAGAAATGAACTTAGTTGCCATTTTAAATAATTTATTATGCTCTTTTAATTTACAAAATATAGTTACTTAAATTTTTGTTTTGATTTTGATAATATACTTATTACTTTATAATAATTATAATTTTGATATTAAATTTAGAAAAAAAAAACATTAAATTAAAAAATTTGTGATAAAAAAAAAACTTACACACTTGACATATTAATATTATACATTACATTATTCCAAAAAGTATCCCGTTCCTTAGTATTAGAAATAGCGATAATCTAAAATACAGTATTACTTTGATAAACATTGATAATAAACATTGATATTTTTTAATATATTAAACTAGGGATTGTCGCTGTAGTTATCATTAGACTGGTAGTACTTACAAGACGCAAAGTAAACACTTAAACAGTAAATGAAAATAATATCCTAAACATAGGCTTCTAATTAGGAGCCAGTTCATCGTAGGTGTGCAAACGGCCCTTATAAAATTGTAATTTAGTTTCCTACACTCGTTTCACACACAATGTGTATTGTGTTCTATAATATATCTATAATTATGGTCGAAGCTAATGACAGTACTGTATTTAGTTAGCGCTATTGATTTTATGAAAAAAAAAATCCTTGGAGTCGAAATAAAAAATGAACGTGGCAACTATGAAGCTATGAGCTTAAATAAGATATGTTATTTTTATTTATTTTTATCTAGCATATTGTTTTAGTAGAACGTAGTGTCGAAAAGACTAATAAATAATATTTGCTATTAATTTCTTTTACTTCACCCTGTTCTTTATTTTAAGTATCTACAAATTTTTATGCTTTTTCTTACTTTATTAAATCGGTTCAGCCTATAACCCCCTATTATCCCTAAGTAGAAGGTTCGGAGCTTAATCCACCACGCTGCTTCCTACTAGCTGTGCCTGCGCGATGTTCACCCGCGTTAATTTGATTTAAAAAAATAGTCTTCCTTCTTAAAGCATAGCTTTCCTCTTTAGATGGGCTATCCAACTCAGAGGGTTTTTTGAGGAAACAAACAAAAGAACGTTTCAGGTTTATAATATTAGTATAGATTAAGGACGCTATCACATTTTTTTACAAATATCAGTGATTTTCAGGTAACATTTTAATTAATTAGGAGTCACACTGACGATATCTCGATTTCAAACGAAAGATAAGTAATATGTTAATTTCTAGTGTAAAACCATAAAAATTCTATAGCCCCATACAAATTTTTCACACAAATACGTTTTAACCATCACAGTAATCGCAAAAAATTTTAAAAAGACTGGTCTGAATAGGAACCATTACAGCTAAACACACTGCACTAAGGGCCTATGCAAACCACGTTTTTTAAACGCGCCGTCGACGCGCGTTTGTAGCGATACAGACGCGAAACACACGCGAGTCAGACGCAGCCAGTAGACCTTTGCACACCTGAATACGCGTTTGAATCGATGCAAACGCGCGTGTCACGCGATACAGACGCGATGCAAACGCGCGTGTCACGCGATACAGACGCGATGCAAACGCGCGTGTGTAGCGATACAGACGCGATGCAAACGCGCGTGTGTAGCGATACAGACGCGATGCAAACGCGCGTGTCACGCGATGCAAACGCGCGTGTCACGCGATGCAAACGCGCTGGCTTTTTGGACCTATGCACACCACGTATTTTAAACGCGCCGTTGATGCGCGTTTGTAGCGATACAGACGCGATGCAAACGCGCGTGTGTAGCGATACGGACGCAATGCAAACGCGCGTGTGTATCGATACAGACGCGCCGGTGCCGCGCGTTTGTATCGATACAAACGACAACAAACTGCTCTGTAGGATAAAAGCGCGCGTCGACGGCGCGTTTAAAAAACGTGGTTTGCATAGGCCCATAGGGGTATTAAAACACGCATGTGGAATGATAACACGAGGTGAAGCCGAGTAAAAATAGTATCACACGAGTGTTTAAATACCTAATTATTAACAGTTGCATACAAGACTTTATCCTATTAGGATTCGAATAACCTACTTTTTTTCACGGCGTGCGGCGTTCTGGTAGTCACCAGTTCTGGTATACCAATGTTCTTTTTTTGAAATTCACCTAGATATTCATTATTTGAAATTCATACAGATACCACGCATCGAGCAGTAAGAATGTGGCAGTCTGTTGAGTAAACCCTTTGCCCGGAAGGGATCGAAAATAAAGCGTCAGCTCCGACGCTCGACTGGAGTAATGGAGTTTACTCCTTCAGATCGACTGTCTAAATAGGCACAATCAATGTAATTGTTATTGGGTTTTTCGCGAACAGACAGGCCGACAGATAGATATTCCAGGGGAGTTTGTATTATAATACCTACGTTCAAATTATCATTGATAATAAACCTACCTACTGTCATTGAAAATTTGAAACTAGGTATTTTTTTATATACCCATCTTTTATTCTTTTCCCAAAGGTTGTCTAGAAGAGATCGCTCTTCAGAGATAAGACCTTTTACAAAATATTTTGTGTTTTGCTCAGAATTCACATAGTATTTATTATGCTTGGTAGACAAAAACTTTACAAAATTGGAATATAAATGATAACGCGAAAATAATTGTTATTAAAATTATTATTATAATATTCTAATTACAAAGTATAGAGGAAAGTAACCAAATATGGAATACCATTTTGATTTTTAGGCAATATTTGCACAAATGTTATAAATAAAAAACTTTTTGTAGTAATTATTAACAATCATTTATTTGTCATTAAGTTTGTAACAATTTTAGGTTATATTAATTAGTTTGAGCTAAGAAAAAAATCAAAAACTAAATAACGATAAAGGTACCTATATATGGAATAGGTACCCCAAATATGGAATACTGAAAACACTATCAAAAATTAACCTTATCTAGTTAGAGGCTCTTTGGAAACTTTAGTATAATATAGAAAAGAACACAAATTATTTACAAAAATCGCAAATCCAGGTTTCAAACTCTGGCCCAGCGCAGTCATTATGTGCCCAGAGCCCACACATGAGGCACTTGATCCATGTTTCCCCATGAGTATCATTCGAAAATAGCATACCACAGAAAATACACTGCGAATCTTCAGAGTCTGGAGCGTATGTCCTATCAAAGCATCAGGTTCACTGTCTGTATCAAACAGCATCACCTCCTCGTAATCTGAATCTGACTTAGTCTTCTCTTTTGGTTTTTTCCCTTTTGATGTTTTCTAATTCTGTTTTTTATTCTTGTTTTTTGCCAATTTATTTTCTTTTTCTTCTTTTTTGTTGCTTTTGACTATAAGGTCATTCTTGTACGGTGATGACGTGATGACTGCTGCAACAGATGTCTTTCTTCCTCTATTAGAAGATTTCCTTTTTTTTTGTTTGGTACTGGACTGATGTCATATGGAGACACTAAACCAAGATCACCGCCTGTCATTCTGATAATTGATAAAACATGAAAAACAAATATATAATAAACAAAATCATCAAGTCCGCTGATACATCATACTTCAGAGAACCAAATATGGAATAGTCCATAATTGGATACTGTGATCTGTCCATATTTGGAGTTTCCAACGATTTCGAACTAACATTCATATTTTGAAATTGAAGAAAGTAATACAGTCTAATACCGCTAAAACATACAAAAGAACATCTAAACGGTCTCTAAAAGTTATAAAAACAATACTGTCTACACTTTCTGTACGAAAAATACTTATTCTTTACATACCTTAGAAAGTTATGCGGTAGTGATAAAACAAAAAACTGTCACAACGACGAAAGGGCTCGCTCGACTGAGATGCTACAACTTGTACGCTTAAATGGGGGTAGAAAGAGATAGGAAATCACTGTTTACTGCGTGTGTGAGTTTGCATTTGGGAGATATGGGGGTATTCCATATTAGGAATACTATTCCATATTTGGTTACTTTCCTCTATCCATTAAAGTGAGGCATTAATATAATTTTTAATTATATACTTATACAAATATTATCATTAAATTATGTCATCATCTTTATGTATATTATTTATTATTAAATTGTATGGTTTTTTATTATAATTAGGTTGACTTACAAATATAGGTATATATAGGTACATGGCACACATGGTCACCGAGAAATTAAAAAAAAGAAAAAGAAAAAAAAGCTTAAAAATTCATCATCATCATCATCACATCAGCCTGTTGCAGTCCACTGCTGGACATAGGCCTCCCCAAGCTCGCGCCAGACATCCCGGTTTTCCGCAATCCCCATCCAGCCTACACCGGCAATCTTACGTAGATCGTCGGTCCAGCGGGCCGGAGGGCGCCCTACACTGCGTTTGCCAATACGCGGTCTCCACTCCAGGACACGTCTGCTCCAACGGCCATCGGTCCTGCGACTAAGATGGCCAGCCCACTGCCACTTCAACTTGCTGATTCTGTGGGCAATGTCGGTTACTTTCGTTCTCTCACGGATAGTCTCATTTCTTATTCTGTCCTTGAGAGAAACCCCAAGCATAGCCCGTTCCATTGCACGTTGAGCGACTTTAAACTTGTGGACCAGTCCCTTCGTCAGTGTCCACGCCTCGGCTCCATATGTCAACACAGGTAGGACGCATTGCTCGAAGACTTTTGTCTTCAAGCATTGCGGAATTTTCGAAGTGAAGACTCGACGAAGCCTGCCAAATGCCGCCCAGCCCAACCGAATCCTCCTATCAGCTTATTCCTTCTCGAAGTTGTTTCGGCCCAGCTGAATGGTGTGGCCAAGGTAGACATAATCCTGAACAACTTCAAGAAGGATACCGTCAATCGATACCGGTCTCGGTATGACTTGGTTGTTAAACGTAACTTTCGTTTTGTCCAAGTTCATGCCGAGACCGACTCGTCGGGAGGACTCGTTTAGGCCTTAAAAATTACTAAAAATAAATTCGTGTAAGTTTTTTTTAGCTGATGATCATCATCATGAGATTGACATAATTACAAAAATAAATTTAGTTGGTATGTATGACTTAAGAAACCAGCGGTGTTTTGCCGAATTCGAACCTGCGAAAGTTTGTTATTGTGTTCAATGCACCGACTATCAAGTCTCAATTCGAGATGAAGTATAGGTGTCTTTGTTTAAAACGTTTAAAAGCCGTCCACTTCACTACAGCAAGATAAGAAACATCTTTAATAAGAATAATTGTACTGTCAATATACACGATTCACGCAGTCATGTTGACATTTACAATTATCACTGCGTCGCGACTTTACTCGCGCTTGTAAAGAATTCTGAATTCCATTATTGTAGCAACCGCTTAATCCTATGAATCATAATACATACATTTTTTATAGTTTTAAACCTAAATTTATAAAGCCTTAAGTTTTTTCTTTTAAATAGTCTAACCCAAAAAGGCTTTTTAAGCAGTCGGCAGTTTTACATTGATATTTATTTCAAATTTTTATTGTAAAGTTTACTACAAATTTGATTTTACAGAAACATAATATCTATACTCTAAAATTGCACAAAATTAACAGTCATTTAAATTAAAAATATAAGAAGCCTTAGATCAGACTTAGTTAATAATTTGTAGGTATACCTCAACATATGAATAACTTGTTTTTAACGAAAAATAAATGCCTAGATGGTAACATAATACGCTTCAGCCTGTAATATCCCACTTTTGGGCATAGGCCTCTTTCCTCATCTAGGAGAAGGATCAGAGCTTAATCCACGCTGCTCCATTGCGGGTTGGCGGATATATTCTTTACTGTGAGTAACGATCGCTATTAGGTGTAGGTACATGATAACAACCGGGACCGACGACTTAACGTGCTCTCCGAGGCACAGTGGCGAGACCCACAAGGACTGCACAAACATCCAGACCGCAGTAAACATCTGCATGGCCAATACAAATGTTTGTCATGTGCGGGGATCGAACCCTCAACCGCCAGCGTAACATCTACAAACCAGTGCTGTAACCGTTGCGCCAACGCGGCGTCATAAATCATAATACATATCAGATTAATTTTAACAAAGTATCATAAGGTACAAAGGGCGGCCTTATCGCTGGAAAGCGATCTCTTCCAGGCAACCTAGGGGCAGAGGATAATTATGGTATTGTATCGGTGTGGGCAATGATCTTAGATTTGTTCTAAGATCATTGGGTGTAGGTGTACAAATTGTGACATAACCGTGTGAATATATAACTAATTACTTAAACACATAATATATACTTACACATAAATACATACACACATACATACCCACATAAATACCTACATACATACATACATACATACATATCTACATAACTACCTACCTACATATATACATACATACATAATTATATATGTACTTATATAATTTTATTCGTGTTGAATATCAAAAAAATTCTTCCTGTAGCCTTTTTAAAAAGAGAAAGCGATTGTACACGTCTAATATGCAAGGGTTAAAGAATTCCAAAGTCGAGAAGCTTGAACAGTGAAAGATTTAGTATTGGTATTAAATAAACTCCAGTTATTTTCTTAAATTCGTATGTTAACGTGTTCAATCACGGAGTATATAGTATTTCTGTGGTCTGTGTGTTCAATGAACGGACGAGTATTTAAATTCTTATTCTATGTAAGTTGTGATTATTAGATGGTAGATGTCATTCGTTGTCATTAACGACCGTCGGTCGGGTTCGCTCGCTTGTGCGACTTTGTTTGATAGTATTGTGCATCTTATTCGTATATACTTTGGTAAGTTTATTTAATATACAATTTAGCATGTTTGTTACGTTAATGAATGTTAATTTTATTTTTAATTTGCTGATCTAGTTCGCTTCGTACCGCTATATTTTTTAATACTTACATCGATTTTTATTATTTTTTTGTACAAAGCTAGTCCTGGACTCCTGACAATAGCAAAAACAAAAAAAAGTAAAAAAAATCCGATTTGGTGCATTAGAGCGCAAGTTATGTTATGCCCATATATACGAGTATACCTACCTACATTTTAGCAGTATTTTTTTATAAATATATATTAAAATTTTGTTAAGTTAATAAACTTCATTAAACGGCAATAACGTTTTGGTTGAACAATCTTTAAAAAATTAGTTAGTGTGTTCCTGAACCGTTTAATTGTTTTCATGTACCTAATTAATTTTGTACCATTTGTTTCTTCATAATATAATATATCTAAATAAATCCCTTGCTCACGCCATAATATGAGAATGATTTAACTGATTCAGTTACTCATTTCATCCGCCAACCCGCATCGGAGCAGCGTGGTGGATTAAGCTCTGATCCTTCTCCTACATGGGAAAAGAGGCCTATGCCTAGCAGTGGGATATTACAGGCTGAAGCTAGCTAGTTACCCATTTTTAACCGACTTCCAAAAAAGGAGGAGGTTATCAATTCGACATGTATGTTTTTTTTTTTTTATGTATGTTGGCTCAGAACTTTTGACTGGGTGGATTCGATCCGATATATATACCGATTTCGATCAATTTTGTTTTAATTGAAAGGTGTTGCGTGTCATGTGGTCCCATTTTAATTTAATTGAGATCTGACAAGTACTTTTAGAGTTATATCTAATAATGCGTATTTACGTGACTACTTTTTCGTCGACCTACGTTATATTATACCGCATAACTTTTTACTCGGTGTACCGATTTCGATGATTTTTACTTTAATCGAAAGCTAATACTTGTCTTGTAGTCTTGTTTAAATTAGATCGAAAACTGATTACAACTTTTTGAGTAATATTTAATAGCGCGTATTTACTTACTATTTTTTCGTCTTATTACGTTGTATTACTTGTCGATGTAATTGAAGTCGGTTTTTTTTCGTTTGCAAGCAAACACAATTATATTAAGTAGTGTTCTTGCAAAATGAAAAATTAAAAAAAATGCGCAGCAAATTAAACGATTATATAAACTTCATGTGTTTCACAGTTAGCAAGACAGAACAATAACTATTGGGCGGGTCATTTACATTAATGCCTGTTTTAATTAAATGATAATTACGTTTAAATTTAACAATTTATAGGCTTTAAAATAAAGTAACTTAGTATTTACTTGATTTTGTTTGATTGTATAATAAGTTTTTTATGTTGTTTCTTGCTTGAGTTCTCTTTTATTTTGTATTTGTGGACCCTAGAGCAATGTCAATAAGTCATGGCATTGATTGGCATCATTACTTGGTAGGGAAATAATGTCCGTCTACCTGCAGTGGATGAGCTTAACAGATTGAGTTCCAATCGATCCTACCAATAGAAAAATAGGCTTTTGCCCAGCCGTTGGACTCTACAAAAAATAATCACGATCACGATCACGATTCAGCCTGTAATATCCCACTGTTGGGCATAGGCCTCTTCCCCATGTAGGAGAAGGACAAAAAATAATAATAATATAATCATGCCTCTTTCTTGTAGGGGTAGGCAGAGACAACTTCTTTCCACTTGCTACGATCCTTACATGTTTCGATTCGTCCACTTTCATTATTCCTTTCATACATGCTCTTCGGTTTAGGGTACTCTTGACCTGGCCTTTTTTCAAGAGGTCTCTGATTTGGTCTTGAAACGTCCGCCTAGGTCTACCCCTTCCAACAACTCGTTTGGCTGTGCATGGGGAGGTGTTGGTTCCGAGACTCATGTACGGAAGTGAAAGATGGGTTGGCAGAAGAAATATGAAACCAGAATAAATGCAGTTGAGATGAGAGCGTTAAGAAGTATGATAGGAGTTAAACTGAGTGACAGGATAAGAAATAGTGAGATAAGGAAACGTTGTGGTCTGAAAGAACATGTAGTGACAAAAATTGAAATAGGTTCTATAATAAATCTCCTGATCCCATCATGGTCCCACTCTGAAATTTTTATGGTGTACCTACTCACAAAATTATACATAAAAACATATATCAATTTTAAAAAAATTAAAAAAGACCAACACGAAGATATTTCAAAAACGATTTTTGAGTTTCACTCTAAAAATATTTTGTACATTAATGTGTTCAAGTTGGGTATCACATTAAAGCCCATTAAACCCTCTTTAAAATGAGCTATCATTCAGCTCTCTATCTCTAATAGGACCAAATTTATTTGCTTTTAAAAATTTATAACGAAAAAACTATCAGCGATTAAATTTTTTAAAAACTATATTTGAGTTCAGGATGTCAGAGAGTATAAATAAACAAAGTTTCAGCCAAATCTGACAGGGTCAGGTTGAGTGCCTTGTTGGTTTGACATGGAATGACTCATACCGCATATAACTTTTCACTGGGTGTACCGATTTTGATGATTCTTGTTTTAATCGAAAGCTGATGCTTGTCTTGTAGTAACTACCATTTATTGAGTAACTTTTTGAGTAATCTTTGATAACGCATATTTGCTTGACTATTTTTTCGTCTACCTACGGTGTTTTACTTGTCGATGTAATTGAAGTCAGTTTTTTTTTCAATTGCGAGCAAACCCATTTATTGTACACCACATTTTTCGCACTATTTTTCCCCCACAGCCAAAAAACACCAAAGTTTAACGTCTCTCACATTAGAAAATTGAAAGGACTGCTATAGAATTTCTTAACTCCTAATTCGCTCCATTCGAGGGTATGATTACCACAAACACTGAAATATTTATCTACTAATTATTAATCAGTACTCCGGAATTAAATTTCATGTTTCCAACTTCAAAACTAACGGGCAATTGCCGTACAAACTTTTAACCCCAATTTTCACAGCATTAAAACACGTGTTTTCTCATTTTTAATGAGAAGTCCAAAAATATTTTTTTTTATGTTTCTTACTTCAAAAATGTCGTACCTACACTCCACACAAACTTTCAACATTTATTTTTATCCTTCAAGGGTAGAATGTCCACAATTGCTGAAATAGGTATAGGTACATTTCCATATTATTCAGACATGCGTAAGCCTTTAGGCCTCTTTAATCCAATCCTATCGTAAAATCCATTATTAGCTGACGGCTACTAAAACTATAAACTACTTCCCTGCCAAATTTCATCTTTATACGTCAAGCCGTTTTTCGATGTCGTGATGAGTCAATGACCGAGTGATTTCATGTAGGTATATAGGTACTTATGATTACAGAAGATGATTTTCTTGTCACTTTTTGTCATTACGCTGTACTTTAGCAGTTGATAAACTTTTAAACAAACAAATAACCTGATAGATGGACATTTATGTCTAAAATAAATATGTAGTACCTGGGTGACCGAGCCTAGCTCGGTATTTTCATTTTATTTTTTGTTTTTTTTTGTCTCGGTATTTTTATATTTTAATTTTATTTAAATAATAAATCACGAGTGAAATTTAAAAAAAAAAGAAAAAAAATTAATCTGGAGACTGAGATTCGAACCCGGGTCAAGTGTCAACACGATTTGATACCCGCCGATTTCCTAATTACGCCATTACAGCCATGATAACAGTTGTGAAATTAAGCTTCGTATTCTAATGATATTTTTTCATTGCCTAAAAACAGGCCATAAAACGACATTTTTTTAAAATGAATCCTAGCTAGATCAATTTTTCGCCCCCGAAATCCCCTGCATACTAAATTTCACGAAAATCGTTGGAGCCGATTCCGAGATTCAGAAAATATATATATATACAAGAATTGCTCGTTTAATAGTATAAGATAACAATAGTAGCATATAGGAAGGTTGAGTCTTGAGTATATAAAAGACATGTATTTTTCTCCATGAGCATATTTCATTTTAATTATTTTATACAGCTAAATAATACTGTTTTCAAGCAGTATTGTGTTCCTGTTGGTGAGTAAGGTGACCAGAGCTCCTGGGGGGGATTGGGGATAGGGTCGGTAACGCGCTTGCGATGCTTCTGCTGTTGCAGGTGTCTATAGGCTACGGTCTTACCATCAGGTGAGCCGTATGCTTGTTTGCCAACCTAGTTACATAAAAAAAAAAAAAAATATGTAGTTCTTATAATTTTTATTTTTGAAGTGAAGATTCTTTAGGCGCATGAGGGGTAAAATTTGAGCGACCGGTAACGCGGCAGCGTCATGACGATCAGTACCTACTTGGGTTGGTGACCGCCTGAGAACACCGCGTGACGTTGGCTTTTTGTTTTTATTTCAATTCGTTTGTTTTGTATTTTAAATTAGTTTTTTTTAACTTAGTTTTTTTTTGAATTAGTTTGCCAAGAAGTTTCACTTCTGAACTGTGTACTTTGTACGCACGCAATTTCTGATTAATTTGCGCGTTACAAGAAATATTGCACAACGTGATGAAGGTATGAAAATATAAGGTATCGGTATGTATTAATATAATGTAGTTGTTAAGTTTGAATACGTTAATAACTAGTTTAGTGATAGATGGCGCACAAAATCGTAACGAGATCATTCGTTCAGTAGATTGTTCTCCTCATATTTTTTCATACCGGGGGCCTTATATGAAAATCGCTCCAAAAACTTTTTAAATATACTTCGATCACGATCGATCACGAGCCTGCCGACCTGATTTTCAGCCTGTAATATCCCACTGTTGGGCATAGGCCTCTTCCCCATGTAGGCGAAGGATCAGAGCTTGATTCACCAAGCTGCACCAATGCGGGTTGACGGATAAATTTACTTTCATTATTTGAATTTACTTACATTATTTTTAATTAAATTGCCTATAATTTAACGTAAGCTAACATATTTTGCTTTAAAATACGTAGGTAACACTAATAAGAGTACTATAGAAATAAGAATAAATAATGTAGGTAATAGTTAACAACAGTGACGTACCGCAAGTACACCATTTACTTATCTATACTAATATATAAAGCTGAAGAGTTTGTTTGTTTGGTTGTTTGTTTGTTTGAACGCGGAAATTTCTGGAACTACTGGGCCGATTTGAAAAATTCTTTCAGTGTTAGATAGCCCATTCATCGAGGAAGGCTATAGGCTATATATCATCACGCTCAGACCAATAGGAGCGAATATAATACTATTATAATTGCTGAATCGCGGCAACTTTATGTTTTGTACTAAAAGCACGTGTATTACATTATATTGCGAGTAACATACGGCGTTTGATCTCTGAATCGCGCCAGCGTTTGGTTCTCCGGAATCTATATACATAATTATAAATTTTGAAATTAAAAAAAAAATAATAATTTGCCTTTATTTTATACAAATAAAATAATCGTGAGGTTTATGGACTAATTGTCTCCTCCACTCCGACGACGTTCTAAGCCGAGGCGCGATCTCGCTAGGAGACACCCTTAGGACGAGCGTCTTCCCCGAGCCCTCTAAAAGGGCTCCCATCTTCCTTCGCGGTCGGAGTCTATCGTACCCGGCCCCTCTCACCGGTGACGCTGTAGGCCAGTAGGGCCAACAAGCATTTCGAATCAAAATGGACTAAATGAATTGAACTTATATAAGATTAGGGACATTGACGTGATTGTTTCCATAGTGGACACTTTATCTCGGGAACTGGTAGTTTTCATAATAAAATTTAAAGTTCCTATGAATTTTATATACACTTTTACAGGTAAAGATGGTGCACAACACCATACAGATTGGCCTCGAGAGCATGACGCGAGATTTGGTGAGTTTATTTTAAAATTTTAACTTTCTTGCCTTTCATAGTCACTTAAACTACTTGTTGATATGTGACGCGAAAATTAAGCATGTCTGTCGGCCAGTGTCGGCCATTATGAGTATTCAAAGGCTATCCGAGGACATAGCTTTTGTTATAGTGCCAAAATATAATTTCCCATTCAAAGCGTCAAAAACAAAACGATGAAAGGTATTCTACAACGATACCTTTGGGTAGAAAGGTCGTATAAACCAAAACACGACTTTTCAGGAGAGCAGAAAAACGATTTTTTTTTACATAAAAATTCATAACTTTTTTGTTTTTGAAGTTATGAAAAAATGATGTATGAGAAAGGTTCTTACAATTTGCGAATGAAAAAGGTTAAATCATCAAAAACTATCTATCTTCTTTAGTTTTAAAGTTAGCTTGGATTTACATCTAAGAAAAAATCAATTCTTGGTTAATACACCCCATGAAAATGTACTTAAAAAAAACTGTATAGGTCGTATATCCATTTTTGGTAAGCTTATGGTCACATTTACCGTCGTAAAAACCCATAGATGTAGTTTTTTTTTGTTTTAAAAGCCATTTATAATAATCATACATCAATTGAATTCTGACAAATAAACAATCCTGTTACTCCTAAATTTAGCAGGAACTTAATTATTATTATTCTAATACCCAATAATGGTCGATTAAAATAAAATAAAACTACCTGAAATACGAAATCAGCATTAATTATTAGGTATTATAATATTTATAATACCTTCTAATCAACATTTACTATTATTTCAATAATGGTACAACATACCTAAAAGGTTTAACATTTTTAAATTGAAAAAATAATTAACAACTTAAACTGAAAAGTGATATAAAAAAAATCTACTTAGTCATAAAAACACAAAAATTATTCAAACTTCTTCTAAATTGTAGTTATCAGGAATTTTAATAGTTTATAAAATTATGAGTTGATCGTTTTTTAAATTTTTCACATAATTATTTAAATGTAATTCAATAAATTATTGAATTAGGTAATAGCCTTTGTACTAAGGCTTACTTACTACGTAATTTATTGAATTACAACTAAATTAAAAAACGATCAAACACTAAACTTATATAACTAACTTATGTACTAAAAAGTAACTTATTTTATGATATAAATTTCTATTCATAATTAGTTTAAAATAATTTATGAATTGTTACTATAAATTATTTTAATTATTGTTATAAATTATTTTAAAACGAATTATGAATTGACAAACAAATTTTCAAAAAATAAATTTAGGTGACAAAGAATACAATCTTTTTAACATAGTCTTGTTTTTTTTACTAAATAATATTTTGCTAACGAACGAAATGTGAAATTACGTAAATACGAAAAGTTATTATTCTTTTATAATAATAATTTGTTGTACAATTCAATTAGCTCTTCCTTGTCTTCTTCGTCGGTTAGCGTAAGAGAGTCAGACATTTCCATGGGATAAGTTAAATTAATCAGGGTGGTACCTTTTTGGTATAATTCCATTATCACATAGACGTTTTAAATCCCTATATTTTACATCTGATATTTGCAATTTGTTTTTAAAAAGTTCAGTTGGGGACATAGTCATCAGCTTTTTATGTGTGCTTACACCTTGTTCGGGTAATATTGCACCTTCACCTTTTTCTTTATTGCCAGATTTTTTAAATAATATTACTTTATCAGGTGACGTCTCTTCTTTCCTATTTAATGTACATTTCATTTCGATTATTTTTCTTCAACGTAATAATTCGGATGTTTCGCATTTTCAGGGTTTTAGATGTTTCATTTGTAAATGTCTCATCAGTTATTTCATTCCAATTGTGAAAATCAGAATACTCCATTGCATTAACATTATAAGGCCTAGGATTTTTTCTCGCAGCCTCAATGTATGATGGCCATTGTGTTGGACTCCAGACAGTAACTTTTTTAACTTCACGTTCGACAGTTGCATAAACAGAGTCTACAGACATGTAAGTGTGCCCTGGTAAAGGATAATTTATCTGAATCACTTCTAAATGCGTTGATTTCATTAAGAAGTAATGGTTTATACACCAACGGCCTTTGGATATACGACATCGAATTTAAACTATGTTTAGGTAATGTATTTAACACCTTGGGGCGTATAAACCATTTACAATTAACGATTATTTTTACGCCCTAAGTTAATATAAATTATGGTCATTACATCATAACAAAACTACAAAAAAAAACATTTGGCTTTTACATTGAAAATTTACCTTTTTTACGACGCTATGATCGAAAATTTCTGGGTCGTATTAACCATTTTTGTGCGAATTTCTGCATTTCGTATATACAGATCGATAGAGAAAAAAATTCTGAGAAAAATGGTATATATAACTCAATTTGGCCAAAATGGTTTATACGACCTTTCTACCCAAAGGTATCGACAATATTATGAACCCCAGGGTACTTTATAATTTTATAACAGGTATAATTCTGAAAAAGGATAACAGAAATTCAGCTAATAAATAGTATTATTATTTTTGAAATAACAGAAAAAAAAACGTTCTAAAATATAGATGAATATCTGTATTTTAGTGTTTTTATTTTTAAAAATGTTTTTTTTTTTTTTTTATTGTAACAATTTTCTTCTTTAGTTTCATGGGGATAATATTTTATTAATCGTTTCATTTACATTTTATGAAGACAAGTTTTAATAAAAATATACCATTTTGTTCCAATTTGATTTTTTTAAATATCCTTGCAATTTATATCTGTCGGCTTTTTAAGTTCCAAGGTGGTAGTGGAACTGTGTTATCCCTTAGTCACCTCTTACCACACCCACGGTAAGAGAGGGGGTGGCTATATTCTTTACTGCCGTGACCACACAGCAGATAACCATCCAACTGCTGGCTTTGATGAAATACACAGGCCGAAGACGGGCAGCAGCGTCTTCGGTGCGACAAAGCCAGCCCTGCGGTCACCAACCCGCCTGCCCAGCGTGATGACTATAGGCAAAACACATGATCCGCGCCATTTTTGGAACTTGTGGATGCCTATGTTCAGCAGTGGACTGCGATGGGCGGAAGTGATGACGACTTGTTGGCGGAACACGGTCACAGCATTGGTTTGTAGCTAGCTGTTGCGCTGGCGGTTGCGGGTTCGATCCCCGCACATGACAAACATTTGTATTGGCCATACAGATGTTTGTCGTGGTCTGGGTGTTTGTGCAGTCCTTGTGAGTCTCTCCACCGTGCCTAGGCGAGCACGTTAAGCTGTCGGTCCCGGTTGTTATCATGTACACCTGATAGCGATCGTTACTCATAGTAGGGAATATATCCGCCAACCCGCATGGGAGCACCGTGGTGGATTAAGCTATGATCCTTCTCCTACATGGGGAAAGAGGCTGAGAGCAGTGGGATATTACAGGCTGAAGCGAGGGATATTTATACACCGACCACCGTCATAGTAAATACAATGTGATAATCACAAAGATACATCGCTAACTTTCATTCCAATTACAATTACCTATATGTATTGATAGTTGACATCATATACATTCGATTTCCTACTTAAGATACAGTTATGGAAGCTATTATAGTTTATTAATTAATTAATTAATTTAGAGAACACCAACAAAGTATGACACCACATTTCAAGTACATCATACAATAACAGTAAAGTCTGATTTTAATTATAGGTGATAACTACATACATTACAATTAGCTACAATAAAAGTTTAAAACAAAAAAAAATCCAAAAATTAAAAAAAAAAACAATTCGTAACATTCCTAAAAACTGATCACAATAATTGCGTTTGCTCGCAAACGAACAAGTACCTAATACAACGTAATAAGACGAAAAAATAGTCAAGTAAATACGCGCTATTAAAGATCACTCAAAAAGTTGTAATCAGATCTCGATCTAACTTAAACAAGAATACATGACAAGTATTAACTTTCGATTAAAATAAGAATCATCAAAATCGGTACACCGAGTAAAAAGTTATGCAGTATAATACTACGTAGGTCAACGAAAAAGTAGTCAAGTAAATACGCATTATATTATATATAGCTCTAAAAGTACTTGTCAGATCTCAATTAAATTAAAATGGAACCACATGACACGCAACACCTTTCAATTAAAACAAAATTGATCGAAATCGGTCAACCCAGTCAAAAGTTCTGAGCTAACATACATAAAAAAATACAGTCGAATTGAGAACTCCTCCTTTTTTAGAAGTCGGTTAAAAACAAAATTGATCGAAATCGGTGAACCCAGTCAAAAGTTAACATACATTAAAAAAATACAGTCAAATTTAGAACCTCCTCCTTTTTTGGAAGTCGGTTAATTAAGCTTACTTTGCTGACAAATATAATTTTAATCAATTTTTTTTTAATTTAAAAATAGTGTCACTAAAAATATCTATCTCCAGATTTTTTGAAATACTGCTGTGCTGTGTGATCTCATCATTCCGTTTAAGGGTGCCTGATAAGTGATAACCCAAGTTAGAACAAGCTGAGGCACAATAAAATAGCATGGATTTAAATACGAGACATATTAATAAACTTAACTATATGTAACAATTATAATTATAAAAAAATAAATAGATATATAATACAGCAATGAAACTAAAACTAAAAATCTTTTAAAAAAAGATAATAAATAGCAATCGCTTATTTATACGTAGATATTTAGTAGGTGAAGATAAGCAAACAGAACTAAGCAAAACAAGCCAATCCAGTACACCATTAATCAGTTTATGCAGAAACAGGTTGTCAAGCAAGCATCTTCTACTTTCGAGAGTGTTCATGTTAAAGTGACTCAATCTATCGCGATAATGCAGGATTTTATTATCTAAGCCAAATTTATAAGTCCACATAAAAAGTTTCTGAATGCGTTCCAAATTTCCAATCTAGAAATATAAATATTGTAAAAAGGGTTCCAAGCAACGCTACTAGGGATTGCAATCCGGAAAACAGGATCCGGTAATCCGGCGGATCCGGCATCATTTTACAGTTACCGGATCCGGTGAAAAAATGCCGGATCCGGTGACCGGATCCGGTGTTGGCGTTTTTTGGGAAAATGACCTCTTTTAAAAAGAAAGAGCGTAGTTCTTAAATACAAGAGTCCCTTGAAGCTAAGACTAAAGACTTGATTGATAGATTTTCGCCATTTAAATTAGTTATAGATGCATTATAGTGAAGGTATTCAAATCTGTTTACAGCTGAAAAACACTGAAGTTGCTTGACTTATTGTGCGAATATTAAATAACTTCACATTGCCGTTACTTGCAGAATACCTAGAAATATTAAGATTCAAACTAGGGATGTTATTTTATCGTAACCAAACTATTGGATATACGTAATAAAAATGTATCTGTAACCGTACCATAAACCGATATTAAAGTTTCGGATGATTTCGCAGGGATCTATCGCAGAGGTAATTTAAATATTAAATTTTTTGCTATGTTCTTACATTTTTCTGGTCAAATAACATTAGCCGAGCGCGTTCTTCATTATCATTAAGTCAGTCAATTTTGCAACTAAATCATCTTGGGAGTCATCCCTGTTTAACATAGAGTACCTACACAGAATTTGTAACAGTAACTAATACAATTACAATAAACGTTAATTATTAACTTATCATAGGAAGTAAAATAAAGTATTATGGCATTTGCTCTAAAATCTAAACTAAAGAATAATCCGAACAAATTTAATATTTGTAACCATAATATCATAACATCGACGGTTTGCTGGTTGGATTCCCGCTTGGGATGGATATTTGTATTTGTACAAATATTTCTTTGCAGAGTGGATGTCTGTCCTTGTGGGTCCGCCCCACCGTGCCTCGGAGATCACGTTAAGCTGCCGGTCCCGATTGTTATCATAAATACCTGATAACTATCGTTACTCATAATAGGGAATATATCCGCTGATTAAGCTACAATCCTTCTCCTACATTAATGTTACGGGCTAAATCTTATATTTGGAGCCATATCGTATCTATAAATATTCGTACCGTATCCGTAACCGAAGCCTTAACCAAGTAATAGCCTGATAGATAGCGTGAAACTTGTGAAAGGAAAAGTAGATAGAGACGAAGATCTACAATCACTAAAAAATTTAATATTACTGGACTAATTAAAATTACAAATCTAGCTCTTTGATCCGTCTCACCACGTGTTAATACGACGTGGTCGAAATTGGAACTCGGCTTAGTTCAATTTGTATCAATAAATTCGACATATATGAATACTGAGAAATAACTCCCACGGCTACATTTTTAGCTCTTTAAAGTTAATTTAAACATTTTTATCTTTTCATTTGATAGATACCTATATAATTTGTTTTAAAAGTGAGATTTAATTTAAAAAAAAATATTTAATTAAAATGTACAATTTTTTCACTTCATTAACGGTCAACATACGTTTGAATGAAAAAGAAAAGTTAGGTTATTATGATTTGATAAATCCTGGCCTATTGAAAAAAATATGATTGATAATCCCGGATCCGGCCCGGATCCGGCCGGATTGATAAAAATTCGACCGGATCCGGCCGGATTGAAAACGACACCGGATTGCAATCCCTAAACGCTACAGTACCTATTCGAGCCCACTGCGAACGAATAATCAATATCAATACATATTATAAAACAAAGTCGCTTCCCACTGTCTGTCTGTCCATATGTATGCGTCTCACGTCTGTCCATATGTATGCGAATGTCTGTCCATATGTATGTACCTATATCTTTAAAACTACGCAACGGATTTTGATGCGGTTTTTTTAATAGATGGAGTAATTCACAAGGAAGGTTTATATGTATAATATGTACATGCATAATATAGTAGAGGAACACTGATAGGTTTAGCAACCGTGCGAAGCCGGGGCGGGTCGCTAGTGAGTTATAAAACTATAGTAGTTTGGGTGTTGGTGAACTCGCTACTATTTCGCAGTATAAATCCCAAATTCTTGAAACATGTTTAATAATGTTGAGACTAAAATTTAACTCGAGGCAAGGTTTTTCCATTTTTTCAAAGGTCACTCTTTAGAACCGATATAAGGTGCTCGGTATGAAAAAATATTGGGTTTGAAATCGTGTGAAAAAGTGAAACAGCAGCGATGCTGAGAGTGACGCTTTACAGCACTTTTATTTACTGTTCCGATACGAACAGCAAGCGGCAATTTGTTATGATTTTAAAGTTTTATTGTTTTAATTAATTACAATTTAATTAATATAAAAGAATTGTGCAGTCCTTGTGGGTCTCCCCACCGTGCCTCGGAGAGCACGTTAAGCCGTCGGTCCCGGTTGTTATCATATACACCTGATAGCGATCGTTACTCATAGTAGGAAAGTATCCGCCAACCCGCATTGGAGCAGCGTGGTGGATTAAGCTCCGATCATTCTCCTACATGGGGAAGAGGCCTATGCCCAACAGTGGGATATTACAGGCTGAATCGATAAAAGAATATCTTAATGGTTAAATACCACGGTAATTATCCTTCAGGAGTAAACTCCAGTCGTGACTCCTCCGACTAACACACATACCTACTTTTTAATTTATGTGCAACACTTTTTGAAGTAAAACTTCTTTACGCATACTTGACTTGGGGAGTAAGCTGGTAAGCTGGTGAATGCGTGACAAGAGCTTTACGAAAAGTGAGAGGGAGATATAAGTTAGATGGAGCTAATGAGAATTTTTACTTCAGTCGTGTGGTCGAAAGCACACTCGTTTTTAGGGTTCCGTAGCCAAATGGCAAAAGCAGAATCCTTATGGATTTGACATGTCTGTCTGTCTGTCCGTCCGTATGTCACAGCCGCTTTTTTCCGAAACTATAAGGACTATACTGTTGAAACTTGGTAAGTAGATATATTCCCTGAACCGCATTAAGATTTTTACACAAAAATAGAAAAAAAAAACCAATTAATTTTAGGGGTTCCCCATACTTAGAACTGAAACTCAAAAAAATTTTTTTCATCAAACCCATACGTGTGGGGTATCTATGGATACATACATACATACATACATACATACATACATACATACATATAATCACGCCTCTTTCCCGTAGGGGTAGGCAGAGACCACTTCTTTCCACTTGCTACGATCCTTACTTACTTGTTTCGCTGCGTCCACTTTCATTATTCCTTTCAGACATGCTCTCCGGTTTATGGTACTCTTGACCTGGCCTTTTTTCAGGACGTCCCTAATTTGATCTCGAAACGTCCGCCTAGGTCTACCCCTTCCAACACTTCCATTCAAACTTATACACTTTTTTCGTCAATCGTTCTTCATTCATTCTCTCGATATGGCCAAACCATCTCAGCATACCGTTCTCAATTTTTGTCACTAAATCTTCTTTGGATAGGTCTTCAAAAATGATATTGAGGTTTCTTATATCATTTTTTTAAACTGAATAGTTTGCACGAGGGACACTTTCAAAGTAGTAAAAAGTGCCCCCCCCCCTGTAACTTCTAAAATAAGAGAATGATAAAACTAAAAAAAAATATAATATGATATGCAAACTTTCACCGAAAATTGGTTTAAACGAGATCTAGTAAGTAGTTTTTTTTTTAATACGTCATAAATCGTAAACTCGACTTTCGACTCGCACTTTTCCCCATACTTATGGTAAAATACACTATTATTAACAGTTCGATCGAAGTTACAACGAACTACAAGAACTTGTATATTAAGTTACTTGCTGCTACGGAACACTTCATGGGCGAGTCCGACTCGCACTTGTTTTAATTTTTTGATTATTACATCTATACAAAATGATAACACAAATATGCCGTTATTTGTACCAGCATGTCAGTGAACTTTGTCAAAAGGTATTTTTATTATTTGTAAGAATAGTTTTATTTTACCTGCGTTTTCTTATTCTTTTTTGAGCTGACACGGGCGAACACGGTACACGTGATATACTTAGGGTCTGATTCACCGGTCGCCAATAAAGTTTATTTCGCACGTAAGTTACTGAAAGGTTTTGTCTTTTTTCTACCTCAAGTAATACCTAAACTACAAATTTTGTTACAAAGTTGTTAATAAAAATATCAGAGCTATAAGTGGAGTTTGATGTTAACGTAATCTTGAGCTGTCGGATACCATTATACGTCGGATAGCTCAATCAGGCACCGGTAATACATGCTTTTATTATATAAACTACCTTATATCGCTATCAGGTGTTCATGATAACAATCGGGACTGACGGCTCAACGTGCTCTCCGAGGCACGGTGGAAAGGCCCACAAGTGCTGTACAAACACTCAAATCACGGCAAACATCTGCATGCCCAATACAAATGAAAAAAGATAGACAAACAATCTATCGGTAAATTTAGTATCTATTGCTTTCATTCATAAAGATCCCTATTGTTACAAAAATAAATTTCTTCCTTGTTCTAGTGGAGAGGGTGTTAGTGTAAGGCAGGTATGAAAAAGTATGCAGGATGAATAAAACAATAAGCTGTAAAGAGTGACTTAAAGTATCTTTAGTGTTTAGGTACTTTAGTCCTAATTTTCTTTTCATTTCATATATATTTATCTGATAATATTTCAATGTATTATATACTAGCGGCCTCTATCCATGCATATTTTTTTACACAATAAGTAATCACCAACATATCATAAACTAAAACCTTCTCGGAAACACGTTGCATCTTATAGAATAAGTATTATTTCGATCGGTTCAGTAGTTTTCGCAGTATAACCGAACAAAAAACCGGATTTCCATTTTTTAGTATAGATATAATTATGTATAGATTAAAATTGTATTAATTTGTAATAAAGGGTTTTTGTTTTTAGAGTTCACCGAATGGAGATACTGCAGAGCGGAAGGGAAATGTCACCTACGCTATGGATGACATCCCTCCATGGTATTTGTGCATATTTATGGCGTTGCAGGTGATTAAAAATACATTACCAATGTTCATATGATTTAACTTGTAAAAAACTACTGAACCAAACTGACCTTAATTTTGTCAGCCCTTATCTTTCCATAGCTGGGTAAAGGCTGCTTTTTCTATTAAAGAGAAAAGTTAAATAAGCAGTTGACGAATAACTATTAACTATTTTCGTTTAATAAATGTCCCATTAAGTAAATGACCTTGTTTTTTTATCACGTAACATTTTTTTCTTTATATACAAAACAATAGGTGAATTTAAATGTCAATTTATTTTTATTGATATTATATTTTAATTTAAATATTAATAGCTCTTGTATATTATAATAAAAGTAAATAAAAATATATTCATTTGACTTCAATCCATAAAAATGAATAAGTGTAATAAATGTACAAAAAATATGAGTAAAGGAAGCCCCGGATTAGAATGTAGCAAATGTGGAAAAGTGGTACATGGTAACACAGCATGTTCAGACCTAAATAATAAACAAATCGCCCCAGTACGTGCTACAGAGAATCTGGACTAGACATGTCAAAATTGCCATAATTTCTCTCTAAGACGAAGTTCCTTCTTCACGCCCAGTTATGATGATGACAATGTGAAACATCTAGAAAAAGAATTAACAAAAAAGATGGAAAAAGCTATACAAAGAGAGATAAAGGATTTTATTAAATCGTTACAATATCAAAGCGACAAAATTGACGAAATACGGGAAAGTATAGATTTCTGTAAACAAACAATTCAAGTTAAAAAAAATATATATCGAATTATTAAATTAAAACTAGTTTAGAAAGTAGAATTAGCGCCTTAGAGCAACTTCAACACGAATCGGAACAAAATAAACTAAATGATCAATTAGAAATTTTTAAAATACCAAATATTGTAACAGAGGAAATAAAGCTTATTACTGAGATCATAGCAACAAAACTAAAAATACCTTACGATGATATTGTTCACGTAAAGCTAAAAAGAAAGACAAAAAACAAAACGATCTGTCTGGAACTGTACAACAATGCGCAAACTCTCCAGAAATGGCTATGTGCATCCAAATCTACCAAAATACTATTAAAAGAGCTTGTAGCTAACGAACATGAAATATCCTCTAACAAAAGAATATTAATGAAAGAGTCCCTTACATCCTATAATAAAAATATTTTATGGAGTGCTAAAGAGAAATTAATGGAGACGTACAAATTCATATGGCGCAAAAAAGAAGTTATCCGTGTTACAAAAAACAACGATAGCCAACCAATAATTTGGAGGTCACTAGAACATACTATAATATAGTTGCTGGCATCCAGAACAATCGTACGCTTATTTGATTCTTGTGCTTAAAAAGAGATGTTTGTGGTGGTCTAGACATTTGAGTTTGTGTTGTATGTGTCCAGATTTCCAGAACCCCGACATAAAATTTTGTCCTCCTAATGATTGTTGAGTGTAAATCGATTTATTAATTAATTAAATTCTAAATTTATAGCATTATTTGACCATGATCGGCGCAATCGTGGCCATCCCGTTCATCCTGTGCCCCGCGCTCTGCATGGCCGAGACTGACCCCGACCGTTCCAACATTATATCAACAATGATATTTGTTACAGGTATGTGTAGATGTATTTTTGGACATCAATAGCCAGAAAGAATATACGTGTAAAATTATAAGAAAATTATGCTTCTCGAGAGCTATGATATGGCGACCGACGGAAATCTTTTTAAAAACAATTTATTTAAATTTACAATAGTTATTTATGCAAAATATAAAATAAAATTACAATATTTAAATAATAAAACTATTCTACGAGATGGTTGATACACGACTGAATCGACGAATATTTTATAATAATTTAATTGAAAAATAATCAAATGGGTGACTGGTGAGTGGATGATTCCATTGTTCCCACATTCCATGCATTCTTCCTTCGTAAATCCTAAGCTGAACTCTTGCGTTATGGCATGTTAACTCGAAGCAGTCTTATTTGTAATAGTGTTTTAATTCCATAAATATGTAATGCTAAAAATTAAAATATGAATCTGAATGTGTTGAAAATTTACAAACTCATTTAGTGTGATTTAGTAGTAAAATACGATTACAAGAATTCTTCAACTTACTCTACAACTTACTCCGCAAAACACAAAAACAATTTTTTATACTTATAGTCAAAACTAAAGATAATTGATACCACTTGAGGAGTGTCTTTACGAATGGGGATATTTGAATATTTGATTTTTTTTTAACTGAGTATACAGTTTTGTCCTTAATGCTATTATATATAATTCTCCAAGTAAAGTAACTTCAAAAATGAGATTTTTTTTCAAAAACCTCTTTTTTGAAATATGTCGACCCTTTAAAATATAGCTACGTTCAAGCCAAATTGATATCATATCAAAAGAGGATATTTATGTTTCGTCTACTTACGTTATATTTAACGTAAGTAGATGAAAAATAATCAAGTAAATAAGAATCATCGAAATCGTTCCACCCAGTAAAAACTTCTAAGTACATAACTAAAGGGGATATTGATATATATAGGGGAAGTCAGCAAAGCGGCCATAGGAGGCAAAGCGGCCACTCTTAATTTTTCGGTTATTTGGAATGACAGTGCGACGTTGCCTTTTTGTCACACAAGAAACCTCTCGCCCCACGCCGGGCAATCAATTCAGTAGCGTTGGAAACGATCATTTGGATACAGTGTCGCAAATAATATTTTTCCACGTTTTGCTAAAAAAATGCAAGGCAAGTTCATCCTGTTTTGATCATACCTCTTTATATTTAAACCCTTTTATAACACGTGTATTGTTTCTTATCTATTTGGCTTGATTTGTGCAAAATTTGCTCAAACGTAAATGTATAAAAGTATGTGTAGTCGCATTTTGAAACAAAATGGCCGAAAAAGGCAAAGCGGCCAGGGCAAAGCGGCCAACTGACCGCTTTGCCCTAATAAAAAAATATTATGATTAGACAGATAATGCTAAATTATTTTGTTTAGATGGTGAACAATTATAAGAAAAAACCCAACCAGAGATCATGGGATGAAAATCTTATGGCACGAGCTATCAAAGAGATAAACGATAAGCGTGGATCTGTTAAGTCTATCGCACTTAAATGTAATATCCCTCGCACTACTCTAATTTTAAGAAGACACATTGCGACAGGATCTGCGAAAAAGAAACTTGGGAGATATAAATTTAGAGATTATTTAATTAAAGATTGAAGATAAATTAATAGGTAAATTTAAGATTTGAGAAAAAAGACATATTTTGAGCGTGGTGTTGTGGGTCGTATAGGTAATCGATCAAAAAGATGTCGCCAGTTTGCTCGGTGCTGCCTATTTGCGAGCTGCAACAACCCAGAATGCTGTCAGTGGTTTCGAGAAAACGGGCTTGTCGCCTCCAAATAGATATAGTATCTTTGATGATGCTGAATTTTGCCAGCAACCACAAAAAGAAAACAAAACCAACAGAACAGAAGACCACAGCTAAATAATACTGTTTTCAAGCAGTGTTGTGTTCCTGTTGGTAAGTAAGGTGACCGGAGCTCCTGGGGGGATTGGGGATAGGGTCGACAACGCGCTTGCGACGCTTCTGGTGTTGCAGGCGTCTATAGGCTACGGTAGTCACTTACCATCAGGTGAGCCGTACGCTTGTTTGTCGACTTAGTAACATAAAAAAAAAACAATCACGGACAATCCGCCTACTATGGAAGACCCGATACCATCTAGTGATCAACAGCAACAACACACATTACCAGTAGATGTCGATCACTCTAGAACACCTTCTCCTTCGATTATTGACCAAATAATAGCAGATAGAAATTATTGCTAGTTTAGCAACAGAGTATAAGACGGGAAAAATTAATACCAAATTTTTCCTTTAATAAATAATGTTCTTTTATATTTTTTGGACATTTTTATTTCGTCAAGTATGTTAAAAAAAAAAAAAACCGGTCAAGTGCGAGTCGGACTCGCGCACCGAGGGTTCCGTACAAACCTGCAGGGTGTCTGCATGTAGACGAATTTGGACTCCTGCGACTCCGGCACGGGCGACGAAGGTGGACACCGCTGGTTTTTAGTGGGTAGTCCGGCATTCTACCGCCGGGAGTCCCACACTCCCGCTGCCGAGCTCGGCGGCGGGGTCAGTGCGTAAATGCATTTTCCAGCGTAAAAAAAAAAAAAAAAAAAAAAAAAAAAAAAAAAAAAAAAAAAAAAAAAAAAAAAAAAAAAAAAAAAAAGGGTGTCTGCATGTATATAAGTAAAAGTTATGGTATTTTGCTGCTAAATGAAATCCGTAACATTACAATATGGAAAATTCGTGGAGCATAAATTTAAGACAAAGGTATCTTTATCTTTTATTTATTTATTTACACTTTCGCACACCAATACACGGTTTTAACAGTATGACAAATAATATGTAAAAATAGAAGTTGTATCAGTTGCTACAGGCGGCCTTATCGCTAATACAGCGATCTCTTCCAGGCAACCTTTGGGCAGAGGACTAACTAAGGAGTGTGGGATGGGGCGCAAAATTTTTTATGAAATAGGACAATATACATAATTATATATACAGATACATACTAATAAACATACACATGTATTTATTATACTCATATACATACTTATACACCATACACATATAAATAATATTTAAATATATATATATATATATATTTATACACACATTAATGCATGTATATCTATAAAACTTGATACATTTTACAAGAAGGACACAACTTCATAGCATAAAGTACTGATATAAAAATTGCTTGACATACATTAAGACGATAAATACATTTCCTTTGTGAGTTTTTTAAATCTCTCTAATGTTTGAGCACGTTTAATAGACAGTGGTAATGAGTTCCAAAGACGACAAGCTTCCACAGTAAAAGATTTAGAATAAAACGATGTAGAATATGTAGGGATCTTCAATGTCAGATTTTCTTTCGAACGGAGATGCCGTTCGTGAGAATTACAGAGAAACTCAAAACGATTTTTTAAATAGTGTGGAGCGGTAGGATTGAAGAGGATAGTATAAAGAACGGTTCAATATGTGAGTATTCCTGCGAAGTCGTATAGGAAGCCACTTGAGCTTTTTTCGAAATTCAGAAACGTGGTCATACTTGCGAAGTCCAAATATGAACCGAATACAGAGGTTTTGTAGCCGCTCAAGTTTATTTACTTGTTCCACATTTAAATTAACAAAGCACGTATCGGCGTAATCAAGAATGGGAAGAAGAAGAGATTGCGCTATCAAAACTTTAGTGGGAATAGGGAGAAAGTTACAAAGCCTTTTTAGGGATTTCACTGTGGCAAACAATTTCCTACTTACTTCATTAACATGAGGAATCCAATAAAGATGTTTATCAAAAGTAACTCCCAGATTCTTAATCTTTTCATTAATCCTTTAATTTATATAAAATAAAATAAATAAATAAAATAAAAATCGCCTTTATTTCTATTACTATTAAAATTTCAATTAATACTAGCGTAAGTATTCTTAGTTTAAACATATGTATGTATATTAACCTATGTATATATTTATTCTATACTCGTATAATTAACTCGTCTACATTGTTTATAACATCACTTAATTAATATTGGTAATAGTAATAGTCGCCTCTGCGGCGTAGGCCTCTCCTAAACATTTCCATGTATCCCTTTCCCGTGCTTTCTGTATACACAGCGGTCCACATAATTATCTGGTTGAAGATAATTATCTCTCCACCTTTTAATTGGTCTCTCTTTTTTCCTTGACCAGTCTCTTGGTAGGAAAGTTCTTTTATCGAAGTTATTTATTTAAAAAATTTTTAGTCACTATTTAGAAATCTGGTTCAAAAATACTTTATTACTATTAAGTATTAAATTTGAACCATATTATATATAGTAGATATTTATTTATTATTTATTTATTTATTTGAATAGTCCCACAGATGATGTAACATTTATTTTGTAATTTAATTCAAGCCTTTTTGACCTTTGTACCTGTTTTCAAGTTTGTATAAAACATGTTTTCCTAAATTTATTTTTATTATTGTCTGCTATTGTTTAAACATATATATTTTTTAATGTCTAGAATTCTCATTACAGTGTTAATATTACTTGATTTCATTAATCATTTCAATACTGTTGATTTTGACTTACTACTAGCTGTACTTGATTCTCTTAACATATCTCCTAAGGTGTCTGACTGGTTTCATAGTTACTTGCATGGTCGCCGGCTACGAATACATATTGAAGAACTTTCTTCATTCTGGTCTAGAATCAACGCTGGCGTTAAAGATAAATATATAATATGTACCTCTTCGCTTAAATGATAGCCTAACTTTGAAGATACCTTCACATTCGTCTTCCTTTTATTCTAAATCTTTCACTATTGAAGCTTATCGTCTTTGGAACTTATTGCCACTGTCTAACGCGCTCAATCTTTAATGACATTTGAAAAACTTGTTAAGGAAATGTACTTATCATTTTATATAGATAAGTTCGCCCTTGCCAACATTTATTACAAATATGATGAATTTTATCTGTATTTTTAAAGTGCAATAAAGAATATATATATTAAATTATGTTAAGCAACTTTATTTTATTATTTATTATTTTTCATGAAGTTACGTTATGTTGTTATGTCATTTGTCTTAATCTATCAATTTGCTTATAGTGTATATACGTATGTATGTATGTATTTATATATTTGTGTATACATATGAGTAAACTTATATGTACATATGTGTCATTAAATATAGCATCTATTGTTATATAGTTATTTTTTTTTTTTTTTATTAAATATAGACCAGCGCTTGACTGCGATCTCACCTGATGGTAAGTGAAGATGCAGCCTAAGATGGTGCGCGCTTGCCTAGAAGATGCCTATTCACTCTCGATTTGAAGATATCAATTTATATATATCTGATTTTTATTTTATATTGTTCCTTTTTTTACAAAATTTTGCGCCCTTCCCCAAGTTTATATGCAAGTCCTCTGCCCAAAGGTTACCTGGAAGAGATCGCTGTTTTAGCGATAAGGCCGCCTGTTGCAATTGATGCAAGTTATTCTATGTATTGTTCTTTTGTGTATTGGTGTGCAAAAAGAGTTAGTAAATAAATATGACAGAAATAAACAACATTACACATACTATTTCTGTGGTTGCGATGTAACTATACATTTAAGGTTTTCGTAATTTTTCCTGTATCTGTGCTATAAGACGTTGCTTCATACCTGAAGATTTTAGGTCGACGGGAAGTATTCTTTAGATTTTTATTCCCTTGTCAGTTGTTTGCTAGTTTCAATATATGCGGTTTAAATTGTTGTTTCTTTTGATATCGTGGACATAGAAGTTTGATTTTGTTACAGCTTAAAGTTATTATAGACGTGAGTATTTGATATGAATTTCAATTTAATACTTTTACGCGTTCAAGAGAAAAGTGGTATTAAGTGTAAAATTATTAAAATATTTTTTTTTATATGTAGTAACTAAAAATTTACACTTTTCGCAATTTTTCCTGTATCTGTGCTATAAAACGTTGCTTTGTACCAAATTTCAAGATTCTGACTTCACGGGAAGTACCCTGTAGGTTTTGATTCCTTTGCGACTATTTTCGATGAAAATATGCGGCTTAAATTGGTTTTTCTTTTGATATCGTTGACATAGAAGTTTGATTTTGTTACAGCTTAAAGGTATTATAGACCTGAGTATTTGATATGAATTTTAATTTAATACTTTTACGCGTTCATGAGAAAAGTGGTATTAAGTGTAAAATTATTAAAATATTTTTTTTATATGTAGTAACTAAAAATTTACACTTTTCGCAATTTTTCCTGTATCTGTGCTATAAGACGTTGCTTCGTACCAAATTTCAAGATTCTGACTTCACGGGAAGTACCTTGTAGGTTTTGATTCCTTTGGGACTATTTTCGATGAAAATATGCGGCTTAACTTTGTTTTTCTTTTGATACCGTTGACATAGAAGTTTGATTTTGTTAGAGCTTAAAGGTATTATAGACTTGAGTATTCGATATAAATTTCAATTTAATACTTTTACGCGTTTATGAGAAAAGTGGTATTAAGTGAAAAATTATTAAAATATTTTTTTTTATATGTAGTAACTAAAAATTTACACTTTTTGCAATTTTTCCTGTATCTGTGCTATAAGACGTTGCTTCGTACCAAATTTCAAGATTCTTAGTTCACGGGAAGTACCCTGTAGGTTTTGATTCCCTTGAGAGTGTCGAAAATTTGCAGCATAAACGGCTGTATCTTTTGATTGCCTTGGCTTAGAAGTTTCATTTTTTCACAGCTTTAAGAGGCAGCAGATCTGAGTATTTAATATAAATTTCAGCTTGATGCCTCCACGCGTTTCTGAGAAAAAGGGTCTTGACAGACAGACGGACAACAAAGTGATCCTATAAGGGTTCCGTTTTTACCTTTTGAGGTACGGAACCCTAAAAAAAAAAGAAACAATATTATACGCAGTATCTTTGGGGCTGGCCAATTTGCCCTTGTCCCCCTGGCCGCTTTAGGCTAAGAACTCACGGAGCGATTTTCGCCCGCAACCGCCGCGGTCGTGGATCTGCGGTTTTATTTCAAAACTCACGAGACCGGTTATTCGCGCGGTTACGCGGCCGCCGCGGTTGCGATCATCGCCCGCAAACGTGGCGGGCGATGATCGATGATAGAACTGGCCTTTCTTGTACTAAGGTAATTAAGACGGTACTTGGGTTGTCTGGAAGAAATGGCTAAATAGCCATAAGTCCGCCCATTGTACTTCACAGTCTGTAAATGCTATGTGTAGTTGTGATGTACAATAAAGTATAAATAAATAAATAAATAAGAGATCTATTTCAATATCCATTTTATTAGAATATTATACTTATTGTTTGTTGACAACGTCACGATGCCACGTGTAATAACAAGTCACTGATGCAAAATGGCCGGATCTCTGTACCTCCGGCCGCGCCGCCCGCCGGCCCCCGCGGTCGCCCGCCAACCGATCGCAAAGCGCGCGGGCGCCACCCGCCGAGGCTGCGGGTAACCGCGGCCCGCGCGATTCTACTAGTTGCCCGCCGGTACAGCGGGAGCCGCATACAACCGCGTACACCGCGGGCGTAAAACGCGTCGTGAAATGTGCTTTAATTTTTTATATAAATATTTGCATTCTACAGAAGCTGCGGGCCCGCAACCGCAGCGGACGCGGGCGAAAATCGCTCCGTGAGTTCTTAGCCTTAGGCGGCCGCTCGGGCAAAGCGGTTTTTAACAAGTTTCCGTAATTTAGATATCATATGCTTATTATTTCAATTTTCGAGACACTAAATTTTACAAATCATAAATTTAATAAACTCTTTTCCCATCAGTATAAAATTCTTATTGAAAATCAATCGTTTGATTGGTTTTTTTTTTTACTCAAAGTTAAAGTGGCCGCTTTGAGCTGACTTCCCCTAATGATTGATATTTCATTTTTTGGTTGTTTAAATTAGAAAGTCAAATATTTTTTTAAGCATACCCTTCTACTAATCTTATTACATAGTACCTACATAGCTATGCAGTCTTTAAGTAGATCTGTGTGTCTTGTCTCAGACGATTTTTGTCATTTTCTGAAAAATGTGATAAAGTGGATATATCCCCTTTTGTAAAGACACTCCTCACTTACACTACCCCGACCTGAGTACATCAGGGCTTAGGCACAGATTAGTAAATAGTACCTGGGTGACCGAGCCTAGCTATTTTTTTTTCTCGGTATTTTTATATTTTAATTTTATTTAAAGAATAAATCACGAGTGAAATTTAAAAAAAAAACAGAAAAAATAATAATCTGGAGACTGAGATTTGAACCCGATTCGACACCAGCCGATTTCCTAATTAAGCTATTACAGCTATGTTGACATTGGTGAAATTAAGCTTCCTATTCTAATTATATTTTTTCATTGCTTAAAAACAGGGATAAAACGACATTTTTTTAAAATGAATCCTAGCTAGATCAATTTTTCGCGCCCGAAATCCCCTGCATACTAAATTTCACGAAAATCGTTGGAGCCGATTCCGAGATTCAGATTCTATATTTATATATATATACAAGAATTGCTCGTTTAATAGTATAAGATTATAGGTACGCGGTTTTCGAAATCTTAGATTTTTTGTTATACCTACTGTTTTTTTGATTATATTATCTAATATTTATAGTATTATAAAGAATTTTGTCAAATATTAAACTACTTGGTTCGTTATATTTATACGTATACGATTATGTACTCGATTATACGGCTTTAACTATGCGATTACAAATCGGTAATATTTTAATTACAATTATTCTAAGTAAGAATTGGTTTATATATTATAATTTTGTTATATATTAAGTCTTTTATTAATAATCCTAATGAAAACACTTGTATGCATCAAGCAATCTAAATACTGCATTGTAAGATAATCCTACCTTATTTATTTTATGACATACAACATTATAAAGATAAGAGCGACGATATATGTGCGCATACGCAACTTATTTTCATTAATCATTCCACCAGTTGAAGGGCCACTGATTTCAGCTCAAAGCGTTGTAAAATTCGCGGCGTCATAGCTGTTTCAATGTCTCACACGATTTCATTGCCCTTATTTTTTCTGTGTTTTTTCAATTTCATATATATAGTTAATCACACTATACTAAAATACAAACAAACGATTTTAAAATTTTTGTCTGTCTGTTTTTCTGTTTGTCCGGCCTAATCTCCGGAACAACCACGTTTACTGCGTGCGAAAACCTACCGCCCAAAATATAGATATGAAACAAACATGGCCATTTTATTATTCATGATGTATATTTTATAAAGCACATTAAGAAATAATTAAAAATGTAATAATTGTCTTAGACCATTATAATAATTCTCATCGTAGTGGGTTTTGTGTAGAGGAACCAAATTTAAATAATCCCATTTAAATTTGAGCGAGATGTGACGAGCAGCCTTTGAGTTATTCCTTATAATGCGTATTTACTTAATTGACTTCGACTACGTTGATGATGTTCTCTATTACTTGTCGATATAAACTGAAGTCAGTTTTTTTTAGAACAAACGCAATTATTAGAAAAAGATTATCTCTTCGTTACTTTATTTTTAAATAAATTGAATAAACAAGTACCTATTCATAGGCACTGGTATTTGAATTCAGGACTGGCGGCATACGAAGCAGACACCACCACTGACAATTAGTTATAACTTATACCCCATGTTTTTGTCAGATTTAAAAGTACGCCTGCGTTATGCTATCAAAATACCATATTTTAATCTTTGCTATAGACTGTAATGGGGTTTTGCCATGCCATAAAAAGCTGTGCACTTTTCGACCCAGACTTGATTTATTTTGAGTATTTCTCAATGGCCAACCAAAAAGACTAATCTAATATAGATATAGATACATTTATAATTATTGATAATATGAATGAAAATATTTATACTGTATAATACCAGGTCTTATAACATGGCTTCAAGCGACATTCGGCTGTCGCTTGCCGATCGTCCAAGGCGGCACGATATCCTTCCTTGTACCCACACTGGCTATCCTCGGTCTGCCTGCGTGGAAGTGTCCAGATCCTGCTGTACTGGACGCTATGAACGTGGAGGAGAGAAGAGCGGTGTGGACTCTGAGGATGTGTGAGCTGTCCGGTGCCATTGCTGTAGCTTCGCTGTTCCAAGTATTTGGAGGTAAGTTTTCTGATGACGCAACTAGAAGACCACTTATCACAACACTATTATTATTACATTTAATAGAACATGGTTTGAGTAGTTAGCCTACTCCAAATTACAAACGTGACAACTTATTAGTTTGTCAGAAAAATGGAATTGTACGACTAACATTCGCTTTTTATTGTTTTTGTTACTTTCTATAAAATATATTTCATAAGATACCACAACTATATATTACACATGATATGACAGTTGTAGGTACTGATGATTGCGCACAATAATTAGGTACCTGCTTTCTAAGTTATAGTATTCGGATTAGGAACAAAATCCCACAAACGATTTTAGAATAAAATAAATAATTTAAAATAAATCTGAGAATTACCAGAAAATAAAAGTTTCTATTAAAATATGTATATTTAGCAGCTAGAGGATATTATTCGGTTTAAGATTACATTAATGATAAAGTCTTGATTTTGTGGCGCAATATTTCATGCATGATAAATATGATTAATTTTATAATAAAACACAGTTTTTTTTAAAGAGTTACTCGAATTTTCTTGCCGACTCTGCAGAACCTACATTCCAAATCAGTGGTACTTAAGTAGCACTATAATGAATTATTTAAAACAAATACAATTTTAATGTATAAAATGACGATTCAAAAAGGTTCATTACATACTTAATTGACGTTTTGGTACTGACTTTTTTAGGATACTTCGGTATAATTGGATCTTTGCTTCGTTACGTGACGCCGCTGACAATAGCACCGACTGTCGCCTTGGTGGGTTTGACTCTGTTCGACCACGCGGCTGAAGCGGCATCCCAACAGTGGGGCGTAGCGGCTGGGTGAGTCTTGTCTTTTAGCTTATTTTCTACATACTTTTAATTTTCAGGTGACATGTTTTTAGCATTATCTTTCTCGGGGCTCTTTTAAGTTTTTGGACTTTAATTTCACAAGCTCGTGAAATTTATTGTATTTATAAAATCGTTACGTTTTCCGGAATGTTACGATTTTCCTACTTCTACAATGTTTTACAAAACTTTAAAAAAATGAATGACATCGTTATAGGTATTTCAAAGTGATGGCCAGAGGTGATATAAAATAATTTAGATATATCTACCTATTTTAGATAGGTACCTAATTACCTATTGCCTAGTACATGTTTCCTAGGAAAAATAATGGAACTGCTTTCTTGTTGGAAATAGAAGTTAGCAACCAAACATACGTCTAGTGCTGCCATCTCTAGTAATTCTACGAAACCACTTAATGAAACATAGTCGAGCATCCGAGAGTTGAGAGTGGTTTTAAAAGTAATTTTTGCTGGGCTTTTTGTAGATGGAGGTGTGCAAATTACCTTTATAAATAATAAATTATAAATGACTAGCTGTGCCCCGCGGTTTCACCTGCGTTGATTTGAGGGAAAAAATGCTTTCCCTTTTTTTAATAATATAAGATTTAATTAGCTTGATATATTTTCCTTAGTTTACACTAAATAAATTTCTGAACGCACGCATAAATATTTGGCCAAAGAGTATATAACCACTACGTTTTATATTTGACAACCAATATATATTATGTCAATCCGTTTTCATTACTGACATTATTATACATTTTTAAAATGTAAAATACGCCATTATCCGTATATTATGGATATATGTTGTCGATTCGAAACCTTTATTTAAATACGTTCTTTAATTTTATCGGAGAGTTTACCATATCGACGGGATGAACATTAAATGTTTGACAGTTACGAAACACGAACATAGTTCCATACAAATTTTCATTCCCACGTTTCAACCCCTTACACCCTTTTATTCGCATTAAAATGTAGCCTATGTCCTATCTCAGACTCTAGACTATCTGTATACCAAATTTTATTTAAATCTGTTCAGTAGTTTTGGCGTGATTGCGCGACAGACAGACAGACAGACAGACAGACAGACAGACAGAGATACTTTCGCATTTATAATATTAGTATGGATGTGTACAGACAATTAAAAAAACTAACAGTTTAGTTGCCGGTTTTTTATGCTAGAATCTACATCTTAAATCCGATATAATATCTTCGAAATGCTTTTATTGTTTTTTTTTTTCAATTAAATTTAACAATTTTTCTAATAAACATCAAGCTAGCAATTCCTATTGACCAAATTCGCAATGCCTATTATTTATTAAATACATATGTATGTTTACAACAAAATAATATTTATTAGCTTTAATTACATACCGCTGCAAATATAAAAAATATTTTTAATGTACAATCACAAGAAGTTTCAATATTAAAAAAAAATACGAATTGTATGGTAGGAACGTACCAAGGATATAAATATTTTTGGAAATATCGTTGCATTAGGTATATATTTAAGAATTATACTTTTAAATTATTAAATTAAAGAAAAAACTAACCATTTTCCAGGATTTATTGCGTCCTAGAAGATATTATTTAAGAGCAAATCCTTAAAAAGAAGAACAACAGAAAATAAAATTAATCTCATTAAAGATGAAACAATATTGTTAAGAAACCCCATATACACTATAATCCCATAAACACTGGTTGCACTTAGAAATATCATTACGATTTACAAATTATTATACACTCTAAATGCCAAAACGCATTGGGTTGACTATCAACTACAATAAGGCCTAATTAACTTAACCTTAAATTTACAAAAATAAACCATAACTTTAATAGTCAAACGTAAACTGAATAAGAATTAATTGAACTTCAGGAATTAATCTCATACAAATTTGGATTCGCCCGATGGCGCAGTGTGCAGTGACAATACTTTCTACTCCTATGGTTGTGGGTTCGATACTTGCCCCAAGTCTGTTCGTAATATACGTATTTATTTTTATATGTATTATTTATGTGTAAGTTTTCGTAAAAAAAATATGTTGTGTCAGTCGGCTGTTACTTCTAACAAGAGCATCAAGTGGCTTACCTTAGGCACAGACGACCGTGTGTGTATGTTAAGAGATATTTATTTATTTAAAATGATAATACTAAGTTCATAATCAGCTATTTGCGAAAAGGTCAAAGGTCATCGCTCTCCCAACGTCTATTGATTCAGCTAATAACTCCAGCAATATGCATGTTGGACTAGACGCTTTGAGAGTACTGTTTGAACGTCTAATATTGAATATTATTTTTAAAACCCGAGTATAAAAATGTATTTTTATTTTTAATAAAGTTTAAAATAGTGCAATGAATAATATTTAGATTTATATATAAAATTAAAACAAAAAAACAACGCTGTCCGTTCTCTTTCAATATCAGCGTCATTTTTAAGGCCTCAAGTCAAGGTCTCTGGTCTCAACACATGCCCAAGATATTTAAATTAGTACACTCTTCCAATTCTAGTCCCATTTGGCAAAACTAAAGGTTGATGGTATAAAGTGTTATACTCCCGGCCATAAAGACAATCGCTAATGGTCTAAGATCCGGAATATGACAAAATCTTCCCTCATCTGTTAATTAGATGAAACAATTTTTTATAGGCTGATTTCAATATTGTGAATTTATAAAAACAACCTCTGCCACCATAAGCCTGCTGCAAATAATAATACTTAAAAATTTTTTTAAGGTTACTGCTGACTGAGGTTACTGACCTGGCTGCAGGTAAGTGTAGCAATCATAGAGATGGCTGCCTACTACAGTCAGATATATAATGTAAAATATTAACGGTTGTAGCTTACTACATGTAATTAACATGAGAGGGAAAAGATAAAAAAAAAATTGCAGCAGGCTTGTGGTGGCAGAGGTTGTTTTTATAAATTTACAATATTGAAATAAGCCTATAAAAAATTGTTTCATCTAATTAACAGATGAGGGAAGATTTAGCTTCTCGGATCTTAGACCATAAACATTTTCTTATATTGTATTATAGATCAGAACATGCCTTCCAACGTCAGCCTCAATTCTCAAATATTGCTATCAGCTTCCTAATATTATATTATGTCATAATTATGTTATGTTATCAAAACATCAAGACATTGTTTATAGATATTTCGCATTGTAGTGTGATGTTATAAGTATATCATATAGCCTTTCTCGATAAACGGTCTATCCAAACTTAAAATAATTCAAGTTCACATTAATAAAATGTTTGCGATTAACGCGCTTAACCAAACAATCTCTATATTTTAATAGTATTGGTATAGATATTCATTTGTATATCTATACTAATATATAAAGCTGAAGAGTTTGTTTGTTTGTTTGAACGCGATAATCTCTGGAACAACTGGGCCGATTTGAAAAATTCTTTCAGTGTTAGATAGCCCATTTATCAAGGAAGGCTTATAGGCTATGTATCATCACGCTAAAACCAATAGGAGCGGAGTCCACGCCGACGAAGTCGCGCGCAGAAGCTAGTATAATATATAATCCATACTAATATTATAAATGCGAAAGTATCTCTGTCTGTCTGTCTGTCTGTCTGTCTGTCGCGCAATCACGAAAAAAGTACTGAACAGATTTAAATAAAATTTAGTATACAGATAGTCTAGAGCCTGAGAAAGGACATAGGCTACTTTTTAATGCGAATAAAAGGGTGTAAGGGGTTGAAAGGTAGGAATGAAAATTTGTATGGAAGTAATGTTCGTGTTTCGTAACTGTCAAACATTTAATGTTCATCCCGTCGATATGGTAAACTCTCCGATAAAATTAAAGAACGTATTTAAATAAAGGTTTCGAATCGACAACATATATATCCACAATATACGGATAGTGGCGTATTTTACATTTTAAAAATGTATAATTATGTCAGTAATGAAAACGGATTGACATAATATATATTGGTTGTCAAATATAAAACGTAGTGGTTATATACTCTTTGGTCAAATATTTATGCGTGCGTTCAGAAATTTATTTAGTGTAAACTAAGGAAAATATATCAAGGTAATTAAATCTTATACTATTAAAAAAAGGAAAGCATTTTTTCCCTCAAATCAACGCAGGTGAAACCGCGGGGCACAGCTAGTTGTACATAATGAATGTGTCATTTCTGTTAGTCACTGTTCTGTAATCTGTAACAGAGCTAGCATTGCCGCGAGCAGTTTCCTAGCTCCTCGACTCATAAAATAAGAAAAAGATTCACCTCCTCGCTTTTTTAAACTATTCGTAAAGTGAATATTTTTTCATAAAACAACAACTTTACTTTGTAGTGGACTCTATTACTTTCGCAACAAAGCGATTGTTAGAGATCTTTCATTAAAAAAAAAATAAAGTTACTTTCTTTGGACTAGATACTATTTGAATTTATATTTTAAAACGCGTTTAAATTCTAGGTATTTATGGTCATTGGGAATACATATTTAAACAATTTATATCATTTTTAACCGACTTCAAAAAAGGAGGAGGTTAGTCAATTCGACCGTATATATGTTTTTTTTAATGTATGTTCGGGGATAACTTTACTCACTCTCGGGGATTACTTTATGAACGGATTTTGATAATTCTTTTTTTGTTGGAAAGGGGATATCCCAACTTAGGTACCATGATAAGGATACTAGGATCTGATGATGGGATCCCAGTGAAATCGAGGGGAACCCTCGAAAATCATAGTGACGACTAGTGCGTTTGTTAATTAATTTATTATTTTTTACTTGCCGATGCAATTGAAGTCGGTTTTTTTTTCGTTTGCTAGCAAACACAATTATTTCAATTCAAGTTGTTTGACACTTATTTATTTAGTTACTGATTATACAGTAAGTAATGTTTCATTTAAATAAACAAAACACAAATTGATTATAATTACATATTAATTTACATAAACAGCTAAGAGTACACGTCACTGAGCGTCAGCGTCACTGAGCGTCAGCGTCACTGAGCGTCAGCGTCACTGAGCGTCAGCGTCACTGAGCGTCAGCGTAGTTACGTACGATTAAACTCCCCATATTTTGTTATACCACGCGCATGTGTGTATATAGCGTATATGTAAATTTAATAAATAGGTACCAACAGTAATAAAATTAGCCGATTATCAAAATATCTTCAACATACATAATTAGGTTTGTTACAGTTTTATTACAAGTAGATATCGATTAGAACAAAAATTATTATGAAATAAGTTGTATTAAAAAGTCATTATTTCATATGGAGGTGCTGGGATTTGAACCCAGGACTTTCAGCATGCGAAGCAGACACTCTACCACTGAGTTACACCCCCTGTATTATTGATGAATTTAAATTAAGCATATTATGTTCCACGGTGTATGAATATATGTTTATACTCTCAAAGCGATTTAACCAATTACAGTGGAACTTGATGCACATATTGCAGGATGTAGGTTTATTAAAAATGTCTACAGATTCATTACCTTTATTGTATGTACGAAATATTTTTGTAGCACACTAAAACAATTAGGAGAAGTACATACAAAATGACATATGGATTTGTTTTAGGCCTATAACTTTTTATTGGTAAACCATAGAACCATTATATTATTTTATATGAATCGTCTTTGGTTATTAAACCAAACTAATCTAAATATATAGATATATAAAATGCTTTGTTGTACGTAAATACACAGTTTTCTCTATCACCACTAAACCCAATCAACTTCCCGTTGGTGTGGTAAATACCCCTTGGTCTCCAGGTGATAGTAAGGGAGTTTGGTCGCGGTTGGTGAAAGTGGGTGGTGGTGGGTGGTGAAAATGTTAAAACATATATTTCTGTCCTTTTCTAACGCATTAGGCCATCTGAAACAATCTCAAAATTTCTGTAATGGTCTAAAAAGTTTCTGTGATGTATTTAACCCGAGCAACGCCAGGTTTCGCTGCTAGTAAAAATTTGAGAAAATATATTCTTAATGAAATCGAGGTCAGCAGAAATTTATTTTGTCCTTATGCTATGGACATATGGATAAATTGACATCCACATAAGAGCTATACAATTACCTACTGATGAAGTTGACATATTATGAAACTTTTTTTTTTCTTTTAGAAACGATATAGGTAGGGATCCCTAGTACATTTTTTTAACCTGATCAGTATCAAGCTAATTTTCCGTGAGTAGCTTCATTTTGATGAGACGAACAAAAAGTTCCTCTTCGAAAACTCTCGATTGTGGTAGATAATAGAGTTAGCAGGAGGTAGAGCAGCAGTGAGCGTAGGACCGGGATAACGTACCACGCAATTTGGAGGACAATATTACCATCAAATTATATAAATATTAAGTAACTAGTAAAAGAAAAAAAAATCAGCTGGTTAGTAATAATTTTTGATGACCCTACGAGGTCATCAACTTGATGACCTCGTAAGGTCATCCAAAATTGATTTTTTTTTCTGATTTTTTTCTTTTATTTAGTTAATATTTATATAATTTGATGGTAATATTGTCCTCCAAATTGCGTGGTACGTTATCCCGGTCCTACGCTCACTGCTGCTCTACCTCCTGCTAACTCTATTATCTACCACAATCGAGAGTTTTCGAAGAGGAACTTTTTTTTCGTCTCATCAAAATGAAGCTACTCACGGAAAATTAGCTTGATACTGATCAGGTTAAAAAAAAATTACTAGGGATCCCTACCTAATAGGTTAAGAAGCGTGAGCCTAATGCAAACAATTTAGGCATTAAGACGAGTCTCCTCCAAACTTAGATCGAGAAAAGCTATCGTTATACAGGTCATCGGATCGGATCATTACTAGAGTTCATAAAGACAAGTTATAGGTGTAAAGTAATTTAACTGTACAAGTATAATTTATCACATAATTTAAGCAATTAATTGTGAAAAAAATACAAGTCAAAATGTTTCTTCGTAAACTACCTAAAAATTAATTATTTCCAAAATGTACCTATATTAAAAAAGAGTGTTTTACTCTATAAAAGAAGACATTCCAGTTGAACCACTTAGCTCTTCTGTAATGTGATGAATTTCGACTTTTATCACTTGTCACAAAGCCTACAATCCTTTTTTGTATTTACATTACATATCGCAAATAAACGTCTAATCTTCGACTATTAATATAAATCAAATATCACGCAAAAGCTATTATTATCCGCTTCTTATCTCGTAGAGAATTAATAACATCTAAAAATAGGTTTAATATCTATCTAAGTTTATTTGATATTGAGATATTTTGGTGTAGTCTATATAAAACAGATTCGCTCGCCGGCCTGCGGGGCCGTCGTCATGGTGACTAGGTCGCGCTCAACAAGTCGATCGATGGTGCAGCTCCGATGCAGCCCAGGTCGTTGAACTTTGATACACTTTACGGCTATTTGTTTATCTGTCTCGTGTTCGACGTGTACGTGTTTACGACTGAAACATATTTGCTCAATTTTCGGTAATTTTTTTTTTCTTGTCTTTTCATGAAAAACTTACATAATTTTTATCATTTTTTCTTAATTCTGTATGTATTATATTTTTACTAATTATATTTAACTTTTTTAAAATTATTGTTAGAATTTAATCATTTTTTTTTTCATTGTGTGCTGACACCGCGTTGGCGCAGCGGTCACAGCACTGTTAAATATTTATTGTCGCGCTTATTAAAAGATTATAAGTTATAAACATTTTTAATATCATATCAAAAATGCCGACCGTTCCAGTGAAGTTCGAACCCGTACCTCCGACAAACCGAAATTTTATATAGTCTTAAGGGACCGTGGCGCCGCCTATAGTGAGTCCTTTGCAGCACCCGTCACTATTCAAAGTTTCATATTACAATGAAAATCTTTGACAAGAGACGACAACGTGCCACTCTTAATTTTGTTTGTATTTTTTTTTTTGTATAATACCCATACAAAAAAAAAATATATTGGCTATATAATCATCATACTCGCAATTGCTGAGTACATACTAATAATATATATTATCCTAAGTTTTAGTAAAATTCTACTATAAACTCACATATTTGCGTATAAAGTCATCGCAGACAGCTAGTGATCGATAGGGTGATTAAAACTAAGTTATGCATTTGATTAAACTGAGTCTGCGGCACGCTTTGTAGTTCGAATAGAGCTGCTGTATGAGCGAATTTGTTATTAACAGACTTCAATATAAGGAAGATTGTTAATCGACGAGTTTCGGACTGTATCATCACAGAACTGGGCGAATGCCTCTTTCTCTACGTAGGAGAACGATTTCAATCCTTAATGGCGTAATACACCGAGCTGCTTCACTGCCGGTTGGTGAATATTTTTCATACAATTTTAATTTTCATACCAATATTTTCATTACAAATTTCATAGTAATTTTCGCTATCAAGTGTTATTGATAACAACCGGGACTGGCTTAAACAACTAGAGCCTGAATTTTTTTTTTTTTTTTTTTTTTTTTTTTTTTTTTTTTTTTTTATGTTACTACGTTGGCAAACAAGCGTACGGCTCACTGATGGTAAGACCGTAGCCTATAGACGCCTGCAACACCAGAAGCGTCGCAAGCGCGTTGCCGACCCTATCCCCAATCCCCCCCCAGGAGCTCTGGTCACCTTACTCACCAACAGGAACACAATACTGCTTGAAAACAGTATTATTTAGCTGTGGTCTTCTGTAAGGTCGAGGTACTACCCCAGTCGGGCTGCTCCATATTTTAAGCAGGAAATTTCCTGCTGTGCCCTACCTCAATTACACAAGACTGGGCAATACGAGTATACCCAGATAAGATACAAATATATATGTATACAAATACAAATATCATCTCCTCATGTAAAACCCGATCCTATATTATATAGGGACAAGAATGGTTGTCAATAATTATGTAGACTACTTTAATACAAGTTGTACGAAATCATTAATGGATGCTGAGAAACAATTAAACTTTCCGAAGACAAAGAGAGAATCTAAGTATATTTATCTACAATAAAGTTTAGTCATTATCTAAGATTTATTATATTACTAGCTGTGCCCTGCGGTTTCACCCGCGTTGATTTGAGGAAAAAATAGCCTTCTTTCTTCGTAAGACATAACCTTTCTCTTTAAATAGGCTATGTCCATTATCCACCTCAGAGTAATTTTGTTCTATGTTCGTTCCCAGACTCTAGACTATCTGTATACCAAATTTCATTTAAATCTGTTTTTTTTAAATGTAACTAGGTATCTGTTCAATAGTTTTGGCGTGAAAGCGCGACAGACAGATAGACAGACAGAGTTTTCGCGTTTATAATATTAGTATTATTATTACTTCAGGTAAAATACAGCAGAAAATTAATACTCATTTTTATTTTCTCATTAAAATAAAAACATCGATATCGCTCTGGTGTAGAGGTCCTTGTGCCATGTAGATGTCTAAACACCGGCGATTCGATTCCTGCTCGGTATGGATTTGTATTTCTACAAATATGTCTTTCCGGTCGGGGTCCGGTCCGTATCTGTCCTTGTGGGTCTCTACCGTACCTCGGAGAGCACATTAAAGCTGTCGCCTGTCGGTCCCTGTTGTTATCATAGACTCGTAAAAGCATTCATTACTTATAGTAGGGAACTAGCTTCTGCGCGCGACTTCGTCGGCGTGGACTCCGCTCCTATTGGTCTTAGCGTAATGATATATAGCCTATAGCCTTCCTCGATAAATGGGCTATCTAATACTGAAAGAATTTTTCAAATCGGACCAGTAGATCCTGAGATTAGTGCGTTCAAACAAACAAACAAACAAACAAACAAACTCTTCAGCTTTATTATATTAAGTATAGATATATCCGCCAGCCTGCGTCGTGGTAGATTAATCTCCAATCCTTCTCCTACATGGAGAAAGAGGCCCAGAAGCGAGATGTTACAGGCTCAATCAAATTAAAATAAATAAATATGCATAAAATACATACACGATCGTCTGTACCTGAGTTTGGCAAGCTAATGCATGAGCTAGGTATTAACTGATTAATAAATATACATATTATTTTTATAAAGATACATTATTATACATTTATTTATAAAGACCATGGATCGATTTAATTTGCCTAATAATTGACCAAAGGGTGCGGTTACGATATCATAATATTCGTATTGACGAACTTCCATTAAGTTTCAGGTCTTTTAAACACACATGTAAAATCCGTGGTGAATATACCGTAATATGGTATCCCCGAAATGGTAATATATAACATATGAATCTTTTCAATCTTATTAAGTGTTTACCTATGTGAAATGTAAAATATCTTAAAATCTGTATTTATAAACATGACTTTTTTCTAGAACGTTTATACTGCTAACAATATTCTCTCAGTGTATGGGAGAAGTGAAGATACCGGTATTAACTTGGAAGCGAGGCACCGGATGTGCGATAATTTGGTTTCCACTCTTCAAACTGTTTCCGGTAAGTCCCATGACAATTTACTCAGAATTAAACTTATGATATGGTTATGTGATTGTGTATTAGGTATATGCATTTCTAATGAAATCAAACTGGAAATTTCTTAACTGACTCCTTTGTTTGAAATGAAATAAAATGAAAACATTTATTTGCCATAAGATTGCACACATGACACAATTAACGAAAATAAAAAAAAATCTACATTTCAAAAAATAATAATCAAACAGTCATGCTAGCTAACAATTTTAAAATTGCTATAATATTAACATTAGGTACAATACCCAGTATTATGCAATAAACAAAACAATTATATACAATTACAGTAAAAACTTAACGGAATCGTTAATTTATCTATACTAATATATAAAGCTGAAGAGTTTGTTTGTTTGTTTGTTTGTTTGTTTGTTTGTTTGTTTGTTTGAACGCGGTAATCTCTGGTTCTACTGGGCCGATTTGAAAAATTCTTTCAGTGTTAGATAGCCCATTTCTCGAGGAAGGCTATAGGCTATGTATCATCACGCTAAGACCAATAGGAGGGGAGTCCACGCCGACGAAGTCGCGCGCAGAAGCTAGTTCATAATATAAGCATTAATTCGACAATTAAACTAATTAAAAAAACGAATTTAAGACACAAAAAAACTAATTGAAAAAAAAAAAACAAAAAGCGAACGTCACGCGGTGTTCCTAAGTACTGGCCGTCCCTGACGCTGCCGCGTTACCGGTCGCTCAAATTTTACCCCACATGCGCCTAAAAAAGTTTCACTTCAAAAACAAAAACCTAAAACTCACAAGTTACTAATTGCGGTAAGGCGATGTTGTGCTATTCGCATTCTTTACCAGACAACGAAAAAAATTGTGAAACTAATTAACTGAATACACACTGGTACTGGTACTACTTACATAATATCAATAAACACACAATAATTATATGTCAATAAATATATAATATGTATAAATGTAAATAAAATAAAATAAAATGTATTGTTGTATATTTTGTAACATACTTACATATAAAAGTATAAATTAATATTTATTAACTAAAATACAAATATTTATGGTTGATTATACTTAAACAAGCAAATAATATATTGCAATTGATTTGGACTAAGGAATATCAAATATATATCAATAATATAGTTTAAAAGCTTTCATAGTAAAATAGAAGTAGAAGTGACTACTTAGACATACTAGTATACTTAGTAAATTTATAAACAGGTGTTGCTCACAATAGTTATAATGTGGGCTGTGTGCGGTATACTCACGGCGTCAGGCGCGCTAGGGCCAGACCATCCCGCCAGAACTGATGTCAAGCTCAACATCATCGAGAGGGCGCCCTGGTTCAGGGTTCCTTACCCAGGTAACGTGTATGTCAATATAATGTTATAAGCATCGTGCATCGTTCATCGTTCAATGAATCTTTTCTGATTTAAAAATAAAGTATAAGTGAAGTTCTCAGACTTATTGAGATACCAGACTTATAGTAATTCTTAGGCGCTATTTTGGTACCAGCATAATATAGTTTCAAAATTTGTAATAGATAGGTAAGAAACTCATAATGTTTGTTATAGTAGGGTGATAGATACAGGGGGATTCCAAAAATTACGTGAGATGTTTAAGGGGGGTAGGCGGTCGAGTCAAATCTCATCTAATCTTACGTTGGAGAGAGGGCGGGTGTCTCAGCAAATATTACGTATTTTTTTCTGGTTGAAACAAAAACATTATACTATTTTGGTCCATTTAATCCAGATTGTGCATGCTTAAGATTTAATCTTAAGCGTAATCATAATACGATTAAGATTATACACTAATTCGTTCGAAAGAAAATAATTTCATTCATACTTCGACGTTATAGGTACATCTACTGACTGTCAAACCACCATATTTGTTTTATACCAAATAGCTTGAGCTTGAGCTTTAATCTGAATTTACGGTACAGTATAGCCCGTCCTTTGTTCTAATAGTTCCAATAGTCTCTCTTGAGATGGACTCAATTAGAGTAGATATTCTTTTTTTAATCACAGTAGTTACGATTTAAGTATTGTATTGTTAAATTTTTATTACACTTATGATTAAATTCTCAGCAATATTTATTACTAGTCTTAACTAGTCGTAAATAAAAGCACGAAGGATTTTTTTTCTTTTTATAATAAGAACCCAACGCGTTTACGTAAGAAACCCACATTTTGAAAAATCTCACGTGAGATTGGGGGATGGGGGAGGGAGTTGAATATAATCTCTCGACATTTCGCCAGGGGGGAGGGAGGGACAGAAAATTAAAAAAAAAACACCTCACGTAATTTACGACGCCCCCCATTGTACGTAAGCGTAACACATTACACAGTTGTAATTTTATTGAGACAGAGTATCGCGCAAACTTAATTTTAGTTGGATAGTCTGAGGCTTCCTAATCATCTTCGTGTTGCCATTTTGCCTTATCGTTGCCAAATAAAAAGTTTCATAACATATAATATTGCTCGCTGGTACCCAGTAAGGCTACATTATATTATATCAATAATTAAGTAATCATCCATAAATGAAAACGTCGTTAAAGTCTTGAAATAGCGTTCATTCAATTAATAAGAGAACCGTAGGCTGTAAAGACAACGAAACAGCTTTAATTACCTAATGACATGAACGACTCGGAACACCAAGTACAACAAAAGTGGTATTTCATTAAATATCTTTAACACAAATCACAAAAAGTTTTTAGTTGTTTAAAAAAAATGAATAATTTTTGCCTTTCTATTTAACTTCTACGTTTGTCAGATAATTTGACAATTTTGTTTGCTGTTCTGCTCATATACCTTTTAGCTTGATCTTATGTAACATATATTTATATATAAACTAGCGGACCCGGCTGACGTTGTTCTTCCTGGAAACAAGCTACCAAATTAGATTGCTTACATACCGATAGCAGCGTCACCTACCGGGTCCAATTGAAATAAAAACTACCCTATCTCCCAAGTTAGACTAAAGTACAGATTCTTACAAAATTTGATAAAAATTGGTTCAGTAGTTTCGGAGTTTATCGCTAAGATACATCGTAACACGAAATTTTTATATGTATAGATATAAATATTATAAAGCTGACGAGTTTGTTTGTTTATTTGCTTGCTTGCTTGCTTGACGGCGCTAATCTCAGGACTGGTCCGATTTGAAAAATTCTTGTTTGTATTATTTTTTGTGTAACCGACACGGTTAGTCGGAGGTGCGGGTTCGATCCCAACTGGGGCAGCTGGAACGGTCAGTATTTTTGATATGATATTACGACGGTCCCTACGTACAAAAAGAAATGTCCAAAACGGCGTTTTTTTTATTGCACAATTGGCTTTAGATGTTCTCTTGAGATGATCTGAAGGATGTTCTCTTGAGATGATCTTGAAAAATCATGTATGACAAAATTGATTCCCTTTAAAAGTTCCACACGGACGAAATCGCGGGAAGAAGCTAGTTTATCAATAAAACAAACAGTCCATTGTTAGAAAATACAAAAAAAAAACAATACAAGAAAATTACTTTATATGTAGGTATATAATCATAGCACATAAATTTTTTTTAATATGTGAGACGATAAAAATAATTGTCGATATTCTTAATAATTTTCGCAGAATTCTAAGCCCACAAGTGTTCCTTCGAACTAATTACGCCGAGCTTTTTAATTGACTCTATTAACTAATTAAAACTTTAAAAAGAAATCTTAAGACTGCTTATGACAGCGTTTAAAAGGCTTGGCACTTTTGTTTTATCCTGTGGTCTGTGGTTTTATCGATGAAATATAGTCTATATATTAACAGTCTTATAAAACTACAAGGGTTGTTCAGTCTGAAACATTTTATCTAGAAATAATTTAAACAAAAAATTAATAGAATTCACGAAACACATTAAAATTATTATATAATTATTATATGATTATATATCACATAAACAGAAGATTATACAATTCTTATCCACAATTTTTGAATTTATGTAGGTCTTATGCTGATATCTATACTAATATATAAAGCTGAAGAGTTTGTTTGTTTGATTGTTTGTTTGTTTGAACGCGGTAATTTCTGGAACTACTGGGCCGATTTGAAAAATTCTTTCAGTGTTAGATAGCCCATTTATCGAGGAAGGCTATAGGCTATGTATCATCACGCAAAGTCCAATAGGAGCGGAGTCCACGCCGACGAAGTCGCGCGCAGAAGCTAGTGTAATATAATTTAGAATAGTAATAAGTTACCTATAACAAATTGAAAAGCAACAACACTCAGTGGTTTGTCACTGTGCTAGAAATTTGTAATTTTATACAATAATTTTATTACAACAATAAAGAAAAAAAAACAATAAGAGTACAAATCTAATATGTATACAATTTTCCAAATGATTAACTTATAATTTTCAATAAGTATCAGATTTGAAGTATAATTTAAATAAATAAACGCCTCACACTCAATGACCCCCACTAGGATTTGACCAATACAAATGTCTGTTATGAGCGGGTATCGAACCCGCGACCGCCAGCGCAACAGCCAGTGCTGTGACCGCTGCGCCAACGTGTCGTCAAATAAAATCATTGATATCAGAATCCTTCACAATAATATACCTGTACAGACGATTCACCTTTAACCTTTATTCGTTTTCGAATAGGCAATAGCTCAGTAATAGAATTAACGGACTGATTCATTTCAGTAGAGACTGACAACTTTTTGGTGAAAGTACGATAATCATATTAGTATGTATTCGTATCTGTAATACGAGTATTTCTTGCACAGGAAAAATGAAACAACAAAGACTTCCAGATAGGATTCAAATAGTTTAGCTACTGAAAGTTGGTGAATGTTTTGCATTTAATATACGAGTAAATAATGATGCAGTCGTAGTGCAGTCTAATCCGTGTGACACTCAATAGTCTTGTGATGGTCATTATTGGCATTATAATTGACAATTATTTTTTTTCAATTTCAATAACCTTAACCGAGATTACTGTGATGACATCTCGTTTCACGACGAAGTAATTTAATAAATTTATGATGAGCAGGCGTTTCGGTAGCCTATTTCTACGTTAAATTGATTTTATCAGGGATATACGCAAGCCTTGACGCTACAAGCAATTTGTGTATACGTAATAAAACAGGATGATATTAAAAGTATTCAATGAAAATATTTATTGATGGATACGCTGAAAATAATATTTTATGTATATTTTTAAATGTTTCAATTTCCAATGTTAACCAATTTTTGACTATTTAATTTTATATGATTTTAAGTATAAGAAGAATTATTTTTTCTATTTTTTTTCTACATAGCGTTTACTTTGATGATTCGTATTTAATTTTCGTCAATGTTAATACAGGTCAATGGGGAGTACCGACGGTGAGCGTCGCTGGAGTTCTAGGCATGCTGGCTGGGGTACTCGCGTGTACTGTGGAATCTATTAGCTACTATCCTACTACTGCGAGAATGTGTGGTGAGCTTAGATATACACATAAGTTACGTATTAATATACAAACACGGACACATTCAAGCACACACGCAATGAAAGGAAGAACACACGCATAGTAGGCTAACATAATTATATACAGATATGCGGTCTTACTCGTACTAACCACATGAGCCTCCAAATTCTAAAACAGTTTGTATCTGTTCACATCGATCTCGACGAGAGTTACTCTAGATAAATGGTAGCACCGATAAAAGGAAAAATTATTGACGATAAATATAAAAATTGTTTTTTGTTCAAATAACTTGTTACATTGAAAGAGAAATTGTTTGTTTCACTTTTGTTAAATTTGTTTTTATTTTGTTTTATGTTCTTTCATCTTTCTAAAAAAAAAAACAAATAATACATTTATTACAAACAAGCTTTGCCCACGACTTCGTCCGCGTGGAATAGTGACTTTGGACCGCATTTTTTGGATATATCTATGGTTTAGTTTTAGGTCGAAGATATTTATTCTCATAAGAATTTACATAATCTACTGAAATAGAAATACATTAAAAAGATTTTTTTTTAATAAAAGTAATTCTTCAACTGAGGTATCTCCTCGTATCTGGAATAGCCCGTTTGGGGAAGTACCTCGACCTTACAGAAGATTAAAGCTAAATAATACTGCTCTCAAGCAAGTTAGTGAACTTAGCAGATCATTGTCCAGCAGATCAAAAATAAATGTGATTTCTTATCGCATACAGCTGAGTTCTACAGTTCCTGATACTTTTTAGAAATAGTTCCGGCGTTTTTCCTTAAAAAAAAGAAAATTTTGACAAAATGATCTGCCAACTTCACGCAGCAAATCATTGTCCAGCAGATCAAAAATAAATGTGAGTTCTTATCGCATACAGCTGAGTTCTACAGTTCCTGATACTTTTTAGAAATAGTTCCGGCGTTTTTACCTTAAAAAAAGACAATTTTGACAAAATGATCTACCAACTTCCCGCATCACTCATGAGTAGGAAAATACTGTTTCAGTCGTTTTAAATTATTGTGAAAAGGCTAGGACTCTTCCGTTTTTCACTGATATGCGTTGGAACTCTAATATAAAACCCGATTCGAGTCCAGAACTCACGTTTAAATGCCAGCAGAGCACGTTACAGCAGTCGAAAGGTAGGAAAATACCCTTTTCGTCGTTTCAAATCAATATGCAAAGCCAGAACTCTTTTGATTTCTATAGATCCGTATTAAAAATAATATCTAAAACTCGATTCAAGTCCAGAACTCATATTGAAATGCCAGCAGATCACGGTAGAACAGCTCCTGAGTTAGAAAATACTGTTTCAGACGTTTTAAATTATCGCGAAAGGCTAGAACTCTTCCGTTTTTCACTGATACGCATCGGAACTCTAATCTTAAACCCGATTCGAGTCCAGAACTCATGTTTAAATGCCAGCAGAGCACATAACAGCGGTCGAAAAGTAGGAAAATACCCTTTTCGTTGTTTCAAATCAATGTGCGAGGGTAAAACTCTTTTGATTTCTATAGATCCGTATTAAAACTAATATCTAAAACTCGATTCTAGGCCAGAACTCATATTGAAATGCCAGCAGATCACGGTAGAACAGCTCCTGAGTTAGAAAATACTGTTTCAGACGTTTTTAATTATCGCGAAAGGCTAGAACTCTTCCGTTTTTCACTGATACGCATCGGAACTAATATCTAAAACCCGATTCAACTCCAGAACTCACGTTTAAATGCCAGCAGAGCACATTACTGTAACGTGCTCTGCTGGCATTTAAACGTGAGTTAAGTTCACTAACATCTTTCAAGCAGTGTTGTGTTCCTGTGATGAGAAAGGTGACTAGAGCTCCTGGGGGGTGTGGGTCGAGGGTAGGGTCGGATATTGCTATCGGGAAAGGCAAAGTATAGAGCTAAAATAAGAGTACAATAATTACTATATATATAATTGTATATATATGCGTGTATATATTATACATAAATAAATTGGACCCGCGAGGCCGATCGGAATGGAAATAAAAGTTGCTATAAGAATGTTTAAGATAAAAATTCTGTGACACATATATCGCGAGTCTGAAGTCATTCTTGCTAATACTTCGAGAAATTTTGCCCGGCAACGAGAAATAGGATACAAGGGTAAAGTATATTTTAAGATGTTGATTGATGGAAATAGTAAATGTTTAACCCCCCCTCCCCCCAGCCGCCCCACCGCCGCCGCTGCACGCCATCAACCGCGGCCTGGGCACGGAGGGGCTGGGCACGCTGCTGGCCGCACTGTGGGGCGCCGGCAACGGGACCAACACCTTCGGCGAGAACGTAGGCGCGATCGGTGTCACTAAGGTAACTATTAATATTTTTTAACTTTAATGGCGTAATCTTGTTAATTATGTGTATAAAAAAGGCTCTACGAAGCGAAAAATTTTTACGACAATGTTTAAACATTTTTTTTTCAATTACAATTGAGACGTAATTTCTAGAAAATTTTGTTTGTTAACAATCGTTTAACTTGTTGAAAAACTAATTTTTAAGTAAAATTTCCAACGGGAATTAAATTTTTATAGTGTTTAGAATACTCCATAATTATTTCAAATTAAAAAAATATATTCAAAACTTGTCGACTGGACTTAACGAAATAAAATTATGACACGTAAACGCGTGTTAGGGCGCCTTCAAATTTGCCGCGCGGCGGCAGCAGCGCTGCGGCCGCGCTGCCGCCGCGCTGCCGCCGCGCGACAAATTTGAAGGCGCCCTTAGAGTGGACTTTGCAGCTCTCGTACGCTGAAACTATTGATTTTACAAAAAAAGGTTACTACATAAACTGTAGGTCTCTAGTTTAATTTATTACATAACTATTTTTATCGTAAAATGAGTTGTAACGGAGTTATTCTCAATAAACTGTATTTGAGCGCCATTTTTCCAATATGGCGGCGCGAGCGGCAAAGATACAAGGTGGCAAAGTGAAAATTTGAAAAGAGCACGTCGAAATCTATAAAATCACCAATTTTCAAAACTACCGGAAAACTTTCCAGGTAACCCCCTTTTTGAGCACCAAATGACTGTAATACTAAGCTAACCTAACAATCTAACCTAACCTAACCAGTTGATTTTTTTTCTAAAAACCTAACCTAACTTAACCAGCTGATTTTTTTTTCTTTTAGATAGTTAATTTATCTATATAATTTAATAGTAATATTGTCCTACAAATTGTGTGGTACGTTATCACGGTCCTACGCTCACTGCTGCTCTATCCCCTGCTATCTCTGTTAGCTACCACAATCGAGATATTTCGTAGAGAAATTTTTCGTTAGTCTCATCAAAATGAAGCTACTCCCGGAAAATTAGCTTGATAATACCTAATTAGGTGAAAAAAAAATGTACTAGGGATCCCTACCTTTTCAATATACTTGGAAGAAGGACAGTTCGGGAAGAAAGCGGCACATAAAACGCTAAAACGCGTTTAGAACCGTAAAGATCTCTTAGAATCCACAAAAAGATCAGCATTTACGAAATGTTTTATAATACAATATGTCGTGTCAGGTGGGTTCGCGCCGAGTGGTGCAGTGGGCGGCGGCGCTCATGGTACTGCAGGGCGTGATAGGGAAGCTCGGCGCCGTGTTCATACTAATCCCGCAGCCCATCGTGGGCGGACTCTTTTGCGTAATGTTCGGCATGATTTCTGCGTTTGGTGAGAGTAACACATATAATAAAATAAATTAATAACAAAACGGAAATTTTTCCTCTTTACACATATAAACGAGCACCACACACACATGCAGGACATAATCAAACAAAAATTCGAGTGAAAAAATATACGTGTAAAAATTGATCGGTTGATTTCAATGTTCATATTCTACGAAATATCTTATTGAGGTTTTCATGGAAATAAACAGATTTACGAAATGGGATATGATAAATAATGTAATGAACGTTTTGTTGAATTGATGAGAGATGTCGTTTAAACGGTGGTGGTCAGGGGTTTAATTTCTGTACAGGGCATTGTGTGTGTGTGTGTGTGTGTGTGTTCGTGAGACTTACTACTGTAATTACTCAACAAAATTTACAAGTTCACATAATTATGTATATTGTTCACGAGAGTCAGCGCTTAGAGATGGACAGAAAGTGACATCTCAATAATATTAAGATTTCATTTAATCTATATATATATATATATATATATATATATATATATATATATATATATATATATATATATATATATTATAATAAAATAAATAAATAAATAAACTCTTCACACTCAACGGTCCCCAGTAGGATTTTCTCCTGTGTCGGGTACACAAACTCAACATCCAGACGACGACAAATATCTATATGGTCAATACAAATGTCTGTCATTAGCTGGCATCGAACCCGCGACCGCCAGCGCAACAGCCAGTGCTGTGACCGCTGCACCCAATGCTCCGTCAATATAAGTATACCCATATAACGCAAATGACTCGTACATAAAAAATAAATTACTTGGAATAAATAAGGTACAGATATTATGTATTTGAACGTTAGTGACTACAGTTAGTTATAAAAACTGTGTTTTAGCACTAATGCCTATCTCCAGTATGAAACTGAACAGCCTTACCAAACTTTACCAAATAACCGTCAGTTAAATAAGGAAAAACAAAACAAATACATAATGGCTCAAAATGTGTCGCTGTAAAGCTTAATGCCTGTAATTCCTGTAATACATGTTATCATATAGAATATTTGTTGTATAAATAGTATTTATCATCATCTACCTAGATTAGACATTTGTTACCTACCTACATTAAAAGAAGATTTATTGTGTCATCGTCATCATCACGTTCAGGTCTGTCCGCGCTCCAGTACGTGGACCTGAACAGCTCCAGGAACCTGTACATCATCGGCTTCAGCCTGTTCTTCCCGCTGGTGCTCACGCGCTGGATGAGCGCGCACGGAGGAATCATACACACCGGCGTTGAAGCACTGGACGCCGTGCTGCAGGTGAGTGGTGAATGTATCGAGAAAAATAATACAATTCAATTAAAAAAAATGCGTGCGTACAAAGTACACATGTCAGAAGTGAAACTTCTTTGGCAAACTAATTAAAAAAAAACTAAATAAGAAAAAAAACTAATTAAAAAAACGAAATTAAAATAAAAAAAAACTAATTGAAAATTAAAAAAAAACAAAGAGCCGACGTCACGCGGTGTTCCCAGGCGGTCACCCATCCAAGTACTGAAAGTCATGACACTGCCACGTTACTGGTCGCTCAAAATTTTAGCCCTCATGCGCATAAAGAAGTTTCACTTGAAAAAAATATATAATATCAATCAATTTAGCCTGTAACATCCCAATGCAGAACATATGCCTCTTTCTCCATGTAGAAGAAGGATCGGAACCTAATCTGCTGCACTGCGGGTTGTCAGATATATTAACTACTATGAGTAATGATCGCTATCAGGTATATATGATAATAATTGGGACCGACAGCTTACCGTGCTCTTCTAGGCACGATGGTGAGATCCACGAAGACAGACATCCAAACCGGAAAGAAATATTTATACAAATACAAATATCCATTCCTAGCGGGAATCGAACCTGCAAGCTGCCGGTGGGTGGGCGCGTACATGGCACACGCACCATTATACCACTCCATTTATTAACTTTCGGAGGCTTTTTCAGCCTCAGGATATATTTGAAGTTCGCCATGTTAATACCATAGGGCATAGTTTAGTAATAGTAATAGTTATATAAGTAAAGTAACAAATGATTGTAATTGATTATATTCGTAATTATAAGAATAAAACAAAATTAAATAATGTTACAAAACTGTTAGAACTAGGGTAAAATGGGTAAATTATACTTTTTATGGGAAAGGCAGATAATTAAAACAAGTCATACTCTAAAGGCTAGGCACACATTAGGCTTGACCATAATATCACCGAACAGAATGATACGAAAGAACACTTGGATGGGTTAAGGTCTAATTTATTTAATTCACAATAGGTGCTCAGACGTATTAAATCCGACTGAAGTTCAAGTACGTCGGATCTGGATGAGATGGTCTTGAAAATTTTCATATCGTCAGCAAAACATAGCAACTTAGAGTGTCGGAAGCATGATTCAATATCATTTACAAAGATCAAAAACAGCAGAGGACCTAAGAGGGAACCCTGGGGTACACCACTAGGAACAACGACCCAACTAGATATATAGTTATTGATAACTACAGCCTGGGATCTATTAGAAATATAAGACTCAAACCACCTAAGTAAATCACCATTAATTCCAATATTTTCGAGCTTACGAATTAGGGTAGGATGATGTATTCTGTCAAAACATTTGCTGTAGTCGGTATAAATAACGTCTACTTGCCCTCCCCTCCTCATACCACTGATTATAAATTCATTTAATAAGATAAGATTAGATACAGTTGACCGTTCTTTCAGAAAACCATGTTGACAATCGGAAAAAGAGTTTTTAAGTGAAGAATATAATTGTTTATATACTATTTTTTCGAATACTTTAGCTATAACACATAATTTAGAAACAGGTCTATAATTTGAAACATCGGATTTTGATCCTTTTTTATATATTGGTGTTATAAAGGCTGACTTCCATATGGATGGAATATTATTCTCTGACATAGATTTAACAAATAATAAATGAATAGGTTTAGAGATAGATCCGGCGCATTTAACAAAGAAAATAGGAGGCAAATAGTCGGGACCAGCTGACTTATTAATGTCCAATGACAAGAGTAGCTTAGAAACTTCATTTACATTAATATAAATACTGGAGACGTTAGTTAAAGCGGGGGTATTACTGTCTAGGGTCTGATTTGTATACCCCGATGAGGAAGAGGGTTGAATGAACGTCGAATAAAAAAACTCTGAAAAAAGATTAGCAATAGCAGTCCCATCCGTTGCAACAGTGCTACCGCATTTCATGGTATTCGGCATGTTATATGATTTATATCGTGATTTAACAAACGTCCAAAAATATCTAGGGTTATCTTTAATTGATTTTTCGACACATGATATATAATTAAGATAGCACTCGGATTCAAGGTGATTGACTCTTTTTTTAAGTAGTTTATAAGTGAGAAAGTCTGAATGATTAGCATAGTTTTTAAACTTTTTATAATACTTAAACTTTTCTTTTATACATTTTATTAAGGACGGCGAATACCACACAGGATATTTATTTTCGCGACAAATTTTAGAGGGTATATATGAATCTATTATTTTGTTTATGAGTGAGTAAAAAATACCGACAGCGGATTCAATATCTCTGTTCAAAAATTCTTCATACCAATCAATAGTATTTATTTGACGATTTATTAATTCATAATTCCCCTTATGAAAAATGCGTTTGAATCTTGTTTCTGGCTTTAAGGATATATTATGATGGGATTTTAAATTAATAATAAGGGCTTTATGATGCGGATCAAGAGGAACTAATGGATCAAAACATTCATTAACTTCTACGGTGGTATTAGATAATACTAGGTCTAAAATTTTACCGTGACTGTTTAAAACACCATTAAACTGGCTTAAGTCGAATGTACATAGTTCATCAATTAATACGTGTTCATCAGGACTAGTAACATTGCTCGCCGCAAATGAACCGTCATTGTTATATACCCAAGTTATACTACTCAAATTATAATCTCCGACGATCAAAAAAATGTCATTAGGTCGATTCAATATAGATCTACCGAGCATACTCAAATGATTCTGTAGTTGATCTGAGAAAGTCAGACCCATTTTCTGTTGACACAGATAAATGACGCATAAATTTAGTTTTACCGACCTATTACTAGTATTACATTTAATTAGTAATGATAACCACATGTCCTCTGCGGTAGAATTATACTGGAATTGCGAGGTAACATGAAAATTCTTCTTTACGGCAATTAACACACCGCCACCGCGACTTTGCTTAGTGAAGTCGTAATTCCTATCTCGCCTCCAAACAATATATCTACCATCAAACAATTCCGAGTCACACACACCATCCAATAACCATGTCTCCGTTAAAATAATTACGTCATACGAGTTAAGGCATACATTTCGATAAAAAATTGAAGTCTTAGATCGCAGTCCCCTGACATTCTGATAGTATATGTTCACATTATATTTACTTACAGAAATTCCACTATAAGAATCCATTGCTATGTTTAAAATTAATTTTAAAATGATAACAAAGTAAAAAATAATAATCGAAATTAATAACCCAGAATAATATTAAATTATAGCTACAATTAATTAATAATATTATCGAAACATCGAAAGGACTGCGAACGAGTGCGAAGTAGTAAGATATTTGAAAAGTCTAGACTTGTGTCAAAGATTTAGCTGCACCACTCACATACTATGGTATGACAGGTCTATTTTAACCGAGAGATATAAAAGGAAAATTATTTTAGTTAAAAGAGAAACCGTCAAAGTCAAAAGAGAAACCGGCGATTAGGCAACTACATGCACAAGGACAAGACACACTACCAGTACATCAGTACAGCTAATAGTGTATGTAGTCTGGAATCGAAATCGTTGCTCACAGCTTTCCCATCATGATCAATATTTCATTTGCTGAGCAGGTTTATCGAATCATTTTTCATTTGAGCGTTTATTTTTACGTTTTACGTTTTTTTGAGTTGAATAAACTTTTATTTATCATCATTTCATTACTCAATAGTTTATGCACGGCCATGATTTGAAATTCTAACACAGTTGTTGGATTACGGTTCTTACTACGCCCTGTAGCAGGATATACCTATCCTACTCAAAATCTGGAGCAGCCCGACTAGGAAGGTGCCTCGAGTTCGACCTTACATACGATCTGTTATACGGGTTTTAACGAGAGTCTTTTTAAAAAAGAAATTACAAATAAATCTAGAAATAAAAGATCACTTTATTTAAATTATTAAATTGAAACAGAGGAAATAGTAGAAATTGTAAAAGACAAGTGATCAGACCCGATGTTGAATTGAGACTGACTATAGAATGATTAGCTTCTAACATGCTTCTAAAGAATAGTGCTTACGTGACATAGCGTAAGGGTTACCACATACATAGAGCGTATATAACAGCCCCCCGTTTAAGAGGAAACTTACGGAAAATGTAAGTTTCCAGTAATAATTATTCAGTGCGTAAACGCGGAATAGTTGAAATCGGTCTAAGTTCAATGTCAGGATCATTGTTATCGGTAATATTCTCTGTTCTAGGATTAATCTCGAGCTTTTTAGAACACTTGCCTTTTTTACAAAAATATCTTAAAATTAAAGAAACACATAAAGTTAAAGATAATATACTAATAATCGGAAAACTCACATGATTATTAAAATTGTTAGGTTTTTCAACATTTTTCAAGTTATCAATTATTTCATCTGATACAATTTTAAAAGTTTTTAAATTATCTAAACTAACGCTTTTAATTTTAGGAGTTGGTATATCAATACTTATTTTTCTAATGCGATTAAAACTACAGCAACTGTCATTAATTATATTAAAATCTGAGTATACAGAGGGAACATTAATTTTCGGATATGTCCTTGCGACTAATTTTAGATTCTTAAAGAAGGCTGTGCATTGGGAAGGAATATTAAGAATGCCTGTACCGGATATTACAAATTCAAAAACACTGTGATTACATTCTATAGATAGTTTTGAGGGTTTTGTTTGGACAAACACCCATTTATTATTGTTCAGTCTGTGCCAAATATCTACATCTCCAAAGATAAAATTATAAGGACAATTTTCAGGAATTGAAGACAAGGCTTGAGTGATAATTTCTACTTCACAGGACGGATTATTAAGTACAGCGTAAACATCTGTGATTTCGCAAAGGTAAGTTTCGGTAAGTATCTTTTTACAATTATTTAGGTCTCTAAGGTAAGTATATGATAATCTATCTATGCTAAGAGCTAGGAATTGTTCTGAAGGAAGAATCATCGCAAACGAGTTCAACTTGTCGTTGTTATGTGGAGTTGGTAAAGGTATGTTTTTATATACATTAAATTGCTGTAGGTCTACTAAAGGAAGCTTAACTATAAACATTATTTTATTATTTAGGTAATAACAGGTTAAATCAGCTATGTTAATAAAAGTATGTATATTGCTTATATCTAAACTTACAGGAAAATCTCTATACTTAGGAATTATCTTAAGATTATTAACAATATCGTTATACAATTGATTTGGTGTCAGAATAGATGGATGTAGAATATTGCTTTTTACAAATAAAATGGAATTTAACAAGTCTTCTACTTTAAAGGATAATGTAAATAAACTTGATTGTAATGCATTTAGAATACCATTAAACATACTTTCTACGCTTACAGTATTAAATTTATGGGTTATATTAATAATTGACATTTTTAATTGGTCAACGACGTCATTTAACTTCGCTTCGTTCAGGTTAATTTCATGCAAAGAGTTATTAATGTTGCTAATCGCGGATTGAGAGACTGTAATTATCTTTGTTAATGAATCAGAAATCTTCTTATCATTGTTATATAAAGCTTGTATAGCTTTATCGTAACTTTCAGCATCATCTTCATCTAATGTGCCAAATATGTGTTTAAAAACTACACCTATACCGGAAAACCATGCGGATCTTTTTGTTATACTATTAGAAATTATATGAGAAATTGACATAAAATCGCGTTGAATGTCGTTATAAAGAGCTTCTAGAGGTTGCAACATATTATGACATTGTGATATACTTATTTCGTCATTTTCCCTGCAATAAAATCTAACCGTGTTAAACACTTCATGAATATTATCAAGATGGTGTTGAATAGGGATTATTTCTGAAGGGATAACAATGTGAAATTGGTCATTAATGATCCTTAATGTGCCTACAGGATCAAATAAAATACCTGGACTTCTGTCGATGTTCGTTATATACTTATTTTGAGCTTCTGCTAAGGCGACATTGTTATGAGTTGTAGAGATTCTGAAAGATAGCGAAAACATAAAACGATATTGTATGTCTTGTAAACTAATAACTAATGAGAGTGAATAAAAAGGGAAATATGAACTAATTACAATTTACAATTAAATTAATCTACGTCGTGAGCAGGTTTTACTTCATCATAATGATGTTTAACGTGTCGACGGTTAATTAGGAGGGATAAAGTGTTATTGCCGTGGATTTTGACCACTTTATATGGTCCTTTCCACACAGGTGATAAAGCTTTTCTTAATCTAAGATGATTTTTTACGTAAACATAATCTCCTACTTTATATTTTACAATACGAGTACGTTGATCATAGTATTCTTTAGATTTTTCTTTAGATGATTGAATATTTTGGAGTGCTTTTTCTCTTGATAGCCGTAGTCGATGATTTAACATTTTTAAATATTCAGGATAAGTCGTATCTGAACGAAGTTCATAGATGGAATCCGGTATGAAAGGCTTGTGACCAAATAAAAGTTCATAAGGAGTAAATCGAGTTGTAGTGTGGACATTAGTATTATAAGCCAACATTGCAGTGTAAACGAATTTGTGCCAATTATTTTGATTTTCATTAACGAATGACTTTAAGTATTCCTTTAGAGTTGAATGGCTGCGTTCAAGTGCGCCTTGAGTTTGTGGGTGATAGGGTGAAGCCCATATTTGCTTAATTTTAAGGAATTCACAAGTTCTTTTAAAGAGATCGGCTGTAAAGTTTGTGCCCTGATCGGTCACAATTGTTTTGGGGATTCCGAATATTGAAATGAAATGGACTAAGCATTCACAGGAGTCTTCTGCTGTAGCGTTAGACATAGGGTAGGCCATTGAATATTTGGTAAGATCGTCTTGGATTGTAAGTATGAATCGTAAATTAATAGTACCGGCATCTGGTAAGGGACCTACTACATCAATACTTATGCGATCAAAGGGTCTCGTCGAGGATGTAGTGATTTGCATGGGCGCTCTATTGGTTTGGCGCAGTGCTTTATTGGTTTGGCATAGAGAGCAGTGTTTGACATAATTGTCTATGTCAGATTTAATACCTTTCCAATAGTACCTTTCTTTTATCCTATTGTACATGCGGGATGCACCAAGATGTCCTGCTATGGGTATGTCATGATTCTCTTTTAGGATTTTGGGTATTTCACCCAACGCTGGGTAAATAATAGAATTGTGATATATATTTACAGCTATGTTTGTATTATGAAACAGATAATTAATAATATTAAATATTTTAGTAAATGCTAGTTTTTCGAAAGGATTTTTGAAATCAGATATAGCTATTTCTGTTGTTGTTTCGGTAAGCATAATCTCATCTCTGACTTTCATTAGAATATTGAATATGTCTTTATATGATGATTCATCAAAATGGTGAACTTTAGTGAATAGGAGATAAAAGGTCTTTCCAGCACTTGAAAACTTTTTGAATGTATGAAGTTCTCTCTCAGTATTTACTATATCATTTAAATTTTCATTGTTGCCTAATAATTCTTCGATATATGGGTTTGATTCATCAAGGTCAATAGCAGTAGGTATTATTACTATTTTACAGGAAGTTTTCATAATACTTTGGTTATGTTCAATTATATTTGTATTAAAGGTAGTATTTTTATTCGACATAGCTTTTAAAAATTTAGGATAATCGTTGCCTGGTGACTCTAGATTGGATAAAGGATCTATAACATCAGTTACAGGCGGAGTGCGAAGTGGGCTGTAATCTGGGGTACAACCATCTAAGGGATTGATATCATCAAGGGGACCAAGATCGAGAAGTTCAGCTTCTGATCCAGGTTGAACTTGGGTAGAACTAGGACCAGCGATATTTTGTTCTTCAGGGAGTATAAAGTCATCTGGTAAGTCAATGTTGTCAGGTAAGTCAATAGTTTCAGGTAAGTTTTCAGCTGTAGGATTTTGATCATTTTGTTCTTGTACAGGGTTAACTGGATATCTCGAGAGTGCATCTGCGTTTGAATTCATTTTACCTTTTTTATATTGAATTTCGTAATCGTATTCTTCCAATTTTAGACGCCAACGTACTAACCTTGATCCAGGATATTTGCAATTGAAAAGCCAGTTCAGAGGCTTATGGTCTGTGATTATCGTAAACCGACGACCAAACAGATAGGGACGGAATGTCTTTGTGCCGTAGACGATTGCTAAACATTCTTTTTCAGTAACACTGTAATTACATTCTGCCTTATTCAATGTTCGGGATGCATAAGCGATGGGTTTATCCTTACCCACATCGCCTTGTGACAGAATGGCTGAGATAGCATAATTAGATGCGTCACACGTTAAAATAAATGGTTTTGTAAAATCCGGATATATAAGAATCGGAGCTGTTACTAGTTTTTCCTTAAGTTGTTCAAAAGCTAATTGTTGACTGTTCGTCCAATTAAAAGGGACATCTTTTTTGAGGAGATTTGTTAATGATTTAGCGTATTTTGAGAATTCTGGAATAAAACGACGATAATAAGAAGCTAAACCAAGAAAAGACTTGATATCTTTAGGACATTGCGGCACAGGGAATTGCATGACTGCTTTAATTTTATCAGGGTTAGGTTTGACTCCTTCGTCACTAATGATATGGCCTAGATATGCGACTTCTTTTCTCAGGAATTCACATTTATCTGGTTGAAGTTTTAATTGAAATGTCCTTAGTTTTTCGAATATGAGATGGAGCTTTTCTATGTGTGATGGAAGGTCATGTGAATATACGACGATGTCATCTAGATACACAAAACAGTGTATTCCTTGAAGGCCAGATAGAACTGTGTTCATAGTTCTTTGAAATGTGGCTGGTGCGTTTTTTAGTCCAAAGGGCATTCGATTAAACTGAAAGTGTCCTTGAGGAACACTAAAGGCTGTTTTCGGCGCATCAGCTGGTGACATCTGGATTTGGTGAAAGCCGGAAGCTAAATCTAGGGTTGTAAAGTATTTGGACTTACCCAACTGGTCTAGAATTTCAGAAATATTGGGAATCGGGTAAGAATCGCCAATTGTAATATCGTTTAAACGACGGTAGTCAATAACTACACGCCATTTACGTTGACCAGAGGCGTCCATTTTTTTTGGAACTATCCAAATTGGAGACGACCATGGTGATATTGATGGTTTGATTATTCCGTCATTTAACATTTTATTGATCTGGGATTCGACTTCTTGTTTATGTACAGCAGGAAATCGGTATGATTTTGTGTTGATGGGTATGGAAGAAGTGGTAGGGATTTCGTGTGTTAAGGCATTCGTAAAAGTCAGTTTGTCATCAGGAAGGTGAAAAATGTCGGAGAAATCAGCACAGAGGTTAAACAGACAATCTCGTTCTTCATTATTAAGATGTGATGTCCTTAGGAGATCTAAAACTTTATTAGTTCGACTAATTACGTTGGTCTCGGTGTTATCGGAATGGGACGTGTGAAATACTTGGTGATTGTTTTGTGTTTCCATGGGCGTGAGTTTTAATTTTAAATCTGAGTTAAGGGTAATTGAGGATTCGGAGATATTTACAACTGATATATTGATTCTTGAATTTGGTTTAACTTTTACAATTGAATTAGCAATAAGGATGGATTCAATAGGGTTTTGGTCTAGGATAAGTCCTTCTCCTATTTCCGGGTTGGACACGGAACACTCTATGATGGTTTCGGTACGAGGTGCGATTACATAAATCGGTTCAGTAAATTTTAGATTAATTTCAACTGTTCCTATTGTAAGTATGTCGTTTTTGAAATCAATTTTGGATTTGTTTTTAGATAGAAAGTCATTTCCCACGATACCATCGTAAGGAAAGTCTATGTCGGGGATAACATGGAATTCGTGACTTAATGAGTTAAATTGTATGGATATATGACCCAATGACTTCATGGGGTTATTTGTAGAATTTATACCAGTAAAAGTGACAATATCTTTCTTTATTTTAGGTGAAATTTCAACAGATGATTTTTTTATGAGGCTTATTGATGCGCCACTATCGACGAGTAGCATTAGTGGTTTAGTGGATATGGATGATTGGACTTCAATATAAGGTAAGGATTTTCTTAGGACGTTTGACGAAATGTTGTGTATTTTCTTAAAATTTGATTTTACAGGATTTGGATCGGTGCATTTGGGATTAATGGATTTGGTATAAGGTTGTACAGATACAGAGGATACAGAGGATGCAGTGGGACACAACCTGTCAGTTTGGGGCTGGTTACCCTGTCGGTTAGGTCGGGCGGATACAGTGGATACAGTGGATACAGTGGATACAGTGGATACAGTGGATACAGTGGATGCAGTGGATACAGCGGATACAGTGGATACAGTGGATACACCTGATACAGTGGATACAGTGGATACAGTGGGTACAGTGGATACAGCGGATAAAGTGGATACAGCGGATACAGTGGGTACAGTGGATACAGCGGATACAGTGGATACAGCGGATACAGTGGATACAGCGGATACAGTGGATACAGCGGATACAGTGGATACAGTGGATACAGCGGACACAGCGGATACAGTGGATACAGTGGATACAGCGGATACAGCGGATACAGTGGGTACAGCGGATACAGTGGATACGGCGGATACAGTGGTGTCATTCGGATTTAGCAGAGATGGTCGGAATTTCGGGCTCGGGAGACACCGTCGAGAGCCCTTTATTCGTTTAAAGACGCGTCCCCTTCATCAACGCCATAGTCTTCGGGTGAGGAGATCGCGTGAATCGGTTGGTTTCGAGAAGGAGCCGATGGTAAGTTGGGTTGGTAGTTATTATTTTTAAATTTTGAATTATTATATTGGCGTTTTCGGCACGCTTCAATCGAGTGGCCTGGGAATTTACAATATCTACATACAATCGGATTAACAGGCCTGGGTGGAAACGTTGGCATGTTGTAGTTATTATATGACCTGTTTTGTGTAATAGGCGTTTTAATTTGAGGTTGACGGAAGCGAGTATGGTTAGAGTTATTACTGGGAAAATTCGCGTTCCTCCCTAAAGAGGCTAGATATATTTTCTCTTCAGATACGGCGAAGTTAATTGCGTCGTTTAGTGTCTCGGGGTCGCGACACCTGACCACCGTAGACAATCGTGGATTAAGGCCAATGACAAAAGTATGTAGCGCTAGGTCCTGCATCGCAGCGACCCGGCCAGCCAGTTCGCCTTTTTTCCGTGTTGGTATTGAAATATTAATTTCTGTTAGTAATTTGGATAAACAAGATTCAATTTTAAGAGCGAACTGGTTGACTGTCTCGCCATTTAATTGACGACATCCTTGAAGATCGGAGAGCAGTGCAGCATAATGCTTTTTATTACCAAATTGTGCTTTTAAAAAGTCTTCTAATTGTTGCCAACTGTCGAAATCTTTAATAGAGCATGCTACTTCTGCACGCCCTTCTAATTGACTAATAATATATTTTAGTAAAATGTCTTGTTGATTCGGTGATGCTAATTTAATTGCGTTACTGCAATTATTTAAAAATGAATTTAATTTGTCTCGGTTGCCATCAAATTTATTTATGAACTTAATTAAAATATTTATGTCGACCTCTTGTACTACAATTTGTTCGTCTCTAGTTTCTTTAGGCATTATGAGATCGGATACGCGTTAGTCTAAACAAAGCGATAAGAATGTCTCGACGCTAATGCGGAGATAAGAAGCTTGCACTGGTCTCTGATTACAATATTAGAACTTAGAATTAATTATAATATGAATGAGATTATTTATTTTTTACACTTCACTTTTATAAATTTTGTTCTCTTTATGGCACTGAGGTAAATTGTTCAAGGACTTACAGGATCACGGCGAGTACGGGGTAGATCATCTTCGAGTTATGTAGTAGATGTATAATACGATGGTCTCGACTGGAACTAGCAGCTGGATATAGCAGGAATCGGGAGGTGTATTTTCCTCCGGCAGGATACAGAGTTGTTAGGAGCTTATGACACAAAGTGAATTTTGTGCTACAGAGCTCACGTAACAAAGTTGACTTGCGATATATTCTATACACGACACAGGGTTGTTTATGACACTGAGTTCACGTTACAGGGTTGGTTTGCGGCACTGAGTTCACGTTACAGGGTTGGTTTGCGACACTGAGTTCACGTTACAGGGTTGGTTTGCGAGTTTGCGACACTGAGTTCACGAACAAGAATTAGTTTTCGATGTACAGAGAGTTCACAAAATATTCACTTCACGAGACGTACCGGGGACCTTATATTTTTGATCCCACCGCTGCCACCAATGTTATACGGGTTTTAACGAGAGTCTTTTTAAAAAAGAAATTACAAATAAATCTAGAAATAAAAGATCACTTTATTTAAATTATTAAATTGAAACAGAGGAAATAGTAGAAATTGTAAAAGACAAGTGATCAGACCCGATGTTGAATTGAGACTGACTATAGAATGATTAGCTTCTAACATGCTTCTAAAGAATAGTGCTTACGTGACATAGCGTAAGGGTTACCACATACATAGAGCGTATATAACAGATCGCAGCTAAATAATACCGCCTTTAAAGCAGTGTTGTGTTCCTTATATGAGTAAGGTGAACAGATCTCCTAGTGAGAATCGGCAACACACTTGCGATGCTTCTGGTGTTGCAGGCGTCTATAGCTACGGTAATCGCTTACCATCAGATGAGCCGTAAGCTGGTTTACCGACCCAGTTGTATAAAAAAATAACCTCTTCATCGTGTTGACCATTTTGACCCATCAACTAAGAATTAATCGCTTGCATAAAGTACCTCCATAGATTTAATAGAACGGTAATTAATTTCGTGTAAAGTCTAGTACCTATGAGTTCTCGCTTTAATAAAATTAAAATGTTATATTCTTTGCTTTCACAGGTGTTGCTGTCGACGTCCATCCTTGTTGGTGGTGTGATTGGATGTCTTTTAGACAACTTGATCCCCGGTAAGTTTGTTACGTTAATTACAATTTCATTAAATTAGGTTTTAATGGGTATCTGTATTTTTATTAAATGTTGTGTTAACGCACACTAATTGTTACCTGAATAAACTAAAAATACACTTGCGATATTTGCAATATTGATATATTGCTTTATAATGTGAACTAGCTGCTGCCCGCGACGTTGTCTGCGTGCGTTCACTGCTCGTTCCCCGTAGGTGATAGCGTGATAATATGTAGCCTATGTTCTGACCCGACTTCTTAATAATATTCGTGCCAAATTTGAAGTAAATCCATGCAGTACTTTTTGAGTTTATCCCGGACATACATACAGACAAACAGACAAAAATTCTAAAAACTATATTTTTGGCTTCGGTATCGATTGTAGATCACACCCCAAGTATTCTTTTAAAAAAATATTAAATGTACAGTTTTGACCTTCCTACCATTTTATTATATGTATGTATAGATAAACACAATCATATATGAATTGGATATGTGAAGAGTTACTAGAAGATTTTCTTAAGGTACGAATCTGAGTTAGCTCTGATACATTTTCAATACCATTTTTTTTATAAGTACCTACAGTAATTATTATGAAACTAAGCTGAAACGGCCTGTAAATCTCCCATGGCTGGGTATATACCACTTCACTTATAATGGGAATAAATGAGACGAGTAATTGGAGTTGGTAGGTAGCACAATAAACATATTTACTGAATACACTTTTTAATATTAATTTTGATACACGTTTAATATTACGCTTAATACATGTTTTAATATCAAAATGACTTCAAAATCATTGAGCTTATTATTATTTGCGGTGTGCATTCCAAAGAAATAGGTTAAAGTTCTCGAAAGAATAACGTGAATTTTTCGAACTCCACGCCTCGAACTTAAATTTGAGGATTGCTTAAATATTTAAAGCGTCTAAACCGAAGTAGAGCGGCGCGAAGGAATAAGGCCTTTAATATCTTTATATATATATATGAAAGCCAAGTTGAAAGTATTTGCGTGGCTAGATAAAATATTTGACTAAATAGGATGTAGAAACTGAACTGAATCTGCGTTAAAATGACCCACTGTTGGACAAAGACTTTATCTAAGCTTTTAAAATTTTCTAACCAAGAGGAACTAAATAACTGACTGACTCAACAACTTAATGTGCTCACGAGAAAAAAACGCGCAAATGCGACACAAACGCAGAATCTAGACATAAACATTTGTAAAACAACTATTTATACATATATATATATATATATATATATATATATATAGAGAGAGAGAGACATAAATATCTGCATTGAGCGGGATTCAACCTACGAATGTCAGATAGTCATGATAGATTTATCACCACTGCTCTGTTAACGAATAAATTCGAATAACGTATTAAATCGATACATAAAAAAAAAAGATAAGAATAAATATGAGACACTGTATACTGTAGTATATTTTTATATTTATAGACTCTTTCACAGATCATTTTGCTAATATTTCTTTTTTATACCACGTAGAAAAAACAACTGACAGGAAAGTACCTACTGGTACTATTTATTTATAATACGAGTAAATCACGTCAAAAGATCCCTTAGTCAAATGGAATACTCGATTATGTTTTGTGAACACACTCCTGTTGCTGTCCATTTATAATTCGGATATCCATTTCGTAATCAAAGTCAGATAACTGCATACATAATACAGCCGTAACGCTTTTTACATTCTGAATATTTTGTTCGTATATGGACTGAAAAATACTTTTTACATTTTTAAATTTATTTTTTTTATGTTAAATTTGAAAATTGTATATTTACATTTTTATTTATTACTAGCTGACCCCGCAAACGTTGTTTTGCGATATATGTTATTAACCCCCGCAACCCCCTCTTGTGGGTGGAATTTCGTAAAATCCGTTCTTAGCTGACCTCTACTCGGCGAAAGGAATATTCCTACCACAAGTCTCTACGCCTTATGGTTCCAGAGATATCGTGATGAGTCAATGGGTGGAAATCTCTTTTATATATATAGATTTTTTTTAAATATAATCCAGTGTTATTTGACATTGTTTTAGGACTGACAGCCTTGTTAGGGTTCCGTACCCAAAGGGCAAAAACGGGACCCTATTACTAAGACTTCGCTGTCCGTCCGTCCGTCCGTCTGTCACCAGGCTATCTCAAGAACGGCGATAGCTAGACAGTTGAAATTTTCACAAATTATGTATTTCTGTTGCCGCTATACAACAATTAATACTAAAAACAAAATAAAATAAATATTTAAGGGGGGCTCCCATACAAAAACGCGATTTTTTTTTTAAATTTGTATACCTACTGCTGTTTACATAGTCAATGGTACGGAACCCTTCGTGCGCGAGTCCGACTCGCACTTGGCCGATTTTTTTTGGATCAGATATTTAGATATATATATTTGTAAAACTTGTTTCTAATCTGGAGACATTAATTAAAGTCTTTTGGGGTCATCCATAAATTTTGTATTCTGTATAACAATCTTAAAAGGAATTATAATAACTTATTTCAAGCATAATGTAACAAGTGTCCTATATAACATACCTACTTAAATAATTTTATATTATAAAAAGAAAGAATACCGTCTGTATAAGTTAATTTTTGATATGTATTTTTTCATGAATTTAAATAAAAACTTATTTTTATACCATATAGCTAGTACCAAGTAAAAAATAGTAACAAGTCACGAAATTTGCTTAGTCTGTTTATATCTAATGGTTCTTCCACAAATGAGCAAAAAGTTAACGCATGAAAAAATAATAAAATACAGTCGAATTTCGTCTACTGAATGACAACTACACCGATGGATATTTCCATATTTCAGCAGATTAAGCACATAGAAAATATTTTTAATAATTCCTTTTGATAATGCTATTCGTGTTTGGTTGTTTGGTATTCAATCCACGTGTCGGTAAAGCTACACGTGCGTGCGTCTTTGTGCTCACCGTGATTTGTCATAAATGTATTTACTTATGTTATTGCTATAATATATTTTTTATTTGTTGTGGTTTGGGCGTAGGTTCTTGTGCACTTGTCAACTTAACATTTTAACGTTAAGAATAATATTAATATTTATTCTTGTTAATATTTCTTATACGACTAACAAGCGTACACTCCTTACGATGGTAAGTAATTACCGTACCCTATAGACGGCCTGAAACAGTTGAAGCATCGCAAGCGAGTTGTCGACCATATCCCGTACTCTCCCAGGAGCTCTACTCACCATAGGAACAAAAAACACTGCTTGAAAGCAGTATTATTTAGCTGTGATCTTCTGTAAGGTCGAGGTACTTCCCCAGTCGGGCTGCTCTGCTGCTGATTTTGAGCTGGATATATCTTACAGTGCCCTACCTCAGTAGATACAACGTATACGATACGTGTTGTAATAATTTATTAGTTTAGTTTAGTCACTGAAACAGAAGGAATTGCCTTTGCGTGATCAGCTATTGCAGTTATTTCATAATTAATTTTATTTCATTACCTTATCATATTTATAACGTAATATTTTACATAATTATGTATAATATTAAAACTAAAAGCAGGCTATCTTTAAACAATGAAACTAAAAAAAAATAATAGAGAGAGAACTTATTAAAACTTGTAAGTTTGATTTTTTTAATGGCTGTTTTCTAAATTGATATTATCTTCACCGAATTCGCCTGAAATTAAAGTAAAAATTATTACATAAATTTCACTTTAACCTTGAATAACTTTGAAACTCGTCGGTTTATCAAAAGTCATAAGAGTCATTTATTTGTAGAGCGTTCAATTTCCTACAAATATATTTATCGCGCATAGAAAATTAGAAATCCGTCAATTACTTTGTGAGCTAGAAAGTTGTAAAAAAAAATTTTTTACATGTTATTTATATGGAAAATAGAAACCTTCGATGCGCGACCTTTACATATTAAAATTACCAGAGCTCTATGAGCTACAATTTTCACAGGCGTCTTTTTTCGGTACTCTAAAGATATTTCGATGCGAGCTTTTAAAAAAAATTGACGATTTTTTTTGAATCAGCCTAGGACTAGGGCATATATAGGTATACTATTTTCGAAAATGACTTAAACAGTAAACATCAACATTTTTTAATAGTCCGCTTCACGTGGAATGCCGCTAACGTGATGAATGTAACGTTTTGGACATTTTTATAACTTTCACATCTTAGTGCTTTATTAATATTCCATCAGAAAAAAATATCATACATCAATTAGCAACTACCAATCATCATTTCACCGATTATTTGTAATATATTAATCTTTCATTTATTAATAAACCATATTTGAGAACCGTTTTGATTTACTTATAGCACTCTCCATATCGCCTGCGGTGGGTTCGATTCCCTTTCGGGAGAATATTGTTTGTCTGTTTACTAGTGAAGCTACCATCGATTAGGAATTCTGGTAACAAACTCAAAAGTTACTCTTTTTAAGTCATAATACATTTACTTAACTACTAAAATAAGTCATACCTATGAACCAGCGTGAAACGTAGATACCGTAAAACCCTCGAGGTACGCATATTAGTATCTTTGTCATTTATATAATCGTGTAAAATAATAGTAAAATAATAATAATTGGATAAAATAAACTTTATTATTTGTAAAAGATTAATACGTAATGAAAAAGTTAACGAACAGAAAAACAATATACAATCGGCGGCCTTGTTGCTAATAGGGCGATCTCATTCCGAGCTACCGGCGTTACTTCTATAATATTCTTTAGTCTTTACTTATTAAAGATTTAATTAATAAAAATTATATTGTTTATCTATACTAATATAATAAAGCTGAAGAGTTTGTTTGTTTGATTTTTTGTTTGTTTGTTTGTTTGTTTGTTTGTTTGTTTGTTTGTTTGTTTGAACGCGCTAATCTCAGGATCTACTGGTCCGATTTGAAAAAATCTTTCAGTGTTAGATAGCCCATTTATCGAGGAAGGCTATAGGCTATATATCATCACGCTAAGACCAATAGGAGCGGAGTCCACGCTGACGAAGTCGCGCGCAGAAGCAAGTTTATAATAATTTATGAGGATATTATAAGTCTTAACAAATTTAGAGATTAACACATATATTTAGAACACTTTGCTAGGTTAATTTTTATTCGTGACCATTTTTCCCCCATAACTAGCTATATAGAAATATTGGAGTTTTTGAAATTCTTCTAATATTATAGGCACCGATGAGGAAAGGGGTCTCGCAGCGTGGGCCAAGGAGATGTCTCTGGAATGTGCTGCGGGCGAGACCGCAGAAACTTACGACTTTCCTGTCGGGATGAGCTTCATACGCAGGTATGTGATTATCCAATTGTATTTTCAAAGTTATATATGAAATAATAATAAGTTGTACAATCGACCCGAGCAAAATATGCTTAAAATATTTATTTCTTATGATGAGATAGATTTCTTCTATTTAATTTTAACAAACCTTTTATTTTAAGGATGCAACATTGATTTATTTGCATATAGTATCTATTAGTTATAAAGATTTAAAAAATCCAAGTTACATCTACACTAGAAATAAATCCTTCACATTCAACGAACCCTAATGGGGTAAAACAATTTGTGTCAGCTCCGACACGTGGCTTGAAGAACGATTACCGTGACATTTAAAATTACATTTATCTCTTTCTTTTACGTTGTGCGATAAAACTTCAGTTTTAGGGCAGTTATACCAAATACCGTCTTTTGTTTATTAAGGAAATAACCTTTAATAATGTATCCGCGGCCATAAGACACAATACAAACACAAACGTCTAGACCACGACAAACGTCTGTATAGCCTATTAAAACATTTATCATGACAGAGGTCTACATGTTCATGTCTTTTTTTTTCAAACTTTCATAATCACTAGCACTATGATTCAAATTCAAAACGGAATAGATATTTATCATGTTTTGTTGTTGGTAATTATGAGTTATATTTCGACACATGTGTGATCATGTATACTTCTACATGTCAATCGTAATTAATATTAGAATTAAAATACGGTAAAATCCTTTCAGGTGGAAGTGGACAAGCTACCTCCCGTTCATGCCAACTTACGAGCAGGGTAAGTTTACGGCTCTCTTCTTCAAGAAGAAATTATGAGAGAAAATATTATTAGTCAAGTAATATCCAACTAAATTCTGATTATGTGGAATGAAATTTTCCGACAAAAACTGATTTATCCAGGTTTTTTCTATATAAGAGTTATGTCGTGAATTATTCAGTAATACTATGTTGAAAGATTAACAAGCATCAATTTTCATGGATTATTGTAAACTAAAACTCGCCCACGACTTTGAGCGCCTGGAGTTTTAAATCAGGTTTAGTACGTAAATAGCTCCATTTCACGATTGTATCTAGATGAAAATGTTAAAAAAAACCGCACCCAATTTTGTTTAATACTTATAGCTTAACAAACATACCGTTTGACAGTAAAACTAAATTTGTTTTTTTTTTATGTTAATCCTATAAATTTAATGTTACTGAAATACGTTTCTGAATACCTTTTACATACAGACAGACGTCAACCGGTTCTGTTTTAATTATTGTGTTCTAGTACATTAAAGTTTACAGGTTACATTAGTATTAAAATTAAGTTTTTACGTTATAAGCGTACTTATTGGTTTTGGTCTAATTATGTCATACTTTTTTGAAAACTTAAAAATGATATGAAAGAAAATTACATTTATATAAACTTAACACAGAACAAAGGCGGAAAAAAGTCTGGAAGAATGGTTCCAGGTTTTAACTTTCCGCTTATTTATGTATCAACCATAATTATATAAAGTAACTTATAGATACCGTGAGAAACCCGCCTGGGATTCAATTTTGTCTTCGTACAGACACACGTAATTGTCAATATAAGTTACTCTGGATGTATTTGTTCGCTTGAAATCTCCAGAGATAACGTCGAGATAACTTTCACAGATAATGTAATAAGATTAAAGTATGTGAACATTTTGAAGCTTTTCAAAATATTTAATTTATTTTTTAACCACTTTCGCAATGGAAATAGAATACAAATTCTAAAAGGTATTGAAAAAACTGTAAAAAATTAGCCAAATTTGTCAAGCCCATCCTCAAGATTCCAATTCACTTTTAGTCAATATCATCAATTAGTAAATATTGTTGCGGTTTTTTTAAAGTTAAGTAACAAATGTATCCAATGTTGAATTAAGTAAAGAAAATATTGTATTACTATTGTAATAGTGAAATGTAATTATAACTAGAAGTTTAAAATAAATATATTGAACTGTTTGTATTGTTTTATTACTACTATTGTGGTCCTAATAATTAGTTTCAGGTCAAAGATATTTCTACTGAAATAGAAATACATTAGAAAGATTTTTTTTTTAAATCTATACTAATATAATTATAAAGCTGAAGAGTTTGTTTGTTTGTTTGAACGCGGTAATCTCTGGAACTACTGGGCCGATTAGAAAAATTCTTTCAGTGTTAGATAGTCCATTTATCGAGGAAGGCTATAGGCTAATACTAAATGTGTATACAAAATTTCAGCTCTATCGATTGAAGCTATGCTTCAAAATTGAGTTGCAAGATTCCACCCTAATGAACATACATTAGGTACCTACTTTATACATTGCAAGTTGAATAAAAGGTTTTAATTAAAACAAATAACGAATCCAACGGTTTGAAAGAAAAAAGTTATTGAACGCACCAATTGAATGAGTGGTATATTTGTATACCACTCATTCCATAATTTCAACAGAAAAACACAAATCACATAAAGTGTTCGTAATCCAAATGTTTATTGTTAATCGTTTGCAAGTACTACTAACTTTAAGTTTAATTCAAACGATGGCGCCACTATCTATTGAGATAAACATATAAAAATAACCAAAGGTCGCGAGTTCAAGTCTGAACAGTATCACTATTTCTCTAGTTCTGTCTTTGTTTTTACAAAGTCGTCCTCGGTTGTTAAGATAAACAGTTGAACCATCAATAGAACGGAATGAAAGGTTATGAATAATTCTTATACAAAGAAAGAAGTCAGTGGAAATAATGCAGAAAGCTTTAGAATTACCAGTTTATTGCTTATTATAAGGTGAAATATTAATAGAACTTTATAAATTACTAGCTGACCCGACAGACGTTGCCCTGTCTTATCTTTTGTATGGGAATATAGAAAATTGTTGTTTTAAGACTTTTTCAGGCAATTTTTTAAAATTTTCTCACCGTAACAACCGTCCTCGCACTTCAAGGAATATTATAAAAAAAGAATTAACGAAATCGGTTCAGGTGTTCTCGAGATTTGCGCTTAGCAACACATTCAGCGATTCATCCATACTAATATTATAAATGCGAAAGTAACTCTGTCTGTCTGTCTGTCTGTCTGTCTGTCTGTCTGTCTGTCTCGCAATCACGCCAAAACTACTGATCAGATTTAAATAAAATTTGGTATATAGATATTTTAGAGCCTGGGAAAGGACATAGGCTACTTTTTAATGCTGAAAAAAGGGTGTAAGGGGTTGAAAGGTGGGAATGAAAATTTGTATGGAAGCGTGTTCGTGTTTCGTAACTGTCAAACATTTAATGTTCATCCCGTGGATATGGTAAAGTCTCCCCTAAAATTAAAGAACGTATTAAAATAAACGTTTCGAATCGACAACATATATCCACAATATACGGAAAGTGGCGTATTTTAGATTTTAAAAATGTATAATAATGTCTAATGAAAACGGATTGACATAATTTATATTGGTTGTCAAATATATGCGTGCGTTCAGAAATTTATTTAGTGTAAACTAAGGAAAATATATCAAGCTACTAAAAGCTATAAAGTATTTATATAATATATTGACTTTAACTGGGTTGACAGAATAATCTGGAATGTTTCAATGAGACCAATCAATTGAACGGTTTTTTTTTTGTATTTAATTCATTTTTACATTTATCATTTATCGTATATTTAAGTAGCTTGATATATTTTTCTAAGTTTACTCTAAATAAATTTCTGAACGCACCGCACGCATAAATATTTGACAACCAATATTTATTATGTCAATCTGTTTTCATTAGACATTATTATACATTTTTAAAATCTAAAATACGCCACTTTCCGTATATTGTGGATATAAATGTTGTCGATTCGAAACGTTTATTTTAATACGTTCTTTAATTTTAGGGAGACTTTACCATATCGATGGGATGAACATGAAATGTTTGACAGTTGCGAAACACGAACGTTATACATCATAATTCCATTATAGTAGAGGAGACATGGAACATCGATCTTCACCGATCTGATAACTCGATGAGACATATTTTTTATCAAGTATAATTTATAAACAAATATGCCTATGATAACTTGCCTAACGAAAAGTGGTCATAGCTATTATTTTTTTTTTAGTTTTTGCAGGCAAGCCTATATGATTGGTTTTGTAATTACAATATCCTTACCTATGATATCAATTTTGATTCGAACAGATCGATGTAGTATCGAATATAGGTATATATTGACCTACCTGTTCACGTCTACTTGCCAGGAGGTAGCCGTGACCAAAAATAAGTAGGCAAGCCTACGTAGGCATATTCTGTGTGCTAAAAACTATCAATTGAGATAAAACTCATTCGGTTATCATATGAGTGAAGGTGATGAAAAAAAAATTGATTAAAATTATTTAAATTAAAAGTAGCTATGACCACTTTTCGATAGGCAAGTTATCATAGGCATATTTATTTATAAATTATATTTGATAAAAAATATGTCTCATCGGTGAAGGTCGCTCTTCCACGTCTCTTAGACCATTATTTTATAATTTTCCTGTGGCAGGACTACTGGAAGAGATTCCATCATGGGATAAGTAGTGCCTTTGTGCCAGCATTGTTTATAAGTGCTATTTCGTATTGTTTTCCAGTGTAGATAAATTGTTAAATAAATAAATACAAATTTTCATTACAACCTTTCAACCCCTCACACCCTTTTTTCGCATTAAAAAGTAGCCTAGGTCCTTTCTCAGACTCTAGACTATCTGTATACCAAATTTCATTTAAATCTGCTCAGTAGTTTTCGCGTGATTCCGCGACAGACAGACAGATCCAGTTACTTATGCATTTATAATATTATAGCATGGATTATAAACCTGAAAGTTGTTTTGTTTTTTTTAAACGCGCTAAACTCAAGAACTACTGATTCGAATCGAAAAATTCCTCTGAGGTGGATAGCCTATTTAAAGAGAAAGGTTATGCTTTAAGAAGAGAGAAGGCTATTTTTTTCCCTCAAATCAACGCGGGTGAAACCGCGGGCACAGCTAGTTTTTATATATATAGAGATGTACCTATGAATAATTAACGAATGTTAGAGATAAATCATTAAGATACCTTTGTCTCAACCTTACATTGATGTTAACTGATTTATACAAAAATTATTTTCTAGAAGGTAAAGTAATAAAATTTTCTGATGTTACTTGTGCATTCATCCTGTAACATCCCACTGCTGGGCATAGTCCTCTTTCTCCATATAGGAAAAGGATTGGAGCTTAAAACACCACGTTGCTCCATTACGGGTTGGCAATGTTACAAGATGTTACTTGTATTCTTGTCTTTTCTATAGGCACAAGTAGCCAGTCACTCGTTTGATGACTGGTTACAAAACCTTTAAAACTACAAGGAGCTGATATTGAAATAATATGGCATGGATTTAAGAAATCTTCCTCTGTAAAGATATAGATGGGAGTTTTCTTGCATACAAGTACAAAAGCGTTATCTATGGCATCGATAATAATAATTGAAAACAGTGTTCTAAAATTTTTGTAATTACACGCTTTGGAAGATTAATAATTGTGTTTGCCAGCAAACGAAAAAAACCGAATTCAATTACATCGACAAGTAATACAACGTAAGTAGATGAAAAAAATTAACAAACGCACTAGTCGTCAATACGATTTTTGAAAGTTCCCTTCGATTTCTCTGGGTTCCCATCATCAGATCCTGGTTTCCTTACCATGGTACCCTTGGGATATCTCCTTTCCAATAAAAAATTGGACTACTCTGTAAAAAGTTATTCGTGGTCATATCTTACAATCAGTGAGTGAAAAATTAATCATCCCCTGTTTAAAACAGGCTGTTTTCCGACCCTTATGGTTAGATTTTTATTTTCAAATTTATATGGGACCAGTTTCGGGGTATACTCTTTCCAATAAAAAGAATTATCAAAATTGGACTACTCTGTAAAAAGTTATGCGTGATCTTACATAAAGAAAATATAGCCGTCGAATTGATAACCTCCTCCGTTTTTTTCGTCGGTTAAAAATAATGATAAAATTTTGTTTAGAATTTTTTTTATATTTTTATACATTTAAATATGAGGTTTGGTTGAAATGAAACAACTTTTACGGATTTTATCGCGGTTATTATTAAGTTTTTTTTAATTCCCGACGTTTCGGATACTTTACAGCAACCATGGTCACGGGAGGTCCTGCTGTGACCATGTTTCAGTTCATCATGTTCATGACTCAGTCCTCCCGTTTCAAGTTGTTTCATTTCAATGAATAAAATTCGCGTAAACAGTAGAAAACAATATGAGGTCTGGTTGTTTGTTTGATTGTTGGTACAGAAGACTATTTTGTTTAAGAAATGCTATGATATAAATTAAATCTACTATTAGATTATCCAATTACCAGTACTATGTACCGCAAAGGCATTTTATATTAATTAGTCCTGTCACGGTCGCCATGTGATATCGGAGGAGGTTCCGTACAGGGAGCGAGTGCACGTCCATTAAAGACAAGAGTTGACATGATACTAATTTATTTAATGAACATCCTTAAACGATCACATTATATTTGTAAGTATTAATTTTTTGTACTGCAATTATAAATTAAGCAGGTTAAAATTTCGTTGCAATGTGAATCTTAATATATATAAATCTCGTGTCACAATGTTTGTCCTCAATGGACTCCTAAACCACTTAACCGATTATAATAAAATTCGCACACCATGTGCAGTTCGATCCAACTTGAGAGATAGGCTATATTTAATTTCGATATATATAATTAATATATACAAAAATATATAAGGCGGTACGAAGTTCGCCAGGTCAGCTAGTAATTCAATAAAATTGTGTCATACGATTTCCTTATAATTAAAATGCGAATCACTTACCGTCTGCCGGATGAATTAAGCGTAGCGACGTGACGGTGAGACGCTCTTTCAAGATTTTCTATATCCTTTACGTGACTCATCGAGCACTTTATTCTTTATAACAATTAAATTGAGATTAGGTAGTCATTTAGATCCCTAAGGTTCGCAGTTATTAACTATAGCATAGAGTAAAAAGGGTAAATTTAAATAAATTGATACCTTTTTTAAAAGCTTTAATTTTACTTCCAATGTATGTAATATGTGTGTATAACTTGATCTAACCATTAGGATGAAATCTTGAAACTCTAATTTTGATTAACCGAGTGAGCAGAAATTTGTACCTAATTAGACGTTTAGTTTGGATGACAATGCATGTTTAGTTATTTGACGAAATTCTAAATCCGACAAGATTTCTAAAAATAACGGACTAAATTTTTTATGTTTTCCTACATTACGGGTATCAAATGAAAGGACTTTCTGAGATATGATATAAAATTATGTTTTACTGTTAAAATATTATAATCATGGCGATATTAAGCTGTTGATCGTCTATTGCTAAACACAGATATTGAGAAAAAGAAACATAAGCTGTAAAACTTCACGACACGGAGCGTAATATCGCATACCAGGGATGCAAATGCTTATCAAGTGCATCAATTATACATCATCATTTATCAATCAAATTTTGAGTTCAAATTTTATTTGTATTATGAAGTCAAATTGTATTTATTTGGTCAAATTTTATTTTTGGACGATATAGTAACAAATGAGTAAGTGGACCTGTTTCAGTGTTTTTGGAAAATTCTACCCTTAAGGTGATGAAAGAGGGGTAGACAATGGGTTGCTAATTTATAAATGGGTTTGTATTGAAGTCCGTCTTTTCTAGAGTTAGAGGCAAGAAATTTTATCCTTAAGCTTTTGATAGCAAAAATATAAATACCTAGCATTTTTGAAATCTAATGGAGGCGAAATAGAGCTTGGACATTTTGTATGAAAATACAAAAAGTAAGACACTTGAAATTTGGAAGTCCATCATTTTTTTAATTATAAATATCCATCTTTATTTTTAGACCCGGTTAGGTAATGATATATTCAATTAGAAATAAAGGAGTAAATAAGTTTTCCAGACTTTATGAAACTTTTCGCCTGAAAAAAAATTGAAAATTTGACCGTCACATTAAAAGTTAGAAGTATGAAACTGCATTTGTATAGGTAGGAAATTCGTTTTTGGACTGCGTAGAGGAGGATCTGAGGGCGATGGGCAAGCTTACGAATTGGAGGAGGGTCGCCAGAGATCGGGACAAATGGTAGAAAATCGCGGAGGAAGCCAAGACCCACAAAGGGTTGTAGCGCCACTGGAAGGAAGGAAAGGAAATTAGTTTGTATTGCTGAAATTCCCTAAAAATTGGCGGACTAGACCTTAAAGTAAATATGTTATTCACACAAAAATCCAAATTTTAATGTGGTTTATATCGTTTTTAATTGTTAAAAAATGAATCTAATTATTTATCGCATAGTAGGTATATAAATTTTATACGCCCCTGAAAATACGTCCCTATTATTCTCTTGAATAATATGATGTTACCCTCAAAACACACTTCTTAATACATTTCGCGATAAATGTCTTATAAAATTTATCCCTAAAGAACACATTTTCTGACTTAAAATTTATTTTCAAAAACATATTTTATCATTTTTAGTATTTGTTTGTTTGTCTATCACTATTAAAAGTTTTCCACGTGCTGGATTTACGAAGAGAGTAAGCTTAATCTAAAATAAAAATGCCACGAAACGCAACTCTTAGCGGCGTCTCCTATCCTTTAGGCCAGAGCTATCCACACGCGTAGACGGGACATTTCAGTAAACCTGTTTAGTATTAGGTCTCAATTATAGGTCAGTCATGAACTTGCAGGACAGCGAATAGTGCAACGAGCTGGTGTTTACGGGCGGCGCACGCATACTAACCTGTTGGGCTGTGGTGGGGTCGGGGGGAGGGTATCGACCGGGGCGAGGCAGTGGCAGTCCCGGCCGCGACCCGCCAGCGATTGCTCGTTTTCGCAAGAAGTTACTAGAGTTCGCATGTGATCGCAAGTGACCGCAATTGACCGCACGTGTTCGCAAGTTTTCCGAAGTATCGAAATGCAGCCGGCAGCACGCTGGCCGCATTGAATACACGTTACCAGGTGAATATATCAGATAATTATAGAATGTTCGTGTTTTCTGAATGTTTAGGTTGGTTTACCGATATGTTTTAGTAACGGCGTTGTTCTTTTTCGAAGTATTTACGACGTTTTGGTATGTATAAGTCAAGAAGTGCTCAGGGTGTATGTTTTTTGTTAACGTTAAATATTGTGTTGTTAAAGTAAGGAACATAAGAACAGTCTTGCTAATAAATAAATAATAGTCTGTTTGTGTTAGACGTTTTATCGTATACCTACGATAAATCGTCTAACCCAAACAGACTATTATTTTGTTTAACTACTCCAATTCAAATAAAACTCGAGCCCGATCGATATTTCTATCACAAACAAAAAATTCCTCTTTGTTTATTTTGATAACAACAACCGTCACAATTCTATTTTAAGAAGAAATTAATGTAAGATTTTTATTATGCCATGAATATATTAAAACGTTTCCTTCATGATTATATACTTTACTATATTTTAATGACGTGGTATGCGTATGTCAGTTTTTTTTTGTAGTTTGCTACTGTCGTTGTACATTAAAAGGAACAATAGAAAATAATAAGTACGGATATATTGAATTGTTTTCTCTTAAAAAGCAAACAGTCATATTTCGTCTTAAGTCATTATTTATCTATTTTTTTAAATTTAATATTTCTCATTACGTTTATCGTAATATTCGTAATAAGACACAAAAGTTAATTCCAGTATGTTGTGTAAACATCTTGTTTTCATGTTTCATTTATAAGTTCCAGATTGTCTATCAATAGTCTAATTAAAAAATATTAAGAAGTAAATGAAAATTAAGCGTTAAAATTAAAAACGCTAATAAGGAATTTCTAAATGGAGTGCAAAACATCATGTTTCGTGTACCTTTAACAATTCGAGAAGTCCATTAGCAAATAGATATCTTGTTTATACAACTAGGTCGGTAAACAAGCGTACGGCTCGGCTCACCTGATGGTCAGCGATTTCCGTAGTCTATCAGAAGTATCGCAAGCGCGTCGTTGCCGACCCTACCTACAACCCCCCCCCCCCCCCGAACTCTGGTCATCTTACTCACCACAGGAACACAATACTGCTTAAAAACAGTATTATTTAGCTGTGGTCTTCTGTAAGGTCGAGGTACTTCCCCAGTCGGGCTGCTCTAGATTATGAGCGCATGTTTTAGAATTATACAGGATGTCCGGTCTCGAGTTACCGATAATTTAAGGTTACAATATATATCTAATTTCATCGACAAAAACACCCATATATGGGTGTCTAACCCTCCTCCTGTCGGAATGGTCGCCATTGTAATTTTTTTTATATTAAAATGGCGGCCATTCCGACAGAAGGGGGGGTTAGGTTAGGTTAGTCGTGTATATTTTTCACAAATATACGTAGGTGATACGAAGTACACCGGGCCATCTAGTTATAATATAAATTTGATATTATTGGACATTAAAAACTCATTTGTGAGATTTTCGAAGCTCATCAGATATTTTTTCAGCCCAAAATATTACAGATTAGTATTTGCATCTTTTCACGGGAATCAATAAAGACTGAATCTCAATAAGAGTAGGTATATATGTTTTCTGTGTTATGCGATAACCTGACCAATTTTAACTCATTTTAATATTAATTTTTTGAAAAATTAAAAGTGAATTGATCTGAGAATGAGAAATCTATATTATGTGGGTTTCACTCTCTCTATCTCTATAAAAATGTTAGTTTTTTTCTCTCTCATAAAGATTAGTTTTGCCTAAATATCTTTCGTGTACAGACATCGGCCGGTCACAGTGGTTATATGTTTTTTTTATAGCCAAGATTTTTTTTATTATATAATGGTACTTATTTCTAAAGGCATCTGCACTAAGCATAGCTTGTATCTCAGATGCCAGGCATTCAATTACCAGACGAATAGTTATTCAGCGAATTATCATTTATTTAAATGATCTATAATATAATAAATATACAGAACATACATCAGGTACAAAGTTCACAAATTTTAGTAAATGCCAGTCGACATTCTAGTTTGTCTTCTTTAAATATTCATAACGTTGGCAGCAGCCATTTTGATACACATACACGGTCGTTGCGGTGCGGTTATTACTATCACTTAATTTCAGCTGGCTTTTAAAAAGCGTACCTTTATATACTTTTCACTACATTTTTAAATGTAGTCTGATACAGTCAGTATCAGTAGTTACTGGTTTACTAACTGAGGTAGGGTATAGCAAGAAATTTACTGCTCAAAATATTGAGCAGCACGACTGGGGTACTACTGGGGTAGTACCTCGACCTTACAGAAGATCACAGCTAAATAACACTTAGTTCAAGCAGTGTTGTGTTCCTGTTGGTGAGTACTGGGGACGAGGTCGGCAACGCGCTTGCGATGCTTCCGGTGTTGTAGACGTCTATAAGCTACGCGCTACGGTAATCGCTTACCATCAGGTCAGCCGTACGCTTCTTTGCCGATCTAGTTACATAAAAAAAAAGTATGTGAAATGATATTTTTAACATTGTTAAACTTACATTGTCACTTACAGTACACATTTACCATGTTAGTTGTTCGTCAATTCGAGTCCTCGATATTTTGGTACTATTGCAAGCGGTTACGAATACATCATTCATTATATTACAGTAAATATAGCGTTTACACTTTACGTATCATAGGTATTTCACCATTATATATACACGCATTATAAAATTGGAATAGCATTATAGCATGGTCATTCTTGCAATCTGAAGTGTTTTAAAGTGACTTTTAAATTGATTTAACATCAAAATTATATTTATATACACATATTATAATTAATAAAATATATAAAAAAACCACTGAGTTGTATAGCCTTTTAATTAATCTTTTGAAAATATTTTCATAACATAAACGGATACCAATGGTAGTGGAGACCAAGAACTAAATAGTGATATTAACTCGAGCGTCGTTTCGAGTCGTCGTCGTCTTATTGGATTGTAAAGATTAGATGCTAAAAAGAAAAATCGTCAATTTTCTTTTCCATTCCAAATTCCATTTCTCTTCCAAAAAGTTAAAGTTTCTGTCGTTTCTTTTATTTTTCTAGCAAAAAAAAACTTTTTTCAAACCGTCAGATTAAGGAATTGCCTCCACATAATAGTAAGATTAAACTGACGCGCTCAAGTTTTTCTATTAATCGATTTTTTACTACTCTGATCGGTTGCTCTAGACTTTCGACACTATATACAATGGTTGTAGTACTTTATAAGGTGCAAAGCTACCTCATTGTGTTATTCTGACGCGTTCGAGTAGCTCCAAAAATCAATGATAGATCTCCCCTACCACAAGCTAATTTTTAGTTCTTGTGTCCGCAATTTCATTCATATGGACGTTAGATAAGGAAAGCCAATTTCTGGTGATCCTTTTTAGTATCCTCGACTGGTCGGAGCCCTTTCATTTACTGGGTCAAAGAGTATTACTAACACATTGATCCAAGGGATATGTAATATTATCTCATATATCCGAGCTTTATCAAAAACTGCTGGATGTGGCTTACCCTTGCTGCATTTATTAGTAGTATCTTCTTATGTATGGACACTTACATATATAATATATCAAAATTGTTTTTACGAGGTAAGTCATAAGGGATATAAAGATGAGTCATTATGACTAGGGGCTGACCTATGACTATAAACGACAACCTCGTTGAGTCTCGCGCGTTATGTCTATTTTAAAATATAATCCTCAATAAAAATATTACTCTTATTATTTTTTATTTATATAATACTTAAAAGAAGTGCAGTCTTATTCTGAATTCTGAAACCCTATAAATGAAAGAAATATATAAACATCTCAAAATTATTTACAATACAAATTTAATATAATTCTTTGATGAAGTAATTATAGCCTCAAAACTTGGGCTTTAGGAATATATCTTCACTATTATTAATGTCAACCCTAATTCGCATAAAGAAATGTATTTATCCCTGAGACATGCCCTTTGTAGATTTTTTATCTCTAGGTTAGTGAAGCCTTCGAGCTTCACCCATATAATGAAGGAGTGACACACCAGTTTGGTTCGCAGACATCATTTATCACTGATAACCGTTCAGTTTTTCTCAGTTTTTCAGTTCGACCGATTTCAGTGAACGTTACGCACACATTATACTGGTCCACAGTACCTAATAGCTGGTGTAACCTGCCAAATGTAAGATGTACACTGTGTTTACAAACTTTTAGTTGTAGTTGATTTTTTAATTGTATTTTGTGTTTTACCATTTTAAAGATGTTAAAGGATAGTATTTAAGAGAATACTTTTGTTTTTTAACATTTCGTAGTAATATTTCTTTCATTGTTGTGTCTAAAGTTGATGTGAAGACTCGAAGATTTCCAATGTTAAAACAAAGTCAAACCTTAATGATAAAACACCCGACAAGCTTTTAAACAAAACAATTTTACTATCTGAGACAAAACGTTTGACCTTGTGGAAGGAATACGTATCTTTTCTATCTATACAGATGTCAGTACTGAAGAATTTTCAGTAGTGAAGAAAATTCGTGTCAATTTGTGAATTTTTAGTCGCATTAGTCTCCGAGTTTCTCCTCTGGACTAAACATCTTTGTTCAGCAAAAGGACGTATAAATAAACGCTTCAAAAATTTTTGCAACTACCCGCGTCAGCTACTGATCATCCGATAAACTCGCTATTAAACCTTAAGTTTATTTGTGTCTGACAGCAACAGTTCCTTTAATCATCTATTTCGGAACAAAGCGATTCGGAACAATGCTGTTTTATTTGCAACTACTGGTCAGTATCAAGGCGAGGCTGATGGAAGCTCTATTGTGTATAACTGCTTTTGTCTTACAGCACGAAATAAAAATGTTTCTTTATAAATTTAGACAGGAAATGTAAAATTATAACTTAACGATTGCTTGGATGGATATTTTTTAAATTAATAGTCCTATAGTATGAGTGTTATTTTGTGTAAAAATTATTTATTGATAAAAATTTGTTTGTCAATAAATGAAGTTTAATAAGATAATTAGAGCGTGAATAAACAACTTTCGAGGTAGTACAATAATTTATCGCCCAAGGTTTAGGAAAATTTTGAGTTGTTTGTATTCGTTGAATAGTAGGAAACTTTCGTTTATTCGTAAATTCTCAGTAGACGATCGATTAAACTCTTAAACCTTCTCTTAGGACAGCGAAAATATTTCCAAATAGTAAAGAGTTTATTTTACTGCATTAATTTTTAGTAAATAGTCTATACTATATACAACCTTTAATCAAAATTAATATTCGTAAAAGTTTAATGTAAATATATAACTCATAAGGTAATAAGATGTCAGCATCTAAAATTAAATAAGATAAAATTTACATTATCAAGCTAAAATTTACATCATCAAGCTTCGAATTGGAACGAAGCTGTTGTGATAAACTTTTCAAGGGCACAAAATTAATACTAAATTATTTCGACATTCGTCCGGTACAAGCGACCTCTCAAGTTAGTCTCGTTTAAATTCCAATTGTTACATCCACTGGGCTTTCTCTATTTTTTCCATAAGTCAGTAAAGTGTTTAATTTTTTTGACATAATATTTTATAGACACCATGGGAAATTTTTTGGCATTAGCATAATATTTCTTTGCAAGGAATAATGGAATAATTTTTATAGCCTAGGAAGTTGGCAACGTTATTGGTATAATTTACAGTCATCGGCCATTAAGACTGAAAAATAATAGAATGAATGTAGATATTTGTAGCGTAGCAGGATTTACGGGCTACGTCGTAGCCATGAAGCGCTACGGCGTAGACTTGAGTGCCTACTTAAGTTGTGGCGACTGCGAATGTCCGAGACTTAGTCTTACTTTATAGAAATTTATACTTTCTTTAAAAAATATAAAGACTTTAATAATCAAATTAAATTATAAAAAATACTACACCATTTTGTAAAGGCTATTTAAATGATTAAGTACATTATAACTAAGTAAATGAAGAGAACAATGACAAAATAACCAATGACAGTTAAAATTAAAATTTCTGTTTAACAGTTTAAATAAGAAAAATAATTCGCATAGAAAATTTGTATTAAAAACAGTTTAATAGAAAACTCGTGAAATTATTTGCGTTTTACAATTTATGTAAACGTTTATAAAGAGACATTCAATTTTAATTGAAAGCAAAGCCTCATCAATTATATAACGATTCCGGTATAATGCTGAACATTTCAGTTAATATGGCGGAAACACGCCATTGTTATCTCGACTTGGTTTTTATCCTTTAAATGAATACTTTATCTGGCCTTGAATAGCAACTGTTTTATAAGAGGTAATTTTTTCTTTTATTGTTACATCTATATAATAAAAATGAATGTTGCTAAGCGCATAACTGGGGAATTGCTCGACCAATTCGTCTTATTTTTTTTGTATGTTCCTTTAATCCCACGGAAGGTTTTTATACTTAAAAAAAAAACAGAGAGAACGAAGTCTGTCCGGGTAGCTAGTATTGAAATAAAGATAAAGATAAGATAAATATACTTAATTGTGCATACAAGTTTACATACATAGGTATACAAAAAATAAAACTTACAAAATAATATTATGCACAAAGGCGGTCTTATAGCTAGGTAAGCGATTTCTACCAGACAACCTTGATATGATAAAAATAAAAAACAGTACGAAATCTCATAAAAACGTTTATTCTTCTAATATAACAGGCGTTAATTTAAACAAATGTTTAATAAAAATCGAATATTTGCTCCAAGCGGGAATTCAACCCGCGATCACCGGTTAATGCAACTTATCGCACCATTCAACTAGAACGGTTGTCGTGCTGTAACCATAAAATGTTGTATATGTAAATGAATAGATATAAACAAACAATAAAACTCAATGTAGGTGTAAGTTCACCAACCAAAACGAAAACAATAATAATATTCTAAAAATATATTCAGATTTGTGTTAACTGTTTAATTTAAAAACAATCTTAATATCCTCAAATTACAGCTAAAGAGAGCAGAATGAATCATTTCGCTGTAGTGTGTTCAAGTGTTTACTTCTGGAATCAGGAAAAGATTTAAACGTCTGACTCATTACCGAGCCTGAAGGATAATTATCCTGGATATCTTACACAGGAAACTCACTCAGACATCGTATGTTTAATAAATAAGTTAAATTAAAAAATATATTTACGAGCATTAATTTATTTTATTTTTGAACAGGAAATGAATGAACACATTTAAACGATTTTAATGTTTGATTACAAACATATTTTACAATAACACGTATATTACTGAACTTAACTGAACTGTTTTGATTTTTTGTTGAGTTATTAGTCAGACAGGATATACATACTAAACTCAAAAGACATATTTTGTGCAGATGTCGATATTCCTATTTAATTACGTGAACTGCAGATCAGATAATCTTCAGTCAGTGGAGTGATTGAGTCTTCCTCATACATAAGTTTATAAGTACACATTATAATTTTCAAGTAACTTATTATTCAATAAATCTTCTAATATGACCAGAGTAAGCAAGCTCATTACCAAGCTTCAATATTTTACTTAATGTACAAATTGCAACGACGAAACAAATTATACCTACGCAGAAGATGTTCTGAAAAATATTCCTTTTAATATAATTTTAAACATTGTTCTTGTGTAATATAAAATAATATTAAAGAGGAAAGGCAAAATTAATTTCATTTCGAAATTTCACAATATTATAAATATTTAATGTATAACATAATAAAAACACTGAACAAAAAATAATAAAAGACATGCTTCAATAAAAAAAATAATCTTAACTTGAATTTTAATAAGCGGAAAAATAGGAAGTGCCGTCTACTTGAATTTTTATGATATTGCCATCATTAATGTGGGGAAAATTCCAACGTCTGGAAGTAAATGAACTCAGTTGAAAAGACTCCGTTACATTTGTAACATACATACAGGTCAACCTAATTAAAGCGTGTTAATAATTGTGTTTGCTTGCAGACGAAAAAAAACCGACTTCAATTACATCGACAAGTAATACAACGTACACGAGAGAACAGTCAAGTAAATACGCGGTATCAAAGATTACTCAAAAAGTAGTCATCAGATCTCAATCACATTTTAATGAGACTACATAAGTGTCAGCTTTCGATTAAAATAAGAATCATAAAAATCGGGCCAGTTATTACCCAGTGTAAAGTTTTGCTTTATAATACAACGTAGGACGACGAAAAAATAGTCAAGTAAATACGCATTATTAGATATAACTCAAAAAGTACTTGATTATTGTTAGATCGCAATTAGATTTAAATGGGACCACATGCCACTGCCACCTTTAGATTAAAACAAAAATCAACGAAATCGGTTTCATCAGTCAAAACTTCTGAAAAAACAATACAATCGAATTGAGAACCTCCACCTTTTTTGGAAGTCGGTAAAAAAGTAACATTGTATGTTTTATTACTTTCTAAAATTATTATTTCCTTCGTTCTATATTTTTAAATAGTATTTTTATATACAGTATTTATAATATGGTTAAAAGTAAAAAGTACCTACGTATTTAATATACAACTATTTTTTTAGATAACGACAATATTCAAGTGTTTGTGGTTAACTAATACCTATGTAGTTCATGAGTACTGTGGGAATTATAAACGGGTTAAATTTTAATTCTAGCTCGCTTCCGCAACACATAATAGATTTCATTAAAATGTTACTTTGTATATTTATTTTTTATTTTGTGGGTTTGTTTTCGGACCATTCGGCGCAAGTTTCTCGTCCTATTGAAGAGTTGTTTGTTTATTTATTTCTGTATTAATAAGATTCCGCTCTCCTTTCGCCCATATTCTTACATTGTGCTGTATCTTCGAAACTGTAACAAGTAAACACTTGGTATTAACACAAAAATGTGTTTAAACGGTCATTGCCACGATAAAAACAAAAATTAAAAACGGCCCCATACGTGTTTTTGGAGCTTTCATCACATCAACCTGCAATGGAGCGCCGGCGCTGTTAGAGCTTTCCATTCTCCTCCATAAGAGCAGGGGACTTTTAACCAATAGGGATTTACAGTCTGTCACAGTAGAATACCATAACGAAGCGTAGACTCGAGTTCAGTTATTCACGCCTTGTCCCGACGCTTGTATAAAATTTAATGAGGTGAAATTAATTGCCGGAGGGGCTGTTGTCGAGCCATATTGTTTAAATCACCTCATAAATGCGTCATTTTACGTTTTTACACAACATTGGAGCCTTCTAATGAAATTAGATCGTAAATTTCTTTCTTTTTTTTTAATAGGGACCCAGGAAATTTGGCTCATTAAAAGTGTTTTTATTCGAAATATATTATACTAGCTTCTGCACGCGACTTCGTCGGCGTGGACTCCGCTCCTATTGGTCTTAGCGTGATGATACATAGCCTTCCCTGATAAATGGGCTATCTAACACTGAAAGAATTTTTCAAATCGGCCCAGTAGTTCCAGAGATTACCTCGTTCAAACAAACAAACAACCAAACAAACAAACTCTTCAGCTTTATATATTAGTATAGATTTTACCATGTTGTTTCTAAAACAGAAGTTCACAAATTTTTTTTTCTCATAGACCACTTAAAATTTTGCTGTTTCCTATGGGCCCCTGAAACTACATTTCTACCAGATTCCCAAAACTCGACAAAAAATGTAAAGATTAGATCTAACTACGGAAATTTGGCTTGCGGCTGAGTAAAAAGGAATGAAAAAGAATGGAATTTTTGATTGATCTTTTTCTAGGCCGTCCGTTCCATAATTCCACAAAATGATCGAGAAAAATATCCGGAATATATCCGCTGATCTTTTGTTTTTGTCGACCATTCCATGATTCCATAAAATAATCGACTCTAGGGAAAATATGTTTCGGCCGAAGGTTGTCAGCATGCTCACCGTGTCCACGACGACACATGGATCACCTTCTGACACATTGTACTGAATATGGAGTATGAAAATTTTTACATGTAGCAGTCTCTCAGCTTCTTAAAATATTATCTGCCTACATTGATATATGTCTAACTTAAAATCTGCTATGGCTTCATCTTGATAAATTGTCTAAAAGTAGAAGTTACTTTTCTTTAAAATTATAAAATCTTAACGAATGTAATGTAACACATATAGTTATATTAAGCAGTGGCGCAGTCGAAGGTATAAGGTATAAGCTGATGTAACATGATATAAAAATATTCCGTTCTTTCCTTGAATTATTGGATTAATTCAAATCCGTTGTCACATTTCGTATTCTTGTATTGAATGAAATAAAAATCGGCCAAGTGCGAGTCGGACTCGCGCACGAAGGGTTCCGTACCATTGACTAGGTACATTGATTTTAATATCGGGCAAAAAGCGGCTAAAAAAATCACTTTTGTTGTATGAGAGCAAAAATAGGCAAAAATGACGTTTTTTTGTATGGGAGCCCCCCTTAAATATTAATTTTATTTTAATTTTATTATTTATTATTAAAGTAAAAATAGAAGTGAGTATTTTGTGAATATTTCAAGTGCCTACCTGTTGCCATTATTGATATCGAGCAAAAAAAGGCATCAGGCAATCGCGTTTGTTGTATGGGAGCCCCCCTTAAATATTTATTTTATTTTGTTTTTAGTATTTGTTGTTATAGCGGCAACAGAAATACATAATTTGTGAAAATTTCAACTCTCTAGCTAAAGCCGTTCTTGAGATACAGCCTGGTGACAGACACACGGACGGACGGACGGACGGACAGCGAAGTCTTAGTAATAGGGTCCCGTTTTTACCCTTTGGGTACGGAACCCTAAAAATGAATAAAATGAATGAAATAAAAATGGAAATTATCAAAGGTTCTCCTTTTATGAAACACATTAATTAAACCACGGAAGAAGTTTAGTTTATTTATATAAAATGTGTCGTGTAAGCTCAGCCTGAAGCACATTATTTCAAGAGCTCGATCAATATTCAATGAAATCAGTCCAGACTTTGTAAACGCGATGTAAGAACAGACAGTTTCAAGTGGAGCTCCAATTAGCTGCGCGTATTATTGATACAGGGACTGTGTTCCTGAAGTGCTCATTATATTTAATACTAGCTTCTGCGCGCGAATTCGTCGGCGTGGACTCCGCTCCTATTGGTCTTAGCGTGATGATACATAGCCTATAGCCTTCCTCGATAAATGGGCTATCTAACACTGAAAGTTGACTGATTGACTGATTTGAACTTTTTCAAATCGGCCCAGTAGTTCCAGAGATTACCGCGTTCAAACAAACAAACAAACAAACAAACAAACAAACAACCAAACAAACAAACTCTTCAGCTTTATATATTAGTATAGATTCATTTATTTTCGTTCTCAATACTTCTAAAGGTTTATTATTTACTACAAACCGTTACTGATTCATCTCACAATAGTCAAATATTTTGTCTACCTTACGTATGGATGCTTTAACCTCTTGCAATCGCCGGTTTTTACGAAAGAAACCGTTAAGATCGCAGATTTTTTTGCGCGCGAAGGCGTCATCGCTCCTTAAGTGTTATTTTACGTGTAGCGATGGAATGCTTTTGAGTAGGGTGATTCCACTTACTTTATCTGAAAGCTATTGAAATAAGCTATAATATTGCATATAAAATGTTTTGTATTGTGTTTTGATTTTATTTTACACATACCTTTCATTTGACAAAAAGTTGTAAAATAGTTACATTTTAGGAAATAATATTTTTTTCATCAAAAATAATTAGTTTTATTTACTTGTTTTTAAGTTTCTACAGTAAATATGATATGTTCTTTCTAAAATAAAACTAAAATGTATATCCTTTCATAGTAATATTTTGAGTTTTTCACCATGAAACATACCCACGAAAATTACGATGAACAGAAGTTGCACTCGTTAGTGCCTTTCTTTCCAAATCCTTTTGTGACTAGGTTTTTAGCATTAGGCTTTAAATTTATATGCTGTCCGATAGAAAATATATCCAGGATTTAGTTTTACATTATATCAGATGAGATAGTTCAAAAAAATTATATCTTATGAAGCAAAATGTCGGCAATGGTAGGAAATTCATGACAAAATCCGAAGATTTTTATTCTCAAAAAAAAGCTATTATAAAACGCGTTTTCTTTTCATAAAATACTTTCTACAAAACGCCAATGAATAGACCTCTCTGGAAAGGTATCACACAGGCACACCATAGAACAAAAAATCCTTACAAAATGATACTTGAAATGGCCTTGCGTCAACACAATTCCGAAAACTCGACAGCAAGCGTACACGTGTTTACACTGCCGTATACAGCGGGATCTTTTTTTGGGTGAATTCGCAACAGACGTTATTATTTAGGTATGTTTTCTTGTCATTTTTATTATATTTTTTTTCAATTGCGATGTAGTTACATTGTAATAAATAAATATACTAAACATGAACCTGACACTATACTCTAGTCAAATTAGATGTGAATGTATAAAAAAATATTTTTAGAATTTGACCTTTGAATTTGAATACATAAATATGGCTAACAACGCCTGATCTGTGACTCGACACTTAGCTCTGTTTTGGTTTGTTGACAAAAAAATCACATCGAATTTGCCTGGCGTATATTTTCTTGTCATGTTTACTATATTTTTTTCTATTGCAATGTGGTTACATTGTAATAAAGAAATATAATATACATGCACTTGACACTATACTCTAGCCAAATTAGATGTGAAAGTATAAATAATTATTTTTAGAGTTTGACCTTTGAATTTTCTTGTCATTTTTATTATATTTTTTTTCAATTGCGATGTAGTTACATTGTAATAAATAAATATACTAAACATGAACCTGACACTATACTCTAGTCAAATTAGATGTGAATGTATAAAAAAATATTTTTAGAATTTGACCTTTGAATTTGAATACATAAATATGGCTAACAACGCCTGATCTGTGACTCGACACTTAGCTCTGTTTTGGTTTGTTGACAAAAAAATCACATCGAATTTGCCTGGCGTATATTTTCTTGTCATGTTTACTATATTTTTTTCTATTGCAATGTGGTTACATTGTAATAAAGAAATGTAATATACATGCACTTGACACTATACTCTAGCCAAATTAGATGTGAAAGTATAAATAATTATTTTTAGAGTTTGACCTTTGAATTTGAATACATAAATATGGCTAACACTGCTGATCTTAGCTCTGTTTTGGTTTGTTTACAAGAAATCACTTCGAATTTGGCTGAAGAATTGTCAAGTGCATGTATATTATATTTCTTTATTACAATGTAACTACATTGCATTTGAAAAAATATAGTAAAAACTTTTGACATGTAAATAATTATCTCTTACCTAAGTTTACAGTTTTGGACGGGTAAATGAAAAACAAAACAAGGTTTATATTTATATAGGTTTATATTTGTCTAATATGTACATAATCTTCTTATACTTATTTCAATACCGATACCAATACCTTACTTCTGTTACGCTTATAATAATAAAACTCAAACTATCAAATATATCAAAGTTCTTTATTTATTTTTGACAGAACAGGTTTCAGGACTCTTGGACACATATCAATTGTTACAATCGGTACAAAGAAAATTACAATCAAATAATAGAAGCAAAATTTGAACTAGTACTCATAGAAACGTATGTCCAGCAGTGGACTAGTACAATCAAATAATAGAAGCAAAATTTGAACTAGTACTCATAGAGGCCTATGTCCAGCAGTGGACTAGTACAATCAAATAATAGAAGCAAAATTTTAACTAGTACTCATAGAGGCCTATGTCCAGCAGTGGACTAGTACAATCAAATAATAGAAGCAAAATTTGAACTAGTACTCAAAGAGGCCTATGTCCAGCAGTGGACTAGTATAGGCTGATGATGATCATGAGAACAATAACCGCTTACGCCCATTCATTCTTCAATCACCCCATCTCTCAATTGTCCATCTCAGTCACTTTCTCCTCATCCATCGCATTCAGTTCAACGACATGACAATATGCCTAGTGTGTCCTTTCATCCCTCATTCTCAAAACTCACTCGTGCTGCTCGCTGCCTCGGGGAGCGATGGTTAGATTTTCACGTGAGTGGTAATCTAACCAACACTCTCCGATACACAATGGTACCTGACACACTAGGCATATTGTCCTGACCTGGGTCCGTCTCTTCATCAACTTGCACCGGGCACAGGAAAACTTCCTGTGCACTGCAGAGTTCGGGAACTTCTCCGTTGGCACCGGAAAATGTTTCCCCGGTTGGAGCCTAAGAGACGGGTGCAGCACAGGTCGTAGCGGAACGCTAGCTTTCCCGAATCGGGCAAACAAACCTTCCGCTACACTACGCCGAAAATCTCGGTGCGAGCACAATTTATATGTGGGGTTTTTTGTGTATATAATGAAGGCATTCAATAGGCTGGTGTTCACCAACCTTCTGAATACCTTCATGTACCACTTGTGGCATCTCTTGCGCTCGAAAAGAAACGTGGACAGTTTCTGGTCTTTGAGATCCACGCCCCCCATATATTCATTGTAGTCCCTCACCGAGACTGGCTTATCCCTGGCCACTCCAGCACGCCTTCCTGGCACCATTTCATGGCTATGGTACGTAGACAAAACGGTGACAAGCTTTACGTCTTTCCACGTGACCAGTGCTATGTCACCGCAATGTCTAGCGTGCCAATCTCCCCGCGCAACCTGGTTCTGTTTCAAATCTTTCAACGCCTGCGGGACGTTCTTGCGGGTACGGCTCATGGTCCCCAGTACATCTGTACCCCGGCTCTTGAGGTACCTCGTTAAGTACAACTGGTTGTACCAGTTGTCCATAACGAGTACATGCCCAGCATCCAAGTACCCCTCCATGAGTTCTAACACAACCTGGGCAGTTTTGTTAGCAAACCCATGGATAGGTACCAAATGCATGGGCGTCTCTTTGCCGGTGTACAGCTTGCACTTGAGCAGATACCCCGTCGTCGCCTCGCACAAGTCGAAAGATTTGATGCCGAACCGTGCGGCTTTCGACCTTATACACTGCCGCCAGCTTAGACGGCCCTTCCAAAGTAGCAAAGACTCGTCTAAGCTGATGTGCTGTTCGGGAATGTATAAGGCCGAAAACTTTCGGTTGCAATGGTCTAATATTGGGGCTATTTTCCCAATCTTTCGTTCATAGCCACGCTCCGACGAATCTCTGTCGCTTACAAAATGCAAAAATTTTGTAATCAACAGAAATTGATCGCGCGTCATCATCTGCCGAAACATTGGCATCCCCATTAGACCACCTTCCCAATATTCTTGAATTTTGGAACGCAGACAAAACGACATGCATATCATCACGGCAAAATATTGATACAATACTTCTATCGTGACCTCTTCCCATTTATCCAAATATTTTGGCATAGTGGTGCCAAGGTCAGGATCTGTATATGTTTCAATATATTGCCGTGCATATTTATTAGTTTCATCTGCGATGAGACCCATAATCCCTGCGTCCCAAAACTCAAGGAATATTTCGGCAGGATCTTGTGAAATGAAGGTTGGACCAGGATCTCGTCGGTACGTTTCCTTCTGGGCGGTAAAACTTGTGAAGTCATCCGACCACAGAAACTCCGTACTTTCGCGATCTGGTCCCACATTCATTCCCTCATTCCTCATTCTTCCCTCGTTCTCATCATTCCCTACATTCATACCCCCCTCGATCTCATCATTCCTTACATTCATACCCCCCTCGTTCTCATCATTCCCTACATTCATACCCCCCTCGATCTCATCATTCCTTACATTCATACCCCCCTCGTTCTCATCATTCCCTACATTCATCGCCTCATCATACGTATTCCATGCATCACCTAATTCTTCTATTACATTCTCTTCTTCCTCTCTTTGTATCATCGTTTGGCGTAAGCGTCTTATTTCCCCACGTGGGAAGATGCCCCCTAAATCACCCGCGTCAGATTCGGCGGCGTCGTCGTCGTCGTCGTCGTCACTGCCCGAATCTGCTAAATATTCTGCTATTGTATAATCCTGGAGGGGGAGTGAACGACGAGCTCTGACGATGCGCCGGCCGCGAGAGGCAGACCGAGTACCCTAAAAAAAGAAAAAAAAAATTAGATCACAAGGTAAAGATAGTCCAGAACTAATCGAATGGTGTCTGTCAAATTCTAAACTGGAGTCTAGTGTCAAGTGCATGTATATTATATTTCTTTATTACAATGTAACCACATTGCAATAGAAAAAAATATAGTAAACATGACAAGAAAATATACGCCAGGCAAATTCGATGTGATTTTTTTGTCAACAAACAATTCTGTGATAAACAAAACAGAGCTAAGTGTCGAGTCACAGATCAGGAGTTGTTAGCAATATTTATGTATTCAAATTCAAAGGTCAAATTCTAAAAATAGTTATTTATAATTTCACATCGTATTTGGCTGGAGTCTAGTGTCAAATTCATGTATATTATATTTCTTTATTACAATGTAACCTCATTACAATTGAAAAAAATAATAATAATAAAGATATACACTGCAGGCAAGTTCGATGTGAAATGTTTATGGACAAACCACAAAAGAACATACAGATAAATACCAGCTGCGGGAGATATAGACTAAATTTGGTATGGAATACAATACAAAAAATTGACTTACACTTCCGCCTGGTACAGCTACGTCAGCCCGAGACGAAGTCGGTATCTCCTGCAAAGGCACCTGAAATAAAAAAAAAAAATTAGGAACACATTTTAGCACTAATTGAATGGCGAATGATAAAAAACAACGCCTTGTAGGCAGGCAAGAGATACAACACACCAGAGGTGAGGCCAATTCCATCAGCGGGTTGATATAGGTACCTACTGTGAATACAACACATGACAAGAGAAAATAAGATAAAAGAAAATAGACTTACACTTCCACCAGCTGCCGAAGTAATATGGGCCAAAGAGGGGGGGTTCCCCGTTGGGTGCAAGCTCCCACGCGGCGTTGCAGTGTATGAGTGTGCATACACCGCACACACAACATTTTCTTCGTCTTCAGAAGACATAACGATGTAACTGTGAAAAAAAAGTTAAATATAACAAGGGCAGAGTAAAAACCTAAGAACGTCCTATTTATTGAAATCGGCTAATAAATAATTATCTCAATAATCACTATAAATATATGCACCTCATAAAATATTTGAACCTAATAAATTCATGTCATAAGCAAATCAGCGGGAATGGCCACACAAAAATACAACACCCTTTATCACGATGACTAGCGCGGCCGGGCGCATGACACGCACACATTCAAGATAGAGATGTGTCTGTGTGCGTGAATTTTGGGGACCGCGCACTTTACAATCAAATATAAACAAAACTATGGAATGTTGGGCCAAGATAAGGATTGAAATAGATTCTACGATACTTTTGTCACTAAAGTAAAGATATTTCAACACATACCTAACTAAATAACTAATAGAAATATTGCACACAAAACAAAGGATCGGCCAATTCGCGCGCAAATAATTGCGACCCGCTGATTTCTACTCCAAGTTATATCAACAAATACTACTTATTATACTATTGTAACTATGTAAAAAGCTTGATAAAACACTCTAAAACGTATAATAAATAAGCAACTTACCGATTCTTTTCAAAATAAAGGAGAAATCCGCAAATGTTAACAAGTCACAGAAACAATGAACACAATGGTCGGCGCGCTTCGGTAGACTGAACTTTGACCGATCGGATGACAGAACTTTATTTTTAAAATGGTGGCAGTTTCTGTTTCATTCGAACGGTTGGTTCACCTGGCGTAAGTCAATAATTAAATTTTACGAAAAGAGACCTTCACGACATCAAAATAAGGCTCACAAGCAACACATGTCAAAGTGAGTCATATGACTCAGCGCGATGTTTATGTAAGTTTCTACGTGAGCCATATGGCTCAGCGCGATTGCAACAGGTAATATGGGAAAAGAAGGATGTTAGCTTGTGATTTTTTCTCTCTTTCTCTCTCCTTCTATCTCTCTTACTCTTACTCTCGTTATGTGTCAGAGGATGCTCTAAAATAAGTATGTTAGTTAGCAGGTAGGTAACCAGCAAGTGAGTTAAATACCAAGGCTTCTCATTGTAGCAGAAGATACTAGAAAGTTTCTAGATTGTCTAGAATACATATAGGTAGTAACTTATTACAATTTTCTACACTTGAGATTATGGCAACTTTCTTGTTGCTTTAATGTCGGCTCTCGCGAGTTCAATTACCGTTCAGGAAAGATGTTTGTATTTGTAATAACATTTTTTTGGGTCTGGGAGTATGTCCTTGTAAGCCTACAAATAGTCTCTGGAAGAAAACGTTAAGCTATGGGCATAGAATTAAGCTCCAACCCTTCTTCTATATGGAAAGATGGTCGTTGTCCGGCAGCCACAACCAAATTGTTATCGTGTAAATCACAGCCCTACTCTAAATATACGAAATAAGCGGTGATAATTTAGATTACACGGTGCAATAAATCTTCGGAAAACAAGCGATCGGAACAAGAGGCACCAGACATTTACATGCATTAACCGTGACTCATTTCTTCGATTACATTAAACAACAAACAAATATTGATTCTACGAACTAGTAAGAGCTAATTCATAGAGTTTTCATACAATCTATACTAATCTATACTAATATAATAAAGCTGAAGAGTTTGTTTGATTGTTTGTTTGTTTGTTTGTTTGTTTGAACGCGCTAATCTCAGGATCTACTGGTCCGATTTGAAAAATTCTTTCAGTGTTAGATAGCCTATTTATCGAGGAAGGCTATAGGCTATATATCATCACGCTAAGACCAATAGGAGCGGAGTCCACGCCGACGAAGTCGCGCGCAGAAGCTAGTTGCTTATAAATTCGTATTGTGATTTAAATTAAGGCTACCCGAGCCAGCGAACTTCGTACTGATATATTTTTTTTCATGAGCACATATTTTTTTTAGTTTTCTAATATATAAAAACCTTGTTCGGAAAACAACAAAATAAAAAAAATAATTATACAATTTAAATAGTCCTTCGTAAGTTGTGAGGGTGCCTACATTTCGTGAGATTTCTAAATGTATATGTTACACTGAATCGTGAAATGTATGTAAGCCAGAATCTACATCTATACTAATATAATAAAGCTGAAGAGTTTGTTTGATTGTTTGTTTGTTTGTTTGTTTGTTTGAACGCGCTAATCTCAGGATCTACTGGTCCGATTTGAAAAATTCTTTCAGTGTTAGATAGCCCATTTATCGAGGAAGGCTATAGGCTATATATCATTACGCTAAGACTAATAGGAGCGGAGTCCACGCCGACGAAGTCGCGCGCAGAAGCTAGTTACATATAAAATCTTAAGCATATGTTCTAACTACGGTAATCTCAAACTTTTCCGCTTTACGGTCTATCATCCGATTAAAAAAAGTGTTTCCGAAGGTTTCAATAAATATCATATTTGTTGAAAGCGGATATCATATTTGTGTTACTGTAAATCTATACTATAATATTATAAAGAGGTAAAGTTTATAACTTTGTTTGTATATACGGGGTAATCTTCGCAAATACTGATCCGATCATGAAAATTCTTTCGCTAACAGAAAGCTACACTATTCAGGAGTGACAAGATAAAAGGAAAAAGATAAAAATATATAAAGATTTTAAATCACCAGGATTTGAACCTGCGACCTCTGACGTGCCGTGTCAACAATTCAATCTAATCAAGCATTATTATTTGCCTTAGAAATTAATTGGTGATTTTAAAACATTTATATTTATCTGATTTTCTGAAAATAGTGAGAGTGTATTGGAACATATCAAATTTCACCGTACCCTTCTTATGTGAAATGGATTATAACGCCCAACGAAGTGGGCACGGGTCGGCTAGTTATTTATAAAAATGTTTGTAAATTAATATAATTAGAAGTTGATTAGACAGACCAAAGACAGACAATCAATCTTGCTATACAATAGTGTAGCAAGTTATTATTTTAGTGTGCTAACACAATAGTTTTCATTACATGTTCAAAATATAAAAAAGATAAATTGAATTAATTTGAAGTATCATAATTTCAAACAACTGAAAAATTTTATAATAATAAATTGTAAATAACAAATAATAGTACATACATACATACATATAATCACGCCTTTTTCCCGTAGGGGTAGGCAGAGACCACTTCTTTCCACTTGCTACGATCCTTACATACTTGTTTCGCTTCGTCCACTTTCATTATTCCTTTCATACATGCTCTTCGGTTTAGGGTACTCTTGACCTGGCCTTTTTTCAAGACGTCACCGATTTGGTCTTGAAATGTTCGCCTAGGTCTACCCCTTCCAACACTCCCATTCACACTCGCCTTATACACTTTTTTCGTCAATCGCTCTTCATTCATTCTCTCAACATGGCCAAACCATCTCAGCATACCCTTCTCAATTTTTGTCACTACATCTTCTTTCAGACCACAACGTTTCCGTATCTCACTATTTCTAATCCTGTCACTCAGTTTAACTCCTATCATACTTCTTAACGCTCTCATCTCAACTGCATTTATTCTACTTTCATGTTTCTTCTGCCATACCCAACTTTCACTTCCATACATGAGTGTCGGAACCAACACCCCCCTATGTACAGCCAAACGAGCCTTGTTAGACACCTTCCGGCTGTTCATAAAGGAGTGCAAAGCTCCATTCACCATGTTTCCTGCATTCACTCTTCTTTCAATATCACTCTCACACTTTCCATCTCTTGTAAACTTTGAACCCAGATACACAAACTCATTCACCTGTTCAATTTGTTCGTCTCCAATCACGATATTGCAAACTGTCACTGCCTCATCTCTTTCAAACACCATCACTTTCGTCTTCTTTACATTCATCTTCATTCCCTTTCTAACAAAAGCTCCACTCATAGCAGTTACCATCTCCTGCAACTCCTCGGCCGAAGACGCAATTAATACTTGGTCATCAGCATAGAGAAGACATTTGACGAGTAACTCATTCATTCTCAACCCACTTTCATTCTCTTTTAAATCTGTCAAGCAATTGTCCATGAATAGATTAAACAGCCACGGTGACGCTACACATCCCTGTCTAACACCTTTTTCGATATTAAACCATTCAGTGTATGCCCCGTTTATCCTTACACAAGCACTAGAATTTCTATAAAGAGATTGTAGTGCTCGTATGAGGATACTGTTTACACCGTACTCGGACAATGCTGACCACAATTCATTCCTCACCACTCTATCATAGGCCTTTTCTAGATCTACGGACGTGCAATAGACCTTTTTGTTTTTAGCCAAACATTTTTCGGCTATGCACCGCAAAGAAAAGACCTGATCCGTACATCCCATCCCCTTTCTAAATCCCGCTTGTGCATCCCATACTCTTTCATCTGTTTCATTCACAACCCTTTTAATCAACACTTTTGCATACAAATAATAGTACGTACCTAATATTCAAAAAGAGTTCATGATATAAAATTTTTTATAACACTTACGTATGAATCGAAATGACGATCGAATATCAATTTATTGGATTTCTCAGATTACGATTAGTAATGACATCTGATTACCTTACTTGACTTTCGCCAAACACAAGGTCAGTCAGAAATTGTTGTAAATATCAAACGACTTGGTAGAACTTTACACAGTTATATACGACACATCACGAGATAATTTCAAAAACTAGTTACCTTTTACAAAATTTCACCTACAACTTACTATTGTAAATGAAAGTAAGCTCGTTTGTAATAGACTTTTTTTTTTAAGTGATAAACTTAAAATATTTTTTGAGATAAATTTCCAAATTATCAAATCCTCAGTAGAAGCCGAAAAAAATTGTTTAAGCAACACAACGCGATGTGTACATGCGATTGTTTTACTCACGTTAACACGTGACGGTACCAAACGGTAGGTAACTTTATTTTTAAAATAAATTATTTTAATATTTGACTTGAGTATCTAAAATCTTAAAACAACATTCCTGTAGTTCGTAAAAAAAACTATCGTTTAAGTATTTCGTACATATAATTATCTTATAGTTAAGCAACATTATTGCTACTTATGTCAGATCTTTTAACATTCACAATTACAATTCTGCTTTCATCAATTATTTCGTGATGTTTTACAGCCTTTTAATTTACCAATTAAAACATTCTAATTAAAAAAAAAATCACAAGTGATGCCTAGCGATGGGTACTTTTATTTTTATTCTACACTCAAACTCACACAGAGTTATCAGTCGACACGAGCGTATACCCGTGTGTTAATATCACTCAGGATTTAGGGTTAGGTTCAATTGGTTTTTACTATGATTGCACTTCACGAACCCGGACGGGATATGTGTTCATCCGTTGAAATAAAATTGTAACAGTGTGGGTTTGTGGTCGATTTTTAGTGTGTAAGTAAAATTGTTATTTTTTTTTTTTCTTTTATAACATCGAAATCAGTTACATTTTTGTAAAATTGTAGGATTCATTGTATATTATTTGCAACTTGCATTCATTTAAACTTATTTAGCAATTTCTAAAATATGAAAGTTATTACCTTATAATCTCCACGCGTTTGACCTTTTGTTTTTCCTACTACTTAATGATCTGCGGATAGAAAGAAAGAAAATGAGGAAAAAGCCAAAGCCTCCCTTTAGATGTTCCTACGTATATAGACGTAATATAATATGATAAAATAAAAAGAGGCTATTTTAACTTCTTCTTGAAAATATATACTTACTAGCTTCTGCGCGCGACTTCGTCGACGTGGACTCCGCTCCTATTGGTCTTAGCGTGATGATACATAGCCTATAGCCTTCCTCGATAAATGGGCTATATAACACTGAAAGAATTTTTCAAATCAGCCCAGTAGTTCCAGAGATTACCGCGTTCAAACAAACAAACAAACAAACAAACAAACAAACAAACAAACAAACTCTTCAGCTTTATATATTAGTATTAGATTACTCAGATAAGACGCAATTCCAGGGCCATATGTTATATTAAATTCATTACAAGTTATACAACATTGATGACACGTAAAGATGGACATAAATTAGTTACGAAATAAAACTTTGATACGTATAGAACATGTTTATATTTGGAATAAGTATGTAAAATGGTTTCAAAACGTATAATGGAAATATTAAATTAATTAGTGTTAGGAGTTTTCTTGTTCACTATACCTACCTATTTATTTATATTTTTTATTAAAAGCTTATATTTACCTTGCATTATATGGATATATATTATATAATGTATATATGTATATACATTATATGTAGATATTACTTATTATCGCGAGAGTTATGTGTACATAAACAAAGAAAAAAAATATGTTGATCTGATTGATTTTAATTTTTAAAGTTTTCAAACTACATAATTAAGTACGAGTACTTAAATCTCGCGACAAGCTTTTATACCATACTAGCTGACCCCGCAAACGTTGTTTTGCCATATATGTTATTAACCCCCTTAATCCCACCCCCCCTTATAACTTAAGGGTATGAAAAATAGATTTTGGCTGATTCTCAGACCAACCCGATATGCACACAAAATTTCATACAAATTGGTCCAATCGTTTCGGAGGAGTATTGTAACTAAAATTGTGACACAAGAATTTAATTTATAAGAAGATAAATTGTGTAATTTGACTCTATATGTTGATAGTAAAAGTTTTAAAGGAAAAGTTTATTTTATTCTTTTTAGCTCATTTAAAATAAAAGCTTGTATTTTTTAACTTTTACTTCTAATTTACTGTACTTAATAAAAAATAACTAATTATAATAATTCTTATAAATGCGATTTCGTCATTTAATGTCAGCTAATTAATACCTTCGCTTAAAAATACTTACGGTAATTGATTAACAATGCGTCATTGGGGTAAAATTTTATACTACTTTATGCGCATTCCGATATAAATATAAATCAATATAAACAAGGTCAGACGGTTAGAGGGTGGTGAGAGTTTCCAGACACAGCTTCTTAATTTGAGACGAACAAAGCCGGAATTGCGGATTAAGAGGTTCAAAACGGGGATCGTTTCAAAGTCATCCTGTAGAATATATATAAATAACGATTTTCCTACATAGCCCTTTATAAAACATGTTTTAAATGTAACTAAAATAAAATATTATCTTGCCATCTGTGGAATAGAGTGAACATGTGTTATTATAGTGAAATGTACCTACTCGTAATATATTTCTTTAAAATTTGGCACCAAAATGTGCAAAATACAAAATCATACTACCCTCATTCAGATAAACAATTTTTAACAAAAATTACGCATAAACAATAATATCATAAAAACCCCGCGTTTTTTTTAAGTCTTTATATTATAGTAAAGCGTTTTTTTATAAAACTATGTTAGCAAACAAGCACATATATATTATTTACCACATACTATAGCACACTTGATGGTAAGCGGTTACCATAGCCATATGCCTGAAAACACCAAAAACATCGCAAGCGCGTTGCCGATCCTATGCCCCGACCCTCCCCAGGAGTACTGGCCATCTTACCCATAACAAAAACACAACGCAACTTGAGAGCAGTATTATTTAGTTGTGATCTTCTGTAAGGTTGAGGTTCTTCCCCACAAGGGTCGCTTCAGGTTTTGAGCAGGATATATCCTGCTGTACCCTACCTCAATAAAAGCATTAAAAAAAAGCAATGAAAATCGGGAACTACTGTTAAAAAGTGGAATAAATAGATAGTAATTTATTACAATGTATATCAATAACTATGCTAGCTTTACTACCTACTTAAGCTGTTAGTTCCTCTGAATACTGTAATATAACACAAATGGAGAATTTAAAATCTGAAAATTCAGGTTCGAGAAGCGTACCTTTTGTTAGATATTTTTGACTTTTAACTAACTACCGTAATTGTTCTGGTGTAGTAAAGGAAAATTTTATTAAGACCTATAGTCGCCGTTTGATTCGCGCTTGCAACTCAAGATAATATTTGTACAAATATTTGTTTCTGATTAGAGTGTTTGCCTTTTGGAGCGCGTATCATGCCTCTCACAGCAATTGAAGTTGTAGGAGTCTGCTCGTATAATAGTAGCCTGTCAGCAACTGTGGTTGTTGTTAACATTATCTGAAAACCCGTAATGGGTAAGCGTAGCGGTTTGAAATCCAACCACTTTTCTTAAATGGGCGTTTTTCCAGTAGTAGGCTTTTAACGACAATTTCTGTTAACTTAAATTTAGTTCAAAATAAGGAAAATAAATATATTTACATGCACATGGTCGCCTGTTCGGTAACAGCCGATGGATATAACTAGAATTTTATTTTCATCGTCATCAAAATCATTCATTTCCGTCATTCATTCATGCCTAAAAATATCCCCACACATCGTCACGCAAAAATATCGTTTACACTACTAACATTTATGCGTTAATATAACATGGAGATAAAACAATAGACATATTGTAACAGACGACGTATCTACATTACATCAAAATAACAAAAATCAACCTTATTCCTATTTAGATCCTAGATCGAAATTTCAAATACGCTACTGTCTTTGCATTATACCCGACCGTATAGCAGTCATAACTGTCAGCCGACATCTCAAGATAAGACGTGGGGCTATTTTATATGCGGTCCCTTCCCTACTGTTATCGCATTCGAGAATTACGTTTATGAAACCATTTCAGATGAGATCTTGTAATTTCTTAGATCAAATGTGATCAGTGACATATATTTCTGGATATACTTACAATCTTTTTTTAAAGATTTGTATTGACATAATAAGGGCTTGTTTTGTTGATAACATTGTTTGATGGATGACGGTATCAAGTAAATAAAAGTTTTCGATAATTGTTCTTTGTTCCGTTGAATTCCACTATATTTATGAGATGTTCCTATTCGCAAATATGAATCTAATAGTTGTTGTTTATTAATTGTGGAGAAACAGATCCTAAAAAATTCGTCCTCCTGCAAACGCAGTATGGGACGTCCTCCGGCCGGCAGGACCGACGATCTACGTAAGATTGCCGGTGTAGATAAGATGAGGATTGCGAAAAACCGGGATGTCTGGCGCGACCTTGGGGACGCCTATGTCCAGCAGTGGACTACAATAGGCTGAACTGACTGACTGACAGGTCATAATAGCCTGTTCTACCTTCCTCTAATAAAGTCTATTCTTGACGTATTTTCTTCTTTATCCGCAACTGGTCGAAACAGGCTCTAACATTTTATCCATAGGTATTGTGTGTTGGTTATGAAAGGCTTTCAAACTTCTTCGGTCACGAAGCGGTTTTCATAACTCTCATCGATGAATTAAACTTTTAAAACTTTGTATCAACATTGATGTTCTGTGACATTAGTTTTCCAAACAACAGCTTACAAATACTAAACTGCTAGCAAATGTTGAAGTTAAGTCTACTCATATAGGTATATTGTCGCTGAAGTTCTCATACCACGCATGTTAATGCTATCAAGTTTTTAGACAAGCGAAAAAAATCATTACTTTTATATTGATACCGTTAAATTGATTGTTAGTATGTTTTTATTATTATTTTGGAAGACTTTATCGGATTGAGCTTATTTTTGAAACGACGTGTCTTTAGATTTTTTAGAAAATTAGAGAAATAGAACTACAACGAAAATATGAGTGTCAAGGTCTTACATTTTGTAACGATAGAAAGCGGTAAATACTTGTAAAGTATAACCACTGAAGGCACCACGTGGGTTATATACGTATCTGATAACAAGTTTACTAAAATCTAAATCATGCATTAGTGACGATACTCGAGTAGTCTTTATAATAAACTTGAACTATAAAAGGTCAGGGCTTTCATAAATATCATCGAAAAAAGTAGGTCTTCGATCTTTAACGTCGACTTAAAAAATTGTTTAAATATTTAGTAGTATTCAGTTTCAGTGATTTCACTTCACGTACATCTTTTAATTTCTGTATTTTATTTTCTTATTTCTAACATTTATCATTAAAAGTAATACAGTTGCTCAAAAACAATTGTATTTTCTAACCAAGACTATAATGGCAAAACGTAATGACAACCACCTCAAACTTTATGGGAATTGAATCGTACTTTGATGTTTTATAGCCTATTCTTATTCAATAAACTTCGAAAATGAGCGTCTGAAAATAAATACAGCAACCCTGCTTTTTACACGTGTAGGATTAATATTACTTCAAACTAGAAAAATAGGAAGAAAAGTTACAAAATATTTTTATTTATTTATTTCGTATATGTTTTGAACTAGTACAGAATAGATATACTTTATTACATAAAAAATATGTAGAAACTATACATATTTTATACAAATATATTACAATTCGAACACTTCACTGGTGTCAGGGTCCTGAAGTGAGCTTTTAAATTGGACGGTTTCGGTCAGTGACCTTAAGTACATACTAAGAGCCCTAAGAATGTCGCTCGAGGTTTTATGTAATAGGCAAGGATGTCGCAAGTAAAAGTATGTAAAAGGTTATACAACATGAATGTTCCATTAAAACCTTGTATCCCAATCTCTTATGACAATGCTACCTGCCATAATGTTGCATATCAACTTTATCTGACGTTGTAGACCATTCACTAGGTATATTTAGGGACGATGTATTAAGCAATGCATTGACGTAAATAACACTTCACATTTTTGTTTAATTTAGGGAATAAATTGCGTCAATCTCGACGAAAACTATGTTAAGCAGCTACATATGTAACAGAAACAGAATATACAGTATCTACACACTTACGTAACATACAAAGGTTTGTGTGAAATATCTTAAATCTATACTAATATATAAAGCTGAAGAGTTTGTTTGTTTGATTGTTTGTTTGTTTGTTTGTTTGTTTGTTTGTTTGTTTGAACGCGGTAATCTCTGAAACTACTGGGCCGATTTGAAAAATTCTTTCAGTGTTAGATAGCCCATATATCGAGAAAGGCTATAGGCTATGTGACATCACGCTAAGACCAATAGGAGCGGAGTCCACGCCGACGAAGTCGCGCGCAGAAGCTAGTGTAGAGATAATACCCTGATCCGATCTGAGTCTCTTTTGTCACGTAGTGTAATCCGTACGGAGCGAGGGCGTGAACAAACCGACGCGCGACGTGCCGTATAATCTCTGAAATGGTAAACAGCCTTTGTTAACATCGATATCTATTTTTATTTCAATAAAATACAACAACATCGACAGTATTATTGTACACGCATTAAACGCCTAATAAACGCCTCACACTCAAAGGCCCCGATTTGGTTTAACTCCTGAGTCTGAGGTCCAGAAATAATACACAAGCACAAACGCACAGACCACGGCAAACATCTGCAATGCCACTGCAAATGCATGCCATGTGCAGGGATCGAACCCACATAAGCCATAGATAGAACCGAGTAAGTTTTTATTTCAACGAATAGATACTATTATTATTGTAACTTTAGGTTTTTCTATAAAACTTCCTTCTTTTCTTCTTCCTTCCTTCTTTTTTAACTCTTAATTAAACCATTACAAATTCATATTGTTACCGTAACTATCAAGTATTTGCACATGAAAAAAATTACCAGTAAAACATTCTCGTTACACTAACGTTCATACTAAAGAAATTTTATGATCTATTCTGATCGATCAAACAATGGGCGTTGACAGATCGAAGCGGATACAACGTGCGCCTACACAGGCGGACGAGTTTACGCATACGCGTTATTTTAGCGCGCCCGTCAATTGTTTGTTGACTCATCGAGCGCGCGCCGATTTAATGTGCGATCACACGATGCCAAAATCTATGTTTGCGCTAAGTTTATTGGCTGAATCCGTGCCCAAAACGTTGAAATCACAATAAACATCGAGACAAAACACAACTTTCTATAAAATCGATTGTCCTAATAAATATCGATTAGATCAATCGTTTTTCATTATCTGTTCTCGAAATTTACGATACGATTTAAAAATAAAATTCAAATGTTATATAAATATCTATAATATATCTTCTTATATATAAAAATTAATTGCTGTTCGTTAGTCTCGCTAAAACTCGAAAATAGCTGGACCGATTTAGCTAATTTTCATCTTGAAATGTTTGTGGAAGTTCAGGGAAGTGATACGAAGTTCACCGGGCCATCTAGTATTGTATAAAAATTACGCCTCATGTTGTTTGTCCGCAATGGACTCCTAAACTGCTTAACCGATTTATATCAAATTTGCATAGCTACTGTGTGCAATTTGATACAACTTGATTTAAGAGAAAAAAATAAGGCTATACGAAGTTCGACAGGTCAGTTAGTTATTTTATATATTAGCTGTTTACGCTTCGAGAACGTTGTAGAACTCGATCGTTTGGGTTTTAATAAACAATATCGCCGCTCAGAGTGACTTAGAAATAGTTCGAAATATTGCTATTACTAAATAACAACAATGTACCCGGTACTGTTGTAAGTAGTAGTGCTGTAATGACTTCTTACCACGGTGATTTACGATGTTGAGTCACACTCCGTTTATATTTTTGTGACCCTTTACACTGTTTGGTTTTACTATTTGATCTAGTATCTTAGAATGATCTGAAATATTATGAATAGGTAAGTATTATCCACAAGGACTCGAGATATGCATCCATTCCAGTAATAAATATTTGTGTACATATAAATATCTGGCCGAAGCTTAAATCAAACTCACCAGTATTAAAGCGACTATTCGCACTACTGCATCGGAACGGTTGTCAATGAATTTTAAATGTCCAATCAAAAGACCACGGTGTAAATCATGCGTAGTCCTAGTCCGTGTTTAGTGTTCACGGTGCGATGGGTGTTTGTAGTTAACCCGCTTTCAAGAGGAATAAATCTACGTAATAATTGTCAGGCACAGTTATGGGCTCATTAAATCGGACGTATGTATGAAACCACTTTGTTGCAATAAGAATTTCTTAGTGGTATACATTTTATTTGTTTATTTTATTAACAAAGCTGTGGCGCTGTAGCGTATTTCCTCAATTACCAATTAAACGAACGAAAATTATACTCGTATAGTTTACATTTTCAACTAGTTGGGTCTATTTCCAGTTTTCTAATTCTTTGTAGAAGGGTCTTATGGAATGAAAAAGAAGACGCAGAAAATCGGAAAATTTCAGTAAGTGTAACGATTATTAAGATCTACGTGTTTGATAGTTTACAGAACAAGAAAAAGTCAGTCAGGATAGCAACTTGCAGTTATTGATACAAAAAATCTGTAGTTGGTATTATCCTGCGTTTTTGATAGCTTATAATATAATGTAATAAATTAATAATCATTGTTAAGTCAAGGACACTCATTGAAATAAGCACTTTTCTACAGTTGTATCAATTGTGAAAGATTAGCTCTTGTTAGATAAATACACTTCTCAGACGCGAATAGGTGACAACGGATGTGAATCTATATATAGAGACGTTCTGTATGAAGCAATGAATGATTGATGATCTTAGTTTTTATCCTGTCAAAGAAATATCTCTAGAAGGGTCACGTAGAAAACTAAAGCACGTAAGTATCGTTTTTCGTCACTTATTACAAATGGTAAGGTATTTTAACCTTATATTATTCCTTTTTTGGTGCCACACCCAAAGGACACCAACGAATCCATTTTAACATGAAAGTAATGCTTCGGTACGATTTATATACAATTTTCGAGTATATAGGTGTACGATACTTACGTTTCTTTAATATTTTTAACTTTATATTAGTGAGAACGTTGTTTTTATATATCTATACGGAAAGGTTTAATCTAATTTCATCTCATTGTCTTAGTTAATGTGTCCTCATTAAATTGGCTACGGTGTATTTATTACCGAATTCCTTTGTTTACGATCCGTTCACGTTGCGTTTACACGCGACCTCACGTCCACTAACTGTTCGTTATTGGTCTGTCCCTATAACCTTTATTTTCAACTAGCTGCTGCCCGCGACGTCGTCTGCGTGCGTTCACTGCTCGTTCCCCGTAGGTGATAGCGTGATAATATGTAACCTATGTTCTGACCCGACTTCTTAATAATATTCGTGCCAAATTTGAAGTAAATCTATGCAGTACTTTTTGAGTTTATCCCGGACATACATTTGAAGGAATAAAGGTTCACTGCTCTTTCCCCGTAGGTGATAGCGTGATAATATATAGCCTATGTTCTGACCCGACTTCTTAACAATATTCGTGCCAAATTTGAAGTAAATCCATGCAGTACTTTTTGAGTTTATCCCGGACATACATACAGACAAACAGACAAACAGACAAAAATTCTAAAAACTATATTTTTGGCTTCGGTATCGATTGTAGATCACACCCCAAGTATTCTTTTTAAATAATATTCAATGTACAGTTTTGACTTTTCTACCATTTTATTATTTGTATAGATGACATATGATGCTTTTGTTTAACATTTACATTTATACGGAGATGGTAGGAGTCTCTCTCTTATGTCTTGCTTACATCATCAATACATATTATAAAACAAAGTCGCATACCGCTGTCTGTCCCTATATGTGCTTAGATCTTTAAAACTACGCAACGGATTTTGATACGGTTTTTTTAAATAGATGGAGTGATTCAAAGGAAGGTTTATATGTATAATACATGCATATAGCAGAGGAACACTGATCATTTTAGACGTTTCTAACGTATCTTTTATTGTAGATAGTATTTAGTTTCAGCATTGCAACCGTGAGAAGCCGGGGCGGGTCGCTAGTCCTTTTATAAAAAGTTTTAGCAAGATATTTGAAAGATCGTTTAAAAATGTTAATTAGTTAAATATTAGTTACGCTTATAACAGCCGCAGTAAATCGTTGTTATAATAAGGTGGTGGGAACTGCCGAACGCATCAGCGTAGAAAAACCTCTGCTACTGATAAATCTTTTACGATATATCTAAAAGTAGTTGTGCCACGTTTCACCAGCGGTAAAACTTTGCGAAGTAAAATACTTAATATTGAATTTTTCAGACGTATGTCATACTAAAGAACTCCTCAGATGTTGCACTGTGTGAGTGATCACGTTGTCACGTGACATCCCGTGTATGTTTCCTTACGATTCTGTTATAAAGGCTTTTAAATGTAACGATCCAGTTGTATTCACTTTGTTCGAATACGGACATCATTAAAACTTTTTCGCTGCATTAATCTACTTATATAAAAATTTAATGTTCACTAAAAATAACACGTGCAACAAAGAGCTAGTACAGTTAAGAGTTACTGAGGTACTACGGTAATCGCTTACCATCAAGTGAGCCGTACGCTTGTTTATTGACCCAGTTGTTTTAAAAAAAGAATAGTCAGAGGAGATCGATAAACCAATTTGATACAATTTTCAACAGTCAGAGTACTTTGACTGTTGCTGGACTGAGAGTTTCTGGTATAGTTCTAGTAAATAATATAGACTATTTTGAGGCAGCTACTTAAATGATAAAACATTTCAGAAGAATATAATTATACGACACTAGAAAACAATGAAATATCGACTTTAGAATTCTTTTGTTCTATATTTAGATGACTATAGTAGTGCAAGCTTAGAACCGTCTAGATTGTGAGATCAATAAACTGTGATCAAGAAAAGACCTGACGCTTCTATATTAAATTGTAAAGTTTAATTTTAAATGACTTCGTTGGCTTCTTGGACATTATTTACTTGGTCCTAGAATTAGCTCCGTGGAAAGTCGCAAATGGTGAAATATTATTTACAGACATTTCTCCACATTTCTTTCAATAGTTTCATTTACTAGTTTAAACTTAATCAGCTAGTATATTGCTACTTAGTTTTTTATACAGTTTTCAGATAACTTCACCTTATTTAACTTTATGTAGGTACATTATGAAACATATATTATCATATAATACTACTACATATACTTGAAACTAACGATGACGCACACATTTATTTCGTTTACGGTGGGACTATTGATTTTATATCTACACAAATGAATCCTGAAATGTAACCGACTTATAATTTATATTTCTAATTTATTCGTTTTTTTTTTTAGTTTTATTTGAGTTTTACTCATAAAAAACGGTATAAGGCTCGCGGTATGCAAAAATATGAATACATTGGAAACGAAAAACATACGAGAGATGAAATTGTTTGTATTCCTGTAAAGCTGAGAACCAGCAGAAAATCAAACGCGTTTCCGAGAAATATGCGAAAGATAAAGATAATGAAGTTTCATGTTCTGTCTGTCTGGTTTATAAATGATGTGGTACGATGAAATATTTTTATTGAATAAAAAGTAGAAATTGTATTCAACAACGATTAAGAAATGATCATTCTTTTTAACCGACTTTCAAAAAGGAGGAGGTTCTCAATTCGACGGTATTTTTTTTATGTATGTTAGCTCAGAACTTTTGACTGGGTGGACCGATTTCAATCAATTTTGTTTTATATGAATGGTTTTGCGTGTCATGTGGTCCCATTTAAATTTAATTAAGATCTGACAAGTACTTTTAGAGTTATATCTAATAATGCGTATTTACTTGACTACTTTTTCGTCGACCTACGTTGTATTATACCGCATAACTTTTTACTCGGTGTACCGATTTTGATGATTCTTACTTTAATCGAAAGCTAATACTTGTCATGTAGTCTTGTTTAAATAAGATCGAGATTCAATAACAACTTTTTGAGTAATCTTTAATAGCGCGTATTTACTTGACTATTTTTTCGTCTTATTACGTTGTATTACTTGTCGATGTAATTGAAGTCGGTTTTTTTTCGTTTACGAATATTTCACTACTATTAATTGTAGTTTTGTAGCACAACGTTATACAAATTCCGTCTTCACTTAAACGTAACTTATGTATGTATGTTTTGAAGCTCTAGACTAGAGTCTAGACAGTAAGTGAACTCCAGAGTCACGAGTGGAGTGTCCAAAAATTTTATTGAGGAATTGCCAAGTTTTATACAATCCATTGACTAGTCTCGTAGGCGAAATACGCAGCGAAAGTATAAACTAATATAAAAACAATTTGTTTAGATAGTTTTGGGCCTCTTCAAGGCTTGGTTGGCAAGGCAAGTTTGGCAAATAAGCGTACCTACGGCCCACCTGATGGTAAGACCGTAGCATATAGACGCCTGCAACACCAGAAGCATCGCAAGCGCGTTGCCGACCCTATCCCCAATGACATAGCAGGATATATCCTACACAAAATCAGGAGCAGTCCGTCTGGGGAAGTACGTTAACCTTACAGATCACAACTAATACTGTTCTCAAGTAGTACCTATCGTGTTCCTGTGATGAGTATCAAGATGGCCAGAACTCCTGGAGAGGGTTAGGGGCAGGGTCGGCAACGCGCTTGCGATGCTTTTGGTGTTTCAGGCGTCTATAAACTATGATACTTTTTTATTTTATCTTAAATACAGTTATAATCTGATCAAATGCTGAAAAATTACGCATCGTGATAAAAAAAAAATGTAGACATACATCAAAGTTGCAGGGTGTTTGTTGGTTGTTTTTTTTTTAGGAGGACTATACGCTTGTTTGGTGACCTAGTCGTATAAAAAAATGTTCAATGTACATAATTGTATTTATTAAAGTATTATTAAAAAAGCTTAAAAACTAACCGTTCACAAACTTAATAGAAAGCGGGCGTCGCCACTTTTCGAGTAGTAAATAACATTTTAAACTTTGATATATTTATTCCCAAGCAATTATTTATATACAGCATGACTCGGCATTGAGTTGGTAATGAGTGTTTTATCTTTTGTTGATCTTCGTTCAAGATAAATCATCCTAAATTATTTGCTTTTATTACAAATAAAGGTTTGAATATTTACGACGGAGTGAGTTACGCGACATGTGTTGACGTGTTAAGGGCTATTTGTTACCTAATTGAAATATTAATATTCGTTTCGATTATATTTTAAAGATAATGACAGTTATTAGTACTATTTTATTTTTATACCAGACGTTTCTCGCGGTTTCACTTACTCTTAGTAATGCTTAATAACACAACTACTTTTGCGGTGCTTAGAAAAGGGGGAGAGAGCCCCTTGTTCTTGAAGTGTCTATAATGATTTTGACATATCAACAATACGTCAATCCTATTGGTAAATATCCCAAGTTGTCAAACAACGGTTGACATACAACGGGTACTCAAGAGTTCAAAGGATTATAAAAAAGCCTCGGTTATTTTGTTATGCAATATAATTATTTTTTTATCTTACTTCTTGCGGGTTAAAACCGCAAAGTCTCACAAAACTTCTTTTAAACAAAAACTTTATAACCAAGTCCCATATTTAACACTTTCATCCCCATTTTAACTCCCTTAAGCTATAGTTCCAAACAATTGAAACAGGTTATTAACTTATCAACAACTAAAATATAAAGCTGTTTGACTAACTTGTTATCAAACTCTCACCTGAATATGGTTGTAACTCTTGATAAGGACAGTACTCATCTTGATAAGGACAGATTACACAGTGAAGTAGCGTGACTGATTAATCAATCTCCAACTCTTCTTACGAGAGAAGACTTTTGTCCAACTATGGTACATTTACAAACGGTTTCAAAAAGACTAAGCACTCTATCTTGCTATTGTTTCTACAGTAACATACCATGGTGCAATTATAGATTTGTTACCATATTGTTTACCTAGCCTGTTGGCGCCGTTGGCAATGACTATTTTTTGCTCGCGGGTTATGGGTTAAATCGATATATCTTGTATATAGAGTCGTCTGTTAGTCACGTGTGGCTCCAAAGGGAATAGATTAAGAAAATATCACAAAATAACACAAGAAGGCTATATTGAGATATCACGTGTACTTATTTTTAGTTGAACTCGCGATTAAAAACAATCAACAAATACCCTCCATCCTAAGGCTAAATGTCTGTCTAGAAATTTTATCATGATGTTAATTTTCCAAAATTTAATTAGATAATACCTGTACTTGAGACTTTTCCTAAATTATTCGAAAACGGGATATTTACCATGTTACCATGTTTATTTTCGCTTTGCGGTGCTCGATATTTCGACATTGACTGCGAATGTCTTGTTCACGAGACAACAACAAAGTCATGAACAAGACATTCGCAGTTAATGTCGAAATATCGAGCTCCGCAAAGCGAAAATAATAAACATGGTAAATATCCCGTCTTCGAATAATTTTCGTAATACAAGTAACCATGTTAATCTAAAATCTTATAATTTTCCTAAAGTTTAAATATATTTTACACAAACAAAACACGTGACTTTAGTGTATGGGGGTAATCGAAAACCTCATCATATATCACCAAGGGGGGGTAGGGGGTTAAAAAATCGGTAAAAACATCTCGTGATTAATGGACGACCCATTTATGCATTTATTAAGAAACTAGCTGGTCCGGCGGACTTCATACTCCCAATTTGTAGTTGTGTAGGAGAATACATTCGTTCAATAAAATATATCGATTATTCTAATTTTATCTATACAACCCTTGTACTGAGAATAACGAAAACAAAAAGAAAATAATTATCCAATTTGGGGTAGTCGTTCGAAAGTTATGTGCGTATACATACGTTTAGACGATTCGTTTTTATTTATATTAATATTTAAAGTTATATCAGTAGGCTAGGTTACCTTAAGTTGGTTACCTTAGAAACAGATGATCGTGTCTCTATGTTTAACACAAAGTGACAATTTATCGCCTCGATCAAAAAGCGTGTACAAGTGAAGTATGAACATTGAGAGCCCCATACTTGACATCACTTACACTATCTGCCCTGATATGATGTAGTGATTACGAATCTTTTTATGACATGGACTTTTATGCCAGTTTCATATCTCAGATATAAATATCTACGTATTTACATAGATATTGATGATTCGTTAAAAGAGGTATTGTACTGTATAGACTGTACGTACCTATTCTTTCTTAAATCTGTGGTACTTATCTATACTAATATAATAAAGCTAAAGAGTTTGTTTGATTGTTTGTTTGTTTGTTTGTTTGTTTGAACGCGCTAATCTCAGGATCTACTGGTCCGATTTGAAAAATTCTTTCAGTGTTAGATAGCCCATTTATCGAGGAAGGCTATAGGCTATATATCATCACGCTAAGACCAACAGGAGCGGAGTCCACGCCGACGAAGTCGCGCGCAAAAGCTAGTTATAGTATATATATAGTTTTTTCATAAATAGAATTAAGTATTAAAGTTACTTAAATGCGGTGACGTCTGGATTACTCAATAAATGAACCAACGACATTGAAATGTTTATGGAGTATTTTTTAAAATATTTCGGAAAATCTGGAGTAGCCGGTCTAGGGAAGTACCTCGACTCACAGTTAAAGAATACTGCTTTCAAGTTAGTGTTGTGCTTCTGTGGTGAATAACGCCAACATGCTTGCGATGGTTTTTGTGTTGAAGCGTCTATTGGCTACGGTTACCGTTCACCATAATTTTGTCTGGTTTGCCCACAGAAATAGTAATAATACTATTTCTGTGGGTTTGCCGATCCAATCATTAAGCTTCATTATCGATAATACCTACTCGTTTGTAGACACCACAGACGCTCAGTATTTTTTTTAAATATCTTCAATGTACGTTTTTAGATCTGTAATAGAAATTGTATGACAGAATGAATGTAATATTCGTCAATCTCACAGTAGGCCTCTTTTGAAACATTTGAGGACGATGATTAGGAGCGATATCCGCTGTGCCACTGGAGGTTGATAAGTCATTTCCCAAACAAATTTGCGATTTTTATTTACGTTCTCTTTGAAGCGTAGGTAGTAGTCATGAGGATAACTGAATGTAAAGATGAAAGGAATGATGAAATTTCACGAAGACTTCATTTATTTTTAAACTAGTGACACTGCCAAAATATTCAATTAAATGGACAGTGAAATTAATCTATACTAATATTGTAAAGAGGAAAGATTTGACTGATTGTTTGTTTGCATTGAATAGGCTCTGAAACTACTGAACCGATTTGAAAAATTCTTTCACTGTTGGGAAGCTACACTATCCGCGGGTGATATAGTACTATGTTATATTTTCAAAAAAAAATAGGGATCCTTATTAAAACTCCAATAATGTAACCCAAGATGTAAAAATACCTTCATATATATAAATTTTTTTTTTTATGTTACTAGGTTGGCAAACAAGCGTACGGCTCACCTGATGGTAAGACCATAGCCTATAGACGCCTGCAACACTAGAAGCATCGCAAGCGCGTTGCCGACCCTATCCCCAATCCCCCCAGGAACTCTGGTCACCTTACTCACCAACAGGAACACAATACTGCTTGAAAACAGTATTATTTAGCTGTGGTCTTCTGTATGGTCGAGGTACTACCCCAGTCGGGCTGCTCCATATTTTGAGCAGGAAACCTGCTATGCCCTACCTCAGTAATTTCTTTTGTTATTATTCTTTACAAAAATAATAACAAAAAAATCATTAAAATAAAAAGAAAAGTATATTTAAATAATAATATTTAAACTTTATTTATAATTTTCCTTTTTTAGTAACCTGACGCAAATAGAAGAGTTTATGTGCGTGTATTATAATTTTTAATTTTGAAATTTTTGTTAAATACCCGTACGAAGCCGGGGCAGACCACTAGTAATAAATAAAACTGAACCAACCGATAGAATAAATGCAATATATAAATGATAGAATAAATGGCTTACCAGGAAAATAACATAATTAATGAATACGAATATATATTCTTACGACGAGTTGGCGCAATGATTACAATGAATATCGGAGTTCCGGCAATACATAGATACAACACACGGTCACAAACTTTCCAACCATGACTTCTATGACCTATACAAATATTTGTCATGTGCGGTCGGGAACTAAGTACTACTGCCAGTCCACCAGTGTCCACTGCAACTGGCTGATGCGCTAAGTAATCTTCCGCATCTACGAAGTGGTAAATCATAAAGATATATGCACTCAATCAATATCAGAAATGCCAGCTATTTCGGTACGCCAGCTTCCACAGTTGCATTCAATCAACCGTCGCTTATCTCTATATATATTAAAATGAATCGCTGAACGTGTTGCTAAGCGCAGAGAGTGGCTGAACCGATTTTGCTAATTCTTTTTTTATAATATTCCTTGCAGTACGAGGATGGTTCTTACGGAGAGAAAAAGTCTAAAAACAACACTTTTCTATATTCCCATACAAAAGATTCGTAATAATACTTAAAAGTCAATTTGAACTTTAATACCAATCGACTGTTAGGCGGTACGAAGTTCGCCGGGTCAGCTAGTATAAAATAAATAGTTAAAGTTACAAATACATAAAATTTTTACGATCTCGATCGCCCGTTATACTTTTCTAATCAGATGACGCTTCCTTCCTTTACCTACGTTTATATTACAACTAGCTTCTGCGCGCGACTTCGTCGGCGTGGACTCCGCTCCTATTAGTCTTAGCGTAATGATATATAGCCTATAGCCTTCCTCGATAAATGGGCTAACTAACACTGAAAGAATTTTTCAAATCGGACCAGTAGATCCTGAGATTAGCGCGTTCAAACAAACAAACAATCAAACAAACAAACTCTTCAGCTTTATTATATTAGTATAGATATATATAATTATAATTTATAACAAAAAATCTTTTTTTTTTTTAATTATTTGTTGTCAATCGTTTAATAATTCTTGCACATAAAATGGAATCATATTTCCGTTATTGTTATAACAACTTGTTACACATTTACTTGTTTTTCATTCCGTAAGAACCTTCAACAAAGTATTGGAAAACTTTAGAAAAAAATCCTCTTCTTCGTTCTTGAGTAGTCTTTGCTTAGCAACACATATAGAGCAAATCGTTTAAAATTTATTTAGTTTAAATAGTTTTTATTCATATTGAAAGTACTAGTTACATATATGATATAATCTGTAAGTCTAGAGAGTATGATAAAATCTCTTTGTGAAAACAGTGAAACGAACATTGAATAAATTGTATTTAATAATGCTCCATGTTGTGATTCCCATCTCTTATTAAAAATAGATAAATAGTTGTTCTATATATATATTCACAATATTACACTTTTGTCTATAAATTATTATTTACGAGTACAATTCTTCTTCTTTTGAAGGATTTAGTGAGGTCACAGACTTCAGCTGAAAGACTATACTGGTAATAGAATGGCTGGTATATTTTACCAGAGAATGAGAATGGAGAATCGACAGGGAAATGCTGCCAACATTCTTGGGCACATTCCACGCTGGCATGATTTATACCGGAATAATCTCCATAAGTATAAAAATGTTTGCCTTTTATTAGTGCTATTTTTATTTATCTATATGATTACCTTAATGTTGATATATACTTACGAGTCATCTGTCATACTCATTAAGCACATATTGACCTAAATATGTTTTTTTTACCTATTCGTGGTTATATGTTTGATTTGAATTATTTATGATGAAATTTTTCTATCATAATCATACTTCCAGCTATATTAATAACGTTGTATAATAAATCCCTATAGATAGTCGTAGTACTTCGTGTTTGTTTTCTTTTATTTTTTTTGATAATTAGTACCATCTTAACAAAATTATTTTTGCTAACCGTTAAGAATATATTTGTGTTTATGTATATGTAGGTTTATACTTTATGTATATGTGTGTGTATCATAATAATGCACATCTAGAGTTCAAATAATTTAGAGTCGATATACAAAGCAAACATAGCGTCCATTAAGGACAGCTGTTTGGTGTGCATGGCCGCACCTAGTGTACTGGCGAGTCCTACACCAACAATTATTGACCGAATATGGGATTAAAATGAGGCTGTCTATAAATATACATAGTAAACGACTTAGTTATACTGGCGATATCTATACACGTATTGAAATTGTAATAGGTCAATATCACAAGAGAATTTAAAATACATAAATTAACTTTCGAGGTCTTTATGAGAGCAATAGAAGCTAAAACAAATATTTTTAGGAATTTTGACTATTTGTTTGTTAATAATTATATTCTGGTATCTCAAAAAAATACATTAGTATTAGAATCTTTATCAGCAGCCTTTGGCCCTTACAATATGATTCAATTTCGTTGAATACGATTCATATTATTTATAACCTAATATTTTGCTTATAGTCCACAATATTAATATTAAAAAATTTGTAAGGAAATATAGAATTATAATAAAAAATAACTTTTGACAGTTTTCTTTCCATTAGCACTAAACCAGCCAAGTATAAATGTAGTCCCGGACTTGAATAAGCAATGGAAGGAAATGAGCGTAATAGGAATAAAAATATGTAACTTGGCGAACGAGCCTTCAACGGCAATGACAATGGGGACCGTCTGCCAACTTGAATGATTTAGTGAGGTCACAGACTTATTACATGATCTCTATATATTTATATGTGACATTGTCTTGTCCAGTATTCGATTTTTACTTACAATAAAACTTAAAGAAGTTCAATTATGTACATGATAGTCAAATGTGTATCAAGTTAGTGTCAAGTTAATTATTCTTTTATATTTTATAAATAATTTATACAGTATACGTGCTCAAACACCGGCGATTGCGGGTTCGGTTCCCGCTCGGGATAGATTTTTGTATTTGTACAGATACATATTTCTTTCCGGTCTGGTTGTCTGCCCTTGCGACTCTTTCCACCGTGCCTTGGAGAGCAAGTTAAGCTATAGGTTAGATATATATTACTCATAGTAGGCAATATGTGCTCAGTTGAACACCTGGTGGATTAAGCTCCGATCATTCTCCTACACGGAGAAAGAGGCCTATGCTACAATCTGAATCGAAAAATTATTTAGATTTGTTTAAACAAAACTGCGCAATAAATATAAAATTCCTTTACGCTCGTTCTCGCACTGCAGACAATAAACAAGAAGCTATGAAACATATTGTACACGTTACGTACATCATTCCTCAACTTACGTCGTGATTTAGATTTCTATAATGTTATGTTATTTTTTATCGTATATTTTTTCTGAACTGTTGATGTACGCCGTCAGTCACGAATTTGAATTCAGAACAGGGCAAATATTATTATAAAATCGTTTCTGGTGTCTGTTTGTCATTGTAAGTTCCCCTCTTAGTCCATTGAAAAGTTACATTTGGGGTTGCGTTTGTCAGAGGACGCAATTTTATTTTTTAGATATGAAGGGGGGGCTAGTCTAATGTTAAATCCAAGTTTGTGGGTTTGTAGTCCTTGTGCAACGGCCGCCATCTTGGAAAAAGAGGTTCAAATGGTTTTTATGGTTTATCTGCCAAACTATAAGTCTCACAAAAAAAATTATTTAACATTTTTTGTTGCCAATAAAATTATCTACAATATATGTTCAGTAACTTTTAGTCGTAGAATCATAAATAAAAAAGTTATAAGTGAAAAACCATAAAAATTTAAGAGAAAAAAATCTATTTATCGATAAAACTTTTTTTCTAATCATTTTACAAAAAAATAATATTAGACCATTTTTATAGATAATATTTTAAGGAACAATTTTTATCGGAAACATTTTTAAATTTATTTATTATTCAAAGTTTTACAACGCTGCGAAACGAATACTATTCTTCAGTATTTGTAACTGTACATGAATACTCGTATATTTTGCCATAATTTTTAATCACCTTGTTATTTTTTTTATGATGATTTTTTTAATTATTGATAGTAAAATATTGTTAATATATAAATAATTCTTAATTTGATTCTCTACCTACGAGGTGGAGTCTTGAGGCGCGTTTTTTTTTTACGCGCGTGATTTTCTAAATCACAACTACTCTGTCCTCGGTCTTTTTGATGGACCAAGCTGCGGCTCAGCGGCTGGTTGGCTTACTGTATTAAATACTTGAGGGGGAACCGGAGAAGGACGTGAGAAAGAAGTGTGATGTGGTTTTATGTACAGAGACGTTATTGCGTATAACTTGCTGTTTCTCCATGCTTTTTCAGGATGTGGCACAACTTCAGGTGCTTACAATATGTGTAAACTCAAATTTCTGAAAACCCTGGAGAAATATCTAGAGTTAGTAAGTGGAACAGCGTTGTTCCTCAACAAGAGAGTTGACCTTGCACTGCTCACTATCATTGGTGAATGTTTTTTTATCATTATTTATGGGGAGACTTGCAGCAAAATAATGGAGCTCTCGAAATTAATTGAAGAAAATGATTTACACACATTTTGACATTTACGCCACTTTCTTCTTCGGCTCTTCCTCAAGTATTTAATATAAAAAGCCAACCAGCCACTCGCCGCAAGATCGAGGACAGTAGTTGTGATTTAGAAAATCACCGTGGATTATGCCTACTGCGGATACCACGTAAAAAAAACGCGCCTCCAGACTCCACCTCGTATGTAGAGTGTCAAATCAAGAATTATTTATATTTTAACAATATTTTACTATCAATAATTAAAAAGATCATCATAAAAAAATGACAAGGTGATTAAAAATTAGGGTAAATCATGAATATTTATATTTATATTCACGTATTGTTATGAATACTGAAGAATAGTATTCGTTTCGCAGCGCTGTAAACCCTTAAATAATAAATAAATTTAAAAATGTTTATGATAAAATTGTTCCTTAAAACACAGTCTTTAAAAATGGTCTGATATTATTTTTTTGTAAAATGATTAGAAAAAAAGTTTTATCAACAAATAGATTCTTTTCTCTCAAATTTTTATGGATTTTCGCTTATTACTTTTTTATTTATGATTCTACGACTAAAAGTTACTGAACATAAGTTGTAGATAATTTTATTTGCAACAAAAAATGTTCAATATTTTTTTTGTGAGACTTATAGTTTTGAAAATAAACCATAAAAACCAATTGAACCTCTTTTTCCAAGATGGCGGTCGTTGCACAAGGACTACAAACCCACAAACTTGGATTAAACATTAGACTAACCCCCCCTTCATATCTAAAAAATAAAATTGCGTCCTCTGACAAACGCAAGGTAAGCCCAAAAAAATGTAACATTTCAATGGACTATCTGTATGTCGGAGAACTCGTTAAGCCATCGTTCCCGCTTGTTATTCTAGACATCCAATAGTGATCGTGGGTATGACGGGGAAAGTTATATATTTGCTATATTTGCCAACTCGCAATGGAAAAGCATAAGTGATTAGGCTTCAAAAAAAAATTTGTTTTTAATAAATTGCCTTCACTCAGCGGCGTGATGATTATAAGATGACTGAAATTAGTTCAGTAACGTTTTCTTAATTTTCCTGTCGATATTTTTCGTTTCTATATTACAGTACCCTGCAATATTGAATATTGCACATCCGGCTAATTCCGACTTCGTCGATCTTATTTTCTATACACCAAGATCTTTTATATTTTCTGATGGACAAAACATAAAACATATAGTAGTATTAGTGTGTACAGTAAACATATTCATACCTACTAGCTGACGGACTGCAATTTTTTTAAAAGATCTGGGGGGCTTGCGATCTTACTCTTTATATCTGTGACTCCAAATACTAACCCAGTCTGGTTGTCTGTTCTTGTGGGTTTACATACCGTGCCTCGGAAAGCACGGGAAGCTATTGGTCCCGGTTGTTATCATAGACACCTGATAGCGATCGTTACTACGTACTACTAGGGAACGTAGGGAATATACCCGCCTACCCGCAGTATTTCAGCTTTGTGGGTTCAATCTTTCTCCTTCAGCTAAAGCTTAAGCTTCAATTTTTCTCCTACATGAAGAAAGAGGCCTATGCCTAGTAGTGGGATGTTACAGGATGAATCGTATAGTATCGTAAAAAATATACAACTGAGTGTCGGAACGAAGATATATGTATTTTGAAACAGATATTTGTGTAGAAGTTGTATTTAGTAGATAGTTTCATCGGGTATCTGTGGACAATATTTCCATGTACCTATAGTATATCGCTAGCATTCTTGTCAACGGTCTACTTCTGTATGTACGTAGAATGACTATTTTAGATTTTAATATTACTAATCTTCTCGTTTATATTTTCAATAAATGTTAGAAAATTTTTCAAAGATAATTTAGTTTTAGGTATTAACAACAACCATACCAGTTCATATAACGAAGGCCTCACAGCCGACGGTCCTATCTAGGGTTGCCACCCGTACTTTATTATAAAGTATTGTACGTTATTTTAGGTAAATGTACTCTATACTTTATGAAAACAATAAAGTACACGAAAATACTTTATTATGCATGATTTGATTTCTCTAGGATTTTAAAAAATTTTGCTGTCGTAGATGTCGCTACTCACCAGCGCCACATCACCTAAACACTCATGTTTAACAATTTCTGATCATATCTGATGATATGATTGAAATTTATTAGCATTTTTGTAGTCACTTATTAATTTTCTATACGAATATTTTAAAGAGGTAAAGTTTCTATCTTTGTTTGTTTGTAGGAGGTAATCTTCGCAAATACTGATCCAATCATGAAAAATCTTTCACTAATTGAAAGCTATACTATTCAGGAGTGACATAGGCTATATTTTATTGTTATTGAACAAAAAATTCAGTGAAAAATAATAGTATATGTAAATCAAGTCGGAGAAATGCGAGCGAGATGAAAACTTTACTATAGGTATATGCATCACAAAAATATATAATTAACGCCCAACGAAGTGGGCACAGGTCGGCTCGTATTTAATAAAGCTGTTAAATGTCTAGAAGGCAACTGCATAACAATTTTAGATATTTATGGGATTATGGTTAGTATTAGAGAAAATATTGTTAACATAATTATAATTGAAAATTTTAATCTGCGAAAACTTAATGTAAATATCGATGATCTTTATGGAGAAATTGCTTTACATTAATATTATATATGTACTTCTAAGAGTTTTGCAGAACTATCAACTGCACAAAAATGGCAGCAAGTATTTAATAAGAGTGATGACATTTTAATAAACTTGTATAAAGTAATTTCATTCTTATTATCTATTCCCACTACGTCAGCATTCAAAGATTTTTTGCTGTGATGAATAACAAATGTCGAGACGAACGAAACAAAGCTTCTCTGAATTTGATAAAAAATGAGTTACTTATTTAATTTAAATATAGACTGTAAAGATATGGTGTGGGCTGGTGTGTGGTTGCGGCACTAAAGAATGTAGCCACCCCGTCTCTTCCCGTGGGTGTCTTAAGAGGCGGCTAAGGGATAACACAGTTCCACTACCACCTTGGAACTTAAAAAGCCGACCGATGGCGGGATAACCATCCAACTGCTAGCCTTGAAATAAACAGGCCGAAGACGGGCAGCACCGTTTTCGGTACGACAAAGCCAGCCCTGCGGTCACCAACCTGCCTGCCCAGCATGGTGACTATGGGTGAAATACATGAGTGTGTGACAAAGCCAGCCCTGCGGTCACCAACCTGCCTGCCCAGCATGGTGACTATGGGCAAAACACATGAGTGTGTGACTTGTGGAGACCTATGTCCAGCAGTGGACTGCGATAAGCTGAAGTGTGTGTAAAGATGTTGTGCAATTGTTAAGTAGAGATACTAATTTGATACAAGCTGCAAAAAGCAATAAAAATATGTTTTTAAATTAAAAAAAAAAATTGTACTTTATGTTGATACTATGTACTTTTTTTTTTCTTACCTATAATACCCAATGTACTTTAATTGAGAAAAAAAAAAGGTGGCAACCCTAGTCCTATCGGTGGCCGTATGAAAATCTTGTAGGCCGTGAACATTAACACAAACAACAGATCAAAGCAAATATAATGTAACCTTTGAATTTATAATGAGCTGGAATCAAACCCGCCTTAGATAGTTTAATAGTCAGTTGCAATAAAATTCCAAAAACACGTCATCTCATCATATCACGTGCAAAATATAAGACTATTCTCATATAGATAAGATTTATCCAAATATCGTCCTACATTTTTTTCCGCATACATAATAATTTGCGTAACTGTAAATAGACCCAATTTCGGTTTTAAGAAAGTGCCGGGATAATGACACGTGTCGCACGAGACTGCTGATCAAAGTGTATGATCAAACGTAATTGGGTTAACACAAATTTGACGCTATTTTGCTCCCCTCGTAGCTGTAGCGTCATCCACTGTAGTATCGCATGCAAATTTCACTTTTGCTGTATAGCAACATGTAGCAATTTGTTTATAAACTGTTATTTAATTACAGGAAATTAACAATCCGGGTTAAAATTTACTCTCTCTCTCTCTCTCTCATTTCTTTCCCCATTACTGTTGAATAAATCTATATATATTATATATGCATATATATATATATATATATATATAAATCAATTGCTGTTCGTTAGTCTCGCTAAAACTCGAGAATGACTTGACCGATTTAGCTAATTTTGATCTTGAAATATTTGTGGAAGTTCAGGGAAGGTTTAAACGGTGAGAAACATAAATAATATGTAACGGAAATTACTAAAAAGGACAATTTAGTTTTCCAATAAAAAATGTTCCTAACGGTGAAATTTGATGGCTTTTGTCAAAAAAATTATCTCTTAGTTGTCAAATGTTTATTTGTGCGTTCAGAAAGTATTTTTTCCATATTTTACACAAATATATGAAGGCGATACGAAGTTCACCGGGTCATCTAGTCATTTATATAATATGTAACACAAACATCATGTCAGGGTATCAGTATGTCAGGGTTGTATTGACAAATAAAGTCCATTTTTCTCTTTTTCAAATTATCTTCTTCAATTGTAGAAAATCTAAATTAAAAAAATATTTATTTTATTTACACTTTATTAAACACCACAACTACATTTTAAACATTAAACACATTTAAAGACATTTACAGACTGTGAAGTACAATGGGTGGACTTATGACTATTTAGCCATTTCTTCCAGACAACCCAATTTATAAATCTGCTCTAAAATAATACTTGTAAAGCGAAATTAGCTTACGAAAATTATTTTACAGTACTAATTTAGCTAACGAAATATTTTCCCGTAAGCATTGCACTTATAACTGAGAACACTCCAGGCCCTTAAACTTTTACCCTGCAGGAGATGCTCTTTAGTCGCTAATTGGCCGTTACCCGACTTTACTCGAGAACACACTGCTCACCTTTGTTTCTTTTTTATAGTGGTATAAAACAAAAAAAAGAAATTTCTTATATAATATTATAAAGTAAAAAAAACATGGTATCTGTAAACTAAAATACTTCAATAATAACTATTTTATTACAAAACTATATTATCCTTTACATCTAGTAAATTTTAGTACCAAATAGTTTAAGTAATGTGTCAATTAATATAGTTGAGCAAAAATGGGCACCTGAATTTATAATAATTATGAAATATGATGTGAATATATATAATAATAATATGAAAAACTGAGGTAGGGCACAGCAGGAAATTTCCTGCTCAAAATATAGAGCAGTCCGACTGGGATAGTACCTTGGCCTTGAAGAAGATCACAGCTAAATAATAGTATAGTAGTTCAAGTAGTGTTGTGAGTCGTACGCTTGTTTGCCGACCTAGTTAAAATATTAAAGAAAAGAAACTGGGTTGATATAAACAAGTGGTTCAAACACATTTAAGATTTATATGATTTAAATAAAATTACAATATACTCATTCTAGCCCAAGAGCCCGCGAGGGCCCAGACCTTTGTAATTTTATAAAAGCTGAAAGTTTTTTAGAGCATGCTCCCAACATAGGTAGAGGCAATTGCTTTAAAAATTAGGTACACTTCATGATATGACGAAAAATTAGCATTTTTTACGGCTTTGCTGCCTGGTATCTGCCACAGCCACTACGAGTTAAACTTCATATTTGTCCATTGCTTCTAGCGAAGTTGGGAGCAATTTTTCAGCTTTTATGAAATGTCGAAAATCTGGCCTTCACGAGCTCTTGGTCTATTGATAAAAGATTGGCTATTTATAAAAAAATTCGGACAAAATTAAATTTCAAATAAATTTTGCGATTCCTTAATTTCATTCATTAACTAGATTGCTAGAAAAAAGGTGTACTAACATACATTCTGCTATTCATATCTGAATACACTGTCCTATAAAGACATTTCTATTGCTGCAGACATAAATAACTATTTATTTGTCTTATCATGGCTAAGAAAAGAGATCTTTGATCATGAATCTTATTTGTTTATCTCTTCATCAGTTCGTCTTTGTATTACGTTACACCTACATATATGTTACATAGTGGTTTAGTGTGTGTACGCCCTTGACAAATATAAGACAATCTTGGTTCAGTTTCAAATACAAACGTCCTAAATACACCACATTAGACAGATCGTTCAGGAGCAGTAATAGAGCGGCGCAACACAAACAGTAGCTGCCATTGTGTTGACACGGGCTTACGAACAAACACCTACTACGTTTTCGATCTTCTACTAAATTAAAGATCAGAAATATCTTCATCTAAGTAGACGCATTCTGCAAATAAAAAATTAAAAAAATTGCGCCAAATATTGTGTTGGATTATGTTTAAAACTATGTACGAGTATGTACGTGGTACCGTGGTCGTAGCACAGAACTTAATGAAGAATTTACTTCAACACTTATTTACAACGATTTGACTTTTCATCATTTTACACCATCTGAAACGAAGCAGTTCAATAACTTTTCGTTTTATTTTTGAGGCAACATTACATGTGTTATTTTTTATTTGTTTTATACAAATTTTACTTTCAATGTATCTTACTTAAAATAAAAAACTAATATTATTGACATTACAATTATAGGCTAACTCATCTACGTAATTTCTTTTTACTTAAATTGTACATGTTACGAAACAATTTTATCCAAAATTATTTTATGCTTGAAATGCCCTAATGGACCCCGGGGATTAAAAGTCAGGATTAATAATTCCAAGCAGAAGAAAACAAAAAATCAGGAAGTTCTATGTTCGTTTATGTGCATTTTTTTGTTTGTGCGCTAGTAGTTTCATGAACTTCAACTAATTTTGATAGATCATAGACCAAATGTAGTGTACCTTGTGTCATTTTTATTAACAATCAATCAAAATATAATGGAAAACCTCAAGAAAGACGAAGGACCTGCTCAGGTATTACAATAATACAGGATGTCCCGCGATAAAGTGCAACCCCGAAATGGGGTAAAACTAGACCATAAATTATCAACAAAAAACATAGATTTTTTTTTAATATTTTATTTTTTAGTGACGAATTAAGATTTTTATATCTTACGTAGACTCTATGTACAAAAAATGATGATTTCTGTGCGTGTTTTTCGGGATACAGGCGTAATTTTTTTTTATTTGAATGGCAATATGGTGAGAAATAATAATAAATCATAAAATTTCCTGGTACTGGGGGCATAATTCTGAGAAAATTAGAGATCATTGAATTTTTTTCTGTTTTTTGTCGATAATTTATTATCTAGTTTTACCCCCTTTCGGGGTTGCACTTTACCGCGGGACATCCTGTATAACATTAATGAATAGAGGCCAGACTTCAAAGTACATGTGTATTTTTTCTTTTATTAAAAAGTTGGGAAAACCTTCAGACAATTTCATCGGATATTAAATGTTGCCTTTATAATATTAGTTACCGGGTACGCGAAAATAGAAATTAGTTATACTCAAACACTATTGCATATTTAAAAATAAGAAATAATGCAAAACAATATTTTTTTAATACATCCAAATTTCTACAATTTAATTTTTTTGATAATAAAGTTGATTTCTGTAAAATATTGATATTCAGTGTCTATTTACGAAATAATAATACTTGTAGTAAGCTATAACTCTAAAAGTTGACAAAATAAACGATCATGTACCATTTATAAAATTAATTTTATAAAAACCTACACACAGCTTGGTAGATCTGTATTAAAAATTCTTTGTGACACAGTTGCTTTCGAAACGCTATCTTTCCGGCTCGGTCTTATGTACGGTTGTTAATTTTGTCCAACTGTCCGACTGTCATAAACTTTGTAGAGGCTGCACTCGAAGGCCGCTGTGCTATTATGTCCATGGCTGTGCTCAATTTGAGATAACAACTTAGTAGACAGTCCGACAAGAAAATAGAAAATTGAATATTTGTACGAGTAGTAGCGAAGTGTAAGAAAACTGTTAGAGTTTTTTAATAAAGTAGTGGACATCTTTGAATTTTCAACTCTATTGCTAATGTGATTTTTTTCTTATATTGCACTATATTTCCTGTTAATGTTAAATTCTAAACGAATGCTTCTATTTATACCTGTAGTATTATATGGAAAAGTTTAGAATTTTTTGTTTGTTTGTAATGGATAGAATCCCAAAAACTACTGGACCTATTTTAAAAATTCTTTCTCCAGTAGAATGCTCGAATGATGAAATCGTGTTGTCCACGCGGCCGAAGCTACGGCGGAAAACTAGTTAATTATGTATAACACAACGAAAATTGATGACGTCATATCACAGTATACCTACCTAATAAAAGCGTCCTAATAGAGATTACTATCTCTCTATATATATATATATATATATATATATATATATATATATATATATATATATATATATATATATATATAAATAAATCGCTGAATGTGTTGCTAAGCGCAAATCTCGAGAGCAGCTGAACCGATTTCGCTAATTCTTTTTTTATAATACTCCTTGAAGTACGAGGATGGTTCTTACGGAGAGAAAATTTTTAAAAATTCCCTGAAAAGTCTAAAAACAACACTTTTCTATATTCCCATACAAAATATTCGAAATAATAATTAAAAGTCAATTTGAACTTTAATACCATACCATAAAGTTTAAGTGTTAGTGGAGGGGTTCAGGGAAGGATATAAAAAATCGACTGTTAGGCGCTACGAAGTTCACCGGGTCAGCTAGTTATACATAAAACCTTTTTGATTTTTAAGTCAATTACTTCCAAGATGACTTCCCAAACAAAGTAAATTTAAGGCTAAAAGTCCAAGATGACTGTGAAAACCGTATCCCTATTTCGTGCAGATTTTACATAATGCGGGAACAAAGAGAGGCAAAAGTTTTAAAAAGAATTGTTATGGCTTCTAATGTTCTACAAAAGGGCTCCAAAATTAGTTTTTCGTAACCGTATCTTAAGTGTACAAGTATGTATAGATGATTAGGTTATTTTCAGTCCTTAATGTCTTGTGCTTAGTAACGGTGTATTTAAGACTAAGTACCTAATACATTAGTTGCTGATAAATGTTTTAAATAGTTATCTAACGTATAGCGGTATTCAACAGATAAAAATTCCTATGAAACCAAAAGTTGTAGCTTATTGGCTGAGATGAAACAAATCATAAAGCCTTGTTTTCGAAATTTTCTCTGATAGACGATCAGCGACTTATGCACGAGGCAAACTTTATTAGAAACCGACACAATTAGTCCTGTGTGTTCATCTTCTTCTATTAATGTGCTTAGAACCTTTCTCGTGTCGACATTAGGTTTGTTTCATAAATTATGATAAAATATTTGTATGATAAGGACAGAAAAGAAATCAGGTTTCGTACAACGAATGTCAGTACAAATGTAACTAATATTTAACTTTATATATTTAAAAAACAAAACAATATACACATAAATGATGTTTTGGTTTGTTCAAGTTAGGTATATTTAGGAGTTTGAATTTGTCTTTTTTACATATAACAGCCCAGCGTGGTGACTATGGGCAAAACACATGAGTCCGCGTCATAATGACGGGCGCGAACTTGTGGAGGCCTATGTCCAACAGTGGACTGTGATAGGCTGTAGTGGTGGATTTAAATTTCAATGTGTTTAATACTCTCTCAATATTTTTTTAATGCAAATGACGTTTAATATGTTAACCGCAAAAAAACTGCATTGTTACTCATATGAATTCAATAATATAAAATAATAAATGACTAACACTCAATGGCTCACAGTAGAATAAGAATCCCCAGAACATTTCTCATACGAACATTTCTTATGAGCTACAAATGAGTTTCATTTGATTACGGATAAACTAGTAATTATTTTAGTGCTACCTATTTACAAATAGAACATTATTAAAGTGTTTATTCAAATAGTCAATTATCAGTGACAATATAGGATACTTAGCTTTTGTATACATACTATTTTGATGAAGCCTTCGTAATCCAATAAGGCTTAATGGCACTAAAAGTGAGTAATATAGGTAATTAGAAAATAACGTCATACTTTTATTAATTAGGTTACTTATGACTTATGAGTGTATACATATCATTATATAAAAGTCTAATTATATGTAATTAAATTAAGTAATATGTAATTTGTTGTTGAATTTCGATAAAAGTTAGAATTTAGTACTTAATGTTAGATGTTAGTACTTTGACCTATAAAAAAAAATATGTTTATCATACATATATGGTCCTAAGACAAACGTTAGGGCTAAAGATTATTGGCAATGATTATATCATTATTATACACGATACATGTATTTATTGTATAATATCTGCGATAGCAAAGAAAAAGATGGTGGTCCCTATGCATGTGCCCGGATGTGTACGTACTACTTTACTATGTTTTGTAAAGTTCTTATCCTCAATTTTCAACCGACCTTAAAAAAGGAGGAGTTTCTCCATTCGACTATATATTTTTTTGTATATTTGTTGCGCAATAACTCTGCCAATTGTAAATGGATTTTGATGGTTCTTTTTTTTTTGTAACATAGGTTTTGTTACAGAGGTGATCCCACATAACATTCATGATATTTGGTTTTGTGCTTTTTGAAAAAATCAACAAAAACAAAACAATATACACATAAATGATGTTTTGGTTTGTTCAAGTTAGGTATATATATTGAGGAATTTGATTTTGATTTTTTTACATATAACATAATTATAATAAATTATATTGCTTGTCGATGTAAATTGAAGTCGGTTTTTTTCCGTTGATGAGGAAATAATTATAGGCAGAAAATTTTCTTTTCTCTTAACAAAGTATTTTGATATTTCCATGCAAGCTTATCCGATGTATTTATATGAATGCAGCGTTCACGTGTTACGTTTAATTCAAGTCGAAACGTAACATTTCCCTCGTATGTGTACTCGTATGTGTGTGTATTCGTGTAACGAGTCAATAAACTCATAAAGCATTAGGAAAAATTGGAACATCCGTCGCTCGCCTTAATAACCTTATGACGGTTCTTATTGTTTATTTGTTTTTTAACTAACGTTTCGGTTTTGTTTTATTTAAATTTTTATTTTATTTATTTCTGTTTAGTTTTTTATTTCTTAATAATTAAAACGTAATGTTATTTTTATTAGCTTGTGGTAACGTTATGTCTGGGAATTATGAAACCGATTTCTCGGGGAATAATTTAAAAAATATATATTTTTATTCGCTTAGAAGATAGTTCATAGTGTACCAAAAATATGAATAGTCAAAACTTGCTATGTTATTCTACTTGTTTAGACTAAGGCTCCTTACATACCTACTGCAAATTGCAATTTTTTGTGTTAAAGCAAAACAGTTATAAACATTTTATACTGTTCATAAAATAAGCGATTAGCGATAGGTGTATTCTATGTTATTACATTCATATTTATTTCAGCTTTTTTGTACATTAAAATCTGTAAGTACGGCAAGGCATCATGACTAGTTTAAATGGGTGACGTAGATCGAAATAAAGGAATGATGAGATATTAATGAATGAATAAACGATTAATATAATTTATGATCTATACTGTCTTAAGTTTGATAGATTTAAATATTTTTTAGATCAACATTATCTTCTTCATGACAGTAAAAATGACACCAGTGAAAAAACATTAAATTGGATTTTTTATACAACTAGGTCGGCATACAAGCGTACGGCTCACCTTCTAGCCCGGCCCAGTAATCCTCAATGCAGCAGCGCAGTAAATAAAAAAAGGTTAAGTCTCAGACTAGTAATCTTTGGGGTAATGCTAAAAATGTTGAGACTATATTTATTTTGCATTTATGTATTTAGTTTCCGACTGCGCAAAGTAAACATGTCCTTTCTATGTATATATTCGCATGTATAACAATTTCTCAAAAACGATTTTAAAACTGCCAGAAAATATATATTTAATTTTCGATAAAATTAAATTTCATACATAAAGCATATTAGTCGGTTCATATTAATAACTAAGATTTAGTTTCACTGTATTTCATGCAGGTTTTTAATAATTTTATAATAAAAGAGATTTTTAGTTACTTGCTGATTCTTCTCTGCAGAATCTACTTTCCAAATCGGAGGTAGCTTCAGTCTTCTAATTAATTATTTAAAAATAATACTACTACTATAATATAATTAATTTGTAAAATGACGATTCAGAAGTTCTTTTGAAGTCAACTTGAATAAAATTATATAAATTTTTTAAACTTTTTAATTTTTAATTTTTTCATTTCTTCATCTGTATTAACACTGCCCTTTTACCTAGAAGTGTGTTGTTTACAGGCAGATTTAATTCGATGTAGTTCATAGTTAACCTTGCAAATATCTGAAACTAAAATAATGCAACATAACACATACTTTAGTACACAACTATAACTTGTAGATTGTGTTGAATAGATTTCATTTTCACTACTAGAAAGTAGTATACGCTTCAGCCTGTAACATGCCACTGCTAGGCACAGGCCTCTATCTTCATGTAGGAGGAAGATTGGAGCCACGCTGCTCCACTGCGGGTTAGGCGGATAACTATTTTCTATAATTTATATGAACTGAAATGGAATTTAATTAAAAAGTTACTTTATTTTTATTCAAAAGGAAAAATTATATTCCTTAAATATCTGTTTTAAACAATACATAAACTAAAAGTCATAAATGTAAATACGGTGTCAAACGACCTGGAAAATAAACATTTAATCGAATAGTTTCACATGCGTATTATTTCTTCGTGGAAAATGGGCTAGGCCGTCTTTGGACTCCATTTAGTTGTTTACAATAGATTGATGTCAGGGTATAGGATGACGCAAGTATCGGCATGTATAGACGTAGCTATTTTATACGGATAGACATACGGATGAGCCCATCGACCTGACACGATAGAGTATTTCCCCAATAGCACTTGTCGGAATAGGCGCTCGTTGAAATGCGTTTGTTTGTACACAAACATAACTATTTATTTCATTTTTATTGCTATGTTTTAACAACCTATGCTTTTACTATCATTTTATTTTTTATTTAGTTTAGTAACGCTGGTTTTACTGCCAGACATAATTATGTCTGAGCTTATAATTCAGTAATGACTACACGGTTTTTAAAGGAGTGACTATAAAGTTTCTTGCCTTTTCTTCTTAACATGCATATTCACACATTCCGAATATATTTATCTTTCTGTTTATATATCTATATATATTATGTACTGATGACGGAATGGCTGGTTCACTCTATATGTCCGTCTAAAGAATCAAAAACACAACAATAAAAGCAATACCAAACACATCACAGACGCAAACAATTTCCTTCAAACAATTACGAAATATTCGTTTCGATGATAATTTTATTTATTGAATCGACACGTTTCGTTTGTTTATTTATTCTGAATACTGTTTTAACAGTGTAACAGAAAAGATCGAAATTGTTATTATTAACACTGATTTGAAAATAGAAACAATTTGAGATTTTAAGAAGTCTTTACTAAATTTACGCGTAAAAAATTAATAGTGGTTTTATTCTTATTTGATTACTAGCTTCTGCGCGCGACTTCGTCGGCGTGGAATCCGCTCCTATTGGTCTTAGCGTGATGATACATAGCCTATAGCCTTCCTCGATAAATGGGCTATCTAACAGTGAAAGAATTTTTCAAATCGGACCAGTGGATCCTGAGATTAGCGCGTTCAAACAAACAAACAAACAAACAATCAAACAAACTCTTCAGCTTTATTATATTAGTATAGATTTTTATTCAATAATATTAATAAATTTAAAGGCTATATAAATTTCTACGATCTATATTTTTAGAAGGAAAGAAAATCAGAACAAGTAAGGATCAGCTGAAGTTTGACGGTGAAAAAGTACCTAATTGAGAAAGGTGATAAAGAGTACAAATTTAACGATTTCAAAACTATAGTACGACATAAACTCAATAGCGATTGTTGGCTCCTGGCTATAAAACATTAAGTGTATTTTAAAACGTATATTATGAGCTATAACCCAGTTCGAAGTCTAAACAACCGCTTCGGTTTCTGATTTATAAATCAGGATTGACCTGGAATACGCGCTGGTTTAAGTTTGATCGCGGCACAATTTCACCTGTGATGAAGTTTTGTATGTATGTTTTTTTCAGAAAAAACAGAAAATGTAATTAATAAATAATGTAAATGTCTTAATACACACCCATAGTCATCTGTTTTTAAGATAACTTAATACCCGTGTTTTAAGTAAAACCCAGTAAATAAGAACCAGGGTAAATAATGTGCGTAAAATTGGTGACAAAATTAACGTTAGTTTTTTTAGGTGTTTTCATTTAATAATAAATAAATTCATCTGATATTGCCAGTAAAAATTACATTAAGTACATTTTAAATATTATGATCATGAAAAAAATGTTAAATCATTATGACATTTGAGCTTGTGATGCATATATTTAGTCAGGGGACAGTTTTGTGACGTGCAGGTGACTGTTTTTTGAGCATTATAAATATAAGTTATAGGGGAGGGGAGTGTCTAAAACCTCAACACATATCACTAGAGAGGGGGGGAGGGTTAGGAGGTCAAAAAGTTGCAAAAAACATTATGGACGACCCCTAACAGGGAAATACTCATATAATGAAATTTCAACCCTTCATGTAACTTACCTGCTTATATCTTTCGTTGTAAAGCATTGCTAAAATCGTTCATTAAAATTTCCTCAATTTTCTTTCAAATCTATACTAAAATATAAAGCTGAAGAGTTTGTTTGTTTGTTTGTTTGAACGCAGTAATCTCTGGAACTACTGGGCTGATTTGAAAAATTCTTTCACTGTTAGATAGCCCATTTATCGAGGAAGGCTATAGGCTATGTATCATCACGCTAAGACCAATAGGAGAGGAGTCCACGCCGACGAAGTCGCGCGCAGAAGCTAGTTTTGAGATAAAAACGTAGAAAATTGGTTTTGATTCTTTATGAATAGATGAAAGTAATTTTTTTAACAGCGTATATAAAAATACACACAAAATATATTATACAATACGTCCCATTTATGTGAGGCGTATCGTTATTTTAAATGCTGTACGTATAACAATTAAGTAAACAGTTTAATTAAAACAATAAAATCAATCTATCGAAGTATTAATTAGAATATTGTTATTTAGAATCCCTACTCAGTCGTCTCTAGAAGTTGTGAAAACATCACAACCAAACAGATATTTCCATTAAGTTTTTAATTAATTAACTTTGATGAAGTCAATAAAATCTCACAGAGTTGAAGTTTGTTGTGAATGTAAAATTTTTAAGTTATAGGTAATTTCTAAAGTTCTATTTTAAACTGAGCTATTGAGCTACAATCACTACTGCAACTTTTAAGTTATTAAAAATAAAGACTATAAATACTGAAAAGAGTTTTAAAATGAGTAAAATTAAATTTTAATTAGTGTTAGTTGAGTGAAGTGAATAATTGTTACTTACGGATAATTCCGCCACTACTTATCAAATGAAATGGGCCCAAACTACACTATTAAACTTCGACGTCAGAAATAGATATTTTTTTAAATCTTACTGCTGTACAAATATAGCATATTCACTTCCAAGTCAGTTTAACACTAACATTTCTACAGAAACAAAGGGTTACGCAACAGAAACAACACGGTTTGCCACTTAAGAGTGCGCATAATGCAAAATTACCATCTTCTATTTGTTTTGACATGAAAAGTTCCAGACCAAATCTTAAAATAAAAATATATGACAAACTACATGATATTTGCAAGGGTTGACCTTTATCAAAAACATAAAATAAGGAAATTTCCTCGATAAAATATAATCACGAAGTAACCTCTAATTTTTATATTTTTTCTATTTATACTCGATATGGTTATGACCATTAAGACAAAAATTTGATAATTAATTACATTTAAATATGAGTAAAGGCTATGCTTAGGCATTTAATGTAATTACTTTTAGTTTCGGAATTATATACAAAATAACATATTTGTCGTTTTTTACATTCGTAATGCGCTCAAAACTATATCGTCTATCGCACTCTGACACGAGGCTTTTTGTATATTTTGTTTCATCGGGCGCGCGGGTGAAATCTGATTTTTTGCTCGCCTTATGCACGCTCTTAAGTAATGGACCGCAGTCGTGGTGCAACGATAAATATGTACGTTTCAGGAAATCGTAATTTCGTACGGTCTGGTTCAAGACTCACATTTGGCAAAAGTCCAGACTTGTTGAGTTGATACCTGTCTCGTAATACTGTAATACTGAATTACTGACTTCTAAAATTCATGCGAAAGGTGAATAGTTTGACTGAGCATTCGTTATGTCGGATCATTAGTTTTTCATGGTCAATTGACGCGTGGCTTTGATAAATCAATCAATCTCAATTATAACTGAATTGTATAAAGCTGTTTTGTTTTTTTTTTTATTACGTCATAAAACATGACGCTAGTACTTCGACGAAGTTATGACCGTAAATGTCAATGTAGACCTGAGAGATGATAAAGACTTATGGTACTATAATGATTTTGTGAAAGCAGCTCTGTAATAGTTATATCTCTATAGAAAAAAACATTCCGAAAGCCTCGTTTACAAATGCCATTTTCAGGGTTTACTAAAACGTGATTTTATCAAATAGAAAGGAATTCTTAAATTATTTATGTAATATTATCTAACGCAATCTTATAATTCTATCTAAAAACACTCAAAAAATATTTAGAAGTCTAAATTATTTTTTAACACGTTATCGTTACATTACTCTGAATTTCAATGGAATAATTTCAGTTATATACAAATATTCAACTCCTACGCTCCCTATTTAGAAAAGTATCCTCGTTCCATTTATATACTTAAATTAAGTCTTTATTTATTCCCTTTAATCATGCAAACACACCATATGATACCAGTCTGTCATGTGTGTTATAACCAAAAGTTGTAACCGTTTTAAAAAAAAATCCCATTAAGCACGGTATCAACTCAATCTCATTAAGCGACACTCCAGTGCTGTTGAAAACGGTACTTGAATGGCGCTTTATTTACACTTGGAGTTTACTTTTCGCGATGTATTACCGATATTAAATAACGTGCTATAATAGGAAATTAACATTTTTTTAACTCACTTACTTACTCACTGCAGGAAAACAACACTCTTTGAAAACCGTATTATTTACCTGTTATCTTCTGTATGATCGAGGTACTTCCCCAGTCGGGCTGCTCCAGATTTTGAGCTGGATGTTTCTTGCTGTGATCTATCTCAGTTAAAGTCTGAGTATGGTCAATACATTAAAAACATTCAGCTTAAGTTCTTACGTAGTTTACGTTACCGTCATGTGTTTTTCAAAAATTATTTCTTACTCGGCTAGGTTAAATAATTTTTCTATGAATGAGACGTAAACGTTTTGATTTTATATATTTTCACATTATTTTTCACAATCTAATATTGATTCCTCATCTCTGTTGGTTTCAATTAATTATTAACAATTATTAATATCCAAATAGTGACATACATTTATCATTAATATTATTTTTATACTCGTCGTATTTGTTTCTTTTATCTTCTTTTTTGTTTAATGGCTTTTTATTTTCTCTATTTTTTTACTTTATGCAAATGAACTTAGAATCAATTCTTTTTCTGTTAAACGTTTGTTATTTCTTCTTTGTATTTTCTATTTGGATATATATTTCTGTGGAAATATAGTTCAGAACACTAAATAACTGATATTATATATTTCTAAAAATTGTACTTAGTTAAATAAATAAATGTAGTATTTCTGTCCAGTAAATTTTCAATTATTTTTTTTTAACTATTTTTTAAGTTCTCACACGAAGAAATACCCTTATAGTTGACTATGAAACGTAGCAAAAAGTCTGAAATCTGGATATTAAATCAGGGCAGTCGATACAATATAACAATTTAGAAGCCGCCGGTTATAAAAAAGAACATAGCGGTAAATTAATAATATTAAGTCAGCTTTACCTCACCATTAACCGCATAATGAAGAAAGTCTAAATGAAGAGTGAAGGAAGTCTAGTGTTTTCTTTTCATATCGCACTATACCCGCTGCAGTGTCGAAAGGTCATATTAGAATTAATTTAGGCATCTCATTAGAATATAAGAACTTCACTAAAGTTTATGTTGAATAGATTATTTTTAGGTGAATCATAAATACAACAGTTTTAATAATTCATTTCGAAGTTACTAGAATAATATTTGTCTAACATTTGATTACCTAGACGATGAAATTACATAGATCGTAAGAATTTTATGCAATAACAAATATTTAAGGCTTGATTTCTTATTTTTCAAGAACTTGTTTTAAATATTCCAAAATGAACCCATCAGTGAAAGTAAGTAGTAAGCGTAGCAGTTGTTGTGATCTTAGAAATCAAGTCTTATATACGTGTATCGGGCGGCACGGCACGGCACGGGCACGGGTCGCGCCGCTCGTGCACGCGCTCACCCGTGCCCGTGCTTGCAGGATGCATGCGGTGGGCCTGCACTCCGCGCTCGCCATCCGCCGCGAGCGCAAGCGCCGCGCCGAGCAGCAGCGGGCGCGCGAGCGACGCTACTCTGTCCAATCCACCGAGTCGGGAGTGACCTCCCCCCACTGCTCTACCGGCAGCCTCGAACGACGAAGATTTAAGAAAACAGGGGCCACCGACAATGAAGTCGTCTCCTCGGTCGGCATGCTCCATCTCGGAGTGGTTTTCCTCGTCCTCGGTATGTTCTTAGTCGCTTCCGGATGGTTGCCCGATGATGTCACAGCGTGGAGCAGCATCGGTTCCGTAAGCTGGTTCAACGAACTCGTATGCTCCGGCTTATTTGCCCTTGGAATTGGAATATTCTTGATCGTGCTCCATAAGTACTTGACGAAGAGCGAGGAAGACGCTCTTGAAGATTACGTTCAGCGACAACTAACGCGATCTCGATCGGGTCACAGATTAGAGAGAGACGCTGAGACGGGCGGTATGAGGACGAAGGGTGCAAGACGAGCTCGGGCCACTGAAGTGTTACCGGAAACGGTCACCGAAACTTACACCGAACCATCTCCAGATAGGGCACATGGCTTTGTTAACGCGCTCGCCTTAAATGGCGACGCAATGAGAGAGACACCTTTAGAGCAAATTGTGGAGGAAGAAGTATCTGTTGCTTCGGAGACGGAAAGGAGGCTGGGAAAGTTTAACAAAGACACGTACTCTACGCCCTCCGTAGCTCCGAGCCTAAGCCCGGGCTCGCCCTCCGACACGAGGGAGCTGCTGTCTGACGGACGCTATATGATCATGTCGAGAATGTGAACAACCTAGTTTGACAGTTCATTGATACCGTACATCTTACTTCTTTATGGACTAGTATTCGATTTTATTGGTAACCACATAATTTATCGTTAATTTTATGAAACAATTCAATAAAAATATTGGATGATGAAAAATGAAATTTATAAATTTTCAAAGTCAACCCATGTTTTCTGTATTTTGATCCTTTTACTTGATGTTCAATGGTATGAATTTTCTCACTTGAAAAATGAGCTCCTGTGCTCTTGAACGCATTCTCCATCAACAAATAAGACCTGCGGCATCAATGGAATGTCAAAACTAGGAGAACACCGCCATGCGTTGAAGGCTTATTTCAAAATCGATAGACTTTTATGAATTTCAGTGTATTTTATCCCTCTACTTCGAAAATATTTGCCACTGCTATCTAAGAATGAGCTTAACGCTTCGAGGGTTGTTGAACCTTTGCTTTCACTCATAACTTACAGATGGACCAAGTCACGGTAGAGTTTAGCAGTAGTAAATATTGTAATACATTTCACGTTTGTCGTAAATACGAAAGTTATATCTGAGCACATTTGTCGCGAGTAATTTCACTGTTCTACAATAGCTTTTACTTTATAATATAAAATATTTATTGCAGTTGCGAATCGAAGAACTCTGTTTCATGATCATGATTGAGTCGTCTATGTACTCTATATATATTGTATTCGCTGCTTGAGACTGATTGTAATTAAACTGTTAGAATCTGATATTTCATATTTTATATATTTCAATAACTCGTTGCGCAGATTACCTCAAAAGTACTAATTTTATCAATAATTTTTTTTCATTTCTAAAGTGTGCCAAACGATGACAAAATGTTTACTTTTAAAACATTTTTACAGTTGTGAATATATTAAATAATTTTTGTACTATTTTCTTTTTTTGTAATATCAATTACTAAGTCTCAAAACAAGACAAAACGTTTACGAATGATCTCATAATAATGTATTTTTTTTTAATTTAATACGATATATTTTAAGGCTGTGATTATAATATTGTTACAACATAATTATACATCAAATTCACTTGAAAGACATTATTTGTAAAACATTTGGATATTATTTAAGTAATAATTACATTTATGCATTTGTTTTATAACTGTTAATTTAACCTCAAGAAATGTATGTCAAATTACAAGTATACCTTGATATTATCCTAAAAATAAGTGTCAAACATACCTGTGCGGATGTACGAACCGAACGGTCCGGTTGACGATGTTTATTTCAGGGTACCGCCGCCGTTACTGTGAATTTAGGTAAAAGCGAACAAATATCATCACAGAGGTTTGTATCTGTGTAATCATAAAACCAATTTGTTTATCACCACGAGCTTAGCTACGCATAATATTCAACTCTCTCTATGCAACTCTATCTTATTTAACATATTTGTATGTAATAAAATATAATATTATTTAATATATCTTAACGATGAATGTGAGTGACATATACATAAATACATACATACTAGAGCTAGTAAACTAAATCACATATATAACTTAGCATTTCTAAGTTAAATACAAATATAATGCATACCTATAGAAGCAGTATTTTAATTTTATAAATACACATATCTTGTACCTAAATTAGAGCATCTTTTTTACTGGTTTTTTTTTCTGTATAACTTAGAAATGTATGTAGTGTATGCGGTTTAATTGAAAGCTTCTTGGTTGTGTCCAACCCCTTATATATTAAGAAAAATATAAAAAAGATCTTTTCTTATTTTTTTTTTCAAACCAACCAACCAAATTGAATACAATCACATTCATGAAAAAATGATTACTCTGTCTTTCTTTTAGCCTTTGCCTTGTCTGTGTATTTTGAAATTTTCACATACTACCTTCTTAAACATATGTTTAATGTGTATATATTCTTAAAACTGATGAGTATAGTACAGCACACTGGTCACTATTAATGACACATTAATTATAAAGACAGTGTGAGAAGATGGGATGCCAGTACATTTCGATACCTAACTAACAAATGTTTTTGTCATTAATCCTGCCAGAATGCTGAATTATATTTCAGAGAGTATACATTAAAAACTATTTTGTAATATATTGTTTTTAGTCAAATTTATGTGTACAACCCTTAACGGGCACAAATCAAGCATTACTTTATAATCTGTCGTAAACGTAATCATGTCCAAATAATTGCAAGGATGTTAAAATATCGACAGATTATAAAAATGTCTTAAATGCACAATTTATATCAGTAACTTTACCAGCTATAAGATAAATCTAAATGAAAGAAAATATTACAAACTAAAGAAAAATAAATTTTGTTTGTTTTAAAAATTGTTTGAATTGCAACATACAAGTGGAGAGTAATATACACAGTAATAAAAGTAAATAATATAATTAGACTTTGATAACTCTGAGTAGATTATTCATAAAATACAGCATTAACATTTATAATTTAGTTTAGAGACAAATTAAAAAATAGTTAAGATGTTAATTCGAAAGAAAAATATAAATAAAATGTCAGCCATGATAACTTTTTGAGGTGAATTAAATGATTTTAAATTTATAATAGATCGTCTCCATCACCAGGCTTTCGTTACGAACAGTAATATTTGATCAATATTAATAAAGATTTATTGAATAAAAGAAAAAAAGGTTAAGTTGTATAAAGTTACAACGAGTAAGAAACGAAAATTTTTTCAAAACTGACTGTTCTTAGTAATAATGATATCCAAATACATAAAAATAAATTCCAGCAACGAAATCAAGGTAAAACCTTAACAAAGTACAATATTTCGCATCGTTTAAAGAATATCGAAATTAAAGACGAGGTTTGTTATGGAGTCTATTTTGTAATATTTTCTTCCATCTCTAAATTTTTTGATAATTGCCTCTATATCTAGTATCTGCTAGCTTGTAAATATCGTAAACGTATGAAGCAACGTGGAATCACGTGTTGTCAGTTGTGATCGCATCGAAAAAAAAAATTGTTTAATTCCGACTCGAAATATGTTTCTTAAATTAAATGGAACTTATTAAGTCTACAGATAATTCTCTTAAGACTAGCGACGTGCCATATTCGCTTCGAGACGAAGTATCTCAGATAAGTAGAACATTTTTAATATTATTGGCATTTAAATGTGTAATAATTGCACTTATTGTAATAAATAGTGTGAAAATAGTTTATGCACATATTAATTATGAACTTTCTCGTGCCTATACTTTTATATCTAGGAATTTTTATAATAGATACCTTTAAGGACTCTGATTCGTGTCACTTCATCACTTGTAAATATGTCACGCGTTTTAAAATTTTAATTACATTTAATCCAATTTTAAGATAGTCTTCATTGTTAACCGATACTTATCTGTACTTAACTGCGATACCTAACTTGATAATTGTATAATTAGAATTTATTAAGAATTTACCTTTTAAACAAAATATGTGTACTAAATTATAATAGTTTTTATTATAATCTATGTAAAAATGTTTTACCAGTTTTCGAAATATTTAAAAAACTTATATCACTAAAAATTCGGCAACACTAGAAACGTTTAATTTTAAAGTTTAGACATTGAAAGACAAAAAGTACAGATAAGTATAAATCAAACTAATTTATAAAAAACTATACATTGATACAGGCACGCTTACGCTCGCGGCAAGGGTCCATTTAAGTTACGATAATAGCAGCTTGGGCTTTCATCGCAAAGACAAGTCTTGTTTGTTAGTCTGTTCACGATTAATGCCATTATCGTAACGCAAATGGTTCCTTAAACAGAGATTTGAAAAATTCGCACACAAGTATATAAGAAAAAAAAAAGTAAACTAAAATATTTAAAGTACAGCACACGACATTTTATATTTAAAAGAACACTTTTATTTAATTGTGCTATATACTAAATTTAATAGATTCAGTCTAGTGTTAAGCTCAAATGTGTTAGTTGTGAATTTTTTAAATGCAATTTCGATGTCGTGAAGAATTTTTTATAAACGCTTTTGCGCCTTTTTAATCAATTCTATACGCGTATTGTACGCACCAACTTATCGTATAAGATATTCTACACAATTTATTCGTTTCTTGGTGTTTATCTCGATTATAATAATTTATTTCTAAAGTATAATCAAAACGAAGCGAATGAAACGGAAGAAGCAAAAAAAGGGTTGTAACAAGGCTATAACAATTTTTTTTACAATAAAAATAATATCAATAATCAATCAAAAATATGTTACAAAAATCTATGATTTATAAAAGTATAATTTTTTGTAACGTATAATTTTTATTACAATTTTCAATTTTTTTTTTAAATTTATATTAACATTTGTGTATCATACGATATCACACGACGACGAAATCTGTTGTTTCAAAAGTTATTATCGTCGAGATGAACAGCATATCATTTTTAAATTTCATTATTACTGAAGACTACAATTATTAACATTGCAACTAAAATTGCTATTTTGCATTAGGAATGTATAAGTACGTAAAACATATATTTATAAAAGTTTATGAAACAAAAAATAAATAAATATGATAATAGATAATATGATAAACATTCTTAGTGCAAAGTAACTTTAAGTAAAGCGGGATAATGTAAAGACGAAGGTATTATTATAGACAAAATTACTTTTAGACAAGTCAAAATGTCATGATGAGAGAAACCCAATAAATGAATATTTATATTAATTATAATATTTTAAAGTATTTGCTAAATAAAACATCACTCGATTATTTTAAACTGTAGACAAAATATTCTAATCCATAATTGTCGAAAACATAATTATGTCGACTATGGTATAGGTACGTAAAATTAACTTAAATTTTCAAAAATACTGACAATTTATACTTTCATTTGTATATTTTCATTTATATATAACTTGTTGAAATTACCGTTTGATATTGAAAAAATGACATCTATAAAATTATCTTAACTGACAAGACTTAAGACACTTAAACCGAAGTTAACAAATTAACTACATCTGAAACAAATTAATAAAGATTTTCATGTATTTTGACTTGTCAATGAGCAATTCGTTAAGTCAATGTTATGGCCGCCCTTATTGAAGGCAATTCTATTTGTCAAGTATACTCACTATCAAAATATTAAATGTTATTATACGAAGACAACATGTAACATTTACATGAAACGAATTAAATGAATAATGTGTAAAATGACAATGTATTCGTTAAAAATAAATTATTTATTACATCAATGTAGCGAGATGAGTAAATAAAACCCACTTTGACGTTATTGTTAGCACTAATTGCTGAAAGCTAATACAGACATTATCAAAATACAAAAGTTGTAAAGTACAAAATTTATGTAAACTTATAAGCATTCGACAATCGTCCTACTGATATTAATAATTGCAAAATAACAGACAGTGACAACAACTTTGATGACAACTGTTAAAAATCGGAATAGTAACATTGTAAACGATTGCGTTTTTATATTGTAATTGCGAGTAAGTTTGATGATAAATTAATTTATTTCGATAATCGACATTGTCTTTAATCGTGAAATGTAAAAAACATATATGTTGGTTCGCTAAATTTATGCTTATGTATTATAAATTTATAAAATAAAATAATTACTATCGTATTCAATGTCGCTTGACAACAGATTTAAATTTTCCGATAAAGGAAACGTTAAATTATAATCATTTCTTCGAAATCAGTTTGTCTTTGTACCGACAGTTGATCGATACTAAACCATCGGTCTGGATGTAACAGGCGAGACCTGAATCACATTTATTAGCATCGGTTCGCATTTGTCTAAATAATTTTGTCGATGTGACTATCGCGTGCTTTCAGATGCGTGACAATCATATATGTATATCATGATTAAACTGCGACAGACTGCGAGAAGCACACTTGATCCACTTGAAAAAATACACATTTATCACAATATACTTTAACCAACTATGCGCACTGTGGCGTTTTAATATTTTCGATATCGCTTCAAATCTATTACACTACATATTATCTTAGTTAACTGTGCCAATGTTTTTTCGCAATTTAAACGTACGTTTTCATGCATTTGCTTGATAAAAAAAACTATATATTTACGTTTTTTCGATTTTGGACTTCATCCAAAATAAACGACGCTAATCCATGTGATGCGATGCGATATAATGCGAATGATACTTTTTATGACGTGATTTAACGTGATAACTCAGATAACAACGACACAACTTCAACGTGTACAGCAACTAAAACGTATTGTGTCTGTATAATACTTTTGTCACTCAACCCGGACTGATGCATATATTTCGACAAATGTTTAATGTGACGTGAATTAACCCCGACAATATTAGACAACTTATTGAAGTCGCATCGCAAACTTTTGCCGTACGACAACGAACAAACGAGATTAGAAAGACATTGAGTATACATTTTCATAAAAGAAGTCCCTATTTTGTATAGGCAACATACGTAACATTGTTAATAAATGTAAATCAGGTTTTAATGTAAAAGTAAATCAATTTAATGAGCATTTTAAAATCGTCTTTAACTCTTAAACAAATTGTCCATATAAAGTAGCTGTAGATGTTTACACGTAAAACACTGCATACGTCTGTAACATGTAGACCGATGCTTGTTATGATCAAATGTAAAATACTTAACTTCTTTTTAAATAAGAATCGTAAAAGAAATTGTTTCTTGATAATTGTATAAGAATTTGTAATATTACTATTTTATTATTTATCTGAGAAACAGTGCTTGTAATTTAATTGATTTTTAAACGTGACTTCGTGTTAAAAGTAGATGCAAGAAAGTGTATCAAGCCTTTGCGGCGGTGATTTCAAATAAATTGCTAAATTAAAATAAAAAAATTGTGTGAACATTTCTGTACAAATTTATTTAGACATGTCCAGTAGTGGGACGTTCGCAGGCTGTTAAAGAATAATACAGGAATGAAGTTGAAAAGATTAACAAATGTATTAATAATTACAAAGCATTTTTTCTCAGATATGTCCACACCATTTCACGTTAGACAAATATTTTATTTCACTGAATTTATGACACTTATTTAAATAAATTAATAATTACAAACTCGTTTTTTATTGCATACTCTGCCTCTGAACACAGTAGAATTGATAAATTTAATAAATATTTTTTTTTTTTTCATTAAAATAAACGGGAGGAAATGTTCCTCTGCTTTGAGGAGACAAGGTTACTGTTTTTTTTATCATGACCGCAAAGTCAAGAATATATAGAAGAGCATATTCCTTTTGAGATCATAACATAGTCATATTCATTTACCGACTACTACTACTTACGTTCTACCTGTGTACTTTTTTTTATTAGAAGCTGCTTTGGAGCTTGGTAAGTGCTTAAGGTTAAGGTATGCTTAAGAAAAATTAGCTATAAAAATCTGATTTAGTTGCAATCATTCGGCTAAACTTAGATCGGCTAAGGTTTTGCCAACCCGCATTGGAACAGCGTGGTGGATTAAGCTCTGATCCTTCTCCTACATGCAGAAAGAGGCCTATGCCCGACAGTGGGATATTACAGGCTGAAGCGTATTCGGCTAAAAAATAATTCTAATTATTTTTATTTAAAGAAAGGCTTACTAAATACATTTAGAAGTATCGCTTTATTTTATAAACTTTTAAGGTATGATCACTATTCTTTCAATGTGGTAAAATGTATACACACTATCACATACGAACAATTAACGACATTGAAAACCGTCCCTCACGTTAAACTTTAGACCCGCGTTGAAATTAACGACTGTAGAAAACATAATGTAGCGTCCATCACAAATATTACAACTTCATTATACTTATTTAAAATAATACACTTAAAAATGGTAGAAAATATTGGCTCGTTAGAGACAAACGCCATTTAAATCACATATCTTCAATACTTCATAATTTTTTATTTCTTCCTATAATAAGCACAACTAAGTTTTTTTTTATTAAAAGAATTCCGCTTTGTTTACTATTTGTCTGCTTTTTCGGCCTCATTTACGGAGACGCGGGGCGTCGTGCGTAGCGTGTGGCGTGGCGGAACGCACTAAATTCAAATGTAGGGCGTTGGATGAGTGCGTTTACGGACTTACGGAGAAGCGATTTTACACGCGTTCATTTTCATACATTTTGACACACTCGCGACGCTACGCCACACGCTACGCGCAACACCCCGCGTCTCCGTAAACGAGGCCTTAGCCCATGTTCAGATGACGAGCGCTTAACGCGCATTTTGATAACGCGCTTTTACAACTACATACATTTTATTCAGGCCGCGGCCGTTACGGCGCGTTAGCATGTGTCTCATCAACATCACGTCATCTGAACTTGGTTTAAGGCTCCGTCGTTTGACAAAAGTAGGCATTTAACGTCTACCCCGTCCCCCTTGGACACACGTCGCGCGAAATCGTTGCCGTTGAACTTAGTTCGTGACCTCAAAGCATCAGTGGCTGTAAAGCGAACTAATTTGATTTGACTTTAAAATAGAAATGCATTTATTATGATCTTTTTTAAAGTAGTGATAAATATGTAATACTTTCGTAAATAAATGAAATAAGTAAATGATTTCAGGGTTATTTATTATAGACTGTTGGACATAAATAGAATAAGCTATATAAAATAAAACAAATTACATATTAAATCTATACAAATAAATAAAATTGAAGTGTCTGTTTGTAATATTGTAATACCCGCTTTTAACTAAATTACATATATACATGGTGCAAATACCAAAATAACATTTTTTTATAATTTGTTTGTCTGTCTGTTCCGGCTAATCTCTGAAACGGCTGGATCGTTTTTGACAGGACTTTCATTGGCAGATAGCTGCTGATGTAATAAGGAGTAACGTAGGCTACTTTTATTTTAGATTTTTTATTAATATTTTATAACTGCGAACTGAACAATAATTATTTTGTTAAACTCCACGCGGACGAAGTCGCGGGCAAAGGTAGTTTAAAATAATTATTATTCAATAAAATGTATCTCAATAAAGTAGCTTCATATTTTATCAATAATCTAATTCTTATTTTAATATTAATTAAATATAATATATTATAACAAAGAAAAAAAAACGGCAACGTCACGCGGTGTTCCAAGTGGTCACCCATCCAAGTACCTGACGCTGCCGCGTTACCGGTCGCTCAAATGTATCTCATGTGTATGTCTTTCGCCTAAAGAAGTTTCACTTCAAAAATACTAGTTGAAAAAAAAAGCGGTCACCCCTCCAAGTACTGACCGTCGTCATGACGCTGCCGCCTTTCCGGTTGATCAAATTTTATCTTAACTAACTTATATCTCCCTCTCAACTTCCGTTCGCCTCGACCGATCACACTTTTCGTAACGCTCTCGTCACGCCTGCTTACTCTCCAAGTTAAGTGCGCCTAAAGAAGTTTCACTTCAAAAAAACTAGTTGAAAAAAAAGTGGTCACCCATCCAAGAACTGACCATCGTGACGCTGCCGCGTTTCCGGTTGATCAAATTTTATCTTAACCAAAATATCTCCCTCTCAACTTCCGTTCGCCTCGACCGATCACACTTTTCGTAACGCCCTTGTCGCACCTGCTTACTCCCAAAGTTTTAAGCGCGCCTAAAGAAGTTTCCCTTCAAAAATACTAGTTGAAAAAAAAAGCGGTCACCCATCCAAGTACTGACCGTCGTCATGACGCTACCGCGTTTCCGGTCGATCAAATTTTGTCTTAACTAACATATCTCCCTCTCAACTTCCGTTCGCCTCGACCAATCACACTTTTCGTAACGCTCTCGTCACGCCTGCTTACTCTCCAAGTTAAGTGCGCCTAAAGAAGTTTCACTTTTAAAAAAACTAGATGAAAAAAAAAGCGGTCACCCATCCAAGTACTGACGCTACAATGAGCGTAACGCTACAAATAGCGTAACGATACAATAGCGTAACGCTACAATGAGCGCAACGATACAAATAGCGTAACGCTACAATGAGCGTAACGCTACAAATAGCGTAACGCTACAACAAATAGCGTAATGCTACAATGATCGTAAAGCAACAATGATCGTAACGCTACAATGAGCGTAATGCTACAATGAGCGTAACGCTACAATGAGCGTAACGCTACAATGAGCGTAACGCTACAATGAGCGTAACGCTACAATTAGCGTAATGATACAATTAGCGTAACGCTACAATGAGCGTAACGCTACAATGAGCGTAACGCTACAATGAGCGTAACGCTACAATTAGCGTAACGATACAATGAGCGTAACGATACAAATAGCGTAACGATACAATGAGCGTAACGCTACAATGAGCGTAACGCTACAAGTAACGTAACGCTACAATGAGCGTAACGATACAAATAGCGTAACTCTACAATGAGTGTAACGCTACAAATAGCGTAACTCTACAAATATCGTAGCGCTACAATGAGCGTAACGCTACATAGAGCGTAACGCTACAATGTGTCATCCTTTTTCATGCAAGTCGCTGCACGGCGCGCCCTTCCCTGTCGTTTTCCCGTTGCATCCGGTTTAAAATCACAACGAATCTAAAGAAGTTTCACTTCAAAAATCTAATTGAAAAACAAGAGGTCACCCATCCAAGTACTCGTCGTGACACTGACGCGTTACCGGTCGCTCAAATTTTACCCCTCATGCGCCTAAAGAAGTTTCACTTCAAAAATGTTAATTTGGTGTAATATGTACCGTGTATATATACATACATATGAATTTAGTTAAAAGCCGTAATATTACAAACAGACACTCCATTTTTATTAATTTTTACATAGATAAATAGTGTTTACAAAAACTTAAACAGCAACAAAATAATTATATTAAACTAGCGGACCCGGCAGACGTTGTCCTGCCCGGAAAACATCTACCAAATTTGATTGCTTACATACCGATAGCAGCGCCACCTATCGGGTCAAATTGAGATAAAAAATTCCCTATCTCTCGAGTTGGACCAAATTACAGATGATTACGAAATGTGATAAAAATTGGTTCAGTACTTTCGGAGTTACATACTGATAGCAGCGCCACCTACCGGGTCCAATTGAGATAAAAACTACCCTATCTCTCAAGTTAGACCAAATTACAGAAGCTTACAAAATTTGATACAAATTGGTTCAGTAGTTTCGGAGTTAGATACCTATAGCAGCGCCACCTACCGGGTCTAATTGAGAAAAAAAGTACCCTATCTCCCAAGTTGGACCAAATTACAGATGCTTACAAAATTTGATACAAATTGGTTCAGTAGTTTCGGAGTTACATACCGATAGCAGCGCCACCTACCGGGTCCAAGTGAGATAAAAACTACCCTATCTCTCAAGTTCGACCAAACTACAGAAGCTTACAAAATTTGATACAAATTGGTTCAGTAGTTTCGGAGTTAGATACCTATAGTAGCGCCACCTACCGGGTACAATTGAGATTAAAAGTATCCTATGTCCGTTTCCTGGTTCTAAGCTACCTCCCCACCAATTTTCAGCCAAATCGCTTCAGCCGTTCTTGAGTTATAAATAGTGTAACTAACACGATTACACGACTTTCTTTTATATATTACTAGCGACCCGCCCCGGCTTCGCACGGGTGCAATGATGACATTTTTAAATGACAGGATCTTTACGTAATATTCCGACGTGGCGGCTGAGGTACTACTCTTACAACACGTAATATTACGGCGATGGCGGTTAAAGGGTTAAATGTTTCGCTGTTAATTACTTCTAACGACGATATCTGAAAACCTATTCATCTGATTGATATAGTGTAAAGGGCAATTTTAATCTGCATTAAATTCCTAAGCTAACTAAAATATTTGTTTGGATAAGGATTAATACTGAACTAAAGAAAATAGCTTGGAAAATAACGTAATGTTTTTAATTAAAAATTTGAACATAAAAGTGGTTATTGTAAGTCAACCATAAGAGATAGATATATGCTATCGCGGACTTTTTTGTAGCATTTTTATAGATTTAGAATTCGCTAGTACATTACTCCACTGTATCTTTGCTACTTTACGCGGCGTTTGCGTGGAAAGCTCCCAGTTGGCCCGATTTTGTGCAACTTCTTCAACATTTATGGCCGTATTTCTGCTAATTTACATAAAACTATACTAAATTATATACATAAACCTTCCTCTTGAATCACTCTATCTTTAAAAAAAAACCGCATTAAAATCCGTTGCGTAGTTTTAAAGATCTAAGCATACATAGGGACATAGGGACAGAGAAAGCGACTTTGTTTTATACTATGTAGTGATATGTAGATTTAAAATAAATAGCGAATTTAAATTTTATTACTACTGTGGGCAGTAGGTCTTAGGTGTATGGATATTGAATGAATACTACGTAATATTAAAAATACAAAAGACGGAACGCTTTTTTGAAAAATTTTGCACACGTCTTGCCTCTGTAACGTCCAACGGGACAGTGTGAGTGCCGCGAGATCGCCCAGCGCTTCGAAAATCACTTGAATAATCGATTAAAAAAAATAGATGTAATAAATAAATTAAAAAGCGGCAGAAGTGGATCCAGTTATATATGAACTTTATTTTGGTAAGTTACTCATAACATCAAATCAGTTATTTTAATAATAAAGCCGAAAATAGTAGATAAAATGAAGCGAAAAGAGGTTACTTTGTGAATTTATTCTATCGAGCCAAATTTATCAAATCATGTTTCCAACGACAAAAGTGGACAAAATATACCCTCAACAATATCAATTAAATTTATTAGATAAAAATTTCACTGTTTACTATTTCAAAAATGAATTCATATAAACGTGTTTTGCAGGAATATCTGAAATACCTCGCCTTAACAATTGTTTACATTTAGGTTTCCTATATTTGTTTAAGGCTCCGTCGTTTGACAAAAGTAGGCATTTAACGTCTACCCCGTCCCCCTTGGACACACGTCGCGCGAAATCGTTGCCGTTGAACTTAGTTCGTGACCTCAAAGCATCAGTGGCTGTAAAGCGAACTAATTTGATTTGACTTTAAAATAGAAATGCATTTATTATGATCTTTTTTAAAGTAGTGATAAATATGTAATACTTTCGTAAATAAATGAAATAAGTAAATGATTTCAGGGTTATTTATTATAGACTGTTGGACATAAATAGAATAAGCTATATAAAATAAAACAAATTACATATTAAATCTATACAAATAAATAAAATTGAAGTGTCTGTTTGTAATATTGTAATACCCGCTTTTAACTAAATTACATATATACATGGTGCAAATACCAAAATAACATTTTTTTATAATTTGTTTGTCTGTCTGTTCCGGCTAATCTCTGAAACGGCTGGATCGTTTTTGACAGGACTTTCATTGGCAGATAGCTGCTGATGTAATAAGGAGTAACGTAGGCTACTTTTATTTTAGATTTTTTATTAATATTTTATAACTGCGAACTGAACAATAATTATTTTGTTAAACTCCACGCGGACGAAGTCGCGGGCAAAGGTAGTTTAAAATAATTATTATTCAATAAAATGTATCTCAATAAAGTAGCTTCATATTTTATCAATAATCTAATTCTTATTTTAATATTAATTAAATATAATATATTATAACAAAGAAAAAAAAACGGCAACGTCACGCGGTGTTCCAAGTGGTCACCCATCCAAGTACCTGACGCTGCCGCGTTACCGGTCGCTCAAATGTATCTCATGTGTATGTCTTTCGCCTAAAGAAGTTTCACTTCAAAAATACTAGTTGAAAAAAAAAGCGGTCACCCCTCCAAGTACTGACCGTCGTCATGACGCTGCCGCCTTTCCGGTTGATCAAATTTTATCTTAACTAACTTATATCTCCCTCTCAACTTCCGTTCGCCTCGACCGATCACACTTTTCGTAACGCTCTCGTCACGCCTGCTTACTCTCCAAGTTAAGTGCGCCTAAAGAAGTTTCACTTCAAAAAAACTAGTTGAAAAAAAAGTGGTCACCCATCCAAGAACTGACCATCGTGACGCTGCCGCGTTTCCGGTTGATCAAATTTTATCTTAACCAAAATATCTCCCTCTCAACTTCCGTTCGCCTCGACCGATCACACTTTTCGTAACGCCCTTGTCGCACCTGCTTACTCCCAAAGTTTTAAGCGCGCCTAAAGAAGTTTCCCTTCAAAAATACTAGTTGAAAAAAAAAGCGGTCACCCATCCAAGTACTGACCGTCGTCATGACGCTACCGCGTTTCCGGTCGATCAAATTTTGTCTTAACTAACTTATATCTCCCTCTCAACTTCCGTTCGCCTCGACCAATCACACTTTTCGTAACGCTCTCGTCACGCCTGCTTACTCTCCAAGTTAAGTGCGCCTAAAGAAGTTTCACTTTAAAAAAAACTAGATGAAAAAAAAAGCGGTCACCCATCCAAGTACTGACGCTACAATGAGCGTAACGCTACAAATAGCGTAACGATACAATAGCGTAACGCTACAATGAGCGCAACGATACAAATAGCGTAACGCTACAATGAGCGTAACGCTACAAATAGCGTAACGCTACAACAAATAGCGTAATGCTACAATGATCGTAAAGCAACAATGATCGTAACGCTACAATGAGCGTAATGCTACAATGAGCGTAACGCTACAATGAGCGTAACGCTACAATGAGCGTAACGCTACAATTAGCGTAATGATACAATTAGCGTAACGCTACAATGAGCGTAACGCTACAATGAGCGTAACGCTACAATGAGCGTAACGCTACAATTAGCGTAACGATACAATGAGCGTAACGATACAAATAGCGTAACGATACAATGAGCGTAACGCTACAATGAGCGTAACGCTACAAGTAACGTAACGCTACAATGAGCGTAACGATACAAATAGCGTAACTCTACAATGAGTGTAACGCTACAAATAGCGTAACTCTACAAATATCGTAGCGCTACAAATAGCGTAACGCTACAATGAGCGTAACGATACAAATAGCGTAACGCTACAATGAGCGTAACGCTACATAGAGCGTAACGCTACAATGTGTCATCCTTTTTCATGCAAGTCGCTGCACGGCGCGCCCTTCCCTGTCGTTTTTCCGTTGCATCCGGTTTAAAATCACAACGAATCTAAAGAAGTTTCACTTCAAAAATCTAATTGAAAAACAAGAGGTCACCCATCCAAGTACTCGTCGTGACACTGACGCGTTACCGGTCGCTCAAATTTTACCCCTCATGCGCCTAAAGAAGTTTCACTTCAAAAATGTTAATTTGGTGTAATATGTACCGTGTATATAGACATACATATGAATTTAGTTAAAAGCCGTAATATTACAAACAGACACTCCATTTTTATTAATTTTTACATAGATAAATAGTGTTTACAAAAACTTAAACAGCAACAAAATAATTATATTAAACTAGCGGACCCGGCAGACGTTGTCCTGCCCGGAAAACATCTACCAAATTTGATTGCTTACATACCGATAGCAGCGCCACCTATCGGGTCAAATTGAGATAAAAAATTCCCTATCTCTCGAGTTGGACCAAATTACAGATGCTTACGAAATGTGATAAAAATTGGTTCAGTACTTTCGGAGTTACATACTGATAGCAGCGCCACCTACCGGGTCCAATTGAGATAAAAACTACCCTATCTCTCAAGTTAGACCAAATTACAGAAGCTTACAAAATTTGATACAAATTGGTTCAGTAGTTTCGGAGTTAGATACCTATAGCAGCGCCACCTACCGGGTCTAATTGAGAAAAAAAGTACCCTATCTCCCAAGTTGGACCAAATTACAGATGCTTACAAAATTTGATACAAATTGGTTCAGTAGTTTCGGAGTTACATACCGATAGCAGCGCCACCTACCGGGTCCAAGTGAGATAAAAACTACCCTATCTCTCAAGTTCGACCAAACTACAGAAGCTTACAAAATTTGATACAAATTGGTTCAGTAGTTTCGGAGTTAGATACCTATAGTAGCGCCACCTACCGGGTACAATTGAGATTAAAAGTATCCTATGTCCGTTTCCTGGTTCTAAGCTACCTCCCCACCAATTTTCAGCCAAATCGCTTCAGCCGTTCTTGAGTTATAAATAGTGTAACTAACACGATTACACGACTTTCTTTTATATATTATATATGTAGATTTAAAATAAATAGCGAATTTAAATTTTATTACTACTGTGGGCAGTAGGTCTTAGGTGTATGGATATTGAATGAATACTACGTAATATTAAAAATACAAAAGACGGAACGCTTTTTTGAAAAATTTTGCACACGTCTTGCCTCTGTAACGTCCAACGGGACAGTGTGAGTGCCGCGAGATCGCCCAGCGCTTCGAAAATCACTTGAATAATCGATTAAAAAAAATAGATGTAATAAATAAATTAAAAAGCGGCAGAAGTGGATCCAGTTATATATGAACTTTATTTTGGTAAGTTACTCATAACATCAAATCAGTTATTTTAATAATAAAGCCGAAAATAGTAGATAAAATGAAGCGAAAAGAGGTTACTTTGTGAATTTATTCTATCGAGCCAAATTTATCAAATCATGTTTCCAACGACAAAAGTGGACAAAATATACCCTCAACAATATCAATTAAATTTATTAGATAAAAATTTCACTGTTTACTATTTCAAAAATGAATTCATATAAACGTGTTTTGCAGGAATATCTGAAATACCTCGCCTTAAGGGTGGTTCAAGTATGGCGCAAAAATTGGACTGTCACTTACGTTGCTAAAGTAGACATCAACGCAAATTATTATCAGTGAAAATAATAGCTGCCAGATGACTCAACTAAAGAATTGAATAGAATTTACAGAGCTGTATTTAAAGAATACAGAGCTAACAGCCTCGGGGCGCTCACACGAAATGATTTTCAATTACAATGCTTTTACAAACAATAATATTTTTCTTGAATATTCGAACAATACATATTGTTTGAATATTCAACACCGCGTTGGCGCATCGGTGTTTGTGGCTGTTACACTGGCGGTTGCGGGTTAGATCCCCGCACGTGACATGACTAACACTTGTATTAGCCATACAGATGTTTTCCGTGGTCTGGGTATTTGTGCAGTCCTTGTAGGTCTCCCCACCGTGCCTAGGAGAGCACATTAAGCCTTCGCATCGGTCCCGGTTGTTATCACGTAACGAGGCCTATGCCCAGCAATGGGATATTACAGGCTGAAGCGACATATTTTATAAATACATATATTACGTGAAGCAAAAACTTTGTACCCCTTTTTACGAAATTTGCGCGGACGGATGAGTTTGAAATTTCGCACGCTTTTATAGTTTATTTAGAGAAGGAGTACAGACTGCTAATATTATTTTTAATTAATAAAAAGAACATTAAACACCTTACCATGTATTTGACACACACGCGTATAATATACTCTTTTGTTCATAATTATAGAAGTATATAGTATTTCTGTGGTCTGTGGTATTTGACAATAGAACCTTAATAATGTTCAAACTTATAACTTAAATTAATTATGGTCGAATTTCGACCACAGGGCGACCCACTAGTATGTGTATATTTCAATCAACTCGGAAAAGTGAATAGGATTTACTACATGTATTTGTTTTAAAATAATTTTATTCGTTTGCAATATTTCTTTGAAATAATTGACTGAACCACATTATTTCTTTCTTCGAAAAATACGTTTCCTGAAAAAATCAGACCCTGAGTATGCACGATGATAGATAGATAGATATATGTAGATGTATGATTGTTTTAGTGTAGACAAATAAATACCACAATTTCAGACGTTAATAGTTTTATTTCGTTGGGTTGTTTTTATTTAACTACTACATTACACTATTTGGTTTTTGAATAAAAAAAATATCGATCTTTTTTATATATTATATTATATTTTTAAAAAACGCACGTGGATAAGCATAAATTCTAAGGCCATAAATATGTCTACTTAATGAAATGAGAATTTAGTGAGAAAATGCAATTACAATAATTAAAATACTTTTTATAAAATTTTCTAGACACAATTTTATAATAAGTAGGTAAATAGTAATAATAAACGTAAACCTTAGTCAAACAGTTGTTGAACCTAAACCGTATAAAACTTTCTGAATCGTCATTGATGTAAAAAATGAACCAAAAAAGACTATTATTACTCATATATGAGTATAAGAGAATGGCAGCCCTGACGTATTGGCAGCTTTGAAACCATCATATATGATATAAGGCATCGCTATCGTTAAAAGCATTTGTGTTCAGCCGAGCTAATGGTTCGAACAAAGCTCCCTGTGGCTTTGTGTGCCTCCTAGTGCCGCACTAATGAACATGGCGAGAAATCTCATCTCTATCATGAATGTGTCTTCGATTTTATGCGAATCTTATTGTAACATTTAATTGGTAATATAATTTCTTTACGTACTTATATGAAATTATAGTTTATGAACTATATATATCCATTACTTTTATAAATCAGCTTAAGCCTTATTTATTAATTAAAATTGTTAAAAAATATAATTATTTATTAACGATTTTCCTCATGTGTGGGAAACACAAAAATAAAAAATAATACAAATTAAAATTGTTTTCATTTTCTAAAATCTAAATGATAAAGAAATCACGCAATAAATACTGACAAGAATTCAACCAAGTCGTAGACAGACTCTTCCATTAAATCAATAAGTGTAGAAGTAGACGTGGGTTTATTTATCCTCGAATATTTCAGCGTCTCGAACAATAGTTGTGAAAGGGACAGTCTGTTTGCATGGAAACACAGGCGAGTACTTAAAGTTTATTTTGAAATGTAAAAGAAACCTACCTAATTTATTGTTCATAAATCGAAATTAATAGTATTAATATTATAATATAGGCCAAAGTGGCAGACGTTGTCCGGCGAATTTTTTACTTAAACGCGTACAATTTAAGAGGGCCCATAAAGCAAAATTATCAATCTGCTATTTGATTTTACATGAAAAATTCCGGACCAAATCTTAAAATAAAAATATATGACAAACTACGTGATATTTTCAAGACTACAGCCTAATCAAAAACATAAAATAATGAAATTTCCTCAATAAAATATAATCACGAAGTAACCTCTAATTTTTATATTTTTTCTTTTTATACTCGATATGGTTATGACCATTAAGACAAAAATTTGATAATTAATTACATTTAAATATGAGTAAAGGATATGCCAAGGCATTTAATGTAATTACTTTTAGTTTCGGAATTATATATAAAATAAAATATTTGTCGTTTTTTACATTCGTAATGCGCTCAAAACTATATCGTCTATCGCACTCTGACACGAGGCTTTGTGTATATTTTTTTCATCAATTACTCACGGGCGCGCGGGTGAAATCTGATTTTTTGCTCGCTTTATACGCCCTCTTAAATAATACTCGTAGTTATGCGCACTGAAATTTTCAAATATTTTGCACTATTTGTTTATCTGACTACGAATAACCAACACAATTTGTAAGAAAACTTTAAAAACTCAAATGTTACTATATAAAGAATCATCATCATCATCATCATCACTTTGGACATAGGCCTCCACAAGATCGCGCCCGACATTATGACGCGAACTCATGTGTTTTGCCCATAGTCACCACGCTGGGCAGGCGGGTTGGTGACCGCAGGGCTGGCTTTGTCGCACCGAAGACGCTGCTGCCCGTCTTCGGCCTGTGTATTTCAAAGCCAGCATGGATGGTTATCCCGCCATCCGTCGGCTTTTTAAGTTCCAAGACTTGTGACTAAAACTGTTGTTTTGTCATTACCTTGCTTCAACTTTATTTGAATACCTTAAGGTGAATTAAAGCTATTGACTGAATATGACAAAATCTATCTAGATGTGTATAGAAAAGGACTTTTTATAATGCAATCTTTGTTCAAAACGTACACCACAGTTTTGTGTTATTTGCTAAGTACTCGCGATGCAATGAAAGATTTTTGTTAAAGGCTGTGAATTGTTATCATCGAAGTATTTGAAATCTTCTGAAAAGTTTTTGTACACTGACAAACAATTGTATTACGAAAAGTAAGTAGTAATTGCTGCATCAAATAATTTTATAAATGTCACACACTTTGACACATAATACACTTACACAAGCACAACGCCCAGACCATGGTAAATATCTATATGGAGTTGCATTTATATAGAAATATGTGCCCAAAGATTGAGAAGTTTTGTATTTTTTATTTTTTTTTTATGTGTGAAATATACAAAAATAAAATGAATCTAAAAAACTTCGCTTTTTATTAAGGTCGGTTTGCAATAGTCACCCGAGAATACGTAGTAAGCTTAGCTTCGTTATTCGTATTACCTTCGTCACGTCCGACCTCTTTATCAAACAGAAGATCTAGACTTCATATAAAATCTATATTCGAATTTCTTCATTTAATTTTGTGATATCTCTATATATATAAATACTAGCTGTGCCCCGCGGTTTCACCTGCGTTGATTTGAGGGAAAAAATTGCTTTCCTTTTTTTAATAGTATAAGATTTAATTAGCTTCATATATTTTCCTTAGTTTACACTAAATAAATTTCTGAACGCACGCATAAATATTTGACCAAAGAGTATATAACCACTACGTTTTATATTTGACAACCTATTTACCTCGTTGACAACCAATATACATTATGTCAATCCGTTTTAATTACTGACATTATTATACATTTTTAAAATGTAAAATACGCCACTATCCGTATATTGTGGATATATGTTGTCGATTCGAAACCTTTATTTAAATACGTTCTTTAATTTTATCGGAGAGTTTACCATATCGACGGGATGAACATTAAATGTTTGACAGTTACGAACACGAACATTATATCTCATACAAATTTTCATTCTAACATTTCAACACCTTACATCCCTTTTTTCGCATTAAAAAGTTGCCTATGTCCTTTCTCAGACTCTAGACTATCTGTATACCAAATTTCATTTAAATCTGTTCAGTAGTTTTGCCGTGATTGTGAGACAGACAGACAGACAGAGTTACTTTCGCATTTATAATATTAGTATGGATGAATCGCTGAATGTGTTGCTAAGCGGAAATCTCGAGAGCGGCTGAACCGATTTCGCTAATTCTTTTTTTATAATATTTCGTGAAGTACGAGGATGGTACTTACAGAGAGAGAAATTTAAAAAATTCCCTGTAAAAGTCTAAAAACAACAATTTTCTATATTCCCATACAAAAGATTCGTAATAATACTTAAAAGTCAATTTGAACTTTATTACCATACCATAAAGTTTAAGTGTTAGTGGAGGGGTTTCAGCAAGGATAAGTATTTTTAAAAAAAATTAAAAATTAAGGAATCGACTGTTAGGCGGTACGAAGTTCGCCGGGTTAGCTAGTAATATATAAGTGTGATTATCGGCTTAAATTACCGTAGGTAATGGTTTTTGGTAACGAACGTCGTATTTTTTATAGCACATCGAGTTTTGAGGGTTCGATTCCCGCTTGAAATTATTATCACTACATAGTATAAAACAAAATCGCTTCCCGCTATCTGTCTGTCCGTATATATGCTTAGATCCTCAAAACTACCCAACGGATTTTGATGCGGTTTTCTTTAGTAAATAGAGTGATTCCAGAGGAAGGTTTATATGTATAATACATGCATAATATAGTAGAGGAACACTGCTAGTTTTTGCAACCGTGCGGAGCCGGGGCGGGTCGCTAGTATATGTATAATTATAATATATATTCTTATTGTACCTATATAATAATTATACCATATAATATGTAGTTTTGGTCTAAATATTTGACTTCGTGGATTCAATTTTTTTTTCAAATAAAAATTGTTGATCTTAATTGACGAATTTTATCAACCCCACACAGTGTTGCCAGATGGGGCTATTAAGCGCCAAAATGGCTATCTTTCTTACCGAGCGGCTATAATATTTTGCCCGTTGGCTACAGGTAGCCAACGGTTATCATTTGTTTTTTCGTCGGAAATACCTGCTTATTTTAATGTAGAAAAATATATATATATAATTTCCCGCTTCAGCTATCTCAGCGCCATGATAGGGCTATCTTGGGGCTACAATCGGCTACATTCGCACTAAGGCCAGGCTACTTCGGATAACAAAGTCTGGCAACACTGACCCCAGAGTGGTTCGGTAGGGTTGGCAACGAGCTTGTGATACTTCTGACGTTTCATGCACCTTTAATTTAAAGTAACCGCGCGCTATCAGACGGATAGCACGTTTGTTTGCCACAGCAGGAATATAAAACAAATTGTAGCGAATTTGTCTCTAATCTTTCTCTTCTGCTTTTTCCTGCATAGATGGGCCTAATTGTCCCTAGCCTTGATTGTCAATTATCAATTATTTATCATTCATCATTAATAATATAATTATTTATAATGATAACGTGCTGTTATTGTTCCGTGATGTTTATTTGATTTTACATGTTATTGTGTTTATCCAAATATGTGTTGTCTGAAAAGTCATTTTATTTATTATACAATAACGTACTACTAATATAATAACGTACTATCTATATATGTATATAAAAGAGATTTCCACCTATTGACTCATCACGATATCTCTGGAACCATAAGGAGCAGAGACTTGAAATTTGGTAGGAATATTCCTTTCACCGAGTAGAGGTCAGCTAAGAACGGGTTTTACGAAATTCCACCCACAAGAGGGGGTTGCGGGGGTTAATAAGATATATGGCAAAACAACGTTTGCGCGGTCAGTTAGTAATATATCTACTATAAGACATCTATTTAGATCGTTTACCTATTATTATTTGTTGATACTTTATTGTTTATAATACACACTTTAAAAAATATAATTATACATACAACAATACGTCACAAACCAAGCATTGTTCTCTCTCACCGTAACAGGTAGTAACTGGAAATCAGTCGATCTTTCCTAGGATTGATCTTTTAGTACTGAGTTCTACCTATACCTTTTTGCGATTCTGCAGCACATATACACTGTATCTTAGTGTGATATTATCAATGTTATTAATATATTTTATTTGTTACTTTTTATTTTTGTTTTTACTCTTTTAATTGTGTATGTGGAATTTGGAATTGTGAATAAAGTTTTTATCTATCTATCTACATATAAAGTGATTTATCTACGTCATAGCTTCGTCTCTTTTTTATATATATTATTACTTACTAGGTCTGCAAACAAACGTATGGCTAACCTGATGGTAAGCGATCACCGTAGCTTATGGGGGTCTGCAACACCAGAAGCATTGCAAGCGCGTTGCCGACCCTATCCCCAATTCCACCCAGGAGCTCTGGTCACCTTACTCATCAACAGGAACAACAATGCTTGAAAACAGTATTATTTAGATGTGATCTAGTACCCTAGTCGGGCTGCTCCAAATTTTGAGCAGGAAATATCCTGCTGAACCCTGCCTCAGTTGAATCTCTTGAAGTCTCCATCTACCAGATAACTTACAAAATATCTACTTTTTTTAGTACACTAAATTTAAAACAGTTCTTATTTTATACCTATAATTTAAACATCATTAAAACTTTTGCAAACCCGGAACGTACGGTAATTAGCAACTTGGCTCAGGTTCAAGTGTTGAGTTCTAGACTCACCTCCGGTTACCAGTGTTGCCAATACGTACGGTTTTGACTACGATAAATCAACTTATACAACAATTGATCTATGTTATTATGCAATTTTTATTTTTAATTCTTTTATTAATTTCAGGGATTTTGCTAGTTGTCATTGTAAAAAGTAAAAAGTAAAATATGTAAATTATTATTTTCAGTGGGTACTTCATTTGGCACTTGGAATGTGGACAAGAATACTTCGGTATTTCCCTGTTGTCCGCAGTTCTGTTCCTGTCGACTAAAACTACGCCAGTTTATGAGTTGGGGAGTTAATTTTTCCAATTCCGAGTGAAAATCACTTGGAAATTTATTTCTTGCAGGTAGCCGAATACAAATTTTTATCTTAACAATAAAAGTACAGTCGTAACGGTAATATAGTATTAATGGCTACGTTTACACATTTACACAACAGTTTTTACATTTATATTAATAACTTTATCAGACATGCCTACGTCTTGTTTATTAATTTCGAATAAACTAACAATACAATAACAATAATTAACAAACTCGATATAAGTATTAATTGAATGAGGATTATTATTAAATTTTTCCGCTTTTGTTAGATTTACAAATATCAGCTAAAAAATTTGTTGCACGTTCTGCAGAAAAAAAAAAAAACTTGGAATCAAAAAGTATATTCTACATAAATTCTTGTGACACAAACTGCTAGAAAAATATTAAAATATTTGAATAATTACATCTGACTTTTTTATCCGATCCAGTTTGTGAAGAAATCTCGATGCATTTCAATAGCATGACCTATAAAGAAAACTATAATGATTTATAATGGAGATTTATAACTATCTGCGACATGTACATACATCATTAAAAATTCTCTGATTACAAATATCATTCATCCTCAAAAGATTCTCATTAAAAAAGTAAAAAAATAATTACTATTCTTACTTTTACTTAATTTGAAAATTTTAAAAACGCAAGCTTGCTTGCAAGCAAGCTTTTATATCATATAAATTGTGTACTGACGTTATAAGTTGATACTTTTAAAGAATAAGTAGTTTATTTTATTCCGCGCATTTCAAATAAGTTTTTTTTACATTTAATTTAATTTTTAATTTTATTTTTAGTTATGGCCATTGTCATCTTAGTCTGGTATTCTCAACATATCCTTTCATTGATTTCCAATAATATAGCATAAAAAACTTAGTCCGCCATCTTTACAAGTCTGCCATATTTGATTTAGAGTAATATCGCTTTATTTTTCCACTTACTATACTCTCAATAAGCCCTTTCATTTGATAACCATATTCTAGGAGTAAATTAAAAATAACTAGTCCTCCATCTTTAAAATTCCTCTGAATTGGATTTAGAGTGACGTCACTTTATTTTTCGAGTCACTCTCAGTCAACTCTCAGTAAGCATTTCATTTGATACCCGTATATTTCGTCGGCGACGCGCTTGCTATGCTTCCGGTTCCGGTGGTACAGGCGTCTACAAGTTACGGCAATCGCTTAATATCAGGTTAACCATACACTTGTTTGCCGAAACGGTTGATTAAAAAAAAAATACTTTACCTGGTAAAGACACTATTAAATTACTGAACTAAATCCATTAGTAGCAAGTGTAGAAATAATTGTAAAATTTTATAATAGTGACGTCTTTCATCGGAAATTGATTTTCGAAAGGTAAAGTAAATTAACGTTGAGGGCATGATTTTAATTTTTATATCAAATCCATTAGCTTTCGATTCCACTACATAATGTACAAAATTCATCTTTAGTAAATACATATATGTAAATAATTCATGGTGATTATAGAGACCAGTGTGTGATGAAGCTCTTATGCATCCTTGTATCAACAGACTATCGAAATAAAAATTATATAATTGTGTTTGCTCGCAAACGAAAAAAACCGACTTCAATTACATCGACAAGTAATAGGTACAACGTAATAAGACGAAAAAATAGTCAAGTAAATACGCGCTATTAAAGATTACTCAAAAAGTTGTAATCAGTTTTCGATCTAATTTAAACAAAACTACAAGACAAGTATTAGCTTTCGATTAAAGTAAGAATCATCGAAATCGGTACACCGAGTAAAAAGTTATGCGGTATAATGCCGCGACTACTTTTTCGTCGACGTAGGTCGACGAAAAAGTAGTCACGTAAATACGCATTATTAGATATAACTCTAAAACTACTTGTCAGATCTCAATTAAATTAAAATGGGACCACATGACACACAACACCTTTAAAGTAAAATAAAATTGATCGAAATCGGTCTACCCAGTCAAAAGTTCTAAGCTAACATACATAAAAAAAAACATACGTGTCGAATTGAGAACCTCCTCCTTTTTTGGAAGTCGGTTAAAAATAAATGAAAACAAACATCCCTACTTAATTTCAAACAAAAACTTAACTTGAATAGAACGCAATAGGAAGAGATCGTTAACAGAAAAAAATAAAGAAATATTCTTCGTTTCTACTGTTTCAAACGTTAAGACGACTAGAAGAGCTAAGTAACCTTCAAGAACGCACGCACACATCTACAATATCGACGTGAACGCCATTTAACTATGGCGCTTATAAAAATTAACTCGACAGCCGTTTAGCGAGATTATGCCCGACCATGCTAATAGATGGCGCGAAAGAATTTTGGAGTTTGACGGACGGCTGTCAGTTCGCATACATTTAGTTTTTTCGATCGCAATTATTATAGTCCGGGATTCCTAGTACATTTTTTTTACTTGATTACTATCAAGCTAATTTTCCGAGAGTAGCTTTATTTTGATGAGACGAACAAAAATTTCCTCTACGAAAACTCTCGATTGTGGTAGGTAATAGAGTTAGCAGGGGATAGAGCAGCAGTGAGCGTAGGACCGGGATTACGTACCACCAGTGGCGTAGCGTAGGGGGGGAGGGGGGGCGGCCCGCCCCGGGCGGCACTTTTTAGGGGGCGGCAAAATTTAACAATAAATAATAACAATATTTTGAAAATATTTGAACTATTTTATATCATTTTTATCGGAACTATACATTCGGACCGATTGAAAGGATCACGGAATTTCTCTTTACTTATTTTGTGGCGAAGTCGGTGAATCCCTTTTACTTTGTAGCGACTGGCAACGTCTATACTTGTGGGAATTTCCCGTTTGTGACTTACTTAGTCATAAACGGGAGTTAGTCTTACCTATGGATGAACAAGCTTAGCTCGGTTTATTGGAAATTTTATTTACATCCCAATTACATACTTATGGAATGTCAATAATATTTTTCGATCTTACCGACATAATAATAAAAAGAAGTGAACTGGTTATTCAGATAAAAAACACGAGTGCAATTAGAAAAAAAAGGGAAAAAGAAAATCGATCTGGTGACATGTGGATTTGAACCGGGGTCATATAGTTTCATGACCACCCGATTTTCCACCTGATAACTTAATAGATTATGGCAAAATTTACTTTCCTATTCTAATTAAGCCCGCCTTTTGTACACACTTTTTTTTTTGTACAATAAATAATTTTAAATAAAATAAATAAAAAATAATAATGTTGTATTTTTTCATTATCTGAAAACACGGGTAAAACGAAATTTTCTAAAAATTAATCCTAGCTAGATCATCATACAGATGTTTGCCGTGGTCTGGGTGTTTGTGCAGTCCTTGTGGGTCTCCCCAACGTGCCTCGGAGAGCACGTTAAGCAGTCGCTCCCGTTTGTTATCATGTACGCCTGGTAGCGATCGTTACTCATAGTAGGGAACATATCCGCCAACCCGGATTGGAGCAGCGTGGTGGATTAAGCTTTGATCCTTCTCCTAAATGGGGTAATGGTCTAAGAAACGTGGAAGAGCGACCTTCACCGATCTGATAACTCGATGAGACATATTTTTTATCAAATATAATTTATGAACAAATATGCCTATGATAACTTGCCTATCGAAAAGTGGTCATAGCTACTTTTAATTTCCACTACAGCCTATCACAGTCCACTGTTGGACATAGGCCTCCACAAGTTCGAGCCCGACATTATGACGCAAACTTATGTGTTTTGCCCATAGTCACCACGCTGGGCAGGCGGGTTGGTGACAGCAGGGCTGGCTTTGTCGCACTGAAGACGCTGCTGCCCGTCTTTGGCCTGTGTATGTCAAAGCCAGCATGGATGGTTATCCCGCCATCCGTCGGCTTTTTAAGTTCCAAGGGGGTAGTAGAACTGTGTTATCCCTTAGTCGCCTCTTACGACACCCACGGGAAGAGAGGGGGTGGCTACATTCTTTAGTGCCGTAGCCACACAGCACACTTTTAATTTAATTATTTTTAATTAATTTTTTTTTCATCACCTTCACTCATATGATAACCGAATGTGTTTTATCTCAATTGATAGTTTTTAACACACAGAATATGTCTAGGTTGGCTTGTCTACTTATTTTTGGTCATGGCTACCTGGCAAGTAGATGTGAACAGGTAGGTCAATATTACCTATATTCGATACTACATCTACCTGTAAGATATTTTAATTACAAAACCAATCATATAGGCTTGCCGGCAAAAATAAAAAAAATAAAAAAATAGCATTGACCACTTTTCGATAGGCAAGTTATCATAGGCATATTGTTATAAATTATATTTGATAAAAAATATGCCTCATCGAGAGATCAGATCGGTGAAGGTCGATGTTCCACGTCTCCTCTACTATAAGAGGCCTATGCCCAGCAGTAGGATATGACAGACTGAAGCGTAATCGTGAGTTTTTTTTTTCTAAAAAGGGAGGCAAACATCTTAACCTTAGTGTATTAATATACCGGGTGAGTAAAAAATATGGAAACCCCGAAAAATTCGGAAAACCGCACAGGTTAGTCGTGAAACAAAGGTCAAACCTAGGTAACTTTTAACGAGGAATCCAACGGTGACCTTTTTGTTTCTGATTTTTATTTCTTTTAGTTAGTTAATATTTATATAATTTAATAGTACTATTGTCCTAAAAATTGCGTGGTACGTTATCCCGTGAGCATAGGCTCACTGCTGCTCTATCTCCTGCTATCTCTGTTAGCTACCACAATTGAGAGTTTTCGAAGAGGATTTTTTTGTTCCTCTCATCAAAATGAAGCTACTCCCGAAAAATTACCTTGATACTAATCAGGTGAAAAAAATGTACTAGGGATCCCTACCTATTACTTTTTCCGATAAAAAAAAACTGAACGTATTCGAACTGACATCCGTCCGTCAAACATCTAAAACGCCAAAATTCATTGTTATCATTGTTATGACAATCAATATTTAGTAATAATAAAATATTCTTAGCTTTTAATATCGTTCATATTTTGGGCATTTGTTTTATATGAACGTTTTTTACTTTTCGTGACGGGTTTCGCTTTATTTCCCATATTGAAAATAATTAAAAACAGTAAATAATGTTATGCGAATAATGCGGAAAAAACGAGCAACACGACCGTTTAGCATCAGGCCTTGGCCGAGACTGTCTGTACACGGGCATTACGCACCCATGCGCACGTATTATGATTATTTATGCTCAAAAATAAGGAAACGTGTATTTATAAAAATCTATTGATCAAACAAAATAATTAAAACACTATCACGATAGTATGTTGCTTAAAGAATAATTTGACAAAATATCAGAATTATAGCCTGTATATTAACATGGTTTTTACCCGTTAAAAGATATTTTTAAAGGTATCTTTGTGATTTTTTTCTATCGTATCAAATTTAAAGAATCATGTTTTCAACACACTATCTATCTAGCATATATCCTGCAGAATATCATATATTTTTCTGTTATTTTTCACTGCAGTGGATCATATACTTTTAGGCGTTATAAAACATCGTTTTAGCTCTTCTAGTCGCCTTAAACAAAACGCAGGGATACGAAACTATTTATTGTTATTATTTATAGTAAATGAAATTATTTTACCTTCTTACGAATGAAATTAATAAATAGAAAAAATATACAAATAATAGTTTTAATATTTATTTATTTTGTTACAGATATGCTACAATCTTTATTACAACCAAGAGACAACCAAAGATGTAAGTTTTCTTACTGCAATGTTATCGCCGCCGCAGAGATGACAACTTAAATATACATATAATTATGTATTTTAACTGCAATTTCTCTTTAATCGCTTTTAAATAAGTTTAACTGTTTAATATTAAAATTGTAATAAAAATTTATAAAATAAAAAGTACTATTTCTACATATACATTCTTTTATGTTTATGATTGAATTTAACGAAATCATCAATACAAATGTGCTCTATACCAGTGACAAAAAGTGAATAATAAATATTGACTTAAATCTCAAAAAGGCGGCTTGACTTTTAAATGTGGTTACATATGTTTTTACTTTTTATATGTTTATAAAAAATATCATGTTTTAAAATATCATATAATATGTCAAACTTAAGTTGTTTCTAGTTACTAATGCTATTTCAGACAATACAGGACGTCAGTTCGTATAAGGACTCTAGGGACGAGTCACAAACAAAAAGGGACGTATGTAGCCAACTTTAATAGTCAAAGAAAAAGGTTTTTACGTTTTGAATGGATAATTTACAGCAAAAATGATTGGTGCGATGCCAGCAGTAGCTGTCCGGCATGAGCGGCGACGGGCTGAGAAGCGGGGACGGCGGCCCTCACAGCTGCCTCTGCAGCTAGGCAGGGGAGTCGAGGACGCCACGCCCTCGCCCGAACACCGTCTGAGGAATGAGCTGTACGTCTGTGGGAAGGTACGACAACAGTTGAATCAATTAATTATTTTTTATAGAGTAGACCGTAACCTTTTCAAAGTGTAGCTTTTTAAGTGCACATAAAAAGTTAAATTATTTTATTGTTAAACAACAACAATTAATCTTCATTTATTTAATATTATTTATTACCAAAAAAAATTTCTTCTACAAAGTAACAAAATTTATGAGAAAAACGTAAGGCTTATAGCCAAAACAACATTATCTTCCAGGCAAACTTAGGTGCACGGGCAATAATATTAGGTACACGAATCATAAAGCTAATCAAAATTTACTTAAATTCGCTTACAAATCTATTACGTATCTATTATTATATAATTATAAAAATCAGTTGCTGTTCGTTAGTCTCGCTAAAACTCGAGAATGGCTGGACCGATTTTGCTCAGCCCATAGTAAGTTACTACTTACTATGGGCTGAGCCTTTAAACCTTTCCTGAATTTCCACCAATATTTCAAGATCTACTATAGTAGATCTACTATAGTAGATCTTGAAATATTGGTGGAAATTCAGGAAAGGTTTAAACGGTGAGGAACATAAATAATATGTAACGGAAAATACTAAAAACGACGACTTAATTTTCCAATACAAAATGTTCCTAGCGGGGAAATAATGTATTTTGTCAAAAACGTTATCAATTGGTTGTCAAATATTTATAGGTGCGTTCAGAAAGTGTTTTGTGTATATATTTTTTACAAATATACGTAGATGATACGAAGTTCACCGGGCCATCTAGTTAGGTATAAATAATAAATATACACTAACAAAAGTAATGGTGAGACGCAGCGTAAAATAAGTTACGTCTAGAAATAAATAAAAGGAATATATATGTATATGTTATTTTATATATCTATTATATACAAAGAATAACAAGAAGTTAAATAATGCAACAATGATTTTTTCGTAATATTTTATAATTTGGTTCCGTCTAGTTGTTTAGCGTTGCGTTGTGTTAATTATTTTAATCCAATAACGTGTTTAATAGATGTAAGATTCAGTTTTGAGTTTATTAGATATTGTACAAAATTACGGGATTTTGTCGTTTAAAGTGATTTAATATCCATTGGATTCGGTCACCTCAACGCCTCAATCATCTTGGCTAACCCTTCGAAGATTGTAAACTCATATAAGGAAATATTCTTTCAATACCATTACCTAAGAGACTTACCGTGAACAAAAAATCTCATCTCTTAAATAATTTTCTAATTTATTTCGTACTAAGTCATTTTCGAAAATCATTTTATTGAGACGAGCAATGGAACAGCCGTTTTTTTTTTTTTTGTAGGAAACTCAATAAGCCCGTTTCAAAATATCTAATTGAAAATTTACATATATGTAATAAGTATTTTAAAGATAGATAGATTTCATAGAAAATGTCAAAAAAGAATTGTTTTTGAATTTTTCACGAAGCCATTTAATTAATTTATTGTTTTCCCTGGTTTGGTTCAGGTGGCAGCTTTACACGCAATAGTGGGATCATTGCTTCTCGGCATTGTAGTGCTGGTGGTGGGGCTGGTACAGCTGTCGCCGGGCGCGGAGGCGGCTCAGCATCGCTATTATCTAATGGGAGCTGGGGGAGCTCTTGTGGGCACAGGCGTGCTAGGAGCCGTGCTTAGGTAAGAGATAGATTAATTCAAGAAATATCTATACTAATATATAAAGCTGAAGAGTTTGTTTGTTTGTTTGTTTGTTTGTTTGTTTGTTTGTTTGTTTGAACGCGGTAATCTCTGGAACTACTGGGCCGATTTGAAAAATTCTTTCAGTGTAAGATAGCCCATTTATCGAGGAAGGCTATAGGCTATGTGTCATCACGCTAAGACCAATAGGAGCGGAGTCCACGCCGACGAAGTCGCGCGCAGAAGCTAGTCAAATATAAATTTAATATATACTTTTTAATAAATGTGTTACATAGGTATAAACTATTATGTGTAAATGTATAGAATACATGGTAGACATCTAAAACTATATCGCTTAACTAAAATAAACTATTTTGTGTCTAAACTATTGCTCCTATCCTATAAGACTGATTATTATTTTACCTGCAGGTGCAGAGGTTAGAATTTATTATGGTTATATACTATTATAAAATATAAACTATTTGTTCTTTCATTAAATGGTTTTTTATTCTATCATTTCTATATATGTTTGAAATATTTTTAATTCTTTCAAGAATAACCTTTTTACAGATAATGTAAATATATACATTTTTTTTATTTTGACACTACGAAGAGCAAAATCAATTATCAATAACTAGCTGACCCAACAGACGTTGTCTTGTCTTAACTATTATCACAGTACTATGATTCTATGAATATTCAATTCAACCTATAATAAGTGTATATTTATCTATAGGGCGCGCGAACTGTCACAAGCAAGAACTGTCATCGTACACGCAAACTTTAAATAGTCATTTACTCATTACCTTTTCTTGTATTATTAGGCTGGGCCAAAATATCAACAATTTTTTTTAAGTGTATCGAAAATATTATTTGTTTAAAATTTTTTGTCTCATAAGTCCTAATTTCCTAAACCATCGAGGTAAATAAACTTGACTTGGCAACATTTTTAAGACAAATGTTCTACAAAAAAAATCTTATTGAAATTTTTTATCAGTTAAACCGTTTTCTCATAATCACGCCTTGAAAATTGGTATGATTTCACACTTTGATTTTTTAACTTTGGTAATTCACTAAAAATCAGTATCCGTATCGTCTTCACATTTTCAGCTAAATTCAGTCCTTTGAAAGTTATTTAACTTTTAATTCTTGTTTTTTTTTTTTTTGGTTCCAAATAATATTTTCTTTAAGTATAAATAATTATTATGTACATACTTTAAAAAAAATTTATTTTTTTGGCCTAGCCTAATATAAATATAAAGATTACTGGGAACTCATCAATTGATAAGTTCTTTATTCTTCTTGATAGAGTAATTACTATAATTTTAAGATGTGTGGAGATGTTCGTCCACCGAAAAGGGAGGATCCTCCAACCAGACGGGTGTTGTGTCTGGTAGGGCTACTGCCCCAACGGTTGTTGTCGTGTTCTTGTATATATAGTTCATTCGCTTTGGAAACTTCGATAGCGTGATCTAGAACCGTCAGTTCGTATGTGGCTCGATAGATGTCGCCACATCACTCCCCTCCGAGACCGGAGGTCGATAGTGGTGTTTGAGTCGTCCATACACATTTTGCAATGCTTGCCGGGCCAGTGGAATGTTCCAGTGAGTCGGAACCAGATGCCGCATAGTTCACGGTGAGTCGGAACTGTCTGCGGTGATGCCCCAGTGAGTCGGGGTGATGCTGCAAATTCTCCAGTGAGTCGGAGTGGTGCAGTGCTGCGTAGTGGCTGGCTGCTGCGTCGACCAGGAGAGAGGTGCGTCTCTGCTTGCTGACCGGCCGAAGTGCAGTGTGCTGTGCCAAAGTCGCTGAGAAGGCTGTGGGTGATGACCAGGTATGCGCGTCCGCTGCATGCTGGTGGTCAGGATACCCGTAGTAGCCGTTGATGCTGGCTGGCTGTAGGACTCGCTGCTCGAAAGCTTGAGGAAGTGATGATGACGTCACGATGACGTAGATTGACGAAGGCTGCGCTGATGTTCATGCTCGGGGTCACCAGTTTGTGGTAGGTGAGAGGAAGCTAATCACGTCGGGGTCACCAGTTTGTAGAGATGTTCGTCCACCGAAAAGGGAGGATCCTCCAACCAGACGGGTGTTGTGTCTGGTAGGGCTACTGCCCCAACGGTTGCTGTCGGGTTCTTGTATATATAGTTCATTCGCTTTGGAAACTTCGATAGCGTGATCTAGAACCGTCAGTTCGTATGTGGCTCGATAGATGTCGCCACAGATGGATATAGAAGTCCATTAGAATACATCATTTGTATTTACAATTTTATACTAATAGTGAGACGAAAATTACAATAATATTCACCCCACGGATGCCGGATATCATGAATCGTCATTAAAAATTCCTATATAAATTCATAACTAAATTCAAATAAATGCGTAGGATAAATTCTGACGTTACCCTAAATTATTCTTTATTGAAATATATTACCTATGGCAAGTTCTCGCTTATAGTAATAGACATTTATTAAAATGGATGATGATACCTTTATATAGCTACAATGCAAACAACAACTTCTTTATTTAATGTTGTCCATGTTAATTAGATCTATAATCGAAAACTTTAGTTCATTAGTGCCAATATTAAATCAATCGCCAATATCTATCGATAATTTAATTAACGTAACGTAAAATATTTGTAATTTGAGCGAGTAGCGATCTTCTTAAATTATTTAATATTAAGTTATTAGTAGTTGATTAGGCTAACAATTATGTATGTATATTAGTGATATAAAATGTGTGAGACTTACTTGCGGACAAGCCTATAAAGGGCTTTTGCAAGTAAACCTATTGTAATTCATGCTTTTCTTAATAACTTACAAATAAATAAAATCTAGTTTAAAGTATACTAAGTTTGTTTTAAGTCTAGGGTCAAAAGGCAATGCATATTATAAATTTTATAACATTATTGAGTAATATACTACTCTCTTTAGTGTAGGTATATAATACCGTCTTTACTCCATATATAGGTATGTATAGAGTAGGGATCTAACCTAATTGTCGTTACTTAGCCATATTAAAAACATAAACTTCTCATTAGTGAAATGGAATAATAAAAGTTGCTTTATCAATTACAAACACGCTCGTCAACAAAGTTATATGAAACTTCCATTATCTTACATGATATGCGATTAAATAAAACAAGAAATATGACAATTCTACATTTAGGGCGCCTTCAAATTAGCCGCGCGGCGGCAGCGCGTCTGCAGCGCTGCTGACGCGCGACGTTGTAAATGTATGTAAATAACAACGCGCGACAGCAGCGCGACAAATTTGAAGGCGCCGCGCTGCTGTCGCGCGTTGTTATTTACATACATTTACAACGTCGCGCGTCAGCAGCGCTGCAGACGCGCTGCCGCCGCGCGGCTAATTTGAAGGCGCCCTTAAGGTTACGTATTTCTTTTTTACATGAATTATAAATTTTTGTCTTTTGTTTGTTTGTAATACTGATTAACATTGATATTTAGGTTTTTATGTTAACTATATAAATGTACGCTTCAGCATGTAATATCGCACTTCTGGACCTAGGCCTCTTCATGTAGGAGAACGATCAGAGCTTAATCCACCACGCTGCTCCAATGCGGGTTAGCGGATATATTCCCTACTATGAGTAACGATCGTTATCAGATGTACATGATAACAACTGGGACCGACAGCTTAACGTGCTCTCCGAGGCACGGTGGGGAGACCCACAAGGACAGACATCTAAACTGGAAAGAAATATTTGTAGAAATACAAATATTCATCCCGAGCGGGAATCGAACCCGCGACTTTACCTTGTCTATTAGAGACTGTTTCCGAACGAGTCCAAAAGTTCCTCTGCGAATCAGAATGATTACAGTTAGAATTTTTTATTTATTTAACTAGGTCGGCAAACAAGCGTACGTCTCACCTGATGGTACCTAAGCGATTACCGTAGCTTACGAGTATAGACGCCTGCAACACCAAAAGCATCGAAAGCACATTGCCGACCCAATCCCCCAGGAGCTCTGCTCACCTTACTCACCAACAGGAACACAATACTGCTTAAAAACAGTATTCTTTAGCTGCGGTCTTCTGTAAGGTCGAGGTACTACCCCAGTTGGGCTGCTCCATATTTTGAGCAGGAAATTTCCTGCTGTGCCCTACCTCACAATTCTACGTATTTATTAACATGTTAACGTTACTAAAAATGCTTGGCGAAAGTTGCGAACTCTTCTCATTGATTGTCAATCAACTTAAAATACATTTGCATTGCTAGTATGCTCTTGGAGGCTTCATATTTTTTATTCGAAATTTTCATTCCCGCCTAATTTTACATTGTTTGCATAAAGTCAAAATTTCTGTTTACTGCTCAAGTATGAATATTATTTTATACCCATAAAATAATAAAAATATCTATTAATACGTAGGGATTTAATTATTTATTTCAAAATGGTAATCCATTTTAATTAATTTATCGTATTTGTTTGAGTAATTCTGGGCAATAATAATACGATTTGTTGCACCTAAACATTTTAACGTTACATTTTATCATTTGCAGATGTGTGTGTCTCCACTGGTATAACGTGAAACAGCGCGAAGAATACGACGAAAGGGTTCGGTCCAATCAGAAGAACGGTGTCAGTGTGGTGGAGAGCCACCACGACCACGAGCACGCCCGCAAGGAGGATAAGCCCAAGTTGAAGGCACAGGCTAGCGTCCAGGACGTTGACCTTATCAAACAGCCTTCCGTAGCAAGTGACACTTAAACCTTGACCATTATAGGATAATGTAGCGTAATAAGTGTCGTACAACTCTTAAGACGAAACATCGCACGACTGAGAAGCGGCACCAACGGCGATTACTTTTGTAAGGCTACTTGACTTACACGATAAAATGACTACATTTTTACTACCCTCCGTTTATCCCTTCTTGAACTCGTTTTGATGTAAGTCTTGTAGCGCCGACGAATCGCCTCGATCTCTTCTGCTACGCTTGGTCGTACGATTTTGTTTCGTTCCTTTATATATAAGCGAATTACCGATATCGCTACAATTTTAAATATGAACTCGTCTATTACCACTTTAACGGACAATTCAATTTCTCGAGTAAAATAGTACTTTAATCACTAATTTTCTATGTCTTCTTTTCTTAATTATATGTCAGTAGTTTTTAATTGTTAAACGTTTACAAATATCGCTAGCTTCTTGGCATTTATCGGCTGTATAAATATATAGTATATGGTGATTTTCATAACAACTTTACAGTCATATAATATTTATTCGATGATTATTGTTAGGTGCAAAGTGCTCAAATCGAATAGTTCTCGTCAACAACTTGAAGTTATAGCGATGTCGTAATCTTAGTATTTGAAAATTACAGTTGGATGGAATTATATGTAAAGTATTCAAATTTTTCATTTTAGTACTTTATATACAAGTCTCACTTGATTGATAAAATAGTCTTTTATTTGTAACTGTAAACATTACCACACCGCATTATCTATAATTCTATACGGTTCATTAAGTACTTATTGTGTAGGTACTTTACTAGTCTAGTATCTCTACTTAATTTACATTTTAGTAATTTAATCATATCGTGAGTAAAAGTTTGATCTAGAGTATTATATCTACTAAGATAATTTCGAATTCTACGTTTAATTTTATTTTTAAGACATATTTACGTATCAATTGTTACTTAACAAACTGTATAGACATACTACATTGACTACATGTTAAGTGTTTCTCACATATCATTTTTAATAGACCTAATCTTGTCTCATTTAATCAATATCATTATTTCAACTTTAATATCACCAAAACGTTTCAAGCTCATACTTTTACGATATTGCGTTAAATATAATATTTTTGAAGATTTTTACAATTGAGATATCCCTTTATATATTTGCTTTAGATAAATCTATTACATATATTATACACAATTCAAAAATTAAAATCTATATTAATAACGTTATTGTTTTAAGTAGCTCAATAAAACATTTCAATTAAAACATAGCAAAGGTATGACCTCACTGGAGCAAGATTCATTCTAAATCCTTACCGTCCGATTCAAGCAACATATTATGTAATAATAGCGCTCAATAGAAAAAAAATAAAATAACAAATCATCTAAATTTAACTCGTGTATATTTTATTAGGCAAACCCATGCTTAAGGCCATGTGGTCCTAGTTACTTGCAGTGAAAAATTTTACAAGAGCTTAATGAATATTTTTTATAGAATTTACTTTTCAAATGTTATTTATATATCTTACATTATTTATTTAAAATCTTCCTTGTATTATTAATTTGATAACATTTTATCTACCGACTCCATCTTACAAAATAATATATTACCTTTAAATATTATATTTAAAAAAACTATTGTAAAGATTGACAAAATCTTTACCAAAAAAAAACAATATCAACTTTAAATAATCGATAAAGAGTATACACTTTTAAATAAATAAGTATAATGAAATAAGATAATTAAGCATTTCACCATCGTCATTATTATCACAACAATGTTTACTACAACTTACAAGTAACTCTAGCTATTGGTGTTTAGATGTTGTCCTCGGTGTTAATATTACACTACTGATGTAGACCAATATTAATTAATCTTATAATAATGATTGTGTATAATTGTGCGACTACGTATTAGGAAACACGGATTCCTGAATTAGTTCTCAAACACCTGTAACGCTTTCTTTGTTTGTCATAGGCCCTTTCATTTCGAAAATTTGTGATTTATGAAAATTTTAATCTTAAAGAGACTGAGAAGTGTTCTATTGTATTCAGAGATATAATTTTAAATACTTATTGTTATATTTTCTGAATTCACGGATGATTTACCCCTTTTACATCTGATTTGTTTCGTAATTAGTCATTAGTATAAACGTCATGGAACGTCGCGTATCAGTCATCTAACAAAATTGAGGATTATAATTTTAGGGTCCAAAAGTTGGTCCATTGAAATTATTTATAATAATCCAAAGAATTATTAACTAATTAAATTGTATTGTAAGCCGTTATAATTATGTTTGTATTTTTTAACATAACAAGAGTTATGGTAATTTTTACTTAATTATAGTTTATTAATATATTGAGTTATTCAATGTTATTATTTAAATGCAAGAGAAATATTTCGTCGAAATATAAATATTTTTATTATTTAATCAAATCATTTAAATTATTCCATGTACCTATTAAAAACAATAGCATAAGCCATAAGGTATTCGGTGTTTATCGTATGTCTGTCTAGTGGTGATGGTACTTTCGTGTACAATGTAATAATATAATTATACGTTTTCTTTCGTTGCATTTAAAAATAAAGCATAATACGATAGATATCACGTATTATAAAAAGTAAGAATTTAAATGTTCATATCGCAAAAATATAGTAATTAATGATAACAAGTACAGTACTTAATACAATTAATTGTCAAACAATTACTTATCACATAAGCCTGTATTTTAATTTTTTGGAAATATTTGTCAAATATTTAACGTGGTTGCTCTTGGATATTTTAATTCTTTTGCTAGTTTTCAATTTAATAGCCGTGCCAAAGTATAGTTGAACATACAACTGTTTTAAGAGCCCGAGTCACGTAAACTGTCACGTTAAAAATAAAGTTGTTCGGGCTAAAAAAATAAAGTTATAGTACGATGCCAGGTTTTACATTGAAACATATACGAATAATTTAATTTATACCTTGATATTATTAAGTTAGTATTTAATTACACATTGTTTTACAATATTTTGTAAATTTATCTTTATTAAGTAGGTAAGAATTATTTTTAATGAGGTAAACAAAGGAAGATCATAAACAATTCGCATGATATTAATTAATCGCTTTTAAACAAAACTATCATTTGTGCCAATAATGTTGTATTTTTTTTAATCTTAAGTCATGTACGTACGGCAGCGCGTGGTAGGTGAGGAATCAGAGTAGGTAATAGGGCCTTGTCTACTATTATATACGAGATCTGAACTAGTGAGGTCCATATCTCTAATCAGGTAAAACATAATTCTCCATTTGAAATTATGCTACTTATCGAAGAAATCAGCTTTAAATTAAAATACATTTAAGGTCCTTATCAATTACCTAGCTGCGTGGTTTTCGTAAAGTGAGTACACTAATATCTTATCACAATAACGTAGGTACAGGAACGGGTTGTAACAGTGTTTTTCAGGATTCAGTTTTTGCACTAGCTGCCACGAGTTCGATTATCCATCCTGATAAAAGTTTGTGTAGCCTATACATAATTACATACACAAACAGAGGCCTGAGGTAGTTGTCTTGCCCAGCGACGGAATAAGACTACTTGATGCCCTAAGCAACCCACGCCTGTGGGCCCCCCTATCCGTACGTCAACTAGAATCGGTTTTTAAACCTTAAAACACGCTAAAAACATTCGTTTTTTAAAAAATAAGATGATGAGATTGCAATTCCGGTTCATTCGAATTGCCGAATGCACTAGCGGGCAGAGAGTGGGCAAGTGGGAGCGGGGCTATGACTCTAGGTCATAATTTTGAAATTTGTCCTGGAAACTTTTTTTGGTGTGGTTTTTGGTGACGTGAGAGTGAGACGTGATGCCCTAAGACGGATTTTTTGTGCTTCTTCTGGTGACCCCAGACGTGATGCCATAGGCAATTGCTTAATTTGATTAAGGGTTAATCCGTCACTGGTCTTGCCTGAACGTTGATGTTCCAGACCCTGGACACAAGATTCTTACCAAACTAGGGGCCGTTGATTCTGACATATTTTCTATTATTTATATGTTATATATGTATGTATAATTGTATATATTACATGTTTAAAAAAAAATGTAATATATGTATCCTGAATCGTGCACTCAATAACTTAACCAACCATTACTCCGTACGTGGCTTTAGTTTATGTTTTGTATTACTGACGTATTTAGCGACTCGTAACTTCTCATTGGATTAAGGCCGTGGTGCGGCATCACTAGTGTCAAGCGGAGGTTTCTCTGGCTAAGTACCAAACATTCCACATCGCTTTGTATGTATCTAAATTACGCCAAACGATTTTATTGATAAAATGCATTAAATAATTAAATGTCTATAGGATAGGTAATGTATTATCATAAATATTTTATTAATGTTTACCTTATCTACGCTGTACGTCATTTTGAGTTTATTAAAATCATTCTGAAATAAGTTTTGAAGTTTTCAAAAGTTTAATGAAGAATTCCAAAAACAAATAACATTGATAACTCATGAAAGGTTTTAAAACAAAGTAAGGTGTTCAGAGATTTGATATTATCGAGACTTATTTCAGAAAACCTACCATCCTATACCTAAGCTCTGTTCACTGTGATAACAAAATATTTGTAAGAATTTTTAATAGTAAAAGAAAAAATGTACACGTTCGCTATCAAAAGCGTTTGGAAATAAACGATGAATATTGTTAGAATTGTAAAAATTAAAACTATTTATGAATAATATCACAGTGAATCTAATCCATCTCATTATGAATCTCTCATCCTGTTTAATTGTTTTTATTTTAATTTGTTCAACGCGCCCGTTCAGATTGAGTTCAAGATTTTGATTAAATATAGGAATATTATTGTATTGGAACGATCTTAATTCTTAACGAACGCGTTGATATACGATTGACCTTTACAGTTGAAATGAAGTTTTTTATATTCGTATATCGAAGAATTTTAATTTTAATTACGACTGTACTGTTTTATATCTCATATATTTTATACTGATGTCTCTCAATAAAATGTGAACGGAAAACTATTGGACGTTTCATTTTATAGGTACAATACGGATAATTAGTAAATACCTACGGCTTCGTCTACTTTGCTTAATATTCTTCATTACGACAAAGATCCTTGTAATTTTATCGTTTTTCTTGTAAAAATGTAAATCTTTCTGTGTATCTTTCATGTAGGTACAGACCGAAGTCTGCTGGCCCGAAGCCAATAATTATAGTTTGTAGTATCTATATATAATAGTGGTTATATATATTAAATATATAATTTTAAAAATTACAAATGCGATAAAATGAACGTTTGAATAATTATTTCAAAATCAAGTAAAACGTCAACGCGGTTAAAACCGCGTATCTAATTATTTAGGTACTTATGTAAAAAAACTTCACATCGGTGCAAGGTCAAGATAGGTCTCTGTTTCTAAAATATCATTTTTTTTTTTTTATGTAACTAGGTCGGCAAACAAGCGTACGGCTCACCTGATGGTAAGTGACTACCGTAGCCTATAGACGCCTGCAACACCAGAAGCATCGCAAGCGCGTTGCCGACCCTATCCCCAATCCCCCCAGGAGCTCTGGTCACCTTACTCACCAACAGGAACACAATACTGCTTAAAAACAGTTTTATTTAGCTGTGGTCTTCTGTAAGGTCGAGGTACTACCCCAGTCGGGCTGCTCCATATTTTGAGCAGGAAATTTCCTGCTGTGCCCTACCTCAGTTAAGGCATCATATACATTTAATGCTTGCTAAAGAATATTATTATAGATACAGTACAATTAGTAGGTGCCGCTCCTTGCGCCGTTGTCCGCAGGCAGAGTACAATATTAGGTATTGTCAGACTTTTGTCAATGATAACTCGTTTGATCGATCTCTCTCGCTCGATGATCAACAAAGAAATAAGTATGTAGTCATGTGTCATGTCACTGAGGTTTAAAATAATTACATACCTATAGACATTTTTGTAAAAGCTATTTATGTATTATTGACTTATTGAGTACCTACCAGCTTTTTAGTCAAAAACATATTTTTCCTAAGTCAACAGTAGGACGCCGCGTTAGCGCAGCGGTCACAGCACTGGATTGCGATTGGCTGTTGCGCGGGCGGTTGTGGGTTCGATCCCCGCACACGACAACATTTGTATTGGCCGTACAGATGTTTGCCGTGGTCTGGGTGTTTGTGCAGTCCTTGTGGGTCTCCCCACCGTGCCTTGGAGAGCACGTTAAGCCGTCGGTCCCGGTTGTTATCATGTACACCTGATAGCGATCGTTACTGATAATAAGGAATATATCCGCCAACCCGCATTGGAGCAGCGTGGTGGATTAAGCTTCGATCCTTCTCCTGCATGGGGAAGAGGCCTATGCCCAACAGTGGGATATTACAGGCTGAATCGTGATCGTGAACAGTAGGTACAGGAGACAAGGTTCATTTTTATGTACTCTGGTTTATTCATATCATATTAAAGAAAATTAAAATAATATAAATGTCTGTCAATAGTAAGGTATTTGACCGTAATCAGGGGCAGCTTTATGGGCTAAAACCTGTATATTCAATGTAAACTGTGGCTAGAACCTGGAACCGTCTATTCATAATTATGTAATAATAACAAAAAACATTTTAATAATTTTCGTTCTGACCCATAGATTTAGTGTGTAGCGCCATCTATAAAAATATAATCACACTAAATTACCACTTTCTCATTTAAGACAAAGTTTTAATAGGCAACAATAGATGGCGTAGTTTATTTTTAATACAGTGTTGGTACTTTTTACACTTGTGATTTTTTAACTCATAATATTCCTTATAAAAAAAGTAAAGAAAATGAAATAAGAACCTTGTTAGATTCAAAATAACAAGTTTTTTTTTTTTATTAACTTACAGCTAGTCTTTAACGCCATCTACACGTCAGTATGTATATGTATAACTCAATGTCAGTATGTGTCGCTGTCGAAGTTTAAAAATCTGTGACTATCAGTCGGTGCTAAACACATTTTATCGATATACCGATAGATGGAATATAATGTATCCCACCAAAAACATTCTGTAAAAAAAACTAGCCAAGTCTCGATGGAGCTGCTTGTTTATCTCTAAAAAGTAATGAAATCTAGACAAAGTCGTACCAAGTCTAAGGTTCATTACTGCGATTTCTTTATTATTATAGTTAATGTTGTGTGACTTGGCCGTTAAAGGATACACAAGGGTTGAAGGGTACAAAACTAAGAATAATATCCCATACTGGTATTGGTAATTGGACACTAGTGTCTCATTTTAGGCGGTTGTTGATAACACATGAATTCAGCATTGACAATGCTGACTTCTGTTCTCTTATTTTTGGAGCGTTAAATCGACCACCGATCTAACATAAATTGACAATGCTGACTTCTGTTCTCTTATTTTTGGAGCGTTAAATCGACCACCGATCTAACATAAAATAGACGTACAGACGGACTTCTATCAATGATTAGAAGTCCGCTGGTACTGGAAATAATTTTTTATACAGTTTGTTTCAGGCTTGCCTATACAAAAGTATTATTGAAATACGCAGCTTTATCAAGCCTACAATTGACTGGTTATTCAATCAACGTTTTCCAAGTGTCAATTTTCCATCGTCAATGGGTAGCGGTTCTGGCGACAGATTGGTGCAATGGTGTCATGTAGCACCTGGTTTTGTACCCTTGTGTACCCTTCAACGGCCAAGTCACACAACATTAACTATAATAATAAAGAAATCGCAGTAATAAACCTTAGACTTGGTACGACTTTGTCTAGATTTCATTACTTTTTAGAGATAAACAAGCAGCTCCATCGAGACTTGGCTAGTTTTTTTTACAGAATGTTTTTGGTGGGATTTCACTTCTTTTTGTAGAAAGTAGAAACGTGAGCATATTCAGGCATATTGATTTATTTTTTAGAATTTCTTATTTGACACATTTTTTTTCTTTTTAGTAACAGTTTTTTTTATTATTACAATACAAATATTTCTTTTCCTTTCTTCCAGTTCTGGTTCTTGTACTTGACGTGTTGGTATCACCACCACTCTTAGTCCAATGCATTATATTTTGACCAAATTTTGAGCGAAATTAATATTTTAGTGTAATTTGTGTAATATTCGAGTAGAATTAAGTTAAGAGAGCAGGCAGAGGGGAGGCATTCGCCCAGCAGTGGGACGCTATAGGCTAGATTAAATAAGAAGATGTGATCTGATTTTTGCAATGACAGTCGATTTTTTTATGTACCAACCAGCTAGGCCTCGCGGTTTCACCCACTGTGATTTGAGGAAAAAGTAGCCTTCCTTCTTCTTAAAGCATAACCTTTCTCTTTAAATAGGCTATCCACCTCAGAGGAATTTTTCAATTCGAATCAATAGTTCTTGAGATTAGCGCGTTTAAACAAACAAACAAACAATTCAACTTTCAGGTTTACAATATTAATATAGATTAGTACAGATTAAGATATATAAAACATATCTTTTACACTTCCGCGGCGAAAATATTTATATGATATAAGACTTTGATTGGATTGACAGAATAATCTGGAATTTTTCAAGGAGACCAATCAATTGAACTTTTTTTTTGTATCTAATTCAATCAATTGAACTTTCTTTTTTTGTAATCTAATTCTTTTGTACATTTATTATTTACTAGCCGACCCGTGCCCACTTCGTTGGGCGTTATAATCCATTTCACATAAGAAGGGTACGGTGAAATTTGATATGTTCCAATACACTCTCACTATTTTCAGCAAATCAGATAAATATAAATGTTTTAAAATCACCAATTAATTTCTAAGGCAAATAATAATGCTTGATTAGATTGAATTGTTGACACGGCACGTCAGAGGGCGCAGGTTCAAATCCTGCGGATTTAAAATCTTTATATATTTTTATCTTTTTCCTTTTATCTTGTCACTCCTGAATAGTGTAGCTTTCTGTTAGTGAAAGAATTTTCTTGATCGGATCAGTATTCGCAAAGATTACCCCGTATATACAAAGTTATAAACTTTACCTCTTTATAATATTAGTATAGATTGTATATTTAAGTAGCTTGATATATTTTCCTTAGTTTACACTAAATAAATTTCTGAACGCTCGCATAAATAAATATTTGACAACCAATATGTATAATGTCAATCCGTTTTCATTACTGACATTATTATTAATTTTTAAAATCTATAATACGCCAATATCCGTATATTGTGGATATATGTTGTCGATTCGAAACCTTTATTTAAATACGTTCTTTAATTTAAGGGTAGAGTTTACCATATCGACGAGATGAACATTAAATGTTTGACAGTTACGAAACACGAACATTATATACATATACTTCCATACGAATTTTCATTCCCACCTTTCAACCCCTTACACCCTGTTTTTCGCAATTTATTTTATGTAAAGGTGGTATATCGTAGGTGGTAGATCTCTTTTAATAGTTTGATTGGGCTCTTGTGTTTTTTAATCAGGGTCACCAGGTACTCCAGATCTTCGATTATCCTAGTTTTTATAGTTTTCCCTTTATGTAGCCATTAAACCCTAACTCTGTACCAAATTTCAGCTCTCTGAGTTTATGGGAAGTACTAGTTCTATTTTGATGATCATGAGTGAGTGAGTGTCGTAAATGCGAAACTTTGCTTTCGCTTAACTTCTGAACTAAATGACCTACAGACTTGAAATTTTGGATTTTAAGTGTGTGATTATAGCTTACTCGATGACGAAAATTTCAGCGTTCTGGTCTTATCCAGAGGTTCTCAAATAGGGGCCTGAAAATGCGGCGAAATGGTTCGGGTAAAGGATGGTACGGCAGTGTTTGCTTCGCGCTCGACTTGGCGGGGACACTGCCGTGCCCCCCGATAACATTTTTTTTTAATTAAATTCGAATTCAATTTTTTAAAGAGGTCGTTAGGGGTATTTTTAAACGACTTAAAAAAAGGAAGAGGTTCACAATAAAACTATGTTTTTTTTTTGTGTCAGAGCTTTTTACTGGATAGATTGATTTGGATGATTCTTTCATTTCATGACAGTTCTTGTCATAATTATGGTTTCATTTAAATTTAATCGAGATCTGACGAGTACCTTAAATACCTACCTACTTTTTAAGCTCTCTATCTCTAACTCTAATGCGTTGCTTGACTATTTTTTTTTGTCGACCTACGTATTATTATATATAATTTATTATAATTTAGATATCTTTAAATCAAGAGTGAATAGGCATCTTCTAGGCAAGCGCGCACCATCTTAGGTTGCATCTTCACTTACCATCAGGTGAGATCGCAGTCAAGCGCTAGTCTATACCTATATTAAAAAAAAACTCATATCCTTTTACTGGGTGTGCCGATTTCGATGATTCCTTTTGTTATCGAAAACTGGTGCTTGCCGTTGCCATTTAGCCTCATTTAAAGTTGATTGAAATCTTACAAGTAATTTTTTGTGTTATTTCTAATAATGCGTTAATGCGTATTTACTTGACTATTTTTTCATCTACCTACGGTGTATTACTAGTCGCTTCAGCCTGTATATCCCACTGCTGGGCCTAGGCCTCTTATAAGAGAAGGACCAGAGCTTAATCCACCACGCTGCTGCTCCACTGCGGTCTGACGAATATTGTATTCCCTACTATGAGTAACGATCGCTATCAGGTGTACATGATAACAAGCGGGACTCGGGGATCGAATTTGCAACCGCCGGTGTTTAAGCGCCGCCGACACGGCACACGCACCCTTCCTTCCACAGAAATAGTAATAATACTTCCTTCAGAGTGGTCGTCACTTCGTCAGTCGTCACTACTCGTACTGGTCAATGTAATTGAAGTCGTTTTTTTTTTCGTTTGCAACAAAACATAATTATTTTAACTCTTACAGAATAAGACTTTAAGAGGAAAGTAGGTCCTTTGAATGATTGTTATAAAGAAAATTAAATTTAGATTTGAAATTGGAAGATGAAAAAGGGTTTAAAATCAAAGAATAAAGGGTACCTACCCACAGAGAATTCTCAAATTTTGCCGTTCTCTAGTATACATTTTATTAATATCTATTAGTAAATATTTTCACTTTGCGCGTTATCAAAAACAGCTTCTCAATTTGATATTCTAATCCAGCATAAGCAGCATCAACCGTCACACTAATTTATTAATTATTAATTTATATGCAAAGTTTGATTGCAAACAATTAAAGGTGATTGAAGTAAAGCATCGTTGTGTTTTTTTTTTCTTTTCTTTTTTGAATGGGTCCGTGGACTCTTTGAAATTTTTAAAGGGGTGACCCCTTCTCTATCTCTAACGGTTGACTTACAATAACCACTTCTATGTTCAATTTTTTTATTAAAAACATTACGTTATTTTCAAAGCTTTTTTCTTTAGTTCAGTATTAATCCTTATCCAAATGAATATGTTATTTAGCTTAGGCATTTAATGCATATTAAAATTGCCCTTTATACCAGGGTTTCTTAACATTGTTCTAGTGATGGACCCCTTTAAAAATTTCAAAGAGTCCACGGACCCATTCAAAAAAGAAAAGAAAAAAAACACAACGATCCTTTACTTCAATCACCTTTAATTGTTTGCAATCAAACTTTGCATATAAATTAATAATTAATAAATTAGTGTGACGGTTGCTGCTGCTTATGCTGGATTAGAATATCAAATTGAGAAGCTGTTTTTGATAACGCGCAAAGTGAAAATATTTACTCACAACATAAGTAGGCTTGCCATGGACCCCCAGCTTTCATAATCGGACCCCTTAGGGGTCCATGGACCACAGGTTAAGAAACCCTGCTTTACAATATATCAATCAGATGAATAGTTTTTGAGATATCGTCGTTAGAAGTAATTATTAAAAATAAATAATGCGCAACGAAGTGGGCACGGGTCGGCTAGTAGATTATAAAATTATAAATAAGGTTGACAAACTTTAGCAGAAAATATATACTTGCTATGAATATAATTTTATTTAATTTCATGAACATCTTGTCAACATTGTATTTGGATTTCCGACGGCGAGCGGGCGGCGGGCGGTTGATAAAAAATGATTAGTAATTTAGTAGAAAAACAAACAGCCAAAAAGCATTCACTCCGGTAATCGGTACAAATATTATTATTTTTTTACATTTTTTATATGTAATTGCGCAATGACTAAGCTCTTGATCTAATGAATTTTTAACCGACTTCAAAAAAGGAGGAGGTTACTCAATTCGACCGTATATATATTTTTTTTTGTATGTTCGGGACTTCGGGGATAACTTCGTCGTTTATGAACCGATTTTGATAATTCTTTTTTTGTTGGAAAGGAGATATCCCAGGAATGGTACTATGATAAGGAAACCAGGATCTGATGATGGAATCCCAGAGAAATCGAAGGGAGCTCTCGAAAATCGTAGTGACGACTAGTGCGTTTCTTAATTTTTTTTCGTCTAGTTACGTTTATTATTAATTGAAGTCGGTTTTTTTTCGTTTGCTAGCAAACACAATTATTATTAAAAAGATCGAAAACAAGTTTAGAATAGGCCGAATATTGAATAGAAGCTACTAGAGCAATTAAATCAAAAAAGACAAGATGTCAGAACAGTCAAAAGTTCATTTTCAAAATTACGATTAACCAGAAATTGGAGTACGGTTTCCCGTTTTTTTATTATTTCGTATATTTAATAACTATGTATCGTGAATCGTGATCACGGGACGAAAAAAAAAAATTGCGTGCATACAAAGTAGGTACACATGTCAGAAGTGAAACTTCATTGGCAAACTAATAAAAAAAACTAATTAAAAAAAACGAATTTAAAATACAAAAAAAAAATTGAAAAAAAAACAAAGAGAACGTCACGCGGTGTTCCCAGGCGGTCATCCATCCAAGCACTGACCGTCCCTGACGCTGCCGCGTTACCGGTCGCTCAAATTTTACCCCTCATGCGCCTAGAGAAGTTTCACTTCAAAAAACACTTCGATATTGGCTCCTACTCCTAGTAACTTCACAATTCACATTTACAATTTACGTTCAAAAGTTTTTATACGACGTTTGGCGCCGAGTGGCGACTGGCGAGCGGGAGCGCGGCGAGCGGGGGCGGGTGCGGGCGGCGGGCGGCGGGGCGCCGGTGCACACAACCCAAACAAAACACGCGCGAAGCGGCAACGCCGCGCTCTGCGTGCGAGCGCGCTCCGTGCCGCAACCCGCGCCGTGAGCCCGCGACGTGAATCGATCCCTCCCGCCGCGATACCGACAGGTTTTATACTCGCAATAGTGAAACACTAAAAGCTTAATTACCGTAAATTACCGATTTCTTCTCTAATTTCATATTTAATCGGTATGCGCTGTAATTGCTGCCCATGTTAACGCAGAAGGGAATACTATGCGACGATTATAGAACTATTCATTACTAACAACAATACGCAACCGTTTTTAAATTTTCCTTACGTTTCAAATAAAAATAAGAAATTATGTAAGACAATTTATCATTTTTAGGGTTCCGTACCTCAAAAGGAAAAAACGGAACCCTTATAGGATCACTTTGTTGTCCGTCTTTCTGTCAAGACCCAAAGGAATCAAAACATACAAGGTAGTTCCCGTGAACTTAGAATCTTGAAGTTTGGTACGAAGCAACGTCTTATAGTACAGATAAAGGAAAAATTGCAAAAAGCTTAGTTACATTATATAATAAAAATATTTTTAATACTTTTTGTACCGTACCCTCGGTGCGCGAGTCCGACTCGCACTTGGCTGGTTTTATTTAAATTTTTAATTGACTGTGGTTGATGTGGCTCGCTGGGACAAATAAGCTCTAACTACAAAAGACTATATTATACACTATCAGTTCAACACTAACAAAACCTAAGTAAACTACTATCAATTAAATTTATTTGGGTTATTTGTTTCACCCCGCCTGCAATAATTTAGTATAGTATATAATTATATTACTATGTAATACCATTCTAGTCCAATATCTGCAGAGATCATTGGTAGACAATCTATATTAATATAATTATAAAATAAATACCTAATGAATATGTAATCATTACCTAACTACTAACATACCTAATCATTACCTTTCGATAAAAAGAAATATTAATACTCTTCGAAATCGGTCCACCCAGTCAGAAGTTCTGAGGTAACATACAAAAAAAAAATACAACCGAATTGAGAACCTCCTCATTTTTTGGAAGTCGGTTAAAAATCGCCACGTTCCTCATAATCGAGTATAAAAACTGGAAATGGTTTTAATTATGGTTAATAATATATTTATATAAGATATCTTTTTTTTTATTCTTTCTTACTTTATTCTACCTACTTGGTTTTAAAAAATTTGCGTTACAGAATTACATTTGGTACCTACTTAAATTATTACAATGGTACACGCGTACACGTACTTACTTACTTATTTATATTAATTGGAAACTATTTGTAAAACCGTTACTAATATAAACAACCGTTGAAATAAAAGATTTTGAAGTTCTATTGTGAGCCACACTAAATAATCCGTCCGAATATGTAGTCTATTATGAATACAGTGGGGGTTGGGGGATGTGCAGAACAGAACTAAAACTAAGTAGGTATACAATTACAGTTCGTTTCAACAGAATTTTGTATATCAATATAGGAAAGCAATTAAAGAAAACGAGAAGCTCAAGGGTGTTGAATTGTTGGCGATCGGCAATGTCGTCAGAAACCAAAAGGAATTTTGTTCTGAGAAAGTCTGTGAAAGTGTTAATTGTAAGTATACATATATACAATATGTTGTCATTTGAGTGTTAACTTTTAGAGGAATCAGCTACGACCAAATCATTACTTTTTTATTTATTTGAATTCACTACGCTGCTATATATAACAATGATGTTTATTTTGTCCTCAGAAAGCCAGTCTATCTCGGAAGACCATCGATTCTATAAGCATAGATTGAAGAATTCTTAAATCTGTGGTTCTAAGATACTTCCCACTACTCCACGAGTTATAAGATCGGTGCATTAGCCATAAGTCATAAGCATAACTGATCTGATAGTTAGACAGAAGACCGAAAGGAGATGTAATTAAAAAAGAAGGCAATTATTTGAGATATAGAATTATATTAACTTTTAAGAATTGTACTCAGGATTAACGAACTAATAAAATTGCACAGACAGAAAATATATCTATATACACGAAAAATATTACAATTGTGGTTTTTTTGCAAATCTATATATGTACCTATATACCTACATACATATATGGACTTATCACGATATCTCTGGAACCATAAGGCGCAGAGACTTGAAATTTGGTTGAAATGTTCCTTTCGCCGAGTAGAGGTCAGCTAAGAACGGATTTTACGAAATTCCACCCACAAGAGGGGGTTGCGGAGGTTAATAACATATATGGCAAAACAGCGTTTGCGGGGTCAGCTAGTCCTTTATAAAATTATAAACCGCACCAATCTTCATTATACCATTTAACCTAACCAAACACACCTAGCACTATAAGTTATCATATCCCTAACCTATTTCTTAACTGTTATTATTGGAGAGCGTTAAGTATGTAAAACATTATAAAGTGAGTTTCAAATCAGTGACTTTCTTTTGAGTTTCTTGCTGGAAGTAAAAGCCGTTGATTGCGCATTAGGATTAGGTGGTCTCTTGACTCAGAACTCAGAACACACATTTTACGAAACATGCAAAGTGAGGCAACTATGCAAAGTGAATACAAATTATGAAATTAAGATACTTATAAAAAACGATGAAAGAATGCTGAAGAAAAAATATTTAAAAAAAAAACCATAGTGGTACGAAGTTCGCCGGTTCAGCTAATTTATAATAACTTTCCTCGTATTTTTCAATGACGTTGATGTTTATGTTATCGCCGGCGATACGCTCGCTCGTGGAGACAGCCCCTTAGTAAGCGTAGCCTACAGACGCCTGCTACACCAGAAGTATCTCAAGCGCGTTGCCGAGCTTATCCCACTCTCCTTGGAGCTCTGGCCACCTTACCACACGAATAAAGCACTGCTTGAGATTTGAGAGCAGTATTATTTAGCTGTGATCTTTTCTAAGGTTGTGGTACTTCCCCAGACATGTTGCTCTAGATTTTGAGCAGGATATATCCTACTGTGCCCTGTCAATAAAATGTAGTACCACCAATATACAATCTGTATCTGTTACTGAGAAATAATATCTATATATATAAAAGAGTTACCCACCCATTGACTCATCACGATATCTCTGGAACCATAAGACGTAGAGACTTGAATTTTGGTAGGAATATTCCTTTCGCCGAGTAGAGGTCAGCTAAGAACGGATTTTACGAAATTCCACCCCTAAGGAGGTTAAACGGGGGTTGGAAGTTTGTATGAAAGTCCTATGTTTTTGAAGTAAGAGACTTGAAATTCAAAATGTATGCTCTATAGATAGTGTTGAGGTGTACTAATAATG